>OU744452.1:5334520-6062020 GCA_916610825.1 Haliclystus octoradiatus
TCAAAGCGAAAATGTTTGAATGATGTTTACCTATATACTTTTCAAATACGTGAATCAATCAATCAAGTTGTAAGAATCTGACATCACATGCTATAGCAACTTATAATCGACTTCAATCAAGACTACTAACGAGGGGGAATCCCTTTTTATATATTGATTATTCAGCCCCGTTATATATGGAGGGAACTATACTGGCTCATAGATGAAAGAGTTTATGCACTGTTTGCAGTTCCATGTCGCAAACATCCTACACAAGTATTGTGCAGTGAATAAACGATTCATTTTCCGGCTTCTACCCATTTCTAAGGTGTCTCCCAGCACCAGGGTCCAGTAATACATATTTCCTTGCGTGATTTCAATTTTTTGTGAAAACTTTTCAGAACATTTTCACATATTTTTATTTTACAGTTTTTGTCAAATAAATATGATAAAAACTGCACAGCTTTACAACTTTGTCCGAGAAAAGAAAGCATATAGTTTTTCTTCTAATTAAAGGAATTTGAATACAACTATTTCTTCCACTTCCTTATGATCTTGTGCTAGCCCTCCTAGACGAGGACTGTCAGTCCCGAAATCCTTCATTTTGTCGAACCCTGCTCAGCATCTTGATTGGATTGTTCACGATAGAGCGTGTAAAAGATTTGGCTTTTGAATAATGCATTCAAGAACTGTGAGACACGTGAGAAACGGAATTGATTATCATGGGGAATAATTCCAGTACCGATTTAATAATCAACTTATCGATATAATTAGTAAATTTTTACTATATGACTGCTACTACACACCTATAGTAAATTTGCGCTTTAAAATAATTCATGAAATCAGTAATTTTTTACCAGGGGTTATTAAATCAAGCATTTAAAGACATTTAATAATTTCATTTTTATATTTACTCACACACATCTATACATCTATAAAATAGATGTGACTGGAAGCTTCATCTTGAAATATTTGACAGTCAGCAAAAATCAATGGCAACAGTTTTCTAATTAATTTATATTTAATTCTCATCGTTTCGAGTATTTTCTATATCGGACATCTTCTGCAATTGGCAAGCACATAAAAATATACAACCAAACCATTGAAGTAGCCATTCGATTTCAAGTACTATATCGTTGTGAATCAAATGGGACTGCCTGATGTATGACATACTTTTCCCAAGAGTCTTAGAACCAAATCTAAATTCCCATGCGGATTCAACCCGCTCAATACGATCACTGTGCTGCAATTGATTGCAATGTATTTTGTCTATCTTTCACAGGTTGTAGACTATTTGACTCAGTTTTCTGGCATAAAACCTGGAGATTTGGATGCTAATGTATCGTCAAAGCATTTAACAACATTGAAAACAACATATTTAAAGCTACGTTATTTGATTGATACGAATGTAATCTTTGTTGGTCATGGCTTAAGAAAAGATTTCAGAGTAATTAACTTAGTGGTAAGCGAGTGAAAAGCCCTTAAATAAGTTTTTTGTTTTGTTTATCAACTGTGTGTGAGTTTTAATGGCTGCATGCCCTTCCTGGCGTCAACCAATAGTGCTCCTGCCATGGATTGAACCCAAGTCTTTGTGCGCTGAGGTCCAACGCCCTGACCAATATAATAAGGTTCCATGTAGTGTTAACTAATGTGTCTGATCTATGATATTTATAAATCCTTTCAAAATTTTACAGAAAACAAAATTATTATAGTGGAAAGTTGAAAGTAAACAGGAAAGTTTGGCTTGAAACAATAATTATTTCTTACAAGAAAATAATCCTTGCAGGAATGTAGTAGGATTTTGCCCGTGATTTACCATCAAACACAAGAATACCCAAGAACGCAAGAATATTTTTCTTGATTCCAGGTTTCTTACTTCTTTCGAGGTAAACTAATGGTCCGAATTTCTCGCTTTTTTGTCTTGCACGTTAAAATCGCTTGGAAATTGAGCATGAACAATCATGTTGATCACAATCAGACATTGATTCAAGTAAATTATTCTTGCAAGAATTCAAATTTTCTTATGTTACGTGGATGTTTTGTTGTAATTTTAGGTACCGCGTGACAAAATCATTGATACTGTTGATTTATTTCATTTACCAAATCAACGATATGCATCATTGAAATTTTTAGCATGGCATTTTTTAAGTGAGTAGTTTTGTACCTCACAATTTTGGGGTAGCATGTGTTTGTTATTGCTAAGAGACTTATCGTAGACCTTTGTGATTTCTTTTCTCATCAGAAATGTACCTGTGCCAAATAAATACGACACAATCTTAATATTTATTTGAGCTAACTCTTGGAGGGTTATACTATGGCCGTTCGTCAGAGCTCTTTAATACAACAGGCACGGCCGTACAAGATGACAACGAGAGGCAAAAGAGGACGAACAGTTCACATCATGACAATTCACATGACTGTGACTGTTTCGTCCTTACGACTGTTCTTTGTTTTCTAATGAGTACGGGCAGAGTCAAATACAGTGAAGACTCAAACAAACACAATCCAAATCCATTAATAGTACATATAATTCCCACAATTGAAATAATACCAAGTTACTGTAATGTTGATTATAATTGTCTAAGTCTAAGTGGTTTTGAACGTTATTCCCATACTGAATAATAATAGGAAACAGCGTGTTATTTATACTAATTTACTACATGATTAAGCATAATCTATAATTACTTACATTTGATGGTCTCAGCAAAACATTAATATACATTTACATCATTTTCTATAAGTATACAATTTAAATAGTTTACATCGGCATTTTTCTAATTATATAACTTCACGCAGTGCTCTATTTTTAACTAAATAACTATGATGTCATGTTTTATTTATCTATTTATTGAACACCCTTAACAATTTATCTAAACAATAATTTCTATGGAAATACATCTAATTACTTAATCAAAACAGTGACAAATAAACGGATATAACACCTTTTGTGCAATCTCTACATACCTATTGAATTCAGTGTATAACGAAGGTTTAGCCTCCCGAAATTCTAGAATATTTTCAGCATTTCTATAGATTGCCTAGCTGTAGATCAGATGAATATCAATTTTATTCTGAATTTTATCTTGCCTTTCATGATCTAGAATACCAGGACCCCCCTTTTGTCGGACCCTGCTTGAATTACAAGTGTATATATTCTCTTTTGCAGAAATTAAAATACAGTCTGGTACTCATGATAGTACTGAAGATGCATACACAGCTTTAAAACTATATGAAAAATACCGTGAAATTATACGCCAAGGTGAAATGGCTTTGGATGATGAATTACAACAATTGTATGATAAAGGAAGACAGTATGGATGGCAGGTGCCAGAATAATTAATAAAAACTTGTATATCCGGCAGAATATAAGCAATAAATATCATTTTGTAAACTTTCAAGAGGGATAAATGTAATAAGATACATTTGCTGGATATGTTGCAAATATTCAAACGCTATAGTCGTATATTTATATATTTGAAAACATTTTATTTTACATTTGATATCGGTCTGACATTTCTCGATATTATCGAAATCATGTTTATACTGCAATGGTGTACTACGGCAAAATTCGTATAACTTTAACTAATGATTGTCTTTGGTTTGATAATAAAGCACCAACTTGAATATCAGATGTCAGTAAGGGCATCCGGCCATTATACTCACATACACTGCAAAAATACTAACCAACTAATCAATTAGCCAATCACCCCACTGAAGAAAACCTACTAGCATACCCGGTTTGCGGTAAAATGATGAAAAAAAAATCTAAAACTTATCTTAATACTATATAATATCTATTTTATTTTATTCCAATCCAAAAGGCAATAGCTTCACATTGGTTTGCTTCAATATAATTAGTTTCAGCTAATTTCAAAGCCTGTTTTCACTTAGTGAGATCACCACGCACATAGGCTGTGACAGACAACGTAAGTTTTGAAGTGGTCATTCATACGCCATACTTGACACAACTTATTAAAATATTTTTCTCCTTAAAACTAATGTAATTTTATCTTAAAATAACAGTTACTTATTTTAAGTACAAATTTGTTAACACTTTTTGTACATTTTTACTAAAAAAAGAATATACAAAGTTGCCTACACACGCGAAAAGAATTTCTTATTTTAAGTACATATTTTCTTAGCGCATGCACATTTTCTTAATAGAAGTCTTCTATCTAATATCTTTAAAGAAAATGTCATTATAAACTAGGCAATCTCTCTAGTCTTTTTTGCAACTCCTTGGAGGTTCAAATCAATTTCTTGTGGTGCCATCTACTTCCAAATTATGGGGTTTAAAATGCTTGTCAATTGCTGATTATGTAGGTTAAACTGTATGGTAAGTTTCACATCACGCCACCTACACGAACGAATAGACGACCATAGATACTCATGTGACCATAGATATGAAATGTGGTTTTTTAAAAACATGTTCAAATAATAGATTGATTGTAATTTTTCGTATATACTGTACATTAGATAGTTTTTTATATCACTCAACCTGAAAACGGCAGTTAAAGAAACACTGACTGAAACGTTGTTCAACATTAAACTATTTCAATTGACATTTTGTTTAAAAACATGCACATATTTTGAAACAAGAATATAAAGACTTCCCCACATAGACATAAAACAGTTTCTTATTTTGAGTACAAGTTTTCTTAACACTACTTGTACATTTTTCCTTGAAACAAGAATATACGAAACTTGCCCACGGCATTCGAACAGTTTCTTATTTTAAGTACAAAATGTATTAACCTATAGTGTTATTTTGGCTCAGAATTTCTATACAGAAGAAAATGGAAATAAGTATAGGAACAGAAATAAAAATAGCTCCGCTACGCTCGGACTCATGGTGAATAATTTAATAATCAAAATAAACCAATTGAAATCAAATTCAATAGAATATCAAATCAATCAAATCATCATTTTTGATTTGATTTGATTTGATATATTTCGTCAAAATGAAACTTTGACAGGCAAATACAGGGAGTCTGAAAACAACTTCATGCTCCACTTACATACAGCCTTATTACTACAACAACAAACATTTACAAAAAGAAGGTTTACAAATTTGAGAATAAATCTAAATATATAAACTAAATTAATATTGACTTTATTAAATTCTATATATAATTATTATAAGTATTGCAATCACTATTTGTAGACTGCAAAAAGGCGACAGGTCAGTGTTATCTAATTTTCTTTTGAAAATTTCTAAAGTTTTTGAATCAACGAGATACTCTGATAATGAATTCCACCACGGAATTGCACGATGACAAAACCGATACTTGGTGGAGTCAAGGCGTGGTATTTTGAATGTTTTTAACTTAAATTTGTGACCACGTAAGGTGTATTTTGAAATGTCATACTTAATTGATAAATTTTCCATACTCAGATCTACTAAATCATGGGTAATTTTGAATAACATAATTAAATCGGCTTTAACCCGTCTAGATTCTAATGTTTCTAGCTGAAGGATGTGTAGGCGATGAGCGTGCAAAGAAAAATCAAATCAAATCAAATTCAAAAAAGTAAATCAATCCAATCGAATGATATAAAAATCAAATCAAATAAAAAAATCAACTTCAATCAAATAAAATAAATTATAACAATATCCAAATAATATAATAATATAAAGAAAAATATATCCAAATAATAAATCAAAGAAAAAAGAAAAAACAACAAATGAAGTGATTTTCACTACTTATGATACAGGTGTGAGTTGTAAATGACGTGCGAAATTGTCTCTTCTTAAGGTGATGTTGCAGCAGAATTAAAACATTTTAATAAACCAAATAAAACCATGACGACTGGCTTAGCAGTTTGATGTAATAAATAACTTCAGAAAACAATACAAACAATAAATATATAATACTGTCTTGTCTAAGCCCCCAACCAAATGATGAATTGTCGGTTCAAAAGTTCTCATGGTCAAAACACAACAATAATTATCTTCGAAGTTTCACCTCAAATAGTGATGTTACAGAACGATTAAAATCTTTCATTAACCATTTCAAATGACGAGAAGAAGAAAACAATCATGTGTTCTACCAATGAAGAGATAATCACGATGTAAACTAATCCAGGAGTATTAGAAAACATTTCATTTAAAAATGCAATTGTAATCTCGCTAAGCTGCGAGTCGGCCATCATGGCGGGCAATGGAAAAAAATTTTTGTCAAAAAAAATTGGCTAAAAATTTGGATAATCACACAGCATGTCCATTGTATTTTTAACAATAAAATGGTGTTTCTTGTGCAATCGTTTCTTGTTCGTCCTTTGTTAGCACGCAAAGCAGTGTGTTGAACGTTATTTCAAAAGAACAATAGATTTAGTCAAAAATGAAATGAAATGAAATGAAATGAAATGAAATGAAATGAAATGAAATGAAATGAAATGAAATGAAATGAAATGAAATGAAATGAAATGAAATGAAATGAAATGAAATGAAATGAAATGAAATGAAATGAAATGAAATGAAATGAAATGAAATGAAATGAAATGAAATGAAATGAAATGAAATGAAATGAAATGAAATGAAATGAAATGAAATGAAATGAAATGAAATGAAATGAAATGAAATGAAATGAAATGAAATGAAATGAAATGAAATGAAATGAAATGAAATGAAATGAAATGAAATGAAATGAATTGAAATGAAATGAAATGAAATGAAAACGTATCCACCATGACAGTATAGACTCAAGGTCACTTACGTAACCATGAGTCAAAAATCTCATAGATATTGAATAGATAACAATGCTACTCCATTGATATCATTGAGAATTTTGATAGTACGTGTGTAATTCTAGATTGTCTTTTCCCCTGGTACACCAGCGAGTCCATCGAGAATTATTCGATAAAAACATTGATGACCCTCGTGGAGTGTTTTGAAAAGATTGTGACCCCAATGTATATTTCAATGTACTGTTATGGAGCACCAGCCGTCCATGTTTGGATTGTTTGGGTCAAATCAGTCTATTTTGAACAGCTGTTTTTATGATAAACATATGGGCGATTCAGATCTAAATGAAATAAATAAGAATTTTATTCTAGATTATTTGCAATCATTGCAAAATAAATTCTACGCTAGAAAAGTCACGTAAGATCGAAAATGAAAGAAAGGAGGCTGAATGCTTTGTGGTGATTTCCCATCGTCGATCACGGCGTTTGATCGAATAACTCGGCTGTTTCATGATTGATTTATCCACTTTTCGCGTTTTTAAGCTAATTTCATTCCTATATGAGTTCGATTGAAGGTCACAGTACACAGCAAAAGACTTTATTCATATTATATTGAGGTTATAATACAGTGCAGAACATTCATGAAATCTGCTTAGTTTAAAAGAAAAAGAGTATCAAAATTGACAAAGTCGGTGAGTTCGTAAGTTGACTTTTCTTAGCCATCCTTAATGAAATGAAGTCTATAGATGCGTTGTAATTGAAATAAGGAAGATTGTAAATTATTTATTAAAAAAAATTATTAGAAAAAATATTTGAAAAAGTGTCCCTTTCTTGGCCAAAAACATGGGTAGGGCATTTCGTAAATGAGGCAACTAAGGCAATCAAGGTATTAAAAAATTGTTAATTATTATAATCGAACTCAAAGCTACTTTTGCTGGAGGCTACTTCCATGCTTCAGGTAAATAGGTTTGTTCCAGTATTATAGTACAGTCATTATAAAAAATGACCTCACACAAATTGCAACAGAAGTTTTTTTCATCAATTCTAGGGTCAAATTTTATGCTTAACAACATATCCAAAATGTTCTGAAATCAGAGTAGGCAAAATGCCTTAATTTCGCAATTTGATTTATGGCATTCCCAGTAGAAACATGAAAGCGAGGCTGTCCTTTTTTAGTGTAATCATGTGATTTAATTTGAGAGGAAAATATCAGGAATAGTAGCCTTGTAGCATTTAGCACATATAATGTGCTTAAAATTTCTTTACTGTCACTATGTATCAAATTACCAAAACGAGGCTATGTATGAAGATTAAACAAATCGACATAGAAAAACTAGAAAAACATATACACAGTAAGTGAAAAATGTTATTCATTATATTTTAACATTCCACTAGCAGTATAGATCATGTAAATACTTTATTTATCTTATTTAGAAAATACAATTAGGTAATATACATTGTTCACAATGAACAATTTTAGGCAAATGCATGGGGATATCATAGTCGCAATTATTTTTGACAGAAATTGACCATTACGATTTGATGATAGGCTTGAAGAAAAACAGCAGAAAATGATATCCAATAGAAATGTTAAATTAAATTAAACTAACGAACTAATACCTTTTACTTCTTGACAGGAAATCAATTAACTTTGTATATAGACTACAGTTATCCAGTCGTTTATGTTACTAATTTAGCCATGGAAACATGGAACTTCACCCAAAGGTTATGCCCAAATGTTGACTATATCCTATACACATATACAATCAAACCTGCTATAACAGCCATCTCTATACAGCGACCACCTGTCTAAAGTGGTCACTCTTGCAATGTCTTGAAATAGTATTTTTGGTGATTTCCTCTTTTTCAGTCTTTGGTTTCTCTGAGCAGACAAAGGAAGCTCGTATGGAGAAAATGGTCCATAGTCAATGAACTCGTATGAATAGTCCACGAACAGTTCATGAACATTGTTATTGAATGCTCCCGAGTTTTCATTTATTATAAATTATATGTAAAAACACTAAATCAGCGGTATTTATAGGCATTAAATATAACATTTATAAGTTGCTGATTGGCTTACTAAAAACAATAGAGTACAAGACATTTCGTACCCCGTCCGCTTTCTACATTCCCCAACAGTGAGAATATTCGAACTATTAAAATAAGCGGACAATCAAGGTCTGTTTGGCCGAACACACCAGGAGGAACAGATTCATTTGCTCTCATCAATAAAAATGACTGGGCGTGAGTGGAGCCAGATCAGTCGCATCATCTGATAATGACGTCAGCGGCCTTGAGTTGATGCAATTCTCCACGTCACACAAAACAGTATCAAAAACTTCTTGTGAGACAACCTGTTTATGATATATAATTGCAAGCGATTTCTTGACAGAGTAATTAATCGTTCCCAAATACCTCCAAAATGAGAAGCCCCAGGTGGGTTAAATTTCCATTAAGTGCCTTCTATATGGCAAAAAGTTAATATTTTTTGCTGATTCCATTCACTGATAGACTCTCCTATCTCGCAATCCGCCCCTACAAAATTGGTCCCGTTATCAGATAGAATTTCTGATGGATAACCTCTCCTAGCCCGAAAACGACGTAATGCCATAATGAAATGATCAGTGTCTAGAGATGAGCATGATTCCAAATGAATGGCTTTTGCATTCATGCACGTAAAAATGCACCCCCAACGCTTTTGTTGTGATCGATTTATTTTTATCATGAACGGTCCAAAAAAATCAACACCTGTTTTATGAAAAACATTGGACTTTAAGACACGGTTAAGGGGTAAATGAGCCATTAACTGTTCGGTTCGCTATGCCTCAATTTTTCTACAAGGGACACAGTGATGAGCGATATGTTTGAATAAAGATTTCAATTGTGGAATCCAAAATTTTCTCCTGATTTGCGAAACTATGGTATTGACACCAGCATGACATAATTTTATGTGATAGTCAAGAACAATGGACTTTGCTAATTGAGTATTCCTAGGAATAATGATCTGATGTTTAGCAGAATAACTCAAATCCCTTTTTATTAAACGCCCCCCTACACGCAACAATCCATCCTTATCTACAAAAGAACATAGAGGAAGAATGTTACTAGAGTATGGAATATCATGTTCATAGTTTGAGAAATTGAATTTCTTTCTCGTAGGCACGTTTTTGACAAGAAACAATCAATAAATGTTCAGCTCTTCTTAACAAATTATCACTTAAATCTAATGAAATCGTTCTCTTACGCAAAACTGATAGGTATTGTAACCATCGTGAAAGGATACGCTTAGATTTCATCCAGGAGGAACAATGATCTGCAATGATTTCAATTGGTGACTTTGCGATATCCAAGGTAGTCAAAATTTGTTTTGCACGGACTTCAAGGTCATCTAACTTTTCTATTGAATCTGCTTCGTCTTTGGGCCATTGAGACCTATTTGAAAATAAAAATTCTGGACCATGTGTCCACATTGCACAATTTTGAACAAATTCAATAGGCTGAACACCACGGGAGGCAATGTCAGCAGGGTTAAGTTTGCCCGGGCAAAATCTCCACTCGTTAATGTTAGTATTTTCTCGAATCTCACTCATTCTGTTAGCTACAAATACTTGGAATCTTCTACTGCAGTTTCTAATGTATGCTAAAGCTGTTTTAGAATCTGACCAATATACAACTTCTTCTATGTTCATATCTAACTCTCTAACTAAAGTTTTACCAATTCTACTTGCTAGTACTGCAGCTTGCAGCTCTAAGCGCGGTATAGTAAGCGTTTGCAGTGGCGCGCAGCGCGATTTTCCAACAACAAAAGAACAACATACATCATCATTATTTTCAAACCTCAAAAACGCAACAACACCAATTGCCAATTCCGAAGCATCACAAAAAACGTGAAGGCTTGTCTGATAATCAACATTAAAAAAGTTTGATGTACGATAACATCTTGGAATAAAAAGATTTTCAATAAGATGGAATGTCTGCAGCCACTCAATCCACTGTGAATGCAAATTGTTAGGTAGAATATCATCCCAGTTAATTTCTTCTTTCCATATTTCTCTCAAAATGAGTTTAGGCTGTAACATAATGGGTGATAAAAATCCATCAGGATTAAACATTGTACTAACAGTTGATAATATACCTCTTTTTGTTATAGGTTTATCTAAACTTTTAACAGTAAAACAAAAATTATCATTATTAATATTCCAATTCACACCAAGCGCTCTTTCAATTAAATCATTCTCTCGGTCTAAATTAACAACACTCTTACATTTTGCCCACTCATTTCTTGGTATACTATTTAACACATTATTTTTATTTGATATCCATTTTGTTATTCTAAATTCCCTTTTTTCTAAAATATTTGTTAACACTTTATCTGCTTCAACAGCTTCATGAACACTTTCGAATGATGCTAACATATCATCCATGTAAAATTGCCTAGTAATTAAAGAAGACATTACTCAAACAGGTTTCAAATTCTTTAGCTAGATGCTGTAAAGCAAAATTACAACAACAAGGTGAACAAATTGAGCCAAAGACAAATACTTTCATTCGATATTCAACTATCTGTTGGTGAATATCACCACCTTCCCACCACAAAAACCTTTGCAAGTCACGGTCTTCGGGATTAACGAAGACTTGGTGATACATTCCCTCGATATCGGATTGTATTGCGATCGGGGCTTTACGAAATCTCAAAAGAACACCTAACAAACTATTTAAAAAATCTGGACCTGTGTGTAGACAATCATTTAAACTAGCACCTTTATATTTTGCGGCTGCATCAAAGACCACACGACATTTGTCAGGTTTTGCTTTTGAAAACACAGCATGATGTGGTAAATACCAAACTCTAGTAAAGTCAGAAGAAATCTGATCCTGAACTACACGTTCCGCAAAGCCTTTATCGATGTAACCCTGTAAAGTACAATGGTATTGATTAGCAAATTCATCATTTTCAGCAAAGCGTTTACGTAAAGACTGTAATCGACTCATGGCACATGCCCTATTATTTTACAAAGAAATTTTATCTTTCCATAATAACCCTAGTTGGTAATGACCGTTGACCACAGAAATATTATTTAACACAGGTAAACAAGACCTGTCATCTTGCGAATATTTAAAAGGCAATATAGAAGGTGAATCAATTTGGTCGATTCTCCAAAATCTATCCCATTGCTGATTAACACTATTGTCCACTATAACATTAACTAAAAAAAAAAATCATCATTAGTAGTAACAGAAGAAGAAGAACGACCAATTATTGCCCAACCAGCAGCGGTTTTAATTATGTTGACACCGTCAATGTTAACGGTTTGATCTGGAATCAACATTTCAGAAGCATTAGCTCCAATTAACAATTCAATGTTGGCATCAACGTTATTGAAGATGACCTGTTTGGTCTTTTCATCGTAATCACAATAAACAAAGTCTGCGCTAGGAATCGAGAAATTTCTTATCAGCCATGTGTCATTGATTTTGCAGAATTTTCCTTCGTTACTTGTGAAAGTGACTGCTGACTTTTGAGCTCGGACACTTTCAGAGCCTGTTGCAGTTGAAATATTTACACTCTGTTCTGTACCTTGTATGCCGACAGCATGAGCCACATTCGAAGATAATATAGAAATCATGCTACCAGTATCAAGTAGAGCATATACAAATTTAGAACCATGTGGACCGCAAATTTTGACCTTAACAATTGGCAATGTTACCGAACCACTTTTAATTTTACTTGAAGATTGGGTTAGACCAACAATATTGGTTGTTTGACTATGAGTAATGGTATTTTCTGTGGTAATATGTGAATTATTTGTACTTGTACTTGGGTTATCATTCAGACCACTCAGGTTAGGATTATGGAGGAATGTGTGATGACCACGTCTGTTACACACATTACATTTAAGATTTAATCGACATTGTTTACTGAAATGACCTTTCTTGAAACATTTGAAACATACTTCATTTGATTTTGCAATTAAAATGATTTCTTCTCTGGTTTTATTATGCTTAGTAAAAAGGCCAGATATGTGGTTATTGTCTCCACAAAATATGCACTCTTTATTTATGTTTTTATCCTGTTTCTCTGTTATATTTGCAACAACATTTTTGTCTTTGCTTTTAAACGTAAAATTCCAAACTGCGTCATTTGCTATCCTGCTTTCTATTTTAACTAATTGTAATAAATGCTCTACTGAAGGATTTTCTCCTTTTTGTCTAATGTCGTAAAACTCTGCGAAACCATTTTGTTGAAATATACTCAGGTAAACGGTTCACTATCTGTTCTAGCACAAAAGTTGAGTTAATATCATCGCAGAATTTGATTGTCTTAAAAACACTGCAAGCAGAAGAAAGTTTATGGAAAAAAGTCTGTAGCTGTTGTCTATTTTCCACCTCTTTAAAAGCTAGTAAGCTATTAATGTGTGCTCTGGCGACTCTTATATCAGATCCAAAGCTGTCCTCAAGGGTTTCCCACGCAGTGACGTAACCATCACGATCCCGTGGGAGGCTTTCAACGCTCTCCTTCGCTACCCCCTCCAAACTTTCTATCAAATGAGCCATTTTGGCCGCATACGATAAAGACTTTCTTTCATGTATTTGTGTTTTGAAAGAAGAAACGAATTCATGATAACGAAGAGCATTACCATCAAATTTTTGTATTTTTATATTTAGAGTCATTAATGCATCACCTAAACTCACAATATCAGAGCTATCATTAATGTCAATTTTGGTATTTCATACAATGTTTTACTGTCAATGCGATCAACGTTGTTTGTTGTATTAGTGATACCCGTAGGTAACGACTCATCATTTGAATTTTGTAAAATTTCAGTTTTAACCCCTACTGTGGCTACTGGTTCAGAATATTCCAGAGGTATATTTAACAATTTTACCGTTTTTCTGAGGTCATTATGTTCCACAGATATGGCCTGATACTGACCACCTGATAATTTCTTATCATCGCCTGTGTGTAGAGCTTGCTTAATACTCTAGCGTATAACACAGAGACAACGACTAATGTAATCAACAGTAAGATATATAATTAATGTAGTCTTCATACTACAACACTCCAAATCAGACTAGTTAATAATTACAATAAGAATTACTTATATATATATTTGACATACGAGGCTACAATAATAATGAGGCTAAAATAATGATAACGAGGCACTACACTCGCCTTTTTCACAATAGATTTTAATGTACTAAAATCAATTATAAATTTAATAATGACACGATATCCGTAAATTTAAAGTATTATAATAATTAACGAATTAATAGTAAAATGATTATTTAATAAAACGATTATGGTAATACTAAATTAAAATGGAATAATAAAAACGATGTAATGGTATTAAATCTCAAATGATTTATTTAATGTGTATTAGGATCAGATGGGTCAAATCTGACTGGTGGTTTACTTGAGCGACTATATCTTGTAGTGATCTCTGAAGAAAGACGTGATGGTGTACGTACATGTGATCTTGCTCTTACTAATGTTCTGCCACTTTCTGTTTCAACTGTTGCTCTTCTTGGTGTAGCAGAAACAACAGTGCCACGTACTATATCACGATTGTCAGTGTTACGTATGGTGATCCTTTCTCCTTCGTTAGGCGTTGGTAATGAATGTATGACATTTGGTCTGCTGTCGTGATAGAGTTTCATAGCAGCTTTTGCTTGTAATTGATGACCAGCGTTCACTGCTTTTGACTGCGATATTGATGGTGTGGGCGTGATTGGCTTACGACCCATAAGAGCGTGTAATGGTGATGTTCCTAACATACGATGTGTCGTTGTGCGTAATGTGAATAATACTCGACGTAATCGTTGTTTATCTGGCATTTCATCAGTGCGAAACCAACGAAGTTTAAAAGTCCTGTGGAATCTTTCTACCATTCCGTTTGTACGAGGATAACGAGGTGGAGAGTGACGTAATAATACTCCCCATGATTTAAAGAATGACTTAAAACGCTTAGAAGTGAATTGTGAACCATTGTCAGTCATTAATTCTAAAGATGGTCCGCGTTGACAAAATATGGCTTCTAAAGCGTCGATTATTTCCTCCGTTTTTTCCTTAATGAGTGGAAACACTTCGGGATACCTAGATCCATAATCTACAACTGATAAAAATGGCTTTCCATTAACGTGAAAAATATCAGAGGCAAGCGTATGCCACGGCGGTAATACATCAGACGGCTTAAGTTCTAATTCAGGCCATCTAGCAGAAAACTCTTTACAAGTCTCACAGTGTTCGATTGTAGACTTAACATCACGACTTAAACTGGGCCACCAAACAGACGATAATTGGGCCAGTGTAGATTTTAAACCTAAATGACTGTCGTGAGCAACTTTAATAACTTTCTCACGTAGAGACGATGGTATTACGATTTGTGTACCCTTTAATAATATTCTTGGTTTATTTAAAACGCATAGTGAATACCTCTCTTTGAAATACGGGTCTAAATTCTCATTTACTGAGGACCAGTTATTTGTTTCTATAGCATTTATAATCATCGATAATGCGTTGCTAGTAGCTGTTTCGCGTTCAACGTCTTGTAATGAAACAAATTCAGGATCTAATATTTCTTTGGCTTCTTCGATGATTAGTGAAGCTACTTGACTATAATCACTTGTCGATAATTCAGGTGTTGCATCTGATGACGGTGCTCGAGATAAAGTATCGGGCAACCGATTCATGTCCTCTTTTGCAGGTTTGTATTTGAGTATTGAACAATACGGTGCGAGTCTCAACATCATGCGCTGTAATCGAGGTGGTATGTCATCAAATGATTTGCACCATATCTTTTCTAAAGGCTTGTGGTCTGTCCAAAATTCCACTTCGCCTCCAATTATGTACTGTCTGAAACGAGTGGCTCCGAATACTACAGCCAACATTTCTCTCTCCATTTGGGAATACTTTTGTTCCGTAGATGTTAATGATCTACTTGCAGTTAGGATTGGTGTCCATTTGTTATCATGGACTTGCATTAAAACAGCACCTAACCCATAAGGACTAGCGTCCGATAATACAGCAGTATTTGCATTACGATCATAAAATGCAAATGTTGTTGTTGCTGCGTTACGTAGAGCATTTTGTATGTTGGTCCAGGCTTGCTGTACGTCTTCAAGTATGAAATTTCCTTTGATAATATCTCTGATAGATTTCATTTGATTAGATAGATTAGGAAGAAATTTTTGTAAGTAATTAATCATGCCAAGAGCCCTTCTTGCTTCTTCGACAGTAGTTGGAACGTTTAACTTTAATGCTTCTGTTATTTTAGTTTCATCAGGTGAAATACCGCTATCTGATATAGTATGTCCTAAGTAAACTAATTTTGACTTTGAAAATTTACATTTATTCATATTTAATTTGGCACCGATTGCCTTTAAACGGGCCATAACGGCTTTCAAACGGGCGTCGTGCTCAACTTGATCTTTACCGAATACTAAAATATCATCTATATACACTAAACATCCGTCTAAATCAGACAAATGATCCGACATTATTCTTTGAAAAATTTCCGGAGCAGAACTTACTCCGAACGGTAATCTTAAATATCTGTAATTGCCTTTATGAGTAGCAATTGTTGTTAATTCTGACGACGCTTTATCTAAACCTATTTGATGGAAACCAGATTCTAAATCTAGTGTTGAAAATAATTTAGCATTGTGTAAATTAGAAAAGAACGAATCCGCCGTCGGAATTACAAAACGTTCTCTACGTATGCTCTCATTTAACCGTCTAAAATCACCACATATGCGCGGTTTACCGTTTTTACGAAATGCCACTACTACAGGTGATAACCATTTAGTAGGGCCAATAACACGTTCAATTATATTTTGCTCTATCATCTTTTCTATTTCATCAGAGACAGGTTTGTGTAATTTAAATGCTAATTTACGTGCGCCTTGTAATATAGGACAGGCGTCTTGTTTTAATTGAATTCGGGCCGTACCAATATTTCCCAATTCTTTACTTTCGTTTATGTATTCATTGATATTATTTATTTCTACGTCATATTCTATTGGCATTCTGAGGGGTTGGCCACCTAAATCTAAATAATCTGAATAACACAACAATGGTGTTTTTACATTAGCAGTACATTTTGCTTTTATTCTAGTAGGCGTATGGTTAGGTGATGCCGACAAATTTACAGTACCCTCTGCCAAGATTTTTAATTTTTTACTGCCCCACGGTTTGACAAAACAATCCTTTAATGTTTTGTAATCGCGAGCTTTACTTAAATGCTCTAAAGGAATCATCGTAGAGGTGCTGCCAGGATCTATCAAAAATTTTACAATAGCACCATTCATCCACAAATTAACGTAGGCGCGTTTGCCAATTAAGTTGGAATCTAACGAATTTAAAGCATAAGATTCGTCAATAACACCATGACGATCATCATCGGTATTACTATCTGAGTCTGATGAAATAGCAGCAGCTCTATACTGACTTCGTTTTTTACTTTTATTGGAAGGCTTCGAACTTCCTTTATTATAAATACTGTTAGACCGTTGTTCTCTAGGTTCGGATTTACGATTATTACTTGATTTTGACGATTTACAAACTATGTCAAAATGATTTAAACGTCCGCAATTATTACATGTCTTACCGTATGCAAAGCAATTTCCTTTTGAATGTGTTCTTCCACAATATTTGCAATCTTTTATTGAGTCTACGGCAGATACTTCCGATCTAGTAACGATTGTGCTTCGGTTAACCTATCATTATCAGCGACATTGTATAAAATTGCCAGCTTTTTCGCTTCTGTTGCTAAAACCAGATCAGTTGCAGCCATATAATTAGAAAATGTAGCTCTCCATTTCGTGAATCGATCATATGCATTTCTGAGGCCAGGATCAAATTCCGGCGGTAATCGACCACGGAAAGAAGGTGCATGTGGATGGGGAGTATTTTCAATTGCTTGTAGTCAACTTGTAGTACTTTCAATTGCTTGTAATCAACTGCGCCAATGTAGAGCTTGCTTAATACTCTAGCGTATAACACAGAGACAACGACTAATGTAATCAACAGTAAGATATATAATTAATGTAGTCTTCATACTACAACACTCCAAATCAGACTAGTTAATAATTACAATAAGAATTACTTATATATATATTTGACATACGAGGCTACAATAATAATGAGGCTAAAATAATGATAACGAGGCACTACACTGACAGTTAACATACATTTTTTAAATTCATTTTTTATTTCTGAAAAATGATTTTCAGCGGACGAATAGTTTTTACTTACAGTGGAATAATCCTTTGCTAAAAGATCCTGCTCAATTACTGCCTTGCCTATTTCATATTTTTTTATCGCAACAGCAATATTGAAATGTTCCATATTTAATCTTATGTATTTATGATAAACCAAAGCAACACAAAATTAAAATGATTGAATGAATATTTTAAAAGGATTAAACAATGACATCATTTGATATCACCAGAAGAAATAATAAAAACGGAACTTCGATACAGCGTCAACGGATACAAGTTCAAAGAGACGCAAAATTTGTAACCCTAATCCGTTAAAGAGATATTGACCATGAGCAAAGTTAACCACGTACCGTCACACCCAATTTCATGACAATAATAAAAATCGTATTTTAGCCTGACAAATCAACTTTTTTAGTAAAATTATCGCCTTGGAACAATTTAAAGATTGCTATAACTAACTTAACAAAAGATATAATTAAGTGTTGATAAAGATTTTATAGGCAAGAGCGATATATTTATGCCTCACTAAACATGAAAAAGTACTATAAAAGTGAATTAAAAATTATCTGCTAATTTCGATTATTGCAGAAATTAATTAAAAGAACTAAGTCAACATGTTCTATATCAAAGATTAAACTGACTTACCATTCCGGTTAAGGGACCATGAAAACGTTGATTATTTGTATGAGAATAGGTTCAGAGGACTGTGACTTGTGACTAAGTTGTTCTTCTCAAATAATATATTCAAACGTTTGAAATACGAAATAGTACTAGATTTCGATTCGAAATCAGTACAAAGAATAATGATTAATTCTGCATGTGTGACCAGACAAAGAAGAGACAAGATGTCAAATTCAAACTATATAATTAAAGGCGATATGCCTATGGCCACAACATGCGAATAATGATATAAAAACACTAAATCAGCGGTATTTAAAGGCATTAAATATAACATTTATAAGTTGCTGATTGGCTTACTAAAAACAATAGAGTACAATATATTCCGTACCCAGTCCGCTTTCTACAGGCTTATATTGGCTTAAAATGACTGTACTACAAAGTAACATGCCCATAAAGTAAGACAACAAGAGGTATAAGATAATGGTTAACTGGAACTGTTTACACACATATAGATTTACAGGAAATGATTAACACTTTTGATCAATTTTCAAATGTTTAAATTAATTAAGTAACTTCCAATATTAGGTGTAATTATTAAGCATTCTTGCCTAGCAACAGTGAAACCCATAATAACCAGTCTATCCACAGATGTGTGCAATATTATTATTTTTTTGAGAATTAAATTGTGAATATTAAATACATTATAATAGTTCCCCCATGTAATTGCAGTTGATAAAGCAAATGTTTAATTTTCGCATTAGCAACATCTCATTGATGTAGCTGCTCCAGGACATACCGCTCCTCCATATGCTGGGAATGGGCTCGTACAAAATCGTATTACTTCAATGCAAGAACACAAGCCGCAAAAATGAGAACATGATCCACTGTTAAGCCAACCACTCCATCCTCCGTTAACTGTAGAGGAACAAGAAATATAAATTTTAATATGTTAAAATTCAGTGAAAAGGACTAATAAACTAGTGGCAAGTTTTTGTATCACAAAACTGTGTAATGTAATGTGGTATAAAATTCAACTAAACAACATGAGAATGCGTTTTACAAGTTAAAAAGGAATAAAGACTTTCTTATATAACGATATATATATGTATTATATATAAATATATATCATAGATAAGTAAATAATATGAGTCAAAAAAGAGACATAATGTTCTCGCTACTCCGAGTTTCACGCCATACAGCGATCATCAGGCAAGTATAGATTTTAAGAATACAGTGTTTTCACCTACGTCACAATTCTGTGAAAATATTTTGTTGGCCGCCATGCTGGTTCACTCGCAGCTTGATTTTGTAGTGTGATTACCGTGTTTTCTCGTACGTTGAGTTCGAAAATTTATACATCAAACATAGTTTAAGTATGGTTTTTTGCATTATTGTTGGCTGTAGTAACAAGAGTGAAACAATTAAAGGTTGTTATTGTAGAGTTCCAGCCATTATTACAACTCAAGGAGAACAACACGAAGATCTGACCCGTGACAGAAGAACTCAGTGGTTGGCTGCTATCAGTCGCCAAGATCTAACTGATAAAATTCTACAAAATGAGCGTGTTTGTTTTAAACATTTCGTTTCTGGTAAGGCAGCTGAGCCATGGGACAGATTCAACACTGACTGGGTCCCTACTATCGAGCTGGGTTACATTAAACCGATGCCAAACCCAAGTGAAATCGCTGCTTCGCAACAGCGTGCTGAGAGAGCTAGGGAAAAGCGTAGGAAGGACGACTCTCGTGTTGCAAAAGAACAGGAGTGTAGGTCAAAATTACAAAAATTAGATCAACCCGGGATATCAATCAAACACATATTTAGTAGTGAAAACTCAATTGGTTCATCTCCTTTTACATCAAGATCAACACAAACAGAGGAGTTTGACTATTTATATCAAGCTCAAGGTAGTATGGCCAGTGCAGAAATTTCATTTAATGAAGGTTATTTCAAAGATGATGATAAAAAGGTTTTATTCTACACTGGTCTGCCATCGTTTTCAGTTTTGAAGGCTACTTTTGATTTTATTAGCCCTCATGTCAAAAGAAGAGGATGCCTTTTATTACCTTTCCAGGAGTTTATTTTGGTCCTCCTCAAACTAAGATTAAATGTGCCTCACCAAGATCTGGCATACCGTTTCAATGTATCCTTACCAACTGTCTCCAGGGTTATAACCTACTGGCTTGTCATCATGGATGATTGTTTAACTCCCCTGATAAAGTGGCCCTCAAGAGAAAGCTTGTGGAGGACCATGCCTGCTTGTTTTCAGTTGTCGTTCGGTTGTAAGGTTTCTGTCATCATCGACTGTTTTGAGGTTTTTATTGATCGTCCAAGCAACCTTCTAGCAAGAGCTCAAACTTTCAGCAACTACAAACACCACAACACGGCTAAGGTGCTGATTGGGATTACCCCTCAGGGATCCATTTCATTTGTTTCCAAGTCATGGGGAGGAAGAACATCGGACAAACACCTCACCCTGAATTGTGGACTACTTAACCACATACTGCCTGGTGATGTTGTGCTTGCGGACAGAGGATTCACCATACACGAAGCTGTTTGGTATCGTCAAGCAAATTTAAACATCCCCACTTTCACGAAGGGTAAAGATCAGCTGGACCCTATCGATATTGAAAATACCAGGGGAATAGCAAATGTGCGAATACATGTCGAGAGAGTTATTGGCTCGCTTCTACAAAATATGTAACATAACAATTAACAATTATCATCAAACGAGTTTATTACTCACAGTCACACTCAAAGGCGAAAAACAAACTCTTTAAAAATTATAAGTAATTAGCATTTACACAACAAGATGTAGCAAATTCCTAGAGAAAATCTTCCCCTGTGAAAAGCAGTTGATGAGTTGATGAACGTTAAATCGTCCTCGTTTCATGAACTTTTAATGGTAATTCATGAACTGTTCATAAATTATCATGAAGTTCACGAAAATGGGGCCATTTAACGTTCATGAACTTTTCATGAACTCATCAACTGCTTTTCACAGGGGCACGTTTCCACCAGGAAAATAACTTCTCATTTCTATGTAAAATAATTAATGAATTGCCCTTCAAATGCATTCAAACTGGATATGTCTTTGCTGTGATTGATTGTTAGCTAACCACCCTGTCAAGCCTGCTTTATATGGTTTGAACCACTCCTGGATTTTCACAGTTACTTGAGAACAATTTACAACAAAATTTATATTCCCTTCAAAATAAATAAGTAGCATGCCCATTCATAATTTGATTTTAGATCAATAAGAAACAGTTTAGATTCATACACTATAATAATTATCAATAAAAGTTCGTGAAAAATTCACCTGTATGAAAAGTCAGATTTTACAACTCTTGTATTTTAGGCCTACCCTGCATAATATCCCGCATCACTTGATTCCCCATTTTCAACTGCACCATGATATCAGGCACGTTTGATTGTATCAAAAAGACAGTTCCTCAATGTAAATACCTAACACTATTCAGATAATGTAAGCTAAGCACAAATAAATTTAATGACACAAACAACTCAAATAAACTGTAAGATAACTTTTACTAGTTATAAACAACGTCAAGAGAAATTTCAAAGTAATTAGTAAATCAAAGTAATATTTACAAGTATCACCATACTGGTATCTTTACACAAGTACGATACATATTATGATTTTGTTGGAAATAATTCAAATGAATTGTTCTTGAGACATTTCAGTAGGTGCTGCCTCATATTTTTATCATCGAATTGGACGACTCTAGGATCAATATCGTAGTATAAGCAAGTTGCGAACGCAAGGGCAAATACACCACAGTCACTTCCGTTACTCTGTTGCTGAACAGGAGCAACTACAACTCTAGGCGAATGTGCACATAAACACGAGACAAGCTCCTGAACCTCATCGAGTATAATGCTGCTGAACAAGCTGTCAAATAACGAAACTGTGTTTTCGTCACTTTTTAAAGAACTAATGCAAACCCAATGCGACCCACCAGTGTGCAATATCTGGATAAAATCTGAAGTAACAACGTCAAAATTTTTTGCGGAACCCAATTGGGGACGCTGAGGCTTGTGAAGAGAATTATTTAAATAACTGAGATAAATTTGTGATTGATGAATAATACCCCCATTGAGCCAACCAGTTTCACATTTTACCAAATCAAAATCATGTTCCTCTAGAGCTCCAAGTGAAAGATATTTTTCTGTTTTTCCTGTACAATATGCTACAAATTGAATGTCACTATCACTGTCACTTGAAATATATTGCTGTTCTTCAATTGAAGTAGAGACGGCTGTCACTGCTTTACTTCCCACTGTGGCATCACACAAACACCACTTACATGTCCAATCTGTTTGGTAATTTTTTGGTCGGCGTTTATAGCCCATACAATTCATATGAAAATAGTTACCATGTTGGCAATCACTGTTGTTGCATTGTAAAATTTTCTCCCCTTTACCATAATCACCTCCACAAACACAAATTTTATTAGGGATGATTTTGTTAGGCAATAGAGAACTAGGCTGCTTTTGCTTATTTTTGCCCTTACGTTTTTTAAATTCCTCAAGTTTCCTACAATGAGGGCAATACCATGTTTTAGGAACAATTGAACTAGCAGAAGGTAAGATGCAGTCACCATGAAATTCTATGGGGCAATTAATATTAGAGCATGTGACAGTTGCTATGCTGAGAAGTAATTGACAGTAGCAAATTGAGGTTCCTTCAATATCTGGTGGATAAACAGTTTTTCGAGTGTACCACTTAGCCAAAATTTCTGGTAAAATACAATGTTGCCAAAAAGTAGATAGCTTTGGGATTTGTTTTCCCAATGATCATCATCCCTTAAAATTCTTTCAAGAACAAACTGCGATTCGCATTCATCAAAACCAAATACAATAAAATCGTTGTATTTTTTATCAGTCGTAAACAGCTGTTGCTGTACCTGGTAATAATAGGCATGATCACGTTTTAGTCGTAGACTACCTACTTTATCAACTTCCAAACACGATGACTTCTCTTTTACGTAATCGTGAAAATTGACTCCATCCAGGCAAAAGGGACATTTGACTTCTCCGCAACCATCACCGCAACATTCACAAGAACAAAATAAGTCACAAGTGGCGTGAATAAATGGATAAAGTTTGTGTACCACTAGACCACATTTACTGATTTTGAAGTTAGTATGACGCTTTGACATATAAATAATTTCATATGCTTTAATGGCATCCTTTTCATGAATACAACCATAGTGGCCTCTGTTTGAAATTTGAATAAATGGGGGTAGCAAATAGACTTTATCAATGACTGGGATGGCAGAGTAGGGTCAGTATGAGCAGCAGACTTGCTTTTTGAAGTGCCAATCCGGCCTGCTCGATGAATAAAAAACGTGTTTGATTTTGATTGTTCCAAAGTGTCGATTGCAATTTTTGAAATATCTTCTTGAGAGACATTGTAACTAATTGATTTACATTTTAGTAACAATTCAGGAAAGGATAGTTCCATATAGCTATCATTGTACAGTTCAGAAATAGTTGGGACATCTCTACTTTTTGAAACAAAAGACTCCCAATAACTTTCAGACAAACTGAGGATGATAGATTTTTTTCCTGAAACATGCAAATTTTCCATGAAAGCATTGATTTCTGCTTCAGAAACTCGAGAAGGCTTGTTGAAATTGGTTGCTTCAGGCAAAGTGGGGTCATTAGGCTTACTGTTATATTTTAATTGCTCAACGGTTTTGTCTAAATCAGATTTAAGCTTTTTTGCTGAAGTAAAATGGATATTTTCAATTGGCAGGTACTCTACTTCATTGACATATTCTGGTATTATCCACTTACATAACTGTTGTGTACCACTCAATTTCCCTTTAATTCTAAATGTTATTTCCAAATAAAATAAAACACTAGCGACATGAATACAACATTCACCAAGTCCAGCCATACAGGTACAATGTGCTGATTCAACTCTCCCATCAAGCTTACCAACGATCCAACATTTCAAATTCGTATCATTCATTCTTTGTGAATGCCTAACATTGCCAAGAACGACGTAAAAACCATTAATAATAACACCTTGGGCACTTTTGATAAACCCAGACACCATCTGATTGTATGCTTGTAAACCTTTGTAAGCCTTAAACTGTTTGTTTGTGTAAAAAGAACAATCTACCACAAGATACGAAAACAAATCACAAGCCTCCAATGGCAACAAACATTCAGGATCAAGTCGAGCGACTGGAATTAGATACGGATCAACTTTAATTGGTGATATTTTAACAACGTATCTCAATAGGGCTCCGCGCCGATACGTCATCGGCTATGCGAGAATTGCATTGTGGGATACCTGGTCAGACATCCACATTCCGTTCATCGATTTTCAAAGCTGCAAGCAGCTAAATGTTGCTCGTCTTCATAGTGTTTTCTCGTGTTTTAAACCACGCTCTAAAGTTTTCAAACTTGATTTTATTTTTATTTATTATATCAACATGCTTTACTTGGGTATTTCAATCGTTTTATCTGGAGATGCGCCTGTTGAATGAAGCTTATAAACTACGGAAGATTGTTGAACTGTAACGCTGTTTATATGGTGGATCGAATGCAACTTGGATGTGTTTTCTCGTATTTTAAACCTAGATTTAAAGTCTGTGAACTAGATTTTATTTTTACTTATTATATCATCATGCTTTTATTGGGTATTTCAATCGTTTTATCTGGAGATGCGCCTGTTGAATGAAGCTTATAAACTACGGAAGATTGTTGAACTGTAACGCTGTTTATATGGTGGATCGAATGCAACTTGGATGTGTTTTCTCGTATTTTAAACCTAGATTTAAAGTCTGTGAACTAGATTTAATTTTTACTTATTATATCATCATGCTTTTATTGGGTATTTTAATCGTTTTATCTGTAGATGCGCCTGCTGAATGAAGTATATATTACTACCGAAAATTGTTGAAATGTAACGCTGTTTATACGTTGGCTAGAATGCAACTTGGATGTGTTTTCTCGCAATTGATACCAAGATTTGAAGTTTTTAAGCTCGATTTCATTTTGATGAATTATATCTACATGCTTTTATTGGCTATTTGAATCGTTTAGCTTGAAATATGCCTGCTGAATGGAGTTTATAAGCTGTCGAGATGGTTGAAACTGTTACGCTATTTACAGATTGGCTCGAATTCAACTTAGAAGAAAACACTGCCCTAAGAAATTAATGATTTGCTTGTGTTGAAACACTCATTGCACCAATTGATATAAAAATTTAAACTTTGGTATCTGAAATATGAAATATGACTCACATGAGTGGAAAAAAAGCTGGTAAACTGGCATTAAATATGAGATCATCACAGGCAAATATCATCATTTTACGTGAATATGTGGTAGACACACTTCATTCTATAGCGGCATAACATTGGACTTCAATTTAAGGATATGTTTATCATCATTTGTTACTTGAATGAATTACAGGTAATATTCTTGTGTAGATAAATATGAATACGATGAAGATGAACATAAATTGACAATGATGATCCGATATGAGATACTACAACGGCGACATAGGCCATGCCTCTGAAAGATTGAAAAAGCTACCTGGTCAGTTCCTTGTTCTCTGAGCAGTCATGATTACTGCTAGTGGCCAGAAACAGTAGCTTGTCTAATGCATATATTGTTCATACATATATTTTATTAGTCGTAAAGTGTTCAGTATTATATTATGTTATACATTTGAATGTAAATTGAAATGCGTTTGAATGCACTTGAATAGTGCGCGTGCAGATATCAATATTTCTACCAGGATAGTTCAATCAACGACATTTAACAACGTGAAACGGTAAATTGCTGTATTTTTTGTACTCTGTTGTAAGTAATATTTGTGTGGTAACAATATTAATATATTTGTTCAGTTCAACTTTGTTTTTTCTTTAACAATTTGTAGAAGTTGTGACTGCATTCATTTTTCAATTCATTTCTGCAATGTTAATTCGCTACGAAATGTCTAGGATTTGGTAAGCTAAAAAATGCGTTTTGGTTTTGAAATCTCCTATATATGATTGGAGTCTGACTTACATGTCCACCAGTAGTAATGTTTTCTGCTATTTAACTGAGTTTTTCATTATTTTCCGTAGTAATACATTAAGATCAAAACAACCAAAGTAATAATCAAGACGGTACGAACGCAACCGACTGATACGCAGTCAAAATTGTTTGTCTGACTAGCTATCCCATAAATCATTGCGCAAATCTCGGCGCGGAGCCCTATTTAACATGACTTTCTAAGTTTTCAGCATAGGTTGATAACATAACAGATGATGATAGTACTTTATCAGCAATAGGGGACGATACAACAGAATCATTTTGATCCATGTTGATATCGTCGTCCGCCATGCTGAAAAGTAAACTAGGAGTGGTGAACCAACATGGCCGCCACTAAGACTGTGACGTCACGTGAAAACACTGTATATTACACATGATTGGGTTTATAATGTTAGCTGTTGTTTAATTATTGTCGGTTACTTCAAAGTTTTTGAGGTAAAATCTATTCTCGTGTCTACATTTACCGTGTTATGAACAGCCCTTAAAGGGAGAATACTGACCGGGGAACGTTGCGCGCGGAACTTGAATTCTTCATACCAAATTCAAGTACTCGTTTTGAAACAGAGTTGGCCTCGCCTTAATTCTATTGTTTTGAACGAAATAATCAAAAACACGAGACAGGAACAAATGTCGAAGCCGTGAACTCGTGACAATCATCAACGAATCAATGTTTTTTAAACAACGATTTATTCCATGCATTTGAACTCAGATTCGCATAGTTTTATTGAATTATCACATTAGTTTGCTTTCGGTATATTTATCCTTGGTTATATTTACTGAAGTTGCCTTGTTATTAGTTGGCAAGCTTTTATGGTCCGATCGTTACATCAACAAAAACATGAAAAAGAACGATAGTCGATATGCAAGATGACCTAAGATGTCAAGAAACACAAGGATTTGGCTTTATAACGAAAATCAAAATGTTAAACAAGGTTCTTGTTTAGTGTTACTTTCGTTCAACATATCAATCGAACTGACCGACTAAAAACACTCCTGCACATCATACTTTTTATACTGTTGATCACATAGTAAACAATACATTAAAGTCCAGAACGTGGTAAAATAAGTACGTAGTATAGCTCCCAAATTGTGATTTTAATTTGTTCATTTGAAATACTTTCCATAAAATCAACATACGGCCAGAATAATAAAACGAAGCTCACTCACACGCACGGCAGCTTTTCTCAAAGCTTTGTTTAAATTGATGACGTATGAGTTGGTTGAGCGCGCAATGTTCCCCTGTCAGTATTCTCCCTTTAAAGTCAAGCGGCTATGGAATCACACTTGAATTCAACCGCCGTAACCATGACGACGACGCCAACAAAAGAAATAGAAACAGAAAGAGAAACATTAGGCAGTTTCAGATCTCGTTGAACGACGACGGTAGGATCACGTCATTTACAACTTCCTGTTCTGATCGTCGTACTCACGCAGTTTACATTTCAGATTATTTTGGCCAACGACGGTAGTTCCATTTTTTCTTTGCAAAACATGAAAACAATCATTTTGATAATGTCAATCTGGCGAATACGCATTTTGTATGTTATGGATTTTGAAGATAAAACAACGCTAAATATTGCAAAGGTCTAAAGCAATCGTTAATGCAACATAATTGGAAGAAGATTTCTTTTAAATCATGTTTAAATGAAATGATCAACCAATATTGTAAATAAAGACTAAAGGAACAAAATCATTTCGGCCAAATCTTACTCAAATAACATACAACAAACAGCGGTAGAAATATAATTTAAATCTGTATTTTAAACTTCAAGCTTCAACAAGAACAAAATCTATAATTCGATGTCAAAATAATCAAACCTTAGCATACTTTAAACCTTATGGTGTTGTTTTCAACATGTTTATGTAGCCAAAGGTATTTGACCACGCAAAAGACCATAAATTTCATTCCAAGTATATATTTTTCAAGTGTATTTATCAACAACTCTGATGGAAAAAGAATTTACTGCATTTCTGATTGATATAGTAGTACTAAGATTGTATTGAATGCACTTTCTATGCTACATTTGTCGTATTTCAAAGTTGAGCTTCGCTATCGTTCACGACGACGATAGATTGCTCATGAACCGTTCACGTGAACGGTTCTTGCACAGAGGTGATTCCCCAAAGAGATGCGCAGAAGCAATGCGCACCCTTCTAGGACATTTAGAATTAAATAACATTCAATTTTTACAAGTAGCAGACACTCAATGGAGTACTTCCAGACCTAATATAGATTCTGTTAACTTTGTAAAGCAAGATTCAAATAATTTTAAATAGGAATATGTGCCTGATAGAGGTACTCGATATAGCAACTCAGCGCGTATCGAGAAATCAACAGGAAAATACAGGTTACTATCTGTATCAACCCTCCCAACTATGTCGGTCGGACATGTTTTTCAGAACAAGCACGTCATTGCCGCCCCTTGTGTAAATGGCCGGGACGAAAGCCAGACACAGTTTTGAATGGACGACAGGCAACACCTTCACCCTCACGAAATGTTTCACCGACCAGTTCCAGGTCAAATTCACCGACTCTTAATTCATGCAATTCCATTAACAATATTTCAACTACTTCGGAAAACCAGTAAGCCACGTCGAAAGTTTTCTACCTCGGCGTGGCATTTCATTTGTATATATCACAGTTTCTTTAGTGTGGTTTCACATTAACTATGATTCTAATACATTTCTTATGTAGTGTATTAAGATGTTTTGTAGCGGAACTATGTCCCCAAATAGCAATTGCATATTCAAAATGCGGTTTAACCAGTGTATTATAAATTTGTAATTTATGATTTATCGATAGAAATTTTCGTACACGGATTAAAGAATATATATTTTTGAGGATTTTGCTTCTTACATATTTTATATGACAATTCCAATTTAATTTATTATCAATCATGACACCTAAGAATTTTATTGATTTTGTGGGGCAATCAGAGCCACAATATTGTATTTTATGATTTTTAAGATGTACTTCAAAATTTTTTGGTTTTGATTTCCAATGAAGATATAATTTGATTTATTTCGATTTAGAGTTAAATGATTTGCATCAAACCAATCAGAAACATTTTTCAATTCTAGATTACAAGAAGTTTTGATTGAAGAAGTATCATTAGAGCTAAATTGAAGTGTGGTGTCATCAGCGAATAGGCTTACTTCGAATTTTGTACAGGTTGGAAGATCATTTAAGTATATAAGGAAAAGGAGTGGACCCAAATGCTTCCCTGGGGGACTCCACAGCTGATCGATTGAGGAGAAGATATATAGATTGAGTTCGATCGGTTAAGTACTGTTGGAAACAGTTTAGTTCAATATGCGACAAACCATAATGTGCTAGTTTAGAAAGTAGAATTTTTTGAGAAACAGTATCAAATGCTTTTCGCAAATCAAGAAGCAAACCGATGTTGTATTTTTTGTCAGAGTTGTTAAATTTGTTGTTTTAAAAAATTGAGAATGTAATCTGTAGTACTATGATGCTTTCTATAAACCAAACTGAAAAATTGAAAAGAAATGTTTTTCAAAATAACTGTATAGCTAGTTGTAAACAACACGTTCAAAAATTTTGGACATTGTTGGGAGCAAAGATATAGGACGATAGTTTGAAAAAAAATGTAGATCACCAGACTTGAAAAGTGGTAATACTTTAGCACATTTGAAAGTGTCAGGTATGTAACCAGATTGCAGTGAAATATTTATTAGGTAGGTGAGAGGTGAAATCAAAGGCTCTTTGACCAATTTCAAACATTTGTTAGAGATTCCATCAAAACTAGTGCCTGATTTGTTTTATAAATTTGAAGTAATTTTATCGACTGAAAAAAAAGAAACATGATTGAATTTGAACTTATTGCTCAAATTGTCTGGGAGGTACTTTGAAAAGTTTGTCGAAAATGAAAAATTTTGCTCTAGTTGAGGACTAACATTTGCAAAAAAGGAGTTAAAATTATTTGCAATTGTACTTTTGTCTAGAATTTTTCTTCCAGAAACAGAGAAGTAAGGAGGAAACCGATTACATTTTTTTAACATGGCCAAGCAACTGATTAGTTACTTTCCACAACTGTCGTAGATTCTGCTTTGATGCTTCATAAAAATGATCCCAGTAATTTATTTTTGCTTTTCTGATCAGCATTTGATAAATTTTAGTATAGTTACAGTGTTTAATCTTAGAATACTGGGTTTTGCAGGTAATAAATTTTTTGAATAATTTCGTTTTTGTGTGTTTTGAAATTATCAATCCCTTTGTCATCCATGGCTGACATCTTATGATGTTTCTTATTCAGCTTAGTGGTGATTAGGGGAAATTAAGCATTCAAATGTTGTTGAGTGGTTTGATCAAAACTATGAAAAGCTTGAGCAGGTTCAGATGGTAAGAACCAATTTTGCTCAGAAAGAAGATTTTCAAAATGCATCAAATTTTGAGGTGACATATTCCGATAAGTGCCTGTTGAAGATTCAGTAATTAAAATTCCAGAGCTTATTGATCCTTTGAAGTTAGTAAATATATTATCAATTAATGTACATGTTTTGGTAGTAATGCGAGTTGGTTCAATGATAAGTGGAGATAGTTTGGAATCAAGCATAAAGTCATGTAATTGTGCAGATTTTGATGAGGTTGAAAGCATATCTACGTTGAATTGAAATCTCCAGCTAAAAATCTACGGTTTTCTTTTTAATCTTGGATATTGTCGTGTTAAGATGAAGGAGAGCATTGTTGAGTGTTGATTTCGGAGGAATATAAATAGAGAAAAAATAAAATTGTTGAGTCTCGACAGCCATTAGTTCAATGTCATCGGACATGATGGACAGGTCTTCACAATCATAGAATGAAATGGATTGATGTATAGCAATAGCAACACCACCCCCTCTCTTACTTAATCTCTCATTTCTAATCAAATCATAATTGGGAATTTGAATGGATGAATTCTGCCATACTTCTTGTAAAGCAATAAGTTTGATGTCAGTGGTTACAAGCAAATCAGATAAAGATTCATGGTTTTTCAAAAGGCTTCTGACATTTTGAGACACCAACGACATTGTATCGTGATTTACATTAATAGGGTCGACATAGCATAATCTATTTATGGTATCCACATTGTCGTTTTGTTTATCAAGGTCATTACAGTCTGTCACGTCGATTGTTTATTGTCAAAAGATTGTTTACAACATTGAAAGAAATAATTAATTTGGATTGTGAAAATATGGAATTGCGAAATACATGATTGTTGGGTTTCGAAATGGGAACAAAATCTAAAAGTTAAATTAAAAGCAAAATTATATACAAATTAAAACAATATAGCTTCGTCAGGGTCTTTATTTTCATCTAGGCCGTCCAGCCTAAGGTTAGTTAATTTGCCACTTTTTTCTTTTGTATTTTCTGCAATTTGTATTTGTACCTGTAGTCGTCTGATTTCTTGATCTTGTCTGCACTGCCTGTCCTTTAATTGATGTATAAGCTCTGCTTGACTGTTGCTGTGCTCTTTCAATTCCTCGATTTCTTTGTATATTGATTCAGTTGCAGTCTTCACAATGTTCTCAAGAGTTGATCTGAATTCAATGGATTGCAATGCTTCCATCAAATCTGATTTCGTCAGTGCAGGTGAAGCTTTTGCTGTAACATCTTTGTTAGCTGGCAGATGTGTTTTTTTGTTGATATTTTCCCTCGTGTCATTGTAGACATTTCAATTATAGTAATAACTAATATTAAATAACTTAAATTGAAATCATTTTATTAGAAATTATTCAAATTATCAAGATAAATCTTCAGTGTTTTGCGAGCTCAAAAAACACGTCTGCCCTCCACGGGGTCAAGGGGTCACGTGAAATATATGGGAAATAAGAAAAGAAAAAACAGAGTACAAGTGATTATGAAGGCCCAGATGAATGCAAATGCAATGATACACTAAAAGAATCAATCGAGGAGATGAAAGTATCACAAAATTTATTGAGCGGAATAACCTGCCATGCCAACCAAATTCTTGGTCACAGGTATTGGCCACAATGATCATTGTTAATAATACAAAAGGCAAGACTTTCTTGACAAAATGTACAAGGCTTCTTTCTGAAGAACTCTCAGAAACAATACTGAAAAAGATTTAAAAATCTGAAGCAAACGTTGAAGATTCAATAAAAACTACGAAAGGTAAAGCAACATCAATTGAAGTGCCTAATAAAAAACTTGATCATCGGACGTCATTGGACAAAGGGAAAATAATCTGCAAAGTAATCACAAAGCGAGACCCAGTTGCAAATTGCAATTATCCCAAACGTTCCGATCTGGATGTCCGATACAGCAATAAAGATCTCACTATTATCGGACAATCCGAGCATTTTCACTGATGAAAACGACATCGTTAATTTGTACGCGTTCCCAGTAAGAAGAAAGGCTATTGATCAAGGTGTATCCCTGTGTTTATCATCTGAAGCGTTTTATAAGTAAGCAAAAATAAAATGTGGTTAAAGCTAGATTCAATTCTGACTGTCTGCGCCTACCCAGACTTAAAAACCAATACGCTGCCTCCACAATGGCCGATTTGGCCATAGCGCAAACGTCTGAAAGCAAACAAAGGAGCAGAACATGATTCCAATGTGGTGATCAAAAAACATCCTCAGGAAAATGAGGAAAATTGCAAAAAGTAGAAAATGTGCTACATGTAGATAGTTCAATAACTTCCAATCTTAATCAACATACCATCACACGTTTGATGGAAACTGTCTACTCCTTCAGTTGAATATGACACCAAACATAGAAAACACAAACTTCACCCCTATATATCTGTTACAGCATAATTCAAGAACAATTTCAGCATATGACTCAATCAAGTTACCGCCATGCCAATTAATCATCAACAATTTAGAATAAAAACAGGTCTCTTCAACTCACCTTTCCAAAATATCCCACGAAGGCTCTCAATGGTCTAGCTACTGGAACCATTAATATTATACCATCCTTCATGAATAAGGTATCACGCGTCCTAAGAACGTTCACGATTGTATTAAAATGCTCCACATTGATCAACCAATATTTTGTAACAGTTATTTTGACTCTAATCAGCTGTGGTGATATTCATCCTAATCCTGGACCAAATTTCACTGTGAACATCATCACTGCAATAGCCTTAGAGGAAAGCAACATGAAATAGACCATTTCAATGATAAGCTTTCACCGAAAATCATTGCCCTATGTGAAAAAAACTAAATAGCAATATCAGCAACAAGCAGATTGACCTAAATGGATTCACCCTACATAGAAAAGATCGCCCAAACAGCTCTGCTGGGGGAGGGCTTGTATTGTACATCAACTATCACATCGCTTGTAGAAGACAAACCAAATGGGAATGTATTGATATCGAGACAATGGTATTTCACATTAAATTTGGAATGAAAAAGCTGGCATTAATACTAACATACCAGCTGCCAAATCGTGTATTAAAAGAGTATTTCAACTGTCTCAATGGTATAATGGAAGAAATGCTGAGAACAAGGTCTGAAAAAAAATGATATTAGGTGATCTGAATTGTGATGTAATCAAAAACATCAATTGTATTACGGGAAGAACACTACAAGAATCTATAGATAATTTCGCTCTTACAAATGTGATAAATGGTTCAACAAGACCATCTTCAGGAACTTTACTCGATGTGATACTTATATATCATCCAAGAAATTTCATGGGTAGCAACATATAGCCGCAACTGGCACTCTAGATCACAGTATCTGTATAACAAGATACAAATAAAAAAGCCTACGTGTACAGCCGAGATTGAGCAGTTACAGAAGGACGCAAAAAACAAACTTCAATTCCCTAAATAAGGATCTTTGTAGTATACAATGGAAAAATACAGCCACAAATTACAGAGGAGAACTGCTATCAGCAGATGATATATGGAGAAAATGGTTTTTCGCAGTCAACTCAGCAATAAAAAAGCATTCAACACTAACAAATAAGCTCATCGAGGCAGAGAGACCACCATGGATTACTGCTAACATCGACGAAGCTATCCGACTGAGAGACCACCTGTCGAAACTACCTAGAAATAAAGATAATATCTCCCGTTTTCCTACTCAGCAAAATTTAGTCACACAACTCAAACGACGCTGTCTCAAAGAATATCTCGAAAGCTCTTCCAAAATTGATGCATCCTACTTTCATCGCAACAGTCAAAAGATCACAGGTATTGGAAGAATCAAAACTGGTAATATTGCAAATCTACTAGAAAACAATTGCATAATCATCTCTCCTACAGAAAAAGCACAACTAATTGGAAGCTACTTTGAAAAATGTATTCCACCTTCTCCAGTTCGGACTGCAAGTACCTCAACAATCATTCAAGCCTCCTCTTTTGAGTACACCTCAGACGATGAAGTATACAACATCATCAAAAACTTCAAAAGTAAAAAAGCAAATGGATCTGATAAAATTTCTTCAAACTTCCTTAAAATCATTCTACCTAGCCTCACTTCTCCTATCACCGACCTTTTCAATCAATTAATAAATATTAACAAATCACCGAAAGATTGGAAACATGAAATATTGCAGCCAGGATGACAAACTATGTGTCATTTAAGGCCGAGTTTTTCTGATGGCTCTAACGGGCTTAGATGTTCTGTTTTTATCTTCTGCTGCTTTTGCTGAGACTAAATAAACTATTCCCAGTCAAACTCTGCTGCGTTATTTCGACCGCACGCGTTAGGCATAACAAAAGTTCTCAAATTTCAATAGAAAATTGGTACTGTAGAAAATTGTCCTTAAAGATTTCAATATGTTCATTAACAAGCTTCTGTTTGAATTTTATGGGATTTTTGCCTTTACATGTTTTGTTTCTTCAAATGATGCTGTATTATTGTCAAGATTGAAGTTTTTATTTGTGATCAAGCCCAAGTAATTAACTCGAATGCTCGAGTGACAATACAGTTTTCATAGTTCAATAACGAATTCCTTAACTGTAGGTCTTTAAAAATTGTTTGACTCAGTTTATATTAAATCTACATCAAGTAGTGAATTGATATCTAACTTCAATGATTGACATAAATGATATAAATTATGCAGTAGCAAGAACGTAGCCTATAGTAAACAATAGAAGTTTTGGTAGCACAACAACACTAATAAAACAGTTTGAGATTTTAGCCTACACCTCAAAAGACGTTTATACGGACTCAAGCAGTCAGCAAAATGTGGGAACATTTCTATTGAATACATAGTTGAAATAAGATGGATTCATACAAAATGAAGCAGACGCATGTATATAATAGCAGCAGACAAGTACATGTTTCTGGCCATTAGTCTTCATCAGTACTGCTCAGTGAGCGAACAAGGAACTGACTTCAGTATACACCCAAGTCAAGATGAGTTACAAATGTGGTGAAAAAATTCATTACATGAAAAAAACATCTGTGCCATACCAGAGTGCTCAAACTACCGAAGTAGTGGGCAATGCATAATGCAAATAGTATAGACACATCCCGAGTCGATAGTGCTCAAAATTGCGCATGCGCAATTGAGACATACATAGCAGCATACATATCTATCTCATATCTATACTTTACTATATATATATACTATTTATATATCTATATATATATATAGATATAAAATAAGAAAAGAGACGTTTTCTCCGTTACTCGAAGTTTCGGGCTGTAGCGCTCCTCAGACGGTTTTATTCATATTCATATGAATAAAACCGTCTGAGGTGCGCTACAGCGCGAAACTTCGAGTAACGGAGAAAACGTCTCTTTTCTTATTTTATATCTATACAGCTCTGCTTACCGATGCACTATATTGATGTTTTGCTCTTAATAAATAAATTTATTTATTTATTAAATCAACATTATTATTATTATTATGTATATTAATATAGTAATATCAAGGTACTTGTGTTGTCTTTGCTGTTTCAATAGTGCTCCATGCCATAAATGCAGAGCTGTTTAATAATTAATAAACGAAAAAATCAGACATTCATATTTGCTACTATTAGTTTCACGCCAAGGCGATCATCAAGTAATTGGAGATCGCCTTGGCGTGAAACTAATAGTAGCAAATATGAATGTCTGATTTTTTCGTTTATTAATTATATAATAATATATATAATAATAGTAGAAATAGAAATAGAAAGGAGTCAGAGACCACACATTCTTATACTGTTACTTTAAGTTTCATGTTTTTATAGCAATCATCAGACAGAAATAAACTATTGCAAAATAACAAAGTTGCAAAATTGTCTGATGATTGCTATAAAAGCATGAAACTTAAAGTAACAGTATAAGAATGTGTGGTCTCTGACTCCTTTCTATTTCTACTATTATTATATACATGTATATATATATACTAAATCAAACAAAAGGATCATACTTATTTTACGCTTATACTTTGATGATGATTTGTAAAACTTGGTAACTTGTGATTGTAGGACAGAGATATGCTTCACCCGACTCAATATACAGCGATATAAAGGTAGGACAACACCCGGTCTAGTAGCTACGCCGTTCGACTAAAAGGGGTGGCTTTTTCAGAAACGTACATGTGATGATAATACAGTAGAACTATAATTGATCCAATCAGCAATAGGATATTTTATTTATATCAGTAGGTACTAACCAAATATATCAGTCAAATTAAATTTAAAATGTCAGCAAAATGTGTTAAATTCAGAATAAGATCATAGTGTTTTTAACGCTTTCTAAAACGATCGATTTAAATGAAGATCGTCCATTTGTGTAGTAGCTTACAAACAGTTTATTACTTATTATTGTAACTATATCCCCTTTTGCTGGGAGATGTCTCTTTTTTTGGGGAAAAATCTTACCTGGACATGAATGCATGTTGCATGGTACTTCTTTTTCAATTTCTTCAGTGCAGAGATGGCCATTGCAAGATGGTGGAACACAATCTCTACTCTGAGTCTGCACTCCTCCATTACATGCTGCTGTGCAAGTGGAAGACGATTGCCAAGCTGAATATGTAGCATTCACTGATAAAAAGAAGGCAGGTGAAAATGTAGATAAAAGGTCAAGATTCTTAGGCTATTGCAAGCGTTTTCTCACAAAATTAATAAAATTTTACCGCTTCGAGATATACTCTAGACAAGACAAATAAAATGCCATCGCCAGCTTCTAATATTTGAGGAGAAGAAATAAGGATGATCAAAGAGAATGTTTGATCACATTATGGTTTAATCAAGACATTTTTTAGACATTTAAGCAATGTCAACTACAGAGAAGAGGAACTATATATTATAACGGCTCATTAATCACTTAGTATAACGTCTTTAAAGCTGCCCCCACGGTTATTATTTGCTATCAAAATTTTAGCTCAGAATTAGCTCACTATTGTTGAGAGGTAAAAAGCATTTGTCAAACAAAAACAGTACCATCTTTGATCAACAATACCATGCGAGAGAGCAGCTTGACGCCAGCCCCTTCCAACTCTTCAAAATTTGGTATTTTTGAAGGCTACAAGTTTGACAGACATCTAAATAGAAACGTAGGTAAATTTATTTTGTTAGTCAACTACAGTTATAATAAATTCCATTGTATATACTTAAGCAAAAGATTATTGCTAATTGTGAACTCAAAAAAGTCCTTATAAGAGGCTGCCTGATTCTATCTGACTATAGTGTCAACAGCCTTAAACACATGATTAGCATCATACAACAATCTGCTCTTAACTGCACAGGGCAATTTAAGGCATATTAAATGTGTTCCATAAGGTGTATTCCAGGAATCAATAATAATTAAATTATTTGTTTCTCCATCATTATAGTGATTTGAAAACCTTTTTAACATTACATCGAGTAAACTTCACAGAATATAACTTTGAAACTTACCAAGTGAAGATGGCTTGCATTCTATCTAAGTATGAAAATTACAAACAATATTTAAAAACCGCTATCATTTTTAGCACCTGTAACATAACTAATATAATAGTTTATATTAGCGGTAATACGGATACTTACAAAACAAATATGAAATAATAATAGCTTTTATATAAAGAAAACAATGAAATAATACATAGGTAAAATGTTCTATCGGAATCTTAACATTATATTTTAATCTTTATTGTCCAGCAGGAGTTGACAATGAAGATATTACCGACCTGAGATGCTGACATCATTGTAATCCAGCAGTCACACAAAATGATATCGACCTTAAGGGAGGAAAACAAGTAAACTAGGTATCGCTCTCAATCTTTAAGTTCAATTTTGTATCTGTTTATTGCACCCATATTTTCTTTCAAACTTCCGGTAATATATTCCATTGATACCATACAAATTATAATTACAAATACAAAAGATACATTGATCAAAGTTTGACTATGGTTTTTGATGTTTCTTTCATGCCTTGAAGTTGCTAACATTACGTGTGAATGTTGGATTGCAGCTATTCCGGCCACTCAGTTTAGCAATTTTTTCGTTATCAACGCCCTGCCGTACAACAAAGAAATTTCAGATGATAAGTTAGCCGTGGTAATGTACCCCGGATAAATCTTTAGATTATGTAAATTAATTTGTTCAACTATAAATACGATACAAATCTGTTTTCTTTCTACTCTCTTTCACTTGCCTGATGAAGATTTTTGAATAAATGAAAACCGTTGCAGATGTCGCTACTCAGTATAATGAAGTCAAAACTAAGTACCTCTCATTGAAACAAAATGTTTATTTATCACCTGGTTTTCCCTAGGGAAATATAGGACAGAAATAACTACGAAGGAGCTTATAGCGGAAAATTGACCATGTGAATAGTGTGTTCAAAGTTGAGAAGGTAATCCCATTTTTCAAGCCAAATGTAGTGTATTGTATCAGTTGCATATTCGAAGATGGAACGCAAAGGCCAACAATCAATTGTATGCCTTTAGTAAAGGGAACATTATATATAGGTAACTAGAAAATAATTACCGACGTATTATTACTGACATTACAGCTAGGTCAGTTTGAATCCATAAAATTGATCGATGGCATTTGCGCTTGGTCTTCAAAATGGTGCGTGATTGCACTGAATGGTACTGATTCACAACATTACACGTGGATTTTAAATGTCATGATTAACGGTTCTCTACCACTTGATTTTCAGTTAAGCCAAGACTACGGACGGCATTTCATGGTAACAAGTAAAAGTATAGGGATTTTTGTGCTATGTAGTGTATAGAGCGTCCAGGTACTGGTCTATACCTGCACGGTTTTTACCAAACAGCTAGAATACGTGTTATGAAAATGGTGACGAACTGCGACAAATTGAGTATTTTTTTCATAAAATCACATACTCTGTAAATGAAAATTCAACTCAAAAAAAGAAAAAAGTAACAGCTGCTGCGATATTGAAGCTCCGATATTCAGATGTAACTATTCGTATATTTTATTAATGTAAACATGTTAAGAGTTTGAGAAACATAGTGTTGAATACTTCACATTCTATTTTAAAATGATATTTTTGGGAAACTCAGTCAAGTTGTATTTGATGAAAACTCAATGACATAGTAAAATAGAAAACAAATCATTGTTGTTGTGAAAGTGATAAGAGATAATTGATGTTCAAGACAAAGGTTATGTTCCATGATTATCAAATTACAAATAAATTGAATGATGATTTATTTCGAGAGTATGAAAGAATAAGGCTAGGGTTATATGGACGCACCGAACTCAATTCGAATTAGGTGCGACACCGAATTGCATTAAATTCGCATTTGGGGTTATACAGACGAACCGAATGTCGACGATCTTTAAAAACTGGCCAAAATGTCACGTGATAGGAAGTAGTTTTCTTGGAATTATACCGCATGGTTTGAAACCAGAGTGTTTTGTTTGCATTATTTTTCATTTTCAGCGATTTTTCCGTTCTATTTTGCCTATCTATAGTTTGAAACTTGTATGAAGTAGTAATCTCACAGGTTTGCAAGCATTTTTATGGGAGACAGTTTTTGTTCTATCAAGGCATAGTACTCAGAGCAAATTAAATGCAAATTTCCATTATAATAACATATTATGATAAAAGCGACCCCAATTCTAGTGCTGATGCATTGTGATTGACTAAAATAAAACGTTTTTAAAATGTTTTAAATCATGATTTTGGAAAACATCAGCTTCCCTGTCAGCCATCTTTCAATCATATAAACAAGTCACCATAACAACATCCCAAAAGCGATGTTCTTTCTATCGTATTGCCATGGAAACATCCTTTAAAATAATTTATGATTTGCACATCCCCCGGTTTATTGCCATATAAGGTAGATATAGGAGCTCAGTCACGGCACCGTGAGTCGAATGTATTTAGTTCGGTGCGATGATAGCTCGCTCGTATAACGCGGCGATGAATTTAATTCATGGAGAAGAGCTCCGCACGTCAAGCCTTGACGTGCGGAGCTAGCTTGACGCATTTAATGTTTTTTGAGGAATGTTGATGAACCGAATGGTGTTATACGAAGCGCGCTATCATGAGATTTAATTCGAATGAATGAATCAATTGAGTTCGGTGCGTCCATATAACCCTAGCCTAACTCACCGGTAAATTGACAATAACATCTGACCTGGCTTTTGACTTGATGTAGGATTTTAAATTTGTCAAATTGAATAATCTGCAATTGTTTGAAACGCCAATTTCATTATTGAATTCAATTGCAACACAACCATTTGTACGTCTGCATATTGCATTGCAAATAAAGCTGTTTTCCACATTTGTTTCTTTCATTGTTATATCATTGTCTATGAAAGAATTCATAAAATATCTTCCTTTATAAATTATCGAGTTAGCTGTAAACAATCCACAGCAGTTCGCAACAATAATTTGAAATATTATCTCTGAAAATACCAACACTGGAACTAATATTCTTTTCTGTGTCATTTTTGTAGAAGAAATTATTCAATTCAACTCGTAATATGCTTCTGAAATGTAATTATTATTTCGCGTATCCTTCAATAATTTGATGTCTTATCCCTGCAAATACCAACACTTGAACTGATATTAATATCTGTTCCATTCTTTGTTTAATTCAACTTCTTCGTGATAAGTTCGTGAAGCTTTGTTTGTTATGCTTTTGTCACCTGCAATTTCAGATTCTGTATGAATTAAAAAGATAATATTGTGAAGTAACTATGTGAGTTGCTTTTAAACGATTCAAAACAGACACTTGTTACTTTATCAATCAGTTGCATTTATATCCAAGTGTTACGGATGAATATTTATAGTTTTTGAATTAATTATGGATGGGGAACCTACAATACACAGTTTTCTTCATTTGAATAAAGCTTTTCAACAGGTTCCCAATGAGTCCTTCAAGAATTATTTAAAGAACCAGGGTGACGAAGTAACATAGATAAAGCGTTGCAGGGAAGTAATACAAACATTTGTGTCGAGATAACATTGTGCAGTAAGAGATTTGTGGCATGAAATTTATGATCGGTCGTGATTGTCTGACTTTGTTTTAAAATAATAAACTTGATTGGACAATTTATCTGATATCATTGTATTAACAAATTTAGAGATTTTCACAGTTTCATAGGTATGAATTTAAATCGAAAACAAAGACTTATCTATTTTTAAAGCAAAATTATTTATCTCCATCTAGCCAACAGTGGCATTTTAAAAACAATTTTTATCAATAGTTCAACTTTTTAGTTCAATTTTAGTATCAAGTTTATTCTGAATAGTTTCTACTCTTAAACATACTTTTAATTCAATCACCAGTTAGTACAAACCATTTCACATAATAACTGTGCATATACTTATCAAAGAAACTATTTTTCTTACTGCTGCTGCATCGAAATAAATTAGTGATAATTTCAGCAAGCTGCAGTTAGAACAAAGCTTATGATCATTTTCTATTTTTAAACGAATTTAACATAAAATAGTTGACTGATTAGATCAATTTTCTCCTATAAATCTTCATGTCTTCGTCATATGTTGCCTTTCTTCGAATCTCAGATCCAGAGTTATACTTTCGAACCACTTTCGATTATTTCAAACGCCATGATTTTAATCTGTCTTGTTTCTCATTTCTGCTGTTTTGCAAACTTTTGCCGGTTCAGTAGGGCCTGTTTGTCTCGGAATAACCATGTATGACCAAACAAAATGACGCGAAAGGAAGAATGCTTTTAATTATGATATTCTGAAATATCTATATATTATTGACGATGCTAATAAACGTTATTCAAACTTTTATTTACAATTATTTAGAAATTTTGGGTGTTTTGTTTTATCTATCATGATGTCCAACTTGTTTTGGATTGCGAGATCCAAACACGGGAGTTAGCCAATCAAATTACTAGAAAAGCATTGGAAAATATCTCGAGTTTTACAATTATGTTTTACAAATCAATTCACTAATTAACTATACCCTTCCTGCCCTCGAGAGAGACGAGTAATAATAACAATAATAATAATAATAATAATAATACTTTATTTAGCGCACTTTTCAAAAAGCTCAAATGCGCTTTACAGGAATTAAATAGTTTAATAGTTATTTACAAATAAAAAGTCTTTAAAAAATTATTTAATTACATGCATGGTATGTATTATATCAATATCTATACTCAACAGATTAAAAAGTAAATAATTATATATATATATAAGTGCAATTTACATTTCGATAAAATTAAGTTATATTTACAGGAAAAATACTTTTTTTAAAATTGTTATATTAAGTTAAATTAAATTTATTGATGTCCATAATATAGAATAAAATCAAGGATAGGCCTTTTTAGATAAATGTGTCTTTAATTGTTTTTTAAAATTGTCAATATCTTTTAAGTATCTAATTTCCCCAGGTAGATCATTCCAGTGACGTGGTGCACAGACAGAGAATGCTCAGCTGGAACCATATGATTTTAAGTTGTACTTTGGCTGATTAAGTAAAATTTTAATTGACGATCTCAAATTCTTTGTTGGTTTATATAAGAATAAAAAATCAGTTAAATATGAAGGCCAATACCATTAACAGCCTTAAACGTATACAGTAGGATTTTAAATATAATACGTGTTTCCATTGGCAGCCAATGTAATTCCATCAGATAGGACGTCACGTGGTCAAATTTTCTGGAGCAAAATATTAGCCTCGCAGCATAGTTCAATACATACTGCAGTCGTTTTATAGATGACTGAGGCAGTCTATATAACAAAGCATTGCAGTTATCAACTTTTGATGTCACAAAAGCGTGGATTAAAATCTTTGTTGCATCAATATCAAGGCAACGTCGGATTTTTGAAATATTGCGGAGATGGAAGAAAGCAGATTTGCATATATTTCTAACAAAATTGTCCAAATAAAGAATGTTATCAAATAAAACATCAATATTTCGTGCTGATTTTGAAGCAGAAATATTTAAATTGCCAATATTGATAGAATTCAAAGGTGGTGATACATAATTCTTTTGATAAAAAATTAGCAATTCAGTTTTTTTATTGTTCATTTTCAGCATGTTTTTTTTCATCCATAAGCTGATGTCATTAACACATAATTCAATAATTTGACGACAATAGTTTGTATCAGACACAACAGATGATTTAAAGGCCATGTAAATTTGAGTATCATCAGCATACATATGGTATGATATTCCATGAGTGCGCATAAAATTTCCTAGAGGGTGCGTATACAAAAATATAATATGGGACCGATCACAGAGCCTTGTGGAACACCACATGATAAAGGAAAGCTGGATGAGCGAGTATTCTCAATACATACAGTTTGTTTACGATCAGTAAGATATGATTTAAACCAAGAATAGACAGTACCATTTATACCAAAGACAGATGACAAACGATTCAATAAAATACCATGGTCCACTGTATCAAACGCAGCAGACAAATCTAATAAAAGCAAGACGACACAGTTGTTATTATCAATTGTTCTCAGAACATCATTCTGAACTTTAATTAGATATATGAACTTTGATATATGTCATTGAGATTGTTATCAGAGAGATGCACATTTAATTGCAATGCAACAAATTTTTCACATGATTTCGAAATGAATAAAAGTTTGGAGAGGGGTCGATGGTTTTCATAAACTGTATGATCAAGAGAGTTCGACTTGAGCGTTGGATTTAGTAGAGCCTTCTTCATGTTGTCGGAAGAAATACCATATTTCAAAGAAACATTGATTAATTTCGTCAAAAACGGAATTAAGTGAACTAGACAGTTCTTCAATAAACTAGAAGAGATAGGATCTAATCCACATGATTTTTTACTCAATCTCTAAACAACATATGAAATTGCCTCAGGTGTGTAACTGGGATAAAATTGGAAAACGATGGACCAACGTAATGTCCATTCTCCGTAGAACTACTGTCTTGAACATTGTCTTCAAGTAATTCCTTTCGTATTAAAACGATTTTATTTGTGAAGAAATCAGCACATCTGTTAGCTAGTTGCTGGTTGTTGTCAGCCAATGGATATCTTTTGGATCGTTTTAGATGCATCAATTTGTCAAAGTTTTTAAATAGTGATTTCGGATCAGATTTTTTTTCTCTGATAATTGAAGAATAGTAGTCAAATTTGGCGTTTGATATGCATTTCATAATATGATGACATTGATCGACATACATTTGGTGGTGAATAGTGAGTCCAGTTGCTCGCCAGCGGCGTTCTAGTCGTCTCTTTATTCGTTTTTCAGATCTAATTGAGTCTGAATACCAAGAAGCCGCAGGGCGGAGCATGATGGATAGGGTCTTCAGTGGTGCATGCTTGTCCAATATGCCAGATGTTGTATTATAGAGATTTGTAAGATAGTTTATATCATCATCTAAGCAGTCAAGGTTAGACAAAGGAGAATCAACAATATCTTGACTAAAATTTTTGATGTCAATAAACTTAATTCTACGATTAGTAAGGGCAAGTAAGGCCTTCCAGAAAGAATGATACCATATCTATACAACTATAATTATAGTTTTAAATAAATGAGGCAAACACTTGTTTCGGCTTTTAAATGTCAAATTTAATGGTTATCCGTAAAGTATATTTGGCGGAAAATGCCTTCTCAAATCTGCGTTGCTGGTAAAATGGTAAACATAGATTAAACATGGCTTGGAATGATATGTACTCAAGTTGCGTGGCTGACGAGGGACGTTTCAGTGCATTTCGTACAAAAATAATGCATTTGAACGCTTCGAAATATACTCTAAACAAGACAATTAAATGCCATCGCCAACTTGATCACAATATGGTCTAGCCAAGGCGCTTTGTTTACACTTAGGAAATGTCAAGTACAGAGAGGAGGAACTATATATTATAACAGCTTATTATCACTCAATATGTCTTTAAGCTGCACCCATTGCTATTTTTTGATAATTAAAATTTTAGCTCAGAATTACCCCACTATATTGCTCAGGAGTAAAAACTAGCGAAATTAGCGCTGTTATCAACTATACCATGTGAGGGGTGTAGCTTGACATTACACCTTCCCCCTACTCTTGAAATATGGTATTGAAACAAAAATTAAGGTAATTTTTACCGTGACTCTGGAGTTTGCGCTTCTGATCCGCTCTTCAAACGGAAGATGTTCTAATGAAGATCAAACCGGTAACTCTCAGTATTATATATATTTGTATACAAAAGAGATTCCTTATCAGATCTTGATTGATTCTATCTTATTACAAATCAAGTGCCAACAAGACAATTGAAGGCATATTAAATGGGTACCATAAGAGGTGTATTTTAGGGATTCCTCAGGCATTAATAATGATAAATTATTCCTTTCTTCATCATTATTGTCATTTGAAATACACCGTTTAACATCACATCGAGTAAAATTCACAGAATATAACTTCGAAACTTACCAAGTGAATATGGTTTGCATTCTATCTAAGTATGAAAAATACAAATAATATTTAGAAACGGTTTTCATATTTAGCCCCTTTAACATTGGTAATAAAATAGATTTATAGGACAATCCCAAAGAGCTCCATTACAGTTTCTCAAATCTATTGTTCTCCAAGGGGTAAACAACATTCGTTTGATTATCAGGCAAGTGGAATGGAGAGAACAGGCTTACATCGTTTCTATAGTTGACAAAAATAATTTACATAATCTATTGAAATTTTCTGTTCTATATGACTATTACGCAATACACAATAAAGCAAACATTATGACAGAAGAAATGTTCTACAGCGGTACTAAATAAGGATATAATACAAAATAAAGAAATCAATGAAGCAAAGCATAGCAGGTAAAATGTTAATACAAATACTAACGAAACAGTGATCAAAGTTTGACAACGGACAATCAAGATTTATCGAGGGGTCATAAACACGGCTATCTTGATTATTTGAAATTGCTTTTCTGTTCAGCGCCTATACCCGCATGGGCTATAACCACACGGTTTTAACAAAACAGCTAGAATAGGTGTTTGAAAATGAGGACGAGCTGCCAAATTGAATAATTTTTTATAAAATAATATCAAACCTAATCTGTACTTGAAAATTCATAAATTCATAAATTCACTTATAAAATAAAAAAAGGAAAAAACAATGTCATAGTAAAATAGAAAACAAATCATTGTTGTTGTGAAATTGACAAGAGATAATTGATGTTCAAGACAAAGGTTATGTTCCATGATTATCAAATTACAAATACATTTAATGACAGTTTATTTCGAGAGTGAGAATGAATCACTTACGGGTAAATTGACAATTCCGTGGGATTTATCTTTCGGCTTAATGTAGGATTTTATATTTGTCAAGTTGAATAGTCCGCAATTGTTTGAAACGCCAATTTCATTATTGAATTTTTGCAACACAGCCATTTGTATGTCTGCATATTGCATTGCAAATAAAGCTGTTTTCCACATTTGTTTTTTTCATTGCTATACCACTGTCTATGAAAGAATTTATAAAATATCTTTCTTTATAAATTATTGAGTTAGCTGTAAACAATCCACAGCAGTTCGCAACAATAATTTGAAGTATTATCTCTGCAAATACCAGCACTGGAACTAATATTCTTTTCTGTGGCATTTTTGTAGAATAAATTATTCAATTGAACTCGTAATATGCTTCTGAAATGTAATTATTATTTCGCGCATCCTTCAATAATTTGATGTATTATCCCTGCAAATACCAACACTTGAACTGATATTATTATTATCTGTTCCATTCTGTGTTTAATTCAACTTCTTCGTGATATGTTCGTGAAGTTTTGTTTGTTATTCTTATGTCACCTGCAATTTCAGATTCTGTAAGAATTAAAAAGATAATATTGTGAAGTAACTATGTGAGTTGCTTTTAAATGATTCAAAACAGACACTTGTTACTTTTTCAATCAGTTGCATTTATATCCAACGTTACGCATGAATATTTACAGTTTAGAATTAATTATCGATGGGAACTTATACAACATACAGTTATCTTTATCTGAATATAGCTTTGTAACAGGTTCCCATGTGTCCCTGGATAATTATTTAAAGAGCCAGGGTCACCGAGGTGTAGTTTAAAAAGACCGTGACTCCCGGATGCATCAATTGCAGTAATTAGTCTTTAAATAATTACTTAGAAGGTAAACTAAATTAACTTTGCCTGTATTTTTTGTAAGTAACTAGATCAATTTTTGAATGGAGAATGTGAATGCGGCTCCTTTTTCGTAAAAGGTTGGTTCTGTAGACAATTTTGAGAATATATTTACAACCGCTGTTGATTCCAACAATACTTTTACGTAATCACAATCAATATGGCAAGGCTAACAATTCACAAGGTTTAATACCACGCACATCAATTCAAAATGGATACGATAACCAGTGTCCTACATCACTTCAGAATGACACCCATATCCTTCCAACATTATCTAATTCTTCTGATCAATTGCATTCTCAAAATATATCAGTACCTCAACAACCGCAAATGCCTTTTTGTGTAATGTACGACCACCTCCGTTTCCCCACGAATATCGACAGGGGCAGCTAGGGAACATTCAGCCATCTCCTTCCGTTATATGGAACATGCTCCTTCCACCAGGTCCCTCATGGCAACAAGTACTTCAGAAGCAAAACCAGCAAATGATGTCAATATGCTACCAAATGAACCAAATAATATCAATCCTCAATCAACATGTGATACAACCTCAAGTACAACAAACTGCAATCAGAACTCTCAATTAGAGTGTTATTACTTCAATTCTAGATCAAGTGATTAAATTACCAAATCTAGAGGATATTCTTAATTCTCAAGGATATGATCTTATCTTCGTAACAGAGACGTAGTTAACTTCAAATATTCCTGACAGCCTTCTAACTAATTCTGCTGACTATACAATTACTCGTCTAGATCGCAAGTATGCTAATGGTGATGGTGTTGCGATATTTCTAAAAAATAAATTTAAATTTTCTATAGTTGAGCTTCCATCAAAGTTTTCAGACATCGAAGCACTCATCTTTGCTATTCATCTATCACGTTATCTGACTTATCGCACCGCTTGTGTTTACCATCCTCCGTCGTCTTCTGGCTCTATGGAAGAAACAAATCTTTTATGCAGTTTTGTTAATTTTTGTTCAGTCTTCGATTTTAATAATTTACATCAAATGGTTCCTGAGCCCACTCGCAATGATAATATTTTAGATCTGGTTTTAACATCTACTCCAGAATATATATCTGACATAGAAGTCAGTGCTCCTTTTTCTAATTCGTGTGATCATAATTCGATAATTTTTTCTATACATCTTCCTACCGTACCTTCGAATCACAACACTCATGAAGTTAGTTATAATTTTAGAAAAGCTGATTACGAGTCTATCTCATGTGAACTTGTTAAAATTGACTGGCCACTACATTATAATAATTGTCATGGCGATGTTGATATTTTTTGGAAAGAACTTTGTTCCATTCTGGACACTTGTATAAGTGAATATGTACCAAAATTTCACCGTAACGCTAGGAAGTCTAAAAGAACTAAGATCATACGGTCCTTAACTATAAAGAAAAAGATAGCATACAGACAAAGAAATGCTTCATTATCAAACCTTCAAAATTATAAACAAATTTTTCAAAATTATGACGCAGCTGTTAAAGCAAATCGTATAAAATTGGAAGGATCTATTGTTAACGGCGGTTCCGTATCAAAGTTTTATTCATTTGTTAATTCTAAGTTGCATTCACACCCGCAAATACCTTCACTGAAAGATGACAATGTATTGCAGCATTCAGATGACTCTGCAAAGTCCAATCTACTAAATCAATATTTTTCTAGCGTCTTTACTACTGACGATGGCATTAGCCCACCATTTGAGAAACTTGTTTCAAGTGATGATGGCCTGGGTTTTATCCAATTCTTAACTGGAAATATATTGAAAGCGCTCAAGAAGCTACCAAACAAAAATTCAAGGACACCAGAAGCTGATGGCTATCCAGCAATCTTTTTGAAATCCATTGCCAATGAAATAGCACTTCCTCTTTCAATGTTGTTTGAGATGTCCATGTTCTCTGGTAAATTACCTGATATCGGGAAGATTGCTATTGTCATTCCCATCTATAAAAGGGTAAATCTAGTCTATGTATATTATCGACCAATTTCTCTGACGTGTATATCATGTAAATTGATGGAATGAGTTATTACTCAACAGCTTCGTGATTATCTTTTAGATAATAATCCAATACCTGATGCCCAATATGGATTTTTAAGTAGACGCTCGACCTTTACCCAGCTACTTCAGTCACTAGACCAATGGTGTACCGCCATAAATAATCGATGCAGAATTGATACTGCATTTATCGATTTTAGTAAAGCTTTCAACACCGTGTCTCATCAGAAACTAATGCTGAAAATAAAATGCTATGGAATTAACTTTGAACTCTTCAACTGGAAATCCTCTTTTTTAAAGATCGCACACAATCTGTCGTCATTGGTGATCATTATTCCCTATCTGAACCTGTAATTAGTGGAGTACCACAAGGTTCAGTCTTAGGACCACTATTATTCATTCTATATATTAATGATATTATTACTTGTCTTGAAGAAAACACTACTGTTAAGCTCTTTGCTGACGATGCAAAGTTTTCTTGTAATCGAAAATCTAATGAAGATCATGCGAATGATCTATCTCAAACATTATGTAATCTTTCAGAGTGGGCAGACACATGGCAATTGCGTATTGCATATGACAAGTGTTCTGTTTTATCAACAGGCAATTTAAATTTTCCTGAGTCTGATTATTCGATATCTGGTCATACCCTCGTCAATGTAAATAATGTTTGTGATCTTGGAATTATTGTCACATCTGATATGAAACCATCCAATCATTGCTCTATGTTAGCTGCAAAGGCATACGGGAGAACACACCTTATTTTTAAATGCTTCTCTTCATCCAACGTAGAATGATTGGTTAGAGCTCACACCGTTTATGCCCGTCCGTTATTGGAATCTTCGTCGCCAGTATGGAATCCATGCCTCGTGAAAGATATTAAAAAGTGAGAATCTGTCCAACGATATTTTACGAGGAGACTATTCCGATTACTCAATCGTCCATATACAGAATACAAGAATCGTTTGAGTTTACTAAATCTAGATAGTTTAGAGCACAGGAGAGTGTTTGTTGATCTCTGCACTGTTTTTAAAATCACGCATAACCTCATAGATTTATCAATAAATAACTTAAGCTTCAAATATGATAGTAACAAGTACTCAATGCGTGGTCATACTTACAAACTTATTGTTCCACAAATACCGCGTTTACAATCCGTTCAGAACCAATTTTGTAATCGTACAATACCCTGGTGGAACAATCTGACGGATGATATTGTAACATCAAAAACTATTGCTCAATTTAAGGAGAAACTATGATTATTTAATTTGTCAGCATTTTGTAAAGTGTTTAAATAGATAAAAATCAGTCTTATATAGTTTTACATATACCTAATATATAGATACATATCTTTACAATAACATTTGGTAACCTGATACTATAAGTCATATTCATTTATGCGTATAGCAATATGGTCACATCCATGTTTTAATTAATAACCTTTATTTAATCTAGTTCTTAATTAATATTAAGGCTGTATGTAAGTGACACTTTCTATAGCGTAAAGTGTCCTTTATTTGCCGGTCAAAATGACAAAATATATCATATCCTATCATATCATTATTATAGCATTGTCTGTTTGTAAATACATTATTTGTATATTTGTGATCTATTCACGACTCACCTATATGTCTCGCTGGCGAAATAATAAAGATGACGCGTTGTAGGGAAATTATGCAAACATTTGTGTCGAGATAACATTTGTGGCATGAAAATTATGATTGTCTGATTTTGTTTTAAAATAATAAACTGGGCATTTTATCTGACAATATTGTATTAACAAATTTAGAGATTTTCACAATTTCATAGGTATATAATCCAGCGGGTAGATTAGCTGGCATTAAGAACATTGATTATAATGTATGTATGTATGTATTTTGTCAAATATGACGCGAGCACACAGGGATGTACATCCTCTTATGTGTGCCGCTGAATAATTAATATCTAAATACAAGTAGTTCAATCTATTTGCTATTTGTAATTATTTGTGTAACGAATATTATGATAATTTTTATTATATTCATTTATTTATTTTATTATATTTATTTCTTTTTAATGATCTTTTTAGAGGAAGTGTTGAATTGATAAATTAAATAAAGTAAAATTGAAGAAGACTTGTTAATAAAACTACAATATTGACTCAGGTCTAATTTATCCAGTTCTTATTTAAAACTTTTGATATTTCCACAGTTCACTACATTATTAGGAAGATCGTTCCACCATCGTTCGTACGGCGAATGCATGCTGGACGATGCAGTTTTTAGGGATTTCTTGACATTGTAATAGCAGAGAATGTCCCCGAAGGTCATATTTTGTCTTTTTTAGATTAAAATTGTCATCAAAGTTTATGCCAGCTACAACGTATTCAAAATGTCGCAGCACGTGAGCTAACATCCACCAAAGCACGAGATCATATCACACCTGTACTCCGTGACTTACACTGGCAAAATGTTGAGCATCGTATTATTTTCAAAATTCTCATCACAACATTTAAAATTCTAAACAACATTGCATCATTATACCTAAAATAACTGATACAACCATTTACTACAAGAAGAACCCTCCATTTAAGTGACAGAAGCCTGCTTCAATAACCTTTATCATTTAAACTAAATAAGTACAGAGAAAAATCATTTCAATTTTTGAGTCCAGAATCGAGTTAGAATTTAGGTATACCTAATGAAATCAGGAACTTCTATACACTAGATGACTTTAAATTGAAAGCAAAGACTTATCTATTTTTAAAGCAAAATTATTTATCTCTATCTAGCGAACAGTGACATTTTACAAACATTTTTTATCTATTAGTTCAACTTTTTAGTCCAATTTTAGTACCAAGTTTTGAAGATTTGCAAAGCGATATTTTGAAAATTCCTCTGACCTGTGGGATAATAGTTGGTGGTGACTTCAATGCGCGTAGGTCATGCTTTAGATCATATCCTAGATGATGTTGATAATGAGCGCTTTCTGGACCTACCAGATTTTATTTATGAACTCGACGTTAATATTACCACTCGTAAAACGAAGGACGAAATTCAAATAAGTAGGGCAAAAACCTTATAAACATATTCCTCACAAATAAATTAAGAATAATGGATGGCAGAACATCTGATGACGAAAAGGGGACATTTTACGACCCGCATGGGTCAAGCTCTGTAGACCTTATTCAGTTATCAGAAAACATTCTTCTAAATGTTTCTAATTCTCAAATTTTACTTGACATAAAAGAAGAAGGTCTGATTTTTTCTGAGCATCGCATTGTTTCAATATCTTTTGAAGTTACTTTTATTATACCAACACATTTCCAGCAATCACCGTCAATTTTTGACATACGACCATCCCGTTTTATTTGGGACAAGAAACGGCGTCAGACTTTCACGTCGACTCCAAGAATAAATTTAGCCAAAACATTATTGAGATGCTCTCTTCAGCAGAATATAATGAATCAAATGCAGACATTGATAAAACTGTAGCAGCATTAAGTAACATCTTCAAATTATCTGCCACTGCTACCCTCAGATGCAGGTCATTCTCCAAAATAAAATTTCCACAAAATTTCAAAACCCCTTCGTATACGAAGGCTTGTTCAGCAATAAAATCGCAACTGAATAATGTTATTCGTCTTTTGAAAAAGCTTCCCACTGATCCATTCTTACACGGTCGATTAGTAACCTTAAGAAAAGAATATAGAAAATGCATACGATTGTCAAAAATGCAACAACGTATGTCCAATTTGCAAGAAATCAACAAAAGTATGCAAAATAATAAAAATAAATTTTGGAGACTATTAAAATCAAAACCAGAACACGCAAAAGAATGTAACACTCTCCCAGATCCAGATATTTTATTGAATCATTTCAAACAATTACATGAGTCAACGTCGCAGCAACAAGTTCCAATTTTGTGTCAAACCAATGTTGAGGGCGATGACACGTTTGCATCAGACCTCAACAAAAGTATTTTGAAAGAGAAAATTGAATCTGCGATATCTTATCAATATATGAGTAAGTCTCCCGGAAAAGATGGTGTTTTAGTTGAAATGATTAAAGCTACATCCAAGCTATGCTTACCAATCTATGAAAAACTACTTAATAACATTTTACAATCAGGCTATTTCCCATTAGAATGGAAAGAATCCTTAATACTGCCATTGCATATAAGCGGTGAAAAGTTGAGTATGTCGAATTATCGTGGTATTAGTTTAACCAATCTTCTAGGTAAATTGTTTTGTCTAATACTAAATAAGCGCTTGAATTTTTATTTAAAATCTATTGCGACTATTGAAAATTCTCAAGCAGGCTTCCGGGAAGGCAAAAGAACAACGGATCACTTATTTTGCTTAAAGATCATTTCATTTTTGTGTAATTCTAATAATACGTCAAGAAACGGTCAGTATATTATTTTCTGCAATTTCCATTGTGAAATTTATTGCAGGATGTGAAGTATTAAGTTGTTGCAAAAAATTATTAGTTTGTGGGTTTTCGGTAAACCATAAAGATGAGCTAGCCTGGACCCAGTGGTCGATAATAAACCAGATATATTTTTAGGGAAAATCCGCCTTAAAGCAAATCATAGCAATAATAACCGAGTGCAGGCCGCTGCGCCGAAAATCGTTGCGCTGAAAATCGTTGTGCCAAAAGTCCATTGCGCCGAAAAGCGATGCTCCGAATCACACTACACTGATAGTCCGTTCGTCACGGTGGTTATCACGGAGCAATATAAAGAATCTTTATGATCTTTATGCAGAAATTCACTGAAGCCACATAGCCTGGATGCAGACTAAAACGTTCTCAAAGGAAAATGTAAAGAAAACAACGTTTTCAGTCTGTATTTAAATGTTTCCTTTCCCTTTTTTATATGTATTATCTTCTGTGACATATATTTGTTAGGCATGGGTTATACGAGTGAACGGAACCTAATAGCAATTGAGCTCGCTCCTAATCGAATTAAGTTCGCCCACCGCGTTATACATGCGAACTTAACTATTAATTTAGCTAATGTGATGTGATTGAATATTTTGTTGTATGAAAATTGAAATTTGATCGCATGACCAAAATGCTTTAACTGTTTTGCTCGTCGAAGCGGGAAAAGTCTTGCACCTTCTATTTACGTTGACTTGGATGTTGTAAAATATATAAATCTTCCTCATGATAACTTTGAATTCTTGCAAATTAAATTTTATGTTTTATATCTATTTGCATTTAATCAAGCTTTTTCTTTGCAACTTAATTTGTATTTGGCCAAATACATTTTAATTCGTAGACATGATAATCTACATAATTATTTGTTGTTCTATTACGAACGGATTAAAGACGTCAACATGGAAACATCAATAGAACAATCACATGAATCATTTTTTAATTTGTAACCCCTGGTTTATTGCCATAAAGAGGCATTTACGGAGACAGTCACGGCACTGTGATGAAGGTGTATTTGATTCGTTTCGCTCGTATAACGCGAAGGCGCGCTTAATGCATTAGGTTCGCTGTTAGCGCGCTTGGACTATGCAAACTTAATACATTGGCGAGCTCAACTGCGTTATACGGAGCGCGCTAACAGCGAACTTAATTAGAATGAATGATTTACTCGAAATGAATTAGGTTCGGTCGCTCGTATAATCCATGCCTTATAAATTTTTATGGATGTGAAGTTGTCCACACTTGTGTAGGTATAGTGCTCAATGATAAATATCAGAGCTTTAATAGATAATCCATGTTCATCCTGTTCTCGCTGCTCCGAGTTTCACGCCATACGGCGATCATCAGGCAAGTATCTTACAATTAGTATGCTCTTTTTTTGACTCATATATTTTATTAATTTTATTTATTTCATTTAATTTATTTATTTTATTTATTTTATTTATTTCATTTATTTCATTTATTTCATTTATTTATTTATTTTATTTATTTTATTTATTTTATTTATTTTATTTATTTTATTTCATTTATTTATTTTATTTATTTTATTTATTTATTCTATTGCGCCGAAAGTCTGATAGGTCGAAAGGTCGTTGCGCTGAAAGTCCGTGGCGCCAAATGACGTTTTCGGCGCAACGGACTTTTGGTGCAACGATCTTTCAGTGTATCGGACTTTCGGTGCAACGACCATTTGGGGCAACGCTTTTCGGCGCAACCGACTTTCGGCGTATCGGACTTTCGGCGTATCGGACTTTCGGCGTATCGGACTTTCGGCGCAACAGCCTTTCGGCGCAACGACCATTCGGCCATCAAAGGAAGCCGACATTCAGCATCTTCTACAAAGTGAGACGTGATTTCATCACGATTCTGTATAGTGAGAAGTGATTTTATCTAGTTTCAGTATATAGTGAGCTATCATTCATAAATTCATCATCTTTCATACATTCGTCATCTTTATTTAAGGTATTAAGCCAGTTGTAAGAATGAAATGAAGTTCGATATTTTATTTGTGTTGATGTTCTGCCAGACTGGGCTACAGGCGTTGCGTCGAAAGTCCGATACGCCAAAAGGTCGTTTCGAAGCAAAGAACTTACGGTGCTACGACCTTTCGGCGTATTGGAATTTCGGCGCAACGATCATTTGGCGCAACGCTTTTCGGCGCAACGGCCTTTCGGCGTATTGGCCTTTCGGCGCAACGACCGTTTGGCGCAACGGACTTTCGGCGCAACGACAAACAAAGAAGCGGACATTCCACATTTTGTACATGTCGTATATAGCTGGCTTGGCTGTAACGACATTGAGTCCCTGTGAACACAACGACGGTCAAACTTGAACTGATTTATTGCTCAACATTACACATCTATATTACAGGATTCACATAGGGTGACGGCGTTACTTACACATAAATACAAACTCACATATACAAGAGATACGCCGAAAGGTCGTTGCGCCAAAAGTCCGTTGCGCCGAATGACGTTTTCGGCGCAACGGGCTTTCGGCGCAACGTGCTTTCGGCGCAACGACAAACAAAGGAAGCGGATTTTCCACATTTTCTACAAAGTGGGGCAAGATTTAATCACGCTTCTATATAGTAAACATGTAATTTGATCACGTTTCTGTATAGTGAGCTATTATTTAATCACGTCAAGTGATCTTACCGCATCACTAAGTTTCTCGTTTCAGTGTGAGATTGGTAGAATTTTGGCCACTGTCATCATTCAACATGGCAAGTTCTGGGTTTACAATAAACACTAGCAATGATTTTTAAAGTAATTACTGGGCTACAGGCGTTGCGCCGAAAGTCCTCCTCAAATTAAAATCCAAAACAATTCCCAAGGTTAACTAATGCAGTTAAGGTGAAGGTAAACATCAATTTCGCAATCGTGTCCTTCCTCGGTGGAACTCTCTGCCGGATGAAAGTGTTTTGTCAAAAATAGTTAACACTCGTTACTCGCAATATAGATAGTTACAGTATATTGTAGCTATTCTCAAATATTTCTGAAAGTTTCTGCCCGAACTTTAATTTTATTGGGAAGCGTGCCATAGTCACCGGAGAAAATCACCCAATGATAGCTATACTCTATATACAAGCCATAACATATGTCACATCCCCTGTATATAAAGACCACTTGGTTATAGTAATTTAGTTTGACAGTGGCTACTGCATTTTTGTATTTAGGCCATGTGACGCATTTCATCGCCACATTGGCCTTCATTGTGGCCCCTTTAATTCATTATCTTGCAAAATAAAATATGAAAATAAAAAGATGCCTGCATAAAATTAAATGTTTCGAGAAAACCATCAAGTGCCCATTTGAAAAAGTGTACCAGTATCTATGTTGATGATAACTATATTAATTACCATTATTACAACACCACTATTAACCAATTAAGTATTTTATAGCTAGCTATTCTGTATCTGCTAAAAGTAATAAACCAATCTTTATTATCACATATCATATGATTAAGGAAATCTATTATTATGTATGAAAATACAATGTGATCCAAAAGCGCTAGTTTTGAGAGAATATGATTTGAGAGAACTAGGGGGAAATTCAATGTTACAAATGAAGTTGCTTATTTAATATATTTCATAAATAATAATCAATCATAAACAATAGCTAGTTCAAATATGTTTTCTTGAATTGGAGCTGATTTCTCATGAGTGTATGCACCTGCAATGTTCTAGACGCACTCCATTGATGGATTAGCTTTAAATTCAACTTGATGCTTGTAATTTATTTTGTAGTTCATTGTGTAATAAGCTTTCGAAAATTTCAATAAAATTTTAACAAAAAATTTGATAAATAAAATGAGTAAAAAAAGAGCATACTAATTGTAAGATACTTGCCTGATGATCGCCGTATGGCGTGAAACTCGGAGTAGCGAGAACAGGATGTCTCTTACTTGACTCATTTTATTTATCTATTAAAGCTCTGATATTTATCATTGAGCACTATACCTACACAAGTGTGGACAACTTCACTTCTATAACAAATTTATAACAAATATATAGTAACAAAGGAAAATACATATAACAAAGGGAACATTTGCCATATAGACTGAAAACGTTTTAGTCTGCATCCAGGCTATCTGGCTTCCAAGTACTTCTGCATAAAGATCATAAAGATTCTTTACATCGATCTGTGATAGCCACCGTGACGAACGGGCTATCGATGGAGTGTGATTCGGCGCAACGGACCTTCGGCGTATCGGCCTGCACTCGCTGTACACATAAAAATAAGCCGATGTTAGCAAACAATAACTTCCAGTTCTTATATTGCAGTGAGGACGAATTTGATGGTCACTTGGTATATGTAAAAAATTTACATTTTGAGATAATATTACATATTTGTTACAAAATGCGATCTATATAATATCTATATTTATATAACGTATTAGTATCTGTTGTTGTCTATTATATTTATAAGGAATTTCTTTGTAAAACATTTCAAAGTAAATAATAACGAGAAGAGAACACTAGGAGGGTAGATGTTGCAAAGTTTCAAATTATCAATGCAATTCATCTTCAAGCTAAAAATAAGGATTGTAAATGTTTATACGAGTTATATAGTCTAAAATAAGTCAAATTTAGATCATGTATATATTAATACATTATATTAAGTAGATTACATATATTTCAGACTATATAACTCATATAAACATTTACAATCCTTATTTTTAGCATGAAAATGAATTACATTGCTAAGTCGAAACGTTGCAATAACTCTTCTCCTCGTATTCTCTTGTCGTAATTATTTACTTTGAAATGTTATTATATAGTGAGGGTAAATAAAACAGTGAAATTCATATTTTAAATTGCAAGAATGAGATTCAAATTACATTAAACAACGTAATTATCTCGTTTTATCATTACTGTACATGCTTCTCTTTAAAAAATAATGTTTATATTTCTTCAATTTAATGCTCCCCTTCTCGTTGGTATCATTGGCTCTCGGATGTTGAACACATCGATTAATTCCTGCAAGGCAATAACAGATATGTCAAAACGACTCTATCTAGAATTGTTGTTTACAATAGAGGATTGTCAGTGACGTCATAATTTTGCGCGCGAAACTCAATTTCACCAAATTGTTGGTCAACTATTCGAAATAGTAAACGCTGGCAAGTTGCCACGCAAATTTCAAAAAGTAAACAAGCGATTCGCAAATGTTTTTGAATCAATTTTATACGAGAGTCTTATAAATTCAGTGCCCGAGAAAACAAAACAAGCTACAAAATAGGAGATGAAGTTATTCAATGGTAGGCTATGCAGTTACAATTTTAATCTTCTTTAACAATCTTCTCGCACATTTTCCATTGCTACTTTATTGCAGATTAGTTCGCTAGTCAGCTAAAGTTTATAAACAAGAAACTTTCATATTACATTTAAATATTTTTAGATACTCAATAATTTTATTGCTCAAGTTTGATATTTTGTGGGGCTGTATTTAAAATGTTAAAAATATACTGTTTTGTTTTAAAAATTAAATCTGAATCAAGTCGAATTAAAACTCATCCTCCAAATCACGACGCTGCAGTCGTCATGGATGCCTTTGATAGACGGTTATATTTAAGATTAATTATGCAAGAAGCGAATAAATAGTTGAAATAAATTTCTTTTTATATGTTTTTGCTTGTACCACTAGTTGGTTTCTACTAAAACAATTACACAACTCGCCTTGTTGTCTACCGTCCCGAATAGTCACCTCGGAGGACCTCGGTGACTATTCGACGGTAGACAACTCGGGCTCGTTGTCTAATTGTTAATTAGTCATCGACTAACTAGCCTGCTCGCAGACTCACTGTCAAAATGTAAATTTCGTAAACAGTAGAGTCTGCTAACTCGAGGTCAAAAGCTTGCCTTTGCTGAATCAGCACGGGACGTGGAAAGGTGTAAAAACTATTGTCCTACAAGGGCTGTGATTCGACGCCAAGATTTTCTGGCGACGAATCAGCGAAGAGTATTTCAAAGAGAAGTTTGGTGGGCTAGGCTGCAATAGCTCCCCTTCCTTGCCATTTTTCAGAAAACTTCATGCCTTTCGAAATCGTTTGGAACATTTGCGATAAACTTCAACGCCAAGAATTGAGAATTAATATAATTTCCAAGACGTGTTGGGACCATTAACTGTCGTAATTGCATCAATTATTTTTAGCTATATCTCTGATTAGTCTCATAAATGTATGGAATGTTTTGGACAGCGTTTTTATCTAAAAGCTATTAGAAGCGGAGAGGCGCGACACGAAAACAACATGGCAAGAAATATTTCAACAAACAACAAACACTTTAGTTCAGCCGCAGTATTTATACAGTATTCAATGGCTACAGAAAGGAACCTATTGTTGAGCCACTGTTTTTCGCCGTCTTCTTATTTTCATTATGATTACTCTATATTTGCTTCGTTCGTTCGACAAAATAAGTCTATCACGCGGCTAATTCAAATTCGTAGCGGCTCGAGTTTAATTCCGATGAAGCATGAATCAATGCAGTAGACCATTTAATCATTACTGATGTTAAAGTCGAATTTCAGATTTATTGAAAGCTAGATATCTTCCTAAAATTGATTATGAAATACTAACTGTAAATGAGTTTCAAGTAAATCAATAATAATATGATTGGAGTCGTTGGTCTTATTCTGGGCTTGACTTTCGTGGCCAAGCATTCTTAGCGAAAGCGAGGCAGCCAATTTCCACGCCCCGTGCTGATTCAGCAAAGGCAAGCTTTTGTCCTCGAGTTAGCAGACTCTACTGTTTACCAAGTTTACATTTTGACAGTAAGTCTGCGAGCAGGCTATCGACTAACAGGTCAATACGAAAATCGAGCAATTCGATTGGTTGAACAACTGTCAACTCTAAACTGTAATGACCGCTCCGTGTTTTCTTACCGTTATGGCGCAAAGACGCAGCGGATAGTTGCGTTTTTGATGCATTCAAATACCTTAAAATTCATGTTATGATTACATATTACAAAATTGACCAGTTAGTCATGGACTAAAGCAGTTATTGATCCTAGGTTCGATGTATATCGGCATATGAATAATCAAAAGCAGAATTATCAAATATTTAGCACTGTGAGTATTGTTTTATTTAGGTCGAAAAGGAAGAACAACCTTTATGCTTCCTTATCATTTTATTTACGGCCCTGAGATGTCATTTTAACTTCGATTTTTATAGCCTCAAACACGCGACGATATCGTTATTAGGAGTTTACATTGCAATATCGCCGTTAATTTGGGTTTGAGACCATAAGAATCGAAGTTAAACTGGCATTAGAGAGCCGTAAATAGAATAATGAGTAAGACGCATTTGTTATTCTATCTTTACAGCTTGAATATTCAGCTTGGTTTAGGAAGTAGAATACAATGGACCTCGCTTTATATTTTTCTGTAAATTTTAGGGATGCACCGAAACGTCGTTTCGGCCGTCACCGAAATAATACAGTTTCGGTTTTTTTAGCCGAAATTTCGGTTTCATTTCGGCCGATTTTGTCCCCCTGTTTTGAATATTTCAAACTAAATCCGAGTTAAAATCATTTATGTGTTCCATTGGAATACAAAAAGTTTTTGAAAACAAAGTAAGTAACTTGCAACAGAAGATAAATAATGATGCTTTTCCTGGTGATTTTCAGATCATGTGTTTAGATCATGCCATAACGAGCAATTTTATTTCTCCTCGATCTACTCCAGTATTATTTTCTTTTGCCTTGTGAAGAAATCCATTATGATTTGAATAACGTTTGTTTTCACTGAGAACAATAAATAAACAATTAAATTAATCCACTTGTTTCTTCACATCATTGATTTAACCTTATTGGAGAAAACAATGCTCCAAATATTATATATAAGTCAAAAATGAATACATCTGAACATAAATTCACGAAAACAATCATGGCCGAAATTTTTTGAGCAAATGGTCAGGTGAATTTTTGAAAGCGAGGATGACTTGAAAATGAGGCAAAACTTGATGATGGCTGCGATCAGCGAAAATCCTTGTTATAATCCTATCGAAGACTTTATGATGCATTGAAGGAAATATAGTATCGAACATTATCTTTATTTAGATAACCAAATTTTATTATTGGCTACATTTTACTTGTTCTTAAAAACTGGCCGGAATTAACCGAAACAGGCAGAGGCAAAGAGGCCAATTCGGCCAAGAGGCCGAAAAACAGGAAATATTTCGGCCGAACCGAATTTCGGTGCATCCCTAGTAAATTTCTTTCCGCTTTCCGTAAATCAGCCGTGCCTATGAGTTCGATCTTGTTTGGAGGCTATACAATTAAGAAAATTCGTAAAATTTGATTAAGTTTAAAGGAAAGGGTAGGAAAAGATGACCAAGTTGACAGATCGATGAGTTGGCTTTTTCCACCCATCCCGAAAGTTTTTTATTACACGCTTAGCCAATCAGATTGAAAGGATGAAACAAAGCATAAGATGATATAATGGAGGTACACGTACGTCGTATTTGTCGAAAAACAATAATAAAGTTCTTTTAACCATTCAGGTTTTGAGTTCCTTTAGACTGTTTTCTTACCGTCCACTGGTCCATTGATAAGGCCAAAATCATTTGTTTCCGGAAGACTTCCTCTTCTTGACTGTTTTCATTGTAGACTTTATGAGGTTCTATGAAAATAGAGTTAACGTGATACAATGAGAAACTAGCTTCACAACCCATCTACATATCTTTAAGGGAATTTCAAAACTTTTCAATTCAATTTCAGAAATGTACGAATCAATTTTAATCCAAATCGAGATTAGGCTGGGGTTATATGGACGCACCGAACTCAATTGATTCATTCATTCGAATTAAATCTCATGATAGCGCGCTTCGTATAAGTACACCATTCGGTTCATCAAAATTCCTCAAAAACATTTCGGTGCGTCAAGCTAGCTCCACACGTCAAGCCTTGAGTTGAGGAGCTCTTCTCCATGAATTAAATTCATCGCCGCGTTATACCGTGAGCTATCATCACACCGAACTAAACACATTTAAATCACGGTGCCGTGACTGAGCTCCTATATCTACCTTATATGACAATAAACCGGGGGATGTGCAAATCATAAATTATTTTGAAGAATGTTTCCGTGGCAATGCGATAGAAAGAACATCGCTTTTGGGAAGTTGTTATTGTGACTTGTTTATATGATTGAAAGATGGCTGAAAGGAAATCAAAATCATGATTTAAAACATTTGAAAACGCATTATTTTAGTCAATCACAATGCATCAGCACTAGAATTGGGGTCACTTTTATCATAGTGCTATTTTCATGGAAATTTGCATTTACTTTGCTCTGAGCACTGTACCTTGTTAGAACAAAAACTGTTTCCCGTAAAAATGCTTGCAAACCTTTGAGATTACTACTTGATACAAGTTCAATCTATTGATAGGCAAAATAGAACGGAAAAATTGCTGAAAGTGAATAATAATGCAAACAAAACTCTCTGATTTCAAACCATGGGGTATAATTCCAAGAAAACTACTTCCTATCACGTGACATTTTGGTCAGTTTTCAAAGATCTTCGACATTCGTCTGTATAACCCCAAATGCGAATTTAATGCTATTCGGTGTCGCATCAAATTCGAATTGAGTTCGGTGCGTCCATATAACCCCAGCTTTACTCTGATGAGATTCTAAATCAGTAGGAAACAAGAATTTTGCAATTAAATTAGATTTAAATTCATGCACATACATTATGCTATCATTAACTTTATGATTGACAATTCAAGGTGACAAAACTAGTTTAATACCGGATAATACAGTAATAACAATAATATGTCTCCAATAATAATTTTGAGCTCTATTGACTTGGGATGTGCCTATACTATTTGCGTATGCATTGCTCACTACTGTTGTCGTTTGAGAACTCTGGTATGGCACAGATGCTTTTTCATGAGGTGAATTTTTCAACACATTGACTAACTCATCTTGAGCTAGATATAACATGCGAAGTCAGTTCCTTGTTAATTGAGCAGTACTGACGGCAGCTAATGGCTGAAACTAGGTGCTTGTCTGATGCAAATAATAATAATAAATCCTCTTCATTTTGTTGAAATGACGTATGTACAGTGCTTTTTACAAATTAAATTTTAGTTATGAAGGATTAATAATATTAAGGGTTTACTGTATTATCATTATTATATTTTAATAAAGGTTTCACATGAATAATAGGATGGTTTGTTTATCGTAAAATATTGTTGGATAATTTCCTAACGAAGTATGGATACTACTGATCATATGTAACTTACCAATATAAGGTATGTCATCTTTCATAGTTATCGCAACTTTCCCATCCTAGATAAATAAAGAAAACGATTTTTACAGGCAATTTAGATGACATACACAACATCTTAATGAAAAATATGAAAAACAGGATGTTGAAAAAACAAATCATTGAAACATGTTTCAAAAAACATTTGAAAGAAGATTGAAAGGAAAACCTTGTTCAAATCAAATACAGTTAAACCTGTTATAATGGTCCCCTCTAAATAGCGGCCACTTGTCTGAAGCAGTCAGCCTTGCAATACCTTACATGGTATTTCATTTTGAACCAACCCTGCATATAAACGCTACCTGCATATAGCGGTCAATTTATCTACCTCTCGTAACCAGACGTTATAAACAGTAATGACTTTAGTAAGAATAATAATGTGAAACCTGTATATAACAGCCAGCTAAAAGAGCTACGCAAATTGACCAATATAGACAGGTGGTTAATTCAATATAAAATACTATTCTAGACACTTAAAGAGCGACCACTATGGACAGGTGGCCACTGTATAAAGGTGACTGTTATAATAGGTCTGACTGTCTAGGGCTTCATGCACCACTCTTATCCATTCAATGCCGAATAATTGCAAAACCATATTTGGATTTCCATATACCTTGACTAAAAATGACAAGTGGAAGATGTTCTCGACAGTTCTACCAAATGATTGCGGATCAATAACAAATTCGAAAAATGATAGGCGAGGTGTTTCTATGGAAAAAATAATGATAAACAATAAAATTGCATAATTACATAAAATAAAATGATAATATCACTGTTTCAGTTAATTATAAATGATAGCTGACAGTCAGGTCGTAAGCACATGTTTGATTATTTGGGAGACATGACATTTTTACAGACAAACACAAATCACATGGAACTCCAGCCTCAAGCAGAAAGGGCAGACACTGAACTACATGGGATGACCAGTGCAAAAGATGCTACCGAGTAGCTTCTTCAAATACAGGTCATAAAGCTTATCAGAAGTATGTAAAACACAATTCATTGTTCGTCAAGCCAAACTACAGCAATAGCGCCAATAACAAAACACATGAAAAGTAATGGAATTATCATACCAAAATATTTAATAGATGAGATTAATCCTCAATTGGATATTATAGATCTTATCTTACAGACAGGTGATTATCGAAATTATACGACAATAATACTCAGGACTTGAAATTAAAAACCTTAAGTATCAACAACCATCAAATGTTCTAAATTACAATGACGATTGATACTGATTGCAATACATAATGTACTACATAGTGTCTCTGAAGGCCAATGAAATTAGACTAATAGTTTGTCGTCAACAATTTCTCAGATTCTTAGGCGTAATTTTTCATTGTTTATTAGAGGAATATTTGTATTGATTTCTAAGGTCACAGAAAATTCGAATTTCATAAACAATGACAAATTAAATTATGATGTTTGTTTTGGATCAGGGCTACAGTTTGTCAAGGTCTGAACCCAGAACAGTCTAAATGGTTAAAAAATCATTGCTATGTTTTTCTGCGCAAATTGAATTCACTCAATCACTAGTAAATGCCATTTCCTTCCAAAAAATTTATAATGAAATTTTTAATGCAGCATCAAAATTGGATGTGGGCGTCAACAAACTATAGATCTACAGTAATTGCATTGGCTAAATAGAAATTGAATTCTGACTTACCATTGTTCGTCAATCGTTTTAAAAGGTTAAAGATCCTAGCCACTTCACGTGTAGTTGCTTCCTCTTGTTCTTCAACTTTGTCAAGCTACATAAAAAATTGAAGTCTTACCCCTGTGTGAACAGTGAATGAACATTAAATGGCCCAATTTTTCACCGAACTGCTCATAAATGGCTTGTGAACAGATCACAAATAAATTATAAACATTCCTTGAAGAACTTAGAATCTGGATCGAAATCTGTTGAAATTGATCTGCAGTGGCGCGACTGAGATCAGTAAAGAGCGTTTAAAATGAAGCGTTTAAAATCATTGCTCTTAGCGAAAATAGCCACTGTTCCAGAAATAGAGGAGTGGTATGGGTGCCTTTGGTAGGGCGTTACCGTCTACATTACTTCTACTTTAATTGAAGAAGCGTAAAAACTGTTTATAAGGTGTTCATGAACAGTTCATGAATGTATGTAAACTTCAGGAACTGACCAGCAACAGTGCATGAGAAAGTGGATACAAATAGGTTGATTGAGGGCAATTCCATTGTGACTGACCTATGCAACGGAGCATATTTTGGTCAAGGGCTTTGATTTAAAAGCAAACTTTGATAAAATTTTGTATCCTAAAGTCTAAAAACAATGGAAGAACTCTTTTAGACTGAATAAATAACAAATATACGCAAAATCATTTAAATTTGAAGATTCCGGGCTGAGGCTGTCCCACACAGGCGCTCGCCATTTTTTCAATCAGACACAAACATTTGCAAAATTCTGTGTAGTCTTATAGCAAAATAAAACAAAATCATTACTTTTCAATTCTTTAAAGTAAATGTAAGTATATAATCAAGCTGACTTAAAATTCTTAAACCATTCACGGCAATAAACCAATATGCTTTGTGACTGACCCTTCAGCGATTTGTGACTCTCCCACGAGTCCTAAAAGCATTTGTGACTGACCTATCTGCTTTCTTCAAAAGTACAGATAATACGCTGTAATGAAAAATTTCCAAAAACGCAATTGTAATAAATTGCCATATGGAAATGTAGAATGGTTGTAGTATTTATTCAACACCTGTAGCACAAAAACAGCATTTAATCTAAACAACGAGAATACTTGTAAAAATATTTTCTCCTTCGGAAGCAACAAAATCGAAAACACGCCTCCTAATCTCAACAACAGGGACAATAGAATTAGCAAGTGGTGTGGAGTGTCCATTTCCAGCGGACATGCAAACGCGCAGTTTCTTCGTTTTCGTGATCCTTGTGGTATTTACTTTAAAATGCCGACACTTGCGCTCGCATCATAAATGGAGGTAGAAAATTTTCTGAGTCAATCACATTAATTTAAAGAACGACGTTTTCTAGAAAGCCAATATTTCCAGCCAAAAATGATAATTAGTAGCCAACTAATTTGCATATGAAAGGATTTTCCAATCAAGCATCACGCTGTGGAGTAAACAAACTTTATTGACTATTTCTCTGTTGCAGGAAAGCGCTTTGAGATGATCGAAACATATGTGTAATTTTGAGGAAAAGTACACTTGGAGTTCAAACTTTAATAGTCCCATCCTACAGAACAGGCCATATTAAATTGATTTTCGTTTTATTTATAGTTAAATAGCCCAATCAAAATCGCGAAATTTGGAATTTTAGATTGTTATGATTCTCACAAATTTTCGACACCACCTTGACGCGCTCTGGACAACATCGTTTTTCTCTAAATTAAAATTTGAAATATTAATAAAAAATTCATATTATGAAAGTAAATTTTGTATTCATAGTGAGGAAAATTTTAAAATTTTGTCTGGATTCCATGCTTTATTTATGACACTTGCAAAATTCTGCGGTTTCAATTCTCATGGAATTGACCTTGAGATCCATGAACAGTTCATGAAAAGCAGCTAATGAGAAATCTAATAAACAGTTTATTAGCTCCTCATGGAAATTTTATGAGAATATTCAAAAGCTGTTTATGAGAAGTCAATAACAATTTATAAAGTGTTCAAGAACAGTCAATGAATGTTCATACTGTTCATGAACTACTTAAAGTGCACATGACACCAAAAAATTTTATTCCGGAATCAAGTAGCCCATGCAAAATAAATAGGAATGGCGGCAATAATGTTTCGATTTGGACTCCTATAAGCGGAGATATTTCATTTTGAAAGTACCATATTTCAGAAATAGTGCTCCTTCGAAAGTCGGAAATCATGCCGGAATGATAAGAGAGCCCACTATGGAAAAATAACCAAGTCTAGACTTCAAAAAATCGTAACTTTTTTCTTGCGAAAAAGAAATGGTCCACTTTCCATAACAGATATGCCCATATCTTCGGGACACCTTGTTGGCCACATATGACTGAAATTGAACGTAAAATGTAGAGTTTAGAAAGGTTTTATTAGACTTCGATGGAGTTTTTCTGTCAAAAAGGTGTTAAAACACTGGATTAACGCATGTTATGGCATGAAGGTGTTGACCAGTAAAACAGCGGCAAAACGCTTTGTATTCACTTCGCCGCGGATGATGATCAAAACGTCTATAAAATTCATTGCGCTATTTTGGTCGATCTCCCGCAGCTTAGCGTCAGTGCTTCACTGATTTGTTAGCTTCAATCTCAATGATTGGCTATTAAAAGCCATTGCATGACCCCCTGTTTGCCTTTCAGCAGACGCGTTTCTTCAACAAAAACACAATTACAGAAAGATGAAATCGACACACGCAATGTGTTTAATATCATATATCATTGCCGCTGTTTTACTAGTCAACACCTTCATGCCATAACATGCGTTAATCCAGTGTTTTAACACCTTTTTGACAGAAAAACTCCATCGAAGTCTAATAAAACCTTTCTAAACTCTACATTTTACGTTCAATTTCAGTCATATATGGCCAACAAGGTGTCCCGAAGATATGGGCATATCTGTTATGGAAAGTGGACCATTTCTTTTTCTTTTTTGTTACGATTTTTTGAAGTCTAGACTTGGTTATTTTTCCATAGTGGGCTCTCTTGTCACTCCGGCATGAGTTCCGACTTTCGAAGGAGCACTATTTCTGAAATATGGTACTTTCAAAATTAAATATCTCCGCTTATAAGAGTCCAAATCGAAACATTATTGCCGCCATTCCTATTTATTTTGCATGGGCTACTTGATTCCGGAATAAAATTTTTTGGTGTCATGTGCACTTTAAGAACAGTTCATGAGAAAGTGATAGAAGTAGATTGTCTAACATCCATGAACACTTGAAGAATTCCCAATAATCTGATAATGAGCGGTTCAAGAACCATTTATAAAGTGTTCAAGAACAGTCAATAAATGTTCATATACAGCTCATAAACTACTGATGAACAGTTCATAAGAAAATGGTAGAAGTAGATTGTTCAACATTCATGAACAATTCAAAAATAACCTAATAATGAGCAGTTCACGAACAATCTAATACGTGTTCAAGAACAGTCAATGAATGTTCATACAGTTCATGAACTGCTGATGAACATTTCATGAGAAAATGAAAGAAGTAGATTGTTTAACATCCATGAACAGTTGTAGAATTCCCTATAACCTAATAATGAGCGGTTCAAGAAAGTTCACTAGGCCATTGTGCTTGGGTATTCAACACCAGTATTGTAAAATTCTATTGTAACATTATCAGACTGTTAGTAACCTTCGAACAACTAAACAATTTACAATTGCAAATAATGTTGTCATATATCACACATATCTTGTTTGTCGCTGGATTGTGTATTCACGAATTGAATAAATTTATTGAATAACTAGCAGAAAGTATTTTGATTATCTATATCATGGTACGCACGCACACTGAATTAAATATTTGTGAGTGCCAGTAGTAAATAGCATTGCTAGAGCAAATAGAAAATCTAACAATAGGCAACTTGAAAGAAATCCAATTGTACTACTGAGACTCATTATTTTCTGGTCAATTGCAACTTCATTAACTATTTTTGGAAACTATGTAAAAATTCATAAACCATTTATGAACAGTCCATGAAAAGTGTACTTTATGTATGTTAAAATGTTGTTTTTAAAAACATCTTGACCCTTCAACACACATTTACAGCCTAGCCATTTTAGGCCAATGTGTGGCCTAATTTTAGTGGCTAGGGGTGTTAAATATCGGTTTGTAGGTCTTGGGTTCAGTGCCTGGCAGAAGCACTATTGGTTGGCGTCAGGAAAGGCAATCAAAACTAACACACGCTCTAAAAAAACATTAAAAAAACTAACCAACCAACCGATGAAAAAAATCTGATGGTATACCCGGTTTGTGTATAAATCATACATGCATAAATAAAAAATGACATATATATAATATATTCTATAACAGCTCATGAGAATTCGGTCATTCAACGTTTATGGACTATTTTCAGAAGGATTCTAATCTTTCTTTCGTGGAGACCTCATTTTATCGATTACCAAATAGACTTACATATATTATTCATATATGTTTGCTTACCTGTGTTGGCACAACCTTCTGTGATTCATCAGGTCTTTTTTGACGTTCGTTAGCAATACGTTGCTTCTTTGCAGGTGCTATGATTACAAGCGGTCCAAGCCTAAAAATATTTAAAACAAGTTACTTTATTGACTAATGTTGTTGTCTTACTCTTGTAGATCAAGTTGTGCTTCTTCAATACAATCGTAAAACAAAGATTCATGTTAAAGATATAATAAGCAATTGGCGCACAGTTTTGTATGAGCTATTAATATTTGGCGCACTAGAGTCAAATCAGGAGAAAACTTAAAGATGAAAATTACTCTCCGAGGCAGCTTGTAATTTTTTGATGCCTTTTAGTTTTCTTCTTACAATCCTCTTGCGCAGCAAATATCAATGGCTCATAGAAAACTGTGTGCCAGTTGATTGTATTATAACTAGCACAACTTTTATTACAAGCATCTACATGACTTTCTTGCTCATAAAATGTTTTTGAAAACTCCTTATCAAATTGGAAATTCTCTAATTGAAATCAAGTTCAAATTGTAAGATCGATTGCGTTTTAGAACATAGTTTCACTATGGTGATTTGGCATCAAACTGTAAACCAATCAGATTGATTGAATCCTTTTTGTTAATATAAAATATTGAATAGTGGCCAAAACAAGCTCAACATGTCACAGGCAGAGCAATTTTGAAAATACTGATTTCAATTTCGAGTTTCAGACACCGACATAATATTTCCTTCCAACAACGACAATGAATGTAAACTATAAACTTAATAGAAAATCTTGTAATGTTCAAACATGTTAGATAAAACTAACATTTTGAAAATTGCTAAGCCTGTTTCAAACTCAGGTATGTGACTAACTGTATTATCAACAATAAATGGCTTACATGAAAGTTACAGTTGGTGTTGTCTTGAAAAATGATCCGGAAAACATATCTAATTTATTCCAATTAAGTTGTCGATCTTCATCATCATCATCATCGTCATCATTTGCTTGCATATCTGTTAATCTGTCATTTGTCATAAACCCAGCCTGTAAATCAATTCAGCAGTTTAAATTAATATCTGAATAAAGATATTGATATGATCGAGAAACTCCAAAGTCAAAGTGTTTGTTGTCTAGCAAATATACAATTCACAGACTATCATCATAAATTAAATTTGTTGAATATTGTAGAGATTCAATCACAATTTATGGTTTTTGAAATTGTAATTGATATTGTAGAGATTCAAAATGACATATTCAAGTAACGTTTAATTGACCACCAACTTCCTTATCATTCGTTAAAGTCATCCCCCGGCCCGTAGCTATCAATAATTGTGTTGCTAATTCATAATTAAATCACGTAGTTCTGCTATGTTGCTCTCTTTCTAAATATGTGGTTGGCAACACAATCTTTTGTCAAATTTAAAAACTAAAAAACCTAAATTTTATAGACAAAATGACCAGGTGACCCTGATACACAGGGTAAATGCAATCGAAAACACTATGTTAGATATTGCAAGACTGGCCATCAGAGTCAGAAAAGATGTTTTTCCTTCTGCCAACTTATCCTTTCAAAACTTTTTGGGGTGGCTACATTATGAAATTGTTTTTACATCTTTTGTATTAGAGAGCAATTGTCATAGAAATGTAACAAAAACCGCACAATTTTACCAATCTTCTGATTAAAAAGAATTGAAATCAACTATTGAATTCCCTTTCTTCTGAATTTGTTCTAACCTTCCAGGACTCTCAGTCTCAGAATGCCCTTTTTATCAAATCCTGGTTGCCACTATACACTACCAACAGAGAAACCGTGAAAAAGTCATTAAATTACTATGAAAAAACCGTGAAAATGTCAAAAACCGTGAAAAATACGTGAATTGGGCTTCATCATTTTTGTCTGTATGTTTACTTGGCCGTGAAAATTCCGTGAAAATGTTAATGTTTCGTTCAAGACCGTTATAATACCGTGATATCATAACTATTCTCAAAATCCTCACCGTGAAAATAGCGTTAAAAATCTTTAGAAATATTTCACGGACAGCTTGAGTAGAACATTGGAGAAAAAGATCGCGGTAAATGTTGAAGTTAAAATCGTGTAGTGAAAATTGAAATCATTACAAATTTACCGTTTTAATAATATCAAATAAAAGTACTGATAGATTACTTTTAAGATATAACATCAATGACTTGATCATTATTTGCGCAATATAATTTATATAAAGCACATCACAATCTTGCATTCTATCCTTACAGTAATTTTAATGAATACAGATGTAGATTTTCCAACACAGTGGAAATGCTGAGAAGATAATGTTGACGAAAGAGATCTTTTTTCTCAATATAGTTGTTCCACAATGTGAAAATGTTTACAGAGCATTAATTCTCAAATCGAAATATAGATTAGTAGGACGTCAGGATTTATCGTTTGTGTACTCGCCAGACTGAAGTTACTCTAAAAACAGTACAAGTATATCGTACTTCAAAACTTACCCGATTTCATTTTCATTTATTTATATATGTACATGGGCGGACAACGGAATAGAGATTTCGATTCGACCAGTAACAAATATCCTTCAGTCAAAGAAGAACTGCGTATTGCGAACCAGAGAACAGAGACAAAATCAACAACACAATAACTATACAATATATTTAAAATTAACAAGGAAAATAAAGGGGTAAACTCTTGAATAATAATATAAAATAATTCAAAAAGTAGGGTTAGCGATATTAATTAATTTAAACCACGTTTTACGTAGTGTACGTTTGTTAAAGTCAACCAACGTTGAATGTCTGTCAATAGATGTTGTTGACTTCATCGACTTTATTTAATTTGATACACATACTGTTCTCTTGTATTTCCACATCATGTGACGACACAAATTGTGCTTCAGTGACGTCATTAAGGATTTATATATTTATATATGTACATGGGCGGACAACGGAGTAGAGAGTTCAATTCGACCAGCTACAAATATCCTTCAGTCAAAGAAGAATTGGGTAATGCAAAGCAGAGACAGATCAACTATACATGATAACTACGAGATAATATTAAATATATCGTATACTAGACATTATAAATGATGATAACCTGCATATGATAATACAAACTATTGTGTGATATCGTGCAGTTAAAAGTACGTCCCCTATATTAATATCTTGATATTGATACGAAAAGCTTATGGAAACTCAAAGAATAGGTATAATCAAACAAATGAAACAAGACATAGCCTAAAGCTGAGGTTAGATACATTATATATAACAGTGAAACATGTTCCCAATGTCATACCTAATTTGTCTAGGGTAATTCAAAATTGATATTGAAATGGGCCACATCGATTTGCACTGAGATGGTTTTTGGAAGGGGTCAATACCATCCGTGGAAAATAATATAGACAGGCCCCTTGGATCTCCATTAAAGTAACCATTTTCAGAATATAAGTCTTTCCACCTGGAAGTATGATGAACATCACTTATATGCTCATCAGTATCGACTACCTCGTTGTGACTTTGTAACAGTTTCGGTAATTTATAGTTGGCGTAATACCATCGATGTATCTCGGTTGGTGACACTCTGAGCACTTCAGATCTGTACTTGGTTCAAATACTATACAATCATTAATACAAATGTCATACGTTACCAATTTTACACTAAAGTCATCAACGAGGCTTAAAGCTCTTCGAAATGTATCTGGCATATGATTCGGTTGTGGATATGAAGCCTTGAGATGTTTCATCAGTTCTGAAAATGCGTCTTTGCTTATGCTTGGATGTGACGAGAACCACAGCATATAAAATGCCATTTCCTCAAGTACAGTGTGTCTGCTAGAGTCGCAATTTTTTTCTTGTAATTTCCAATTGAAGGAGATGTCTATGTCTTCATCAGTTACAATAGAATTATCGTCGCACTGATTATGCACATTCAAATATTCATTAACGTCAATGTCTTCTCCTTGGATACTGCTTGCATTACTATCTCCATCATTGTCATCATCATTATCATCAACTGGCTGGCACGGCGAATCAGCATTTTCAATTTCAATTATATTTATTACACTATTAAGATCGTCATTACCGTTTTCTACTGATATTTCATTATTAATTGGATGCTCTATCTCTGAATAATCATTCGCTTCATATGATAATCCAAAATGGGCAATATGTTTCCTTCTCCTCTTTGCAGAAGTAATTTCGACTTCATAACGACAAAGATTACACGGACATAGCGATGACATATCTTCAAATGATTGAGTCTAATCTAACGGTTTTAACTAATGTCACTAAGCATTTTTTTCATCCAGTGAAAAAGCGCGAAAATCGAACCACGTTATATGACATGCGGTTGTCAAGGTTATGTCTCTGTAATGATTTTTTTTCAGCTTAAAGATTTCAGGTCAAAGGTTTTGAATGTATGGTTTTTTTAATTATTATTGTAAGTATTATTCAAAATTCAAGACGCAACACTAGTTTAAACAATGGATTCTAAACTTGACGAATTTTTAAATCAAGTAAGCGCTTCACACTTGAAAGAAATTTTAATTGCTAATCAGGTATGGAAACATTATGTATTATCCTTTGTCTTTTCAGTCTAGACAATAATACCGATAGAATGAAGAAGTCTTCAATATCTTCAATATTCAATTTGAAATAGATTTTCTGTATTACATTTCAGTTCAATACGTGAGAGAGGTTCATTAATTTAGCCAGTCATAAAGTATTTATAGAGAAATTATCATTGTCACCGGCCGAAGAGCTTGATTTAATAGTTGCCTTAGAAAAAGTTTCGGAAGGGGCTTTAGTCTCTTCCATCCAAACAACAGGTGATATTTTTAACGTAAATAATTGATTAACACTATAACAGGCTGTATTAACTTGGTCATTAACTTGATATGCAGGATTAGGCGTCAAAGCAAGAAGGCGAAAAGATAAAGATACAAGTGAGCAGAAAAAGTTCAAGGTAAGCAATGCAATATCTAATTCCAAAAAATTCATTAGATCAGATTATCTAAAACAAGTTCCACTTTTATCTGTCATCTAATTACAGTACCTGGTGAGGGAAGCAGCAAAACGTTCCGCTTTCTGGAACAAAGCGTTATGCTTTAAAGAAGTGGAGAAAAGAGGCTTAAAGACTAGATTTCACGCGGAGATACTTCATTCATTTTACAATGTACCAATCATATTTAAACATGCCCTGGGATATATCAAACAAAATTAATTCGTTTCGTTTATTTAGATGTTTAATCGTAACCCCGAATTTAAGGAACACGCCGATACCATTGACAAGCATTTGGCAGAAGCACTGTCAAACAGACGCCAATATTTAAACAGGTAGGTAAGGCTGGAATTACGATCCATATACCGATCATAGATTTGCATCCGCTATTCCAAGTTTGTAACTTTCAAAACGTTGTTAATATGCAGCAAAAATCCACATCTGAAAGAGCACTAGAAGATATTGAACCTTGTCCAACATCAAGGTAATTGTGCGATTCTTCTATTACATATATCTAAATATTATATATTATACATACCAATGTTTAATTTACATGTATTAATTCGTTGCAGATCAGAAATCGTATCAAAAGAGAATGCGATTACAAATCGCTTACTAGGGTGAGACGTCGATGTTTAAAATATATAATTGTTTATTCAATTACTAACAATGTATAGGCAGTGATGTGAAAATTACTTTTGAAAAGTAATAAATTACATTACAAATTACTTTTCCTCAAAAGTAACTAATTACATTACTAATTACTTCAGCCTAAAAAGTAATTGATTACAATTACTAATTACTTTCCCAAAAAAGGTAATTAATTACTAATTACTTCATGATTACTTTAACTTGTGAAACAAAAGATATTGCCTCCCTTGTGATAATGACATAATAAATGGTTTCATTTGATTTATCAAAATGGTTTATGTTTGTCGGATCAATCTATTCATATAGCCATAAATTTTACATCATCTTTTCAATATTCGAAACTCACTCAAATAAAAAGTGAAAACTATTGAATCTATTGATCAACAGAACAATGTCAGATCAGAGAAGAATAGGTTATGGGATAGGGTTTATTGGTCATATATCACACAATTCACGTGGTTTGAATAGCTCTCGTGAAAGCTGCAAATAATGTGAGATTGCATCGCAGACTGAACAATGAAAAGCGGAACTTAGTGACAGCAACACCTTTGAAAATTATCACAAGACAACAAAGCAAATATTTTGTAATCATAAAAGTAATTTGAAAAGTAACGTCAATTACTTTCTCTCAAATAATACTCGTTATTTCAAAAAGTAATCAATTAGATTACTTATTACTTTTCTCAAAAAAGTAACTAATTACTCCTAAAATTACTCCAAAAGTAACGAGCAACGAGTAACGCGTTACTTTAGTAACGAGTATTTACAACACTGTGTATAGGCTAATAGAAAACATTGTCAAAGATGGAAATTTTAACTGCAGATATCATAGCCAATAAAAATTAGTTTATAGACTATGAACATACCATACACATGCAGCTAGTAGTGTCTCATTTGAATGCGGGCTTTATATAATAGTATATAGTTAAGTTTGGCGGTAGTCTCGTTGTACGTTCTTGTGTACGTTTACGTTCTGATATGATTAGTGTACTGTATAGACTACATTTACTTTCAGGTTCACACTCATATTAACCCACAATGAAGAAGAGATTCGGAGGGCAGTCCTTTCGGAAATCTGTGATGGTGAGTCCAAGTGCATACAGACTCTGATCAAAACGAGACTTTGGAAGGTCAACTAAAACTTATTACAAATTACTTCAAAATTCATCAGAATTTGTTATGGTTAAGAGTCACGGCATAATTATAAATATTTATGTAATTACTTCTATTTCAAATTTTGTCAATTGCATTTCTTAGAGGTAAATTAAATGCCATTTTAAGCTGTGTCAATATTTTATATTGTAATAGAAAAAAGGCTGCTTTTTTTAGTTTTACACCAATTCTAACTGATTTTCAAGCAATGGATATGAAATTTTATTATATATTTTGGATATTACACTCAGTCCAATCAAATAATTGCTTAATAATATGATCGCTTTCGTAGTCAAAATTTAGTATCAAAAGCTGAAGTATGATACTGTATGTCTGTATAATATTCAGCATAACAAAATTAATTATCGTTGTTATGCATCTTCATAATAATACAAATAAACACAAAAATGGTATAAATCATAAGATCAATATCACAACAGTTATCATATTTATTAATGTTAGCTATGCTTATACGTACGATGCTTACTCGGTCTATTCTCCTATTCAGACATGTACGCCATGGTTGTATTGAAAGCAAAGAATCCATCAAGTACTAAAACAATTGAGCTTCACGGGAAATCGGAAAAGGGAAATTTATTTTTCAAGGATGCACCCGTAAGTATATCATTTTGTGTTGTTTACCAGCTAAAGTGTGGGCGATTGTAGATTATTGCATGAGATGAGTTATGTGGTAGGCGTCCGATTTATTTACAGAAGTTACAATAGCGGTGATGAATACGCACTGGTTACCATAAAACTCATAATAAGAGAAGCGCTCACGTTGCGAAGTTCGGCAGTTATAAAGTCTACGTGAATTGGACATCATATTTATAAAATATCAAGCGCTTAGGGGATGGAGATCGACCTTTTTTCAAATAGTTCCATGTATTCTGTATAATTTTGAATAACAACGTTATTGAATCTATCTTTTCAGATTAAAGACAAATTTAAATGGAAGTTGGCTAAATTGAAAATACCAATTAAATTTGCAAGTCAAGCTAAATCTCCAACTCCTTTACATGAAGTCCCTCAAGTTATGTCCAACGAAGGAAAAAGGCAGAGAAAAAAGAAAATTATTTATAATATTTGAAAAATATATTACAATTATTTATATTAATTGCAGCCTAATTGTTAATTAATATTGATTATTTTTCTATTAATTTTACAATATAATTATTTTCCTGTATTCGCGATGCCTGTTCTCGATTTATCGTTTCGATCTGATGTGATACGAACTGCGTCAAGCGGTTATATTAAAGGGCATATTTATTGCGACAAATTAAAAGTCGCGCGGGTTATGAAAATGGGAAGAAATATTGCCTTCACTTTGTCAGTACGTTTCACGGCTCAATCACGATGTTTTCACGGTTCTTTCACGGATATTTTGGTATTAGTTTCATGATGATTTCACGGTTTTTTCACCTTTATTCACGGCATTTTCACGGTTTATTGCGCCGTGAAAAAGGGCCCAAATAACGTCTTTTTCACGGTTTGTAAAAACGTTAAAAAAACGTTATATTTTCACGGCTTTTTTCACGGTTTTTCGGTTGGTAGTGATAGACAGGTGGCTGACTGTATATATGTGACCGTTATAAAAATTTTGACTATAGCAATATTCCTTTTAATTTAAATTATTAAGTAAGTATTGAGATTAATACAGTGTGCAACATGGTGCGATTCAGATAAGTGGAATCCCTGTTCATCTATAATCTGGCTTTTGAAACCTATACAATGTAATCCGCTCAAGTGCAAGTCAAAATTGGCAACGGTTTTCATTGCATTTATCCAAATTTTCGGTTATCGGAATTGTTTACCAAGGACCTGACCAGAAAATAGTTTATAGGGGTTTCAAAGTCAGGTTGCAGATAAGCGGGGATTTCACTTATCCGAATTGCACTTGAGCAGGTTACACTGTACAAGTAATTTGTTTTTAATCCCATGTTTGTATTACAATTTTGAATAAATGCAATGAAAACCATTGGCCAATTGTTGAATTTCACTTAATAACAAAAAACAACAATGAATATTATTTCACAATGACAAAATACCAATTTTTCAGCAAACACGCTTGGCTCGAAGGTAACAAAATCTGCTTGCAGCTTGTGTGCTTTTTGGGTGGCCAAGTTGCTCACTTGTAAAACAAGCTTTGAATCAAGACTAGCTTCTCTTGTATGACGAACTAGAAATAGAATTAGATAAAATAAGAAAAGGTAATCAAGTTTCAGGGAGCCTAAATGGTAAACAAGGGATTTTGTATAGACTATTCAATGTATTCATTAGTAGGCTAATCGTGACCCAAAGTATTTTTTGAGGATTTTGCATTTGGGTTATAGATAGGGTTGCAGCTTTTCTCACCGGTGTGAATGCGAATTTCATGATTGCCTATGGTGAATGGTAACGCGAGTAAACAAGAACATTACTAGGCATCAGCGTCCGACGGGTCACGCATTTCTCACATATAAAGATCATGACTGGCATTGCACTGAAAGTGTTAGCAATCTCCTTAATAGTATACATACTGTAGTAATATAACTCAGAAAAACAGCACTTAAAGATAATGTAATTAAACGCTAAAATGACCAACAAATGGAACAACTTAACTTCAACATATGGCAGTGGCCTTTACAATCCATCTAAAAACTATTTATAGTAAAGCTAGCCTCCTTTATGGATTCCGGATTTCATGCATTTTTAGATTCTTATAATATCTTGATTTTATTTAACTATATTTTAAAGCATCATTAGAATATTATTACTTAGCACTATATAAATTAGATTTTTTAATCAATGAAAAATATACATGATCTACGTTCTATGATAAAACTATCCGTAATGCCACTTTCTTTGTTGCCAAGGCTTTGTTGTGTCGGTGGAGATATTCCGTTCTTGCCAAAATTGGACAGGCCGAAAGGATGTGTTAGACTGTCTCGTGACATGAATTGCATAGCCGACATTTTGGATCTGTTCCATTCTTTATGATTTTATTTTCAAAATAACTTGTTGATAAGCTTTGGTCTTGCGCAGCTATTAATAATCCTTCTGTCTCAACCTTGAGACCAGCACTACTCATCCACCTATGTGTAACCTCCTGGTCCACATCTCCTTTCTTAACATTTTTAGGGTATTGATCATGCATTGGTTTTTCCTCCCATCGGCCTCTCATTTGCTCTAAAGCTTTTGATTTAGCTACATTTTTGATGGCCTTTGCATATTTAGACGCATTCACTTGCCCAGATGGTACAATGTCAGCAATATCTAATTTATTTGATATTTGTACAGCTTGTCTATGAATAGAGTATTTTTTCTTTTCCTTCTCATGTCTGTAGACTAGTTGTAGCAGAGGGTCTGTTGATTTATCCAGATATGTATCCATAGCTAAGATTGAGGTGTCAAATGAGCATTCCAACTGAATAAGACCTCTTCCACCTTGTGCTCTTGAGAGATAAATTCTTTCAACATCTGACTTTGGGTAATGCATTCTGAACATTGTTAAGAATTTGTGTGTTTCCTAGCCATTCTCTGAAGTTATTCTCTCTTCCAGTTAATTATTCCAAAACTGTAGCTAACAACTGGGACTGCAAGTGAATTAATAGCTTGCATCCTGTTGGAAGAGTTTAGTTCACTTCTCAATATCATATTCACTCTTCGATAGTACTCCTTCCTCATCTTTTCTTTCATTGCCGAATGCTGAATTCCATTCCCTTCGTATACACCTAAATATTTGTACGAACCTTCATATTCTAACTCTTGGATTTGAGTTACATCGCCAAGTTCAATAAATGAAGCTTTAATCATTTTTCCTTTTACAAAACTTGCTTTCGCACATTTTTCAATACCAAAATCCATAGATATGTCATTGCTAAACTTCTTGACAGCTTCAACTAATGTTTCTAGCTGTTCGTCATATCTTGTATACATCTTCAAATCATCCATGTAGAACAAATGGTTAATTTTTTCTCCTTGATCAGTGTAGCCTATATCTGTGTCAGCAAAGATGGTAGAAAGGGGTGCCAAGCATAAACAGAACAGCAAAGGTGACAATGAGTCTCCTTGAAATATCCCATTCTTGATATCAATAGTTGGTGTTTAAGAGTTAAGGTTATAAGAGTTGTTGATACCTGATACATTTGTAGAACTTGATAATCCATGAATGTGGTACACTGTCAAATGCTATTTTATAGTCAATCCATGCTGTACTTGATGAGAACTGTAGAATTGTATTGAAGAAACAATAATAACAACGTAAGTTTAATTAATTTATATATTTCTTCTTATGAATAATAATAGTAACCCTAAGTTGATATGTTGATAGTAAGTTAGTTTAAAGATAATAAGATAATATTCTACATCTGCTGTATTTATAGTGTTTTAAAAGAAAGCTAGAAACTTCTAGATTGTGCGTTGTCATTATAGATCATGCATTGTCGTTATATGAGTCATGTAGGTTATCCTATGTTCTAGAATGTCAAGAGGGTTCGGCAAGGTTCCTACATACTCATATTGTTCTTTCCCTTTTTGCAATCCTCAAGGATCATTTTGATGACCAACAGGTGATCCTTACAACCATAACTCCCCCGTTTGCATCCCTTTTGTCCCATAGGGAATAGATTATTAGATTCTAGAAAACTGTACGTTCGATTGGTGATAACTGATGTGAGCATTATTATTATTATTATTATTATTATTATTATTATTATTATTATTATTATTATTATTATTATTATTATTATTATTATTATTATTATTATTATTATTATTATTATTATTATTATTATTATTATTATTATTATTATTATTATTATTATTATTAATAATAATATATGGCGAAAGAGTCAAAGAATACACATTCTTTACTGTTACTAAAGTTTCACGCTTTTCACAGCGATCTTCAGACAGATTTTTTACTCAATGAAAAATATACATGATATCTACGTTCTATGGTCAACTCTCCGTAATGCTGCTTTCTATTGTTTAATTAATACAATGCTATTGTTATTGCTATTGTTAATACAAGTGGTGGAAAAATGTGATGGTTTCCTTTATTCTCAGTAAATGATTATTTATTATGTTTTTGATTTATTAAAATTGGACAGGTAATATTTATTTTCGTGACGACATTTAGATATTAATTCAGTTTTTTTGTTTATTATTGGTTCTTCTGCGCATATAATATGATATTTTTCTAAGAGGCATAAATGGCATTTTTTCGAGATGTTGTTGTATGCTTTTGCATTAGCGATGGCTGACCATTCGATTTTGTATGTGATGTTTTTGTCTTTTAAATCCCAAACGTGACGAAAAAATCATAATGCACTCCAGGAAATCAGTACTATTTAATAACGACTCAGTATGGGTGAAAAAGAACAGCAACAGCCTATTTGATGTCACTATGGGCAGCTATGACGGCGCTGAGGTGTGTGAACTGGTCGGATTATTCATCTTACAAAAAATAAGCAGCATTTTCGGGAACGGGAACGTAGGGCTCTACAGAGACGACGGTATCGCAATCCTGAAGAATAAATCAGGCACACAGGCAGAAAGACTCCGAAAGAAAATAATCAAACAATTCAAAGACATTGGACTAAATATAACGACAAAATCAAACTTAAAGGTAATTGACTTCTTAGACCTAACATTTAACTTGAACACTGACACATACCAGCCATATCGAAAGCCTAACGACCAACCATTATACATTAACATCAACTCCAACCACCCGCCAAATATACTAAAACAAATACCAACAGCTATTAATCAAAGACTATCTGATTTATCCACTAACTCCACAATATTCGAGAACAGTAAAGAACCATACGCTGACGCTTTGAGAAAAAGCGTACACGATACGCACCTAAAATACAATCCACGAGAAACACCATTAAACAACAATAGATAATGCCGATCAAGAAAAGCCATATGGTTCAATCCACCCTACAACAAGAGCGTGAAAACTAACATCGGTCGTACGTTCCTTAACTTAATAAAAAAACACTTCCCAAAATCGAACAAATTAAACAAGATTTTCAATCTCAACACAATCAAAGTCAGCTATAGTTGCACGAATAACATGAATTCAATCCTAAAGAGCCATAACAATAAAATAATCAATTCGACAACAAACACCACAACTAACACCAACCAATGCAACTGTAGATACAAAAACTTATGCCCTTTCAACAACAAATGCCAAATGAAAAGTATTATCTATAAAGCAAACGTCACTACTCCATTTGACCAAGAAGGACAGAGCTACATTGGGTTGACGGAAGGCACGTTCAAACAACGCTACACGCAACACAAGGCAACACTTAAACACAGAAAATACAACACTAGCACACAACTATCCAAACACGTTTGGGATTTAAAAGACAAAAACATCACATACAAAATCGAATGGTCAGCCATCGCTAATGCAAAAGCATACAACAACATCTCGAAAAAATGCCATTTATGCCTCTTAGAAAAATATCATATTATATGCGCAGAAGAACCAATAATAAACAAAAAAACTGAATTAATATCTAAATGTCGTCACGAAAATAAATATTACCTGTCCAATTTTAATAAATCAAAAACATAATAAATAATCATTTACTGAGAATAAAGGAAACCATCACATTTTTCCACCACTTGTATTAACAATAGCAATAACAATAGCATTGTATTAATTAAACAATAGAAAGCAGCATTACGGAGAGTTGACCATAGAACGTAGATATCATGTATATTTTTCATTGAGTAAAAAATCTGTCTGAAGATCGCTGTGAAAAGCGTGAAACTTGAGTAACAGTAAAGAATGTGTATTCTTTGACTCTTTCACCATATTATTATTATTTACCGCTCTGTCAAATGAAGACATAGAGCCCTATATTATCTGCTATTAGATAAACATAAATTTTATTATTATTATTATTATTATTATTATTATTATTATTATTATTATTATTATTATTATTATTATTATTATTATTATTATTATTATTATTATTATTATTATTATTATTATTATTATTATTATTATTATTATTATTATTATTATTATTATTATTATTATTATTATTATTATTATTATTATTATTATTATTATTATTATTATTATTATTATTATTATTATTATTATTATTACAATGAATGAGGCAATCAAAACGGTTCTTACATTTTTTAATAACTCGAAAGTTTTGATGACAATCGCGGACGGTAATACCATGTGAATGGCGAAGATGTGATCCAATGGCCGATCCAGTATGTCCGTCAATGCGTTGATGTAAGTGTTGGCAAGTAAAGCCAACATAACTTGCATCACACAAGTCACATTGAAAACAATAAACAACGCATTGACGGACATACTGGATCGGCCATTGGATCACATCTTCGCCATTCACATGGTATTACCGTCCGCGATTGTCATCAAAACTTTCGAGTTATTAAAAAATGTAAGAACCGTTTTGATTGCCTCATTCATGAAATGCTTGCGATTCGGCAGATCAAGCCTACACTCAACACGCAATTAGACTCTGTTAAATCCCGGCTCTTTGTTTGATCACTGACAGTCTTCCGTATCGATGTCTGTGAATTTAACGCTCTATTAGAATTATGTTAATTAGTTTTCTCTATATATTTTATGAAATTTTCAATATCACTCACTCGCCTGACGATGTTATTAAGAAGATAACGAAACGTTGCTAAATTATGTCTCTTTTATCGCTGTCATTTGTCTCATTATTATTATTATTATTATTATTATTATTATTATTATTATTATTATTATTATTATTATTATTATTATTATTATTATTATTATTATTATTATTATTATTATCATTATTATTATTATTATTATTATTATTATTATTATTATTATTATTATTATTATTATTATTATTAGTATTATTATTATTATTATTATTATTATTATTATTGTTATTATTATTATTATTATTATTATTGTTATTATTATTATTATTATTATCATTATTATTATTATTATTATTATTATTATTATTATTATTATTATTATTATTATTAGTATTATTATTATTATTATTATTATTATTATTATTATTATTATTATTATTACTATTACTATTATTATTATTATTATTATTATTATTATTATTATTATTATTATTATTATTATTATTATTATTATTATTATTATTATTATTATTATTATTATTATTATTATTATTATTATTATTATTATTATTATTATTATTATTATTATTATTATTATTATTATTATTATTATTATTATTATTATTATTATTATTATTATTATTATTATTATTATTATTATTATTATTATTATTATTATTATTATTATTATTATTATTGTTATTATTATTATTATTATTATTATTATTATTATTATTATTATTATTATTATTTCATATAAGTTTAATTAGAACCCAGATCACTACACTTACCTTTATCAAAAAGACGTTCTGTCTTCGTTAGGATCTCTGAGAGTTTGAGGTTTTCAGGTTTAACCAGATCTAATTTCTCTTCTGTAAATTATAAAAAAATAAGATGATATCAGAAACATCTACTTTAAATTACAACAAAAATATTGGACAAACGCATCCAAAAGAATTGGCATGGAATTATCGCAGCTAATTGATAGCCGCATCTTTCAAAAATTGCAGCTAAAAAGTCATCTTACAGCAGCTAAATAGATCATTATCACAGCTAATTGTCCAATAGACGCATCTTTGAAAAATTACAGTTTACATGCCAATTTACCTAAGCTAAATAGGTCATTCCCACAGCTAATTGTCTAATAGATGCATCTTTGAAAATCTACAGCTTAAATGTCAATTTACCTAAGCTAAATAGATCATTTTCACAGCTAACTGTCTAATAGACATATCTTTGAAAAATCGCAGCTAAATAGTAGTTTATTCACATGTTTTCCCCTTCAATGGACTTCGATTTAGAAAACCGCTTAGACATCTGTTCAAAATAATATGCGCTTCAGTATATGTCCATTGTGTTTAATTGCTGTTAATGGAAACAGTAAGGATATTATTTTTGATATGAACTGAATACCTTGAACTGATTAGCTGCGGTAAAAGGACTTTTTAGCTGCTGACTGATATCTCAAAAGAATTCGTGCAGCATAAAAGAAAGACTCTGAGCTATGAAAGTACAATCGGACTTGCTTAATATCCCTTCATTGGTACAGATGAAAAGTGAGATGTTAACTGTGTGATTTATGTTTAAATATATTGCGTGTTGTCCCTTCCTGTGATCATAGCCATGATGTAATTTATGATGTAATGTAAACATTTTAAGTCTGGCAGCTGACTGCGGATCGCAGGTCTGCAGTGATTATTATTGTATAAAACAAAGTTTGAAGTCGTGTGTGCTGTGACTCGCGTTTCGTTTAGAGTTCGTCGAGGGACCAGTTGACATGATAATTACTTGAATCATTTTACTGTGTCGTTTATGTCTCCCTCACATTGACCATAGTCTTACATTAACAAAGGGGGATATTAAAATAGGGGATATTAACAGAGTTCAACTGTATAAATGACGTCTTTAAACTTAGTTGTCAATATTGGATGCAAAATATAATTGTCATTATAAGCCTATATGCCATGACAGTGCATAATCATAATACCAATGTTGGTAATTTCCTGCATAATGCAATTACAATGAACAATACCATGCACTTAGACAACAGCGCTTGAAAATATTTCAATTTGACATACTCGAAAGCTAAAAATCACTCGCCCTATGGGCTTTGTTTTTCTGATGCTTTCTTGTGTCTCCCAACATCCCGCATGTTGGTATCAGAGCACCCGAACACGGCTGCCGTGCAGTAACCCTTTTGTGAAAAAAAACTAGTTTTACTATTTTAAAACGAATTCAACATAAAATAATTGACTGATTAGATCAATTTTCTCCTATAAATCTTCACGTCTTCGTCATATGTTGCCTTTTTTCGAATCACAGATCCGTAGTTATACTTTTGAACCACTTTCGATTCTTTCGAACGTCATGATTTTGATCTGTCTAGTTTCTCATTTCTGCTGATTTGCAAACTTTTGCCGGTTTTATAGGGCCTTTTTGCCTCGGAATAGCCGTATGACCAAAGAAAATGACGCGAAAGGAAGAATGCTTTTAATTATGATATTTAGAAATATGTATAAATCATTGACGATGCTAACGTTATTCAAATTTTTATTCACAATTATTTAGAAATTTTGGGTGGTTTGTTTTTATCTATCATGATGTTATAGAGTTTTGTATAAGATTATATTTAATAGATGTTGACTCTACAAAGGTTGACATAGAAAGAGGGCGATTACATATTACAGTGATTATTTACATGTAGAAAGACTGATACAAACGGAAGTTACAATATATATATATATAAACCACTACAACGTCCAAATTATTTTTGGCTTGCGTGATCCAAACACGGGAGTTAGCCAGTCAAATTACTAGAACAGCATTCGAAAATCTCTCGAGTTTTACAATAACAGTTACTTGCAGGCAACCCTATATGCGATGACACTGCATAATCATGATATCAATGTTGGTAATTTCCTTCATAATGCAATCACAATAAATAATACCATGCACTTAGCCAACTAGTCCAGTCAATCTAGATCGAAAAAACACGGATCCCAGGACAAAATTCCAATATAAGATCAACGACGACTCAATTCAGTTAATAAAACAACATATATTTCTCTAGGTCTTGCTCTCATCAAGACTACACACACTCTGGTCATACGACACGCACGTGGGCGTTTACATTCTATACACACAAATGAGGCTAGCTTCAATTTATCATGAGTGTTTCAATCTACAGTTCATACATATAATTATTCGATTACACTTCCCCCAGATTTACAAATCTTCATCCAAGTAATAATCGTTTAGCCACGTTGGAGCACGACGAATACGAGGACCAACTTCAACTGCTTCGTCAATTCGATTTTCACTGTCGCTATCATTATCACTATTGGTTTCATTATCCGTATCATTATCGGATGATGACTCACTGTCATCTGTTAATAATAAATCATCATTGTTTGCTTCATTTGGATTGTCATTCAAGTTATCATTGCTTGGTGAATCACTTATACGATTACGTAAATGGCTTACATGCCTTAATGAAAGATGTCCCTTAATTAGTACCCTAACTTTCTGCACAGAAACTTGTTGTAGAACAATACCTGGAAGCCATCTGACATTGTCTTTTGGCTTTACCCACACCTTGTCATTGGGAAAGTAAGATTTGATAAACTCTTCATCTGATGTAACTGGTTCAATAATACGCAACCGAGGTTTGTAACCAAATTTTTGCCATGCCGGCGGATCCGTCATCCGTTCAGACGGTACGTTGTTATACCAATAAATAGCATCTAATATAGAACACTTGCTTCTAGCGGCTATAGTTTTGATTGTTCTATGGTTGCGTTCTACTATCCCTGTCCCTTGAGGTCGATACCCAGCTCTCGGAATCAAATTGACATTCCACAATTTACATAACATTTTAATCTTTCTTGAGGCAAATGTACTATAGTTATCTAATAATATTTCGCTCGGTGGTCCATGTTCTGAAAATATTGACTTCAATTGTGCGTAAATTTGATTCTCTCCCTCGTTAGCAATACGACGCCAGATTGTAAAGCGGCTCGGACCACAGTCAATTATACTCAAGTATTTTTCATTTTCATACTTCGTCACATCTATGCATAATCTTTCTCAATTTTTCTCAACACCGAGTTTACCTTTTTCCCATCTTACTGGCGATGGGTCAATTGACTTGCAATCTTGACAGTTTGTCACAACATTCTGAACATCTTCTGGTGATGGATGTAATCCTATCTGATTAGCCAGCCATTTTAATTGGTGCGTTCCACGATGGGACAAATTGTGAAGTTCTGGCAGAGTCGTGCCATTACTACTACTATTACAATTAGTATTAACAACACCACATACTCCATCAATAGTCGTAACACCTTTTAGCCAAGTAACCGGCACTCTCGTCAATTTATCAGCTATGTTTTCGTCTGATTGTACTAGTAACACAGTGATTTGCAAATTGTACTCTTCAACAATCGATCTAAATAACTCTAATCGTCTTCTGATTAGTAATTCACCAGAGGCTTTAGTATTTAGTCTTTGCTTGCCAGATAGAGCATCATTTAGCCAATTACACACTGATACAGAATCTGTAAGTAGTTTAAACTTTGATAAACCCCATTCCACAGCTAAATTTAATCCACGAAGTGCTGCATCCAATTCTGCTAAATTTATGTGCTTGTTGTCTTGCCGTAGCCATGACCCGTCTTCAATAGTCTCACCGTCCACTTGAATGACCACACCATACGCAAGAGTACTCGCATCACACCAAACAGATGCATTCGGATCGGCAAGTAAAACACGTTTAACTACATCTTTGACGTGATTTTTGATAGTGTCACTCAACTGCTCATCCCAATTTGTCTCCGTACATAAGCGCTTTAAGTAGCTGACGTGTACTTGTAACCAAACACACACCAGGTGTATCCCGATAAGTCGACCACAAAGCGAATAAAGCTCTCTCTTTGTTAAATGATCTACATTTTCAACTTCAATATTCAAAGCATTAGCTCGAGACCAATATAATGCGTTGTTCACTCGCTCTACATTTAAACCCAAAACTCGTACCGGTTCTCCGTTTGATAACCTCTCCGGTTCCTTTGCTTGTAATGCGTAAGTAGCTAAATGCTCTTTAACATAATCCACTCGGACAACGTCTTCGTTCACATGAATATCGTCTACGTATGCGTCACAACCTTGCTTGATATCCGGATCCATGTCCAAAACCTTGCGCAGCAAAGTTGACATAATGAGTGGTGCAACATTCAATCCGAAACCGAGCAGCGTCAAGCAATAACGCGTCCCTTCGAATATAACAGTTTGATATGGCCACAAACTTGGATCTACTTTCAGCTGCAAATAGGCGTCTTTTAAGTCTAATATTGCACAGTTTCTTCCCTCTTTTCGCATCGTACGTAATTTATGTGAGCAAATATCACTAGCCCCAGAATAAATGTCTACACTTTGGTTCAATTCTCTGAAGTCCAAAATTGGCCGCACCTTGCTTTTGCTTTTTTGCTGAACAGCGAAAAGAGGTATCAGCGCTTTTGGCTTTCCATGGACTGTCTCATCGTATGGCAACAAATAACCTTTTTCGATCCACTCTCTTATTTTGATATTGAATTCTTCCAACATGCTGCCGTCCATATTATAACAGCTCACACAGTTTTTCATAAATTCAGGCGGCTTGCCATCCACCCATTTCCATTTAATGACCCATGCCGTTCCATCGAAATTTGCTTCAAAGTTTTTGTGCTCTATTTTTATCTCGCGTGATATAATATTGCTACATTTATTAGGCTCAATTGCGGTATTTACACTTGTACTTATATTACAACCTAACACAGTGGGATCAGCTTGAGCACCGAGCTGATACTTACCAGTCGGCGTCAAATTTAAACCACCGAAAAGCTTAATAGCATCAACACCTAAAATGATGTCAATGCCTGATATTAATGAATTGGCAACATAACATTGTATTAACCGTTCAGTGTTAGAAATTTTTAAATTCAAATGACTATAACCTATAGTTCTAACCGTTGAATTATTTAAAATGGAAATGTTTCGTTGGACAGCAGATATACTATTTATCTTCACATTTTCAGACACCAATGTCATCGTACTTCCAGTGTCCAAAATTCCCCGGTATTGAGAACCGGCTACCGTCACATAAACTGTTAACAAACCATTCATTTTCTCGGGGTTACAGCCGGTTCCACATGTGCCGCAACCCCGTGATAGTTTTCCATCGGTGAGTTAAGACATCCGATGGCTAAATGGCCATCCTGACCACAATTGTAGCATTTTCCATCACGTGCTATCTCACTTTTGTCCGTGTTGTGAATTTGTTAATTATGCTAATTATGTTCTTTATGTTTGTAAATGAGGCTACTTCATAAACACTCATTCCTTATCCATATGTTGTAAGATGGAGCTATCTTTTTGTTAAATAAAGCCTTATTCAGAGTTTAGTTACTGGCTATTCATTTCAATTTATTTAACAAAAGATATTTTTCAGACAGTTAGTCATGGATAGATTTCTTAAACCAGAAAAGTTCAATAAAGATCCTAATTCATTTACTGCCAAAAAGGAATGGAAACATTGGCATATGACCTTCACAAATTTCTTGGCAATGCTGGACAAACTCAAACCAGATAAACTACACACTTTAATTAACTATATATCACCTACTGTTTATGAATAAATTTTTGATTGTGATACCTATGAACTTGCTATTACTACACTTGAATCAATGTATGCTAAGGTCCCCAATGAAGTCTATGCAAGGTATTTACTTTCATCACGTCGACAGCAGCCATCTGAATCTGTTGATTCATTTTTACAAGCTCTAAGTCTATTGAGTAAGGATTGTACATTCAAGCCACTCACAGCTATTGAACACAAGAATATTGTTATCAGAGATGCTTTTATTAGTGGTTTACAATGAAGTCCGATGCGGCAAAGGCTGTTAGAAAATAAGAATCTTGATCTAGACACTACAATTTTACAGGCTAGATCTTTGGAAGTTGCGCAGAAAAGTTCTGATGGATTTGCAATCCCCCAGCAAACGAACACTGTTGCTGCTGCCACAGAGTTATCACATGCACAAATTGACTCACACAACTCTGAAGAAAATCATATTGCAGCCATCAAAAGTGACAAAACAGGCAAATGCTTCTTCTGTGGTCAACAGCGTCATCCACGTAGTCACTGTCCAGCCAAAGATGTCAACTGTAACAAATGCTCGAGGAAAGGACATTATGCAAAAGTGTGTAGATCAAGTAATAACACATACAATAAAACACAATCTTCTGCAATGCACTCTACCTACCTAGCTGCAACAAAACCATGCCAATGTGTCGCTGACGTCAAAGTGAATGGTACTGCAGTGAAAGCTCTGATAGACACTGGTAGCAATGACAGCTACATTTGTCCTAATCTTGTTAAACAAATGGGATTATCTACATGGCTTGTATTCCTGAAATCACACGCGTGCGACAAAACGCACGCCCCAGAAATCTCAGGCGTGCGATGGCGTGCGATCATTTGTTACCACGACAACACGATAACCGATTGTCAGGGCAACACGATTTCAAGCTGTTTTACAAATCGTTTTACTGGTGATAAATACAAACTAGACATCACGTTTATTATTTAAAGTTAAGGATTTTATATTCATGCTAAAAAAAAATTCTGCTTAATTAATGTAATTAAAACACAAACTTTTTAAATGTAATTGAAACAAACACAATTTTGAAAACACTCCTGCCTGAAGATCTCATTTCACAGTTATTCGCTTGATTGATTCTAATAAAACAGGAAGTTGAAAGGCGGTAGCTTTTTCTAACAATATCACACTAGTAACTTTTTTGAAGGTGTTGAATTTCAATACAATAAAAATTAGGCGAAAGTCAAAACAGTAATCGAATATTCGACAATGCATTATTCGATTCTAATTGAATAATTAATCAAAATCTCTTGTTCTATTTGTTACCATGCAAGTAGACAATAAAAACACAAACAAAACCTTTTCCACGACTGCAAGAAATGTGTTGAAAACATCAAATTCAACTTAACTATCTTTACATAGATTTTGAAAAAGATTTTGAATACATAGATATAACAGTTTGTTCGCTCAGTTTGCTTCGACATTAGTTTACAGAATTCATGCTATTCAACGCGCTTTATGCTTCATCACGTCTGTTCGATCAATTAATTGTCATAGCAACAGAGTCTGGAATAGAACTAATGGCGCGTAACTTGAGATCTTCTTTGTTATGGTAATTAGGGGGAGTTCCGTAGACCATTCAAGCATGCAAAAGACGTCGCTTTGAATGATTTGTTGCGTGTTTGTTTCGTATTTTATATCGGCGAAAAGAGCATTTGATTTTGAAGAAAAATTTATCCAAGAAGGGTTGCTTTATATTTGGAAACAAGCATATTTAATATTAATTTAAATAATCGAATTGCATCCCTAATAAAAATAAATTTTTGTTTGCTTTAATAAAGCTTCACATTGATAAATTCGAAAAAAGGAAAAGAAAGCAGGCGTGCGGTAGATCGCACGCCTTGGAACGCGGAGGCGTGTGCGGAGGTGTGCGCGTGCGATCGCACGCCTCGGAATACAAGCCATGATTATCTACCATGCCCAAGCCTTCTGTGGTATATATGGCCTCATCTGCACTACATGCCAAAGTTGAAAAGTCAACAAAGATAGATATTAATATGGATGATAAAGTATACAAGAAAGTGGAAGTATCTATTTTACAAGGACTTTGCTCAGATTTAATCCTTGGTCGAGATTTTTTACAATTACACAAACAAGTCACTTTCGAATTTGGAGGTGAAAAACCTACCTTGAATGTTTGTGCTTTGGCATCATTGTCAATAAACCCTCCTAAACTATTTGCAAATTTAGACTCAACATGCCAACCTATCGCAACAAAATCCAGAAAGTTCAGTGCACCAGACAAAAGTTTTATCGACACAGAAGTGCAACTACTTTTGAAAGAAGGTATAATTGAGCCAAGCACCTCACCATGGAGAGCGCAAGTATTGGTCACAACAAATGAGCGTCACAAGAAACGTTTGGTTGTTGACTACTCGCGAACTATTAACCGCTTTACAAATCTTGATGCGTATCCATTACCTAGAATCGAAGAAGTAGTCAACAACGTTTTAAAGTACAAGTTCTTCAGTACTTTGGATTTGAAATCAGCATATCACCAAATCCCAATCAATCAAGAAGACAAGATATACACTGCTTTTGAAGCTGCAGGAGAGCTTTACCAATTCTGCCGAATACCTTTTGGTGTGACAAATGGAGTTGCCTGCTTTCAGAGAATCATAAATCAGATTATAAAAGACAATGATTTAAAAGACACTTTTGCTTATTTAGATGATACTGTATCACCATATGCGGAAAAACCAAAGAAGAACATGATTCAAATCTTGATCGTTTCTTAGTAATTGCTAAGAAACTAAACCTTACTATTAATCATGCAAAGAGTACATATGCTACAGAAACAATTAATTTATTGGGTTATTTGATATCTCATGGAGAATTGAAACCAGATCCTGATAGGTTAACCCCGCTAAAAAGTCTGCGGCTGCCATCATCCACTGATGAATTGAAAAGAGATGTCGGATTGTTTTCCTATTATTCACAATGGATCAAGAACTTCTCAGATCTAATACGGCCTCTAACTCAAAGTCACTCTTTTCCACTATCTGACTGTGCCAAAGAGTCTTTTGAAACCTTGAAATCAAAAATCGAAGAAGCTGTACTTCAACCAATTGATGAAACAGCGCCATTTACTGTTGAAACCGATGCATCAGACTTTGCTCTCGGTGCAACACTCAATCAAAACGGCAAACCAGTAGCATTCTTCTCTCGTACACTAACAGATGGTGAGCAGAAACATTCTTCTATTGAGAAAGAAGCATATGCCATTGTAGAGAGTCTTCGAAAATGGAGACATTACTTATGTGCCCGTAACTTTACACTAATCACAGACCAACAATCGGTCTCATTTATGCTGAACCCCAAACTTGCTGGAAAAATCAAGAATGACAAGATTCAATGATGGAGAATTGAGCTATCATCATATAAATTCAGCATTATCTACAGACCAGGAACAGAGAATGCACCGGCTGATGCCTTATCTCGGATACGAACTACTCTTGGAGCAACTCAAGCACATCAAAGCTTATACGATCTACATGACATGTTATGTCACCCTGGCATCACAAGAATGCTACATTTTGTCAGATCAAGGAATTTACCTTACTCCGTTGCTGATGTCAAAAATGTAACATCATCGTGCACAGTGTGCAATGAGTGCAAGCCACAATACATGAAGCCACCTGACGCCCATCTTATCAAGGCTACTCAACCCTTCGAAAGACTGAATCTGGATTTCAAAGGACCACTTCCTTCTTCATCTACTAACAAATATATACTAACAGTTATTGATGAGTTTTCGAGATTTCCATTTGCCATTCCATGCCATGATGTATCGACGACTACTGTTACCAAATGTTTGCGACAAGTATTTGCTATGTTTGGTATGCCAATGTATGTGCACTCAGATAGAGGTTCATCATTTATGTCTAACGATTTGAAGGTATTTCTAAGAAGTCATGGTATTTCTGCTAGTCGCACTACACACTACAACCCTCAAGGCAATGGACAGTGTGAAAAATATAATGGCATCATATGGAAAGCAGTTTCTCTTGCATTAAAATCGAGAAGTTTATCGACATCTCAATGGGAAGTTGTACTACCTGACGCCCTCCATTCAATAAGATCTCTACTATGTACTTCAACAAATGTCACCCCTCATGAAAGGATGTTTAACCATAATTGTAGGTCAACTACTGGTAATGCTATGCCTACATGGCTTACTTCTCCTGGACCGGTACTGATGAGAAACCAAAATATGCAGAGCAAATATGACACACCTGTCCAGACTGTCACACTCATTGAATCTAATCCTAACTATGCACACGTCAGGCTCCCTAATGGGAAAGAAGCTACCGTGTCTGTTAGACATCTGGCACCATATGGCGTAGAGTCAGAACAGCCACATCGTGAAGCACCTCTGGATGAAAATGTACCACTGGATTCAACTGGAGATTCAAATATTGATTCTATTCAAAATTTACCAAACGTTGATCAACCAATTGTAGCTGAAAATACTGATGTGGTCAAAGATGTAAATGAACCACGTAGATCTACTAGAATTAGACATGCTCCCAATAAACTAAACATCTAATAATTACAAGGGGAGAATGTTGTGAATTTGTTAATTATGCTAATTATGTTCCTTATGTTTGTAAATGAGGCTACTTCATAAACACTCATTCCTTACCCACATGTTGTAAGATGGAGCTATCTTTTTGTTAAATAAAGCCTTATTCAGAGTTTAGTTACTGGCTATTCATTTCAGTCAGTACTGTTGCGTCCTTGTGGTTTATCTCGTGACATCAACAAATAACAGTCTTTGACGATGTGCCCAGGTTTTCCGCAGTAAAAACATTTTATATGATATTTATTCCTGGTCTCTTTCTTGTTGAGAGTAGGTACAGCGGCGGCAATAACACCTAAATCTTGTGCATGAGCATTTTCTGCTTCCATCAATACTCTTGCGCGAGCCACCAGTTGCTTATCATCTATCGTCAATAAAGGGCGCAGCTGCATACCGATATTTTCAGGCAGACCAACGACGAAAGCTACTCCTGCACCTCCCATACCAGAAAGTTCACACAAACGTTTTAAATCGGCATAATATGCGTCCACATTTTCGCCGCTTTTGTAAGTTCTTCTTCTTAATTCATCATATGCGGCAAACTTTGATAATGAAAATGCTTCCAGCATTTTTCTCTTTACAATTTGTAGGTCTTTCTGATTTTCACTGGACATTTTCTCATAAATGGGAAACGGTGGTCCGCGTAAAAGTAAAGGTACTAACATAACCTTTTCGTTCTCCTCATATCCTTGCAGTTTTGAAACTATCTCAAACCGCGACCACCATTCAAAGGTCTCCTTCTCCAGTGTACGGTGCTACTATATCAGTGATTTTTAATTTTGCTTTACTAACCGCCATGGCCCGTTAGCTTATAAGATCAACGACAAGTTGAACAACGACGACTCAATTCAGTTAATAAAACAACATATATTTCTCTAGGTCTTGCTCTCATCAAGACTACTCACACTCTGGTCATACGACACGCACGTGGGCGTTTACATTCTATACACACAAATGAGGCTAGCCTCAATTTATCATGCGTGTTTCAATCTACAGTTCATACATATAATTATTCGATTACATGCAACACAAGCTTTTTTTACAGATTCTAGAACAGAATTTAACGCTTAACAACATACTGAAAATGGAGAAAAATCGAGGTGGCGGAATATTACTTTATTTGCATTTAAAGTCACAAATTATTAACCCTTTCTAAAACGCCATTATGCCTCCATCTAAACGTCTGCGCACAGGCTGAGCGCGACATGTTTTCGGAAAACTGTCAAATTTTGATCGAAAGACAATACAACAAGATGGTAGACATCGTTCGCGTATCATTCAGGTTTGCGTATGATTTTTTATGGTTTAATGGTGAATGGTACACTTTCCTCCTAATTTTGGTACTCAAAGATATTTGATTCGAAGAAACTCTCTCACGAATTAATTCATAATGGAATGCTATCAGTTCGAAAAGTCTCCCAGTGTTATGTTGCAGAGGAAAACGAAGGATGACAGGCATTATCAAGGACAAGGTTCAAAGCAAAAATCTGTAGATATTCAATAGGGCCTAACACTTATTGTATTGGCTTTCTATTTTCCAAAATCAAGGTCAGTATTTTAATTAAAAGTAAGTGAACCATATTTTTAATGAATTATATTCAATTATTCTAATGTTTGTTCGATATGTAGCATGATCATGAATTCATGATGTGAAAATAAAAATGATCATAAGGATTCAGTTCTCAGTTGTTTGTTAAGATATAGTGGTTTAGACAGGATGGAAGACTCCCAGATATTTGGATTTAAATGCATGTACAATTGCCAATTCCTATGGGCTCTGCTGTAACAGTATTACACATGATAGCATCAATTCTGCTGAGTGATCCAAATCAGGACCAATAACATTTGTTGGCCTATTATCTTTATTTCTGACATAGTTTGGCAGCATATTAATGCACCCCGTATAACAGTGCACACAACTGTTGGCCCCTATATGCCATGGCAATAACGTATTTACGTACTCAATCTGTACAATTTCACGCATAGCATAATGAAAGTTTCAAATTTCATGCATTCAAACGAAAGAGCTTTCTTGAAATTGATTCAATTCAGACCTATCTGCTTTTAAATCGTATTATTAATATTTAGCTGAACATGCAAAGTTTGAACATTTGGTGAACAAGGTGTTTGCAAATAATAAAAATTTTGCATGATAAAAATAGGAAAACAGGGTTGAAGTCTTAAAATGGGGTCTGGAGATTCACCCCCTTGAGAACTTTTTGAATTCTGGCGTCCCAAATAGGGAATTTTGCTATGATTTTATCTGAAATATTCTGTAAAACTTCATGTTTTTGTTTTTATATAACGCAAAAATCATCAATAACGTAGATAAGAATGCCTATTCACGATTTCACAGACAAAATTTAGGGCAATAACACGTCCTGATGAGCTGTAAAAGGCCCCAACTGTTGCTCAACCCCTAATTTACAAACATTGCATGTCTGGTATCGTGCAACCTAGATATCTTTTGAGCAATTGAGGATGTTCTTGTTATCTTCTGTGGACCCCTAGACCACACATGTTAATTATCGCAACAATGGTTGAATGTCTCTTCAATCTATTTTGAATGGTTTTATTAGAAATATACATCCATTGTATTCAACATCTATATTATTTTATAATCATAGATAAAGTTTATGATGGTGAAAGTTATGGACTCTTGGACCACACCTATTATACTACTGAGGGTGATGAGATGTAACTATAATGCCTATGAGATGGTCTACTTGATTTATATATATATATATATATAAGATGTACCTGTAATGCCTATGGGATGGTTTACTTGAATTATATATACATTCTATGTAACGTAGATATCATTTTATGATGTCAGCAGAAATGTTCCTGTTCTTGATATTGGAATCTTGGACCACACCTATTATACTACTCAGGGTGATAACATGTATCTAATATGCATATGGAATGGTCTACTTGATTTATATATATATTCTATGCAACCTAGATATGATTTTATGACATCAGAAATGTTCCTGTTCTTGATATTGGACTCTTGGACCACACCTATTATACTACTGAGGGGGTTAGATGTATCTGTGATGCCTATGGGATGGATTTATATATACATTCTATCTAACCTAGATATGATTTTATGATGTCAGGAATGTTCCTATTATTGGTATTGGACTCTTGGACCATACCCATTTCACTACTGAGGGTGATTAGACGCATCCTTATTTTGTACGGGATGGTCTACTTGATTTATATATGATTTATTTTGATTTTGCCGATTTGAATAGAATTTAATATTTTAATATTTGCCTGGTAGTTAATTAATATAATCGTTAGGTACATCGATTTGCCTCTATTTGCAAGGAGTTAATGCGTGTTCTTATGCCAAGCCTCTTCTAATGCGCATTTGTTATTGGTGATAGTACAGTAAAAGTTCAGTAAATTCCCTAATATAATTTTTAGCCTCGTTATGGTTTTTTCTGTTATAATGATCAACTTATGATTTTTTTCTGTAATTATATTGTGTCACTGAGTGTGTTCTTTTTGATTGCGTACATTCTCTTATTTTTTGAAATATCGCTCAGTTTTTAGCCCTAAATGACACAGCCTCGCTTTCATGCCGACAGTAACTAATTTCTATAAAATTGAGCACCTTCCGCCTCTTCGATTTTTCTCGATTTTTGATATGTTGTTCAGCATAAAATTCTACCCTATATTCCATAAAAAAGCTTGTGTTGCAATTTGTCCTTGGTCAAATTTTAGATTGACTGGACTAAACAGCGCTTGAAAATATTTTAATTTGATATCCAAAGGCTTTGAAATGGCATCATTTGGTTAGGTAAAATAGCATCTAGAGGTTTTGCAGATATTTAGCTAGGGCCAAATGGACAGAGATTCTCATTGAACATCCAACGAACATAAATGCTTATTTGGCAGGTTTACCGAATAGAGCATTCTGTTCTGTACAAGGTACGTCAGACAAATTTGTGTTCGACTAATAGTTGAAAACATTTGGAAGTTCTGCGAAAGCAGTGGAATGTTGAAAACCATGACGTTTTCTGCTTTTCTCCGAAGTGTTCTGTGATTGGTTGTTGCCTAGTAGCAGGTTAAAGCTGTTAAAGGCTGACATTTATGTTAAAGGGGCAAGATTGACCGGCGACCGCTGCGAGCACAAGTTGAATTTATGCTTAGCGTAATTCAACCGTCTCGCTTTGAAACTATTGTTATACGCAGGCCTAATCTGTTATAAATTCATGTCAACAATGTACATTGTGTTACGAACAATAAACATGCACGTGATCCCAAGTGCGTAGCGCCTGCCGGTCAATTTTGCTCCTTTAACCACATGGATTAAACTCACGTAAAAAGTATTGGAAGTTATTGCAATGTTTTCTGTTTATCTCTATACAGTATTTTAATTTTATTAAATTTTAATAAAAAAGTAATAATGTCAAATGCATATGCTGAAGTTGTTTTGAGCTCATTTTGATCCAAATATTAGTTACAGTTTTTCTCATCCACATTGCACAATGATGGCAATCGTGGCATTTTCCAGCTTTCAGCTGTCTCGAATGAACTGCTAAAACTGTATTTAGATTCAGTAGTTAGGCCTACCGAGGACAACATTTCAAAAAAAATATCGTAAATAACACCAGATAAATAACAACGAGCTGCTAATCATTATCACATGTGATTGAGTGATTTGATCAGTATGCAACAATTAACTTACCCTGAGTTCTTCCCATCAACTCAATATATTCTGATCGTAATTCTCGTCTTTTGGTAGAGTCATGGTATTCGTCAGCTTCACCTAAAGGTGCTTCATTTTCATCATTTTGAGAACGTCCTTGTTTACGTGATGATGAACGACCAGATGCCATTGTAATAAGATTTTATCGATATGATTTTAGATAATATATTCGACTAGGTTTACAAAATAAAATGTAGAATATTGTTGACGTACGTTAGACCAACACATGGAGTGAGGTTTTCGCGCGTTAAATTTGCGCGCGCAAACAGTTTCAAGGGCTACCGCTGCTATTGTCACATTTTTGAAAATTATTGATAATGCAGAATTCGATTTACTCGATATTATTCCCACTCTCCACTTTTTACGCTTTTACAACCTGTGTTAGATTTTTCGCCACTCTTTCAAACATTTTCTTGAACATTGTTTTCAAGTTTGACCTTTGCAATACCACAATAGAAGAAATACTTGTTCTATATGTTACTTGGGAACATTGCCAAATAAATTCTGTTTTGCTTTTGCAGAGGAATACCTAAATGTAAGTACTAAAACTATTAGCTGATTACCTCAACAGTCAAGACGTAGCCTAGACAAATCGTAAACTGTTCCGAAGTATTAAATTGTTTTGTTTTATATTACTTGTTTGAACTATTTTGGCAGTTTGAAGATTTCGAAATGAACACTATTTATTCTAGTTTTAACAGATGTCGAAGTTTAACACTCATAAATCCAAAGTCATAATATTAATTAATATTGCCTGTAGCCTATATTTATTAAAGATTAAAATAAATAAAATAATTCATGTTTTATCAAAGAAAACTTATTCAATCAGCGCTCAAACATGGATTTACTAGTTTCTTATTTAAATTTTATTTTGCATGGGTCTATGGCTGCTCATTTGATGGTTTAAACTGAAGAACTTCATATGAAAATGTATTACCGTGACATTACTATCCCGCATTTTATGCCGTTTGGAATGAAACTATAAATAGCTTGTTTTTATTCCCGCGGAGATCCTCGTATGCTCTCGTATGCTCACAGCTTGAACATAATGGTTTCAAGTTGTATCGATGTCTTCCACAATACTAGGCCTACATTTCTACATTTCAACCGAAGGCACCTTTCCCCTCCAATTGTATTTAACCTTGTCCTTGTGGAAGTAATTTAAATACAATTAATAAATATTGTTTTCAACTGGCGTACTATTATTTTTGAATACTTTATATTCAGTCATATGTTTACATTTATTATGATATGTGATGAATATTCATTAAGACCCTATCAGTAATTAAGACAGCGCAGCAGGCACAGTACAGCAAGATAACGGAGTTGTAAATTAGTTTTGCGGATTCTGGTGATGTGGAATAAGGGTGAATAGACATGAATGAATAAAGATCCATAAGCATCATAAAAAGATGTAACAATAACATGAACAAATTCATCTTCTTCTGTACTGAGGAAGTGCACCAATAAATTTAATGGCTAAATCCATGAAATGCTATCAATCAAAGAGCTAAGTCCGACCATCAACACTCAGAAAGATTCTGTCCGTTCTAGGTTATTTGCATAATGCTACCTGAGTAAATAATACATTTTCTTTGTTGCATTGTTTTGAACCCAATTTGTAACCAGGTAAATTTTTACTATAAATACCTTGTACCGGTAATTTTGATATGTTATTCCTTTTAACCTGAAGATTCAATTAAGTTATTGCGAAACGTTGTTTAAACCTAAGTCTGTTTATTTTTTGTCGCTATCCTTTATCTTGAAATCTTTTAATTAACAGAATTAATAATTTTTTGCACTGAGTCGACAATGTCTGCGTCTCGGTTTTGTCACTCTATATGCGAGAATGAATTAACTATTCGTAAAGGAATACCCCTTTCAATTGACTGGCTCCAAGTCCCGCTACTTTGATGTGCCGAGATTTGATGGTTGGTAAGCGGGACTTGTGTCCTTTGTCAAGTGTCGGGCAGGATTCTGCCTAACGTCGGCTTGTCTGATCTCATTTTTGTCATATATGTTTATGTCTTCGAAAGATGAAATAGTCTGGGGTTCACATGGCATCAAGTTATGGATAAAAAATCTACTTTTTAAAGAGGTTATACAATTTCTTTTTAATACTTGCTTGATTTTTGATCAAACTGACTAATATACTGACTAATATACTAGAATTTCCATGTGGGTGAAATATCAGACGAAAATGCAGAAAATTGATTTACCAAACCCTGAAAACTACGTATAGGCCTATCAGTGATATTAGATGGAGTCGGAAATTCGGTAATAGCTGACGTCATCTGTGGGTTAACACGGTAACCATGACGATCAATAACATATCCACAAAAGGAAACTTCTTCTACACCGAAAATACACTTAAAACGTTTTAAAGTGTGTATTACAATTTGACAAAAATTTACGTAGGCGATTATTATGCTCCTCAGGAGATTTACCATATATAATTACATCATCTACGATTTTACGAACACCTTTAAGACGTTCAATCACACGGTCCATTCTTTTATTGTAGTGTTCACTTATACTGCTAATACCAAATGGCGCTCGTGTACAAACATAACAACCAAATGGCGTAATAAATGCAGTTAACAATTGTGATTCAGCGTCTAAAAGACACTGCCAATATCCGCTAAGACAATCTACCTTAGAAAAATATTTAGCTTCTGACGATTCTATGCTAGATACACATTGGTGTGGAGTTACAGATTGATAATATTCTCATTTTACAAATTTATTGACTTTTGTCAGATCAATACATAAACGAATTTCATCGCTATCTTTTTTCGGCTCCACTACGATCGGATGACACCAATCAGTGGGTTCATCAATTTTCTTAATTACACCTAATGCTACCATACGCTCTAGTTCATTTTTAACAGCGTCACGATATGGTAACAGTACACAACGAGGTGCCCGGACAGCAAATGGCACAACATCGTCCTTCAATTTAATTTTGAAAGGATCGCCCTTTATAGGAGTTAAATCTTCATCAAAAACAACTGGAAATTCAGCATAAACAGATTCTGTCAAACCTTTAAACAAAACGCAAGGGTCCTGAGTCTTAGATTGAAGGTGAGAATTATTACATATTTTACTAACAGCACTGTTTACCTTGACCAAAGAGAGGGCGTTAATCGCTGGACGACCTAATAATAGACCTTTCATGTCTTTCAAAATATAGATCTGTTCGGTACATGTTTTGTCGTTAATAATCAATGTCGTTTTCAGTCTTCCCAAAACCACTAGACTTGAGCCATCGGCAGAATGTAGTCGCTTGCCCGAGGCAGATAACTTGTCTATTTTAATTTTTAATTTATCTAACACATCCGTACTAGCGGCGGCTACAGCCGCACCAGTATCTATAATTGCTTTAATTATTTTGCGTGGCCTATATTCCGGAATAATACATTAGCCTTAAATTGATCGTCTTTAATGTCTGTTCGAGTACAATATATAGTTAGGACAGATTTGCCTGAACAAATTTGGGAACCTTTAAATGGTTCGATTTTTTGCATAAATTACATGTCTTACCTTACGCAGGACACTTGCCTCGTTCATGATCTTTAGAACAATATCTACAGTTCTTGATATTTTTGGACTTCTGCTTCTGTTCGGCTTTATTTTTCTTGTCCTTTTTATACTGTGACACGGCGTTGATATCTTCATCTTTTGATAGATTTTTGAAGTGTTCTTTACTGGCTTCTTGGGCTTAACATATTTCTATTGCTTTCTTTAATATCAAATCTTTCTCTCTAATAATTTTTCTTTTGTACTTTGATCTCTTATACCAAGGACAATTCTATCGCGCAAAATTCTCTCTCTGCAACATTCTGAGTAGTTACACGACTTTTGATGTTCGCGCAGATCAGTGAGCCATTCATCAAATGTCTCGTTATGTTGCTGATCACGGGTATGGAAGCGATGCGATTCTACAACTTCATTGAGAATGCCAGCGATGTATTTCTCGAGGGCGTCGACCAAGGTTTTGATATCATTTTCTTTTCCTTCCTCTATCGGTGTATTTATTAAAATCTTTAGCGTCTCAACAGCTAGGCACAAATGCAGCACGCAGACTTGCTCATCAGCGGGTAATTTAGATAACTTTGTCAATTTGACGTATCCTTCCCACTTCAATTTGCGGAGGCGAAATGTTTAATATTTGTCGACCAATAAGTCCAATTTAGCCTGAGGGCGAGCTTCGATTCTGATGTTGTGACTTCTTGGTAGGACCATTGGTGACTCAGTAGTATCAGGTTGTTGACTACTACCAGCTATAGACATGATTATTCTAGTATAATAATTATCTTTTATAAAGTTTCAGATCAACTGCGACATGTGATGTTCCCAATTAGGTTCAAGACAATAACTAGACAATCAGCTTGAGTAACAATGTAATTCATAGGATGTTAGTTCCCACGCAAAGATTATATAGTTGTACATGAGTTTATATAGTAATGGGAAATGGACTAGTGACTAGTGTCCATATCTCCACAGCCACCACAACGATCATTCAAAACAGAGAAAGTTTACGGCATTTTAAAGAGCAACAACTTGCCAAAATCAGTTTGTTGAAGCAAGAACAACAGCATAGTTTATAGTTATAATATTTTCAACAGCTGTAAAGATGTAACTGATGATCATGAAGCCAAATTTAAATTGTTTAAATCATGTTTCAATTGCACGCCATGTTAGCAAAACAAATTTGGAATGAAGACGACCCCCTGGACAACTTCAACATATTTTACGTCATCTCGCATGGTATGATGTGTTTCTTTTTGTCTTGGAAAACAATAAAATGTGTCCAGGACACAAGTCTCACTTACCAACATATCAAAATCATCATAAAAATATGTGATACTTGGAGCAAGTCAACCTTTTCAAGAAAAGATGACATTATAATGTAACCAGGCTTTATATTAGACAGTTTGGTTGTCATAACATCTCGTTCTTTTCAATCGCCTTTATTTCAATTTCATTCTCAATTTGATAGTGAAAACAACAAGATCAATTTATTACTACTCTGTGATACTCTATTGCTTTTTACGCTGTGTGATATATTGATTTGTTGAATAGATTATTGCGTATGACAACATTTTATATTCATATTAAACAGATTATAACATTATAACTAATGCAAAGGTTGCGCGGATGTTTTCTACCTTGACCCGTGTCAAAACAGATCTTGGTGCACTAGAATGTCGCAAGGCTGATTAGAAGGCCATCTAAGAATCAGGAAAGACGGTGTTTCATTTGAACATTTTCATCCAGATATTTCAATTGATTACTGTTATGGACGGAAAGTGAGAGGCAGTATGCTGAGCCACATAGTTTTCCTAATCAGAGCCATCTATTTACAAGAGTTGGGGCACGCTTTCATGTGCTGCTATCGTCTGCTATTGGGCAGATGCCAGTCATATGATTTTTTGGACGCCATTTTTGATATTTTTGAAACAGAGTTCTCATTTCAAGTGAAACGCGCAAAATTGTAGGCCTACAACTTTTATAGTGAGTGAAAACAAACATAACTAATAAATTATTAATTGTTGTATTAATGGACGCAATAGTAATCGAAATAAAAGTATTGTTTACTAAGTAGAAGTAGATTTTTATGCTAATTTTGAGAGTCCAGAAAATAAATATTGAAAAAGGCAACTATTAAATGGTTATTTTACTCTTGTTAAACAGTAGCAATTAATTTCACACTGTACCAAAATTGCAGAAAAAAACACGACATTTCCCTGCACATGCATAATGTTAAAACATGCTTGGGTCAAGGCCAAAAAGATCAAAAAGGCATTGAGTGACCCAACCCTCGTAAATAGATGGCTCTGTTTCTAATAGACCAAAACAGCTCCGTGCCTCCGACTTTGTCAATCTTATGAGGCTTACCATTGCCATATTAGATCTTGAAAGCTCAAGTGATGAGAAAGAAGACAAATAATCAAATAAAATGATAGCTAATAATTTATTATACCTGTAATGATGAATATCAGTATCAGTAGGCCTAAGCTTCTACTTATTAATTGTTTTATAAAAGTAAGCGATAAAATAAACGTTTGTTTATTTTTTATGTTTCTTTTATTATATTTTGAAGATGACAGAAGCTACTGTCCAAAGCTGAAACAATGTTTATTTTATTGCTTATTTTTCTAGCAAAATTGTAAATATGTTATTTATATTGTTCCATAGTTTTGTTCCTTTTTCATTTACTAGAAAAAGCTGCTTGGGCAGCTTTTTTTTATCTCCTTCAGAGGGCCTTCTCTGGGCCTTCAAGTTGTAAGTTAGAATGTCTACAGTTGGCAGAATGTAGCTGGCTTTGTTCTAGTGTGAATTACAGGATGAAATAGCTTAGTCAAGGCAAAGTAACTAAGTAAGACGTCAGTTTTTATTGTAACATGTAAGATGTAATAAGGATTGATTACAATTTAGGTGTTTTATATACTTTCGAAAACCTGTAGCTAACAAACGTATAGACGGTTTCAGCTAATTTATGTAGTATGAAATCAACCATGGTTACTTTTTGAATACTGTAGGTTTTTAATTGGTTAATTTGTGAGTGACTGATCAATAGCCTAATACTCATCTTAAATATGTGACTGAAAAATGAATGTCGAAACAGAACTATCACTGGCATAAGTACAGTATTTTACATCACAGCATCAAATCATTTTTCTTTCAGTTTTTCTAATTACAACTTTGATTTATCGGTATATAGCATATCATTCAACACTCATCACGTCGACTCTTGTATGAACTATGAGTTATCTAGTTTGAAAAAGGGATAAAGTTATTACCAGCAGTCATACACTGTGACTGACTGGTGAGGCCAATTGGTTGGCCTCATGTTGGATGGCCTCTACTGGCCCGTTACAACACCAGCCTACTGTATATCAATGTTGCTAATTTTTTATATAGAAATGTTGACATACTTGATCAGATGAGATGAAGTGTTTCTGTTTGGTGTGGTTGATTTATTTTAACTTTGTCAGTTGTAATCTTGGTAAGTAGGCATACATCTACTGTTTTGTTTTTCATGTTAAATATTCTATATTATAACAGTCTGTAGCTTGTAACAAGAATATATTCACTAAACTTAATTTCCATAGCCTACTCTTTTAATTTGTAATTACTTAAAGGGGCAAAAATGACCGGTGGTCTCTACTCGCCTCGAGCTTAAATGAAGTCTGAGCTCGTAACGACCGCCGGTCAATATTTCTTTGTTAAGGGTTGGACAATGGTCATCTGGTTCTTAACCGTCACTACCTAATCATTACTGAGTTGCTATTTGAATTTAGTTGACAAAATGGATGATGCACAATACTTCTTCAGTATCTGTTATCAGTTGAAAATAATATCATATTACCTAATATACTAATATAACACTTCCATAATTTCAAAATTGCATATTGTATTTCAATAGTACGTCTCAGATTTCCTCAAATTTTGTCTCCACTTGTTCATTTTTGGGGGTGGAAATTCGAATATTTCACTGAATGAGATCTTTTTCTTGCAGATCTTAGTCTTTTGTAGAACTGTCCGATGCAGCTTTCATTTGAACTTTATTTTGAAGTTACTAGTGACAACTGGTGCTCATTTAACGGTTTGAACAGAACTCAATGCATTTTTTTATACATTTTTTTATTTAATCTATTTCAAGGTGCAAAGCTTAATGCAGCTATTGGCAATACAGTTCAACTAACATGTTCAGACTATACAGGCAACAATGCTGATTGGCTGAAAGATAATACAAAAATTGACAAATTGGTTACCTCAAATACTCGCCTCAAGATACAGAATACATCTTTGGTTATACAAGACGCAGTCGAAGACGATAGTGGCTTGTATCTATGTGTTAATGATAACAATATAACATTGATTGATTGGCAATTAAATATTACAAATGGTAATAAAATAAACAATTCAAATTATGTCCCCAACAATAGAGAGGCTAAAAATGTAGCAATAACGTACTAATAACGTTACCATACTAAATGGGGTTGTACCATACCATGTCAACTTCAAGAAGTTCAAGTAACACTGTATTGTTTTCAACTTATTGCCTCTGTTCATAGTCCAAAAACTTTTGATCTTGACTTCGATTTGTTAGATAAATGTTTGAATAATTTGAATGACACAAAAACCTTAAATTAAGATTTTAATTTTTATAGACAGTATAACTGGCAATAACAGTTCTGCCTTTTACGGTATTCTATCAATAACAGTTCTGCCTTTAACGGTATTCTATCAATAACAGTTCTGCCTTTAACGGTATTTTATCAATAACAGTTCTGCCTTTAATGGTAATCTATCAATAACAGTAAGAAAAAAGTTTGATACTGTCTACTGTCAAACTTTGCTTTATTTACTGCTAACAACGGATTGTGCCAAACCAGGTAAAATGGTTTGTCTCCCTAGCACACCGATATGCCGTCTTATAAATATTTTGCTAGCAGTTCATGGACTTTGCAAATATTCATGAGCTGTTCTTGAACACCTTATAAACATTTTGTTAGCAGTTCATGAACTTTACAAACATTCCTGAACTGTTTATAAACATCTTATAAACTGTTCATGAACTGATTTCAGAGGCAATGTACAAGGGATACTGTTTCAAATGTTGCATGAGTGACCACTACAGTTGAACAAGGTGTAGATGTGAAGGCTGTAACATGCTTGGTTGTATTTGGAAGTTTAATTATTTCTCGGGATCTGCCACTTTCCACCACTTCTCAACAGTCTGTACACATACCACAATTTCGATCACTATTCATTTGAACGCAATCATTCTGCCAAAGGAAGAGTTGTTTGAAAATAATATATACTGTTTATTCCAGTAGGTTCTACGGCAACAGCAACAACAACAACACGATTATCAACCAAATCACCAATGACATTTGATATTAAGAATGGTGAGTAATTGTTTTGGTATTATTTCACCACTGTTTGCTCAGATATGGCGGCAGCACAGAATCATTTCTGGCTTGATTTGTGTGTGACTACCTCTGGGAAATTGCTTCCATGAGTTCACGAGTTGCTCATGAATTGATCATGAACTCTCTCAACTGATACTGTTTCGCAAGATCTAAGCTATGTGACAATGGCTTGGTCAATTGAAACCCATAATAATTTGTCCTAGAAATTCAGAAACTTTAACTCCATCATTAGAAAATGTTCTTTAGTTTCAACTACCTGTTTTTTTTTTACTGTCATGTTTAATTATTCAATGAACTTCAGTCTAGGCCTAACATATCATAAAACGAAATTGTGATAAAAATAAGTGAGACATGGAGTGAGTAAATCATCTTTTGTGAGTTTGAGTTTGTTTGTTTGCTGATTTTAATAGAAAATACTGCATTTTCCATCTTCAATTAATGATGCAGCGATGGAAAAATTTGCTGATTAATTATATTGATTATGTTTTCACTAGTGATGAGCCGAATAATTAGTAACTGATGGGAATTGTCAGTAATCTGCGTTTTTTAGCACTAATTGGAAATAATCGGTAATAGGCTTTCTTCAATGTTTTACACATGAAAGCCGATTATTAAACTTGGCAATTTTCTGTCATTTGTACGTGTTATTTGTCATTGATTTGAACTATATCAATTTGCAATATGATTGTTCTGTTATGATAGTCATTTATGTAGGCATAAACAACAACATCATTTCATTAATTGTTCATATTTTGAAAAGATTGCAAAATGTTAATTACTTGTGTGGTTTGTATTGACAATTAATATTCGATAGCAGAACTTTTCCTGTCCACACAACGAAGCTTGCGATGAAGCGACTTTTTCCTGTAAATAATTTGTATCCAGCATTCAGTCAATCATACTCGCTTGTTAATTCATCGACGCTATTGTGTTGGCCTTTTTCATTTTATAAGAATAAAAAGTTTTAAGTGGCATGACAAATCATTCAAACATTTTGAATCCTGGTTTTGAATTACAAAACGATGTAAATAGAACAGATCAACTGTACTGAGTGATATCATTTTTTGAATTAAAATATCAAAACATTTAATAAATATTTTGTTTTGTTTTTATTGTTAATTCATGGGTCATTCGTCATGTTTTCATTCTTTTATAAAAATAGGAAAATAATTGGTAATTAATCAAGCTCTCAATCAGTAAATAATCGTACTTGGTAATCAGCAAAATAATAATCGGCTCATCACTAGTTTTCACAATAATTTGAAATTGTCCGTTGATTATATTTACAAACTGAGTATTTCCCAATAACTTCAACACAATTATAACCAACATTCTTTGTATGAGTAACCTATAGTTGCCTTTAAATGAAGGATCAGCAACACAACAGAATTATAGCTTCAACCAAATTTAAACCAGGCGAGTGATTTTGGCCTTTCGAATGTCTCATAGCACTCAACGTGTTTGTATAAGAGTACTTAAGACAGAAAATCGTTTCCTATTTGTGTTATATTGTAAATAGATCTATTTATTTTGACATTAAAAATATTTATCACATATAAATTCTACTTAGATTATGTCATTGTAGAAACTAGAAAAAGCGCGGATTTTTAATAGAAACATTCATAAACTGCGTATTTTATAGTAACCTACAGCAAGTTTTAAAATTGTAGACAATAGATTGAAAACAACACAAAGAGCACTGGTTAAATCTGATAGCAGTATTTATATCTTTGAAAGAAAAAGCAGTTTGTAACAACATAATTATATTTTGTTAAGATCAACGTTTTGATCACCACAAGTGATCATCTTCAAGATTACTAAACAATTTTGTTAAAATCCACAACAGCCATATGTATGCCACAAAAGCTTCTGTTAAAGTATTTATATCCTAGAAGATAGATTGAGAAAAAACATTAACTATTAAACAAATAGTTCATACTTTACAGAGCATAGTTCACGGAAAGTATGAACTATTTGGTTTAGAACATAGCTAACCTCGAGTTGTGACTGTTGGGGACGTTTTTTCAGAGCATTTTCTGATCTTTCAATCCATGATCAAGTATGTAATTCTCCTATTTTAGTGACGTCACAGGAAGAAAGCTGAGTCGAGAGCTGTGCACTTGCCTTTTTCAATTCAACTAAAAGCTACGAGGAAAATTTGATATCGAGAAATTTATATTCCTATTCTTGAAATTAAAAGAATGGATGCTTAACATCGTTTTCTTACATAGTCATGGATTCTTATCTTTGAACAATATTTTCTATTTTTTTATGTGTGTTATTCATTATGAAAAACTGAACGGGAAAACTTGAAATGGAAAGAAAATGTTTCTTACCTATAATTTGAAGAATTACGTAAAAAGCTGTGAACGTGAAGAAAGAAATGAAATAATGATAGATTTATTGATTAAATGTTTGCTAATTGCCTATTTAAAAGAGCAGATTATTGAATTTATGATAACTTTTTAGAATGTTGCTAACCTTCATTTGGAGAAATGGTTTAATTATTTGAAATTTTAGCGGTTGATGTTGTGTAGCCTATGTTTTGGTTTTGGTAGTTTACGAAAAGCTTATCTTTCTATGCCAGGAATTTAGTTTTTATACTCATATCTAGGAACTTGCAAAAATTGACCATAAAAGGATGAGGGGATGTATTAATGAAATGAAGTTATGTTATCTTATGTTTTCACAATCATCAATACAGTAAAATTTGGGCAAATTGTTTTTGAATTGTTAATTTTTTGCGAAATATTTCTATGCACTTTAAACATGTTTGTTTATTGGCTCAGATATTTCTCCTGCAAGCCATTTACTCTACAAATATTCGCTGTATTTGCTTTTTTGGTACTCTTTATTACTTGCTAGTTTATAATGCCATATTTAAATAATTATCGGTTGTTTGGTATTTTCATAAATTTCTTGAAATCGATGGGGTCAAGTTCGGCTATGGTGAAATGGAGTTATTGGCGTTAGCCAATCAAATTGCAAGAATAAATCGTAGCAGATCCTTGATATGTTCTAATCGTATTTAGTCGAAACCAACTAGGGTACTATTCGATGATCTGCATTCTGATTGGTTGCTCAATCGTTCACAATTTTCTCATAGTGAACGCTGGCAACCTCCCTCGCAAAATTCTAAAGTAAACAAGCGATTCGCAAATTTTTTGAATCAATTTTATACAAGTCGAGTCTTATAAATTCCGTACCCGAGAAAACAAAGCAAGCAACAAAATACACACAGATGAAGTTGTTCAATGGTAGGCTATGTATATACAATTTTAATCTTATTTAACAATCTTCTCGCAATTTTTTCGTCGCTGCTTTATTGCAGATATAAATTATTTCACTAGTCAGCAAAAGTTTATAAACAACAAACATTTATATTACAAACTGCAAACATTTATGTATTTTTAGATACTCAATAGTTACCTTGCTCAAGTTTGCTATTTTGTGGGACTGTAAATTTGTAGCCAGTAATAATATCCAACTTTGTTTGTTTTAAAAATTAAATCGAAATCAAGTCAAATTAAAATTCATCCTCCAAATTACGACGCTGCAGTCGTCATGGATGCCTTTGATTGACGGTTGTATTAAAAATTAATTATGCAAGAAGCGAATAAATGGCTGGAATTTATTTCTTTTGATGTGTTTGGCTTCTACCAATAGTTGGTTTCTACTAAAACAATTAGACAACTCGCACTCTTTGGTTACCGTCCGGAATAGTCACCGAGGTCCTCCGTGACTATTCGACGGTAGCCAACTTGGGCTCGTTGTCTAATTGTTAAATAGAAACTACACATGGGTTTTATTTACTGTTGAAGCAGTAAAATCCTGAATTTTATTGTAACTTAAACGTGTCACTTGGTGTTTATCAACAAAACAAAACTTCTGCAAAACCATGTTCATAAACATTGAACAAAGGAGTCTTATCTAGACTATGTAATTTGAAGGGTATTTTGATTGCTCTATCGAACAAAGCTGTAGTTTCGTATGTACGCTGTTTTGTTGCTGTTGCTATTTTGCTGTGGCTGCAAGCCAAAACCCGTAATTTAACAATTTTAAGTATCCTGATACAAACATCAACAACAACCATTCAGCAAACAATATCACATTTAATGATTTTATAAAGCATTTTTGAAAGTCTGTCAATTTGAAGTTGATATTAAATGGAAATGATCCTTGGTTCAGACAAGTAATTGTGCAAGCAAGGCAGTTCAGAGTGTGGTAAAAACATCATTTGCACCAACTATTCTATAATCCAGTGCCCTCTAAGTAAGGGCAATTTACCCATATCTTCACTGCCTTGCTTGAATCTTTATATAAAACTTTGTCGCATTTTTATTTTCAGAGTTATGGTTTGACGATACATCATTACCACGTAATACCATTCTAACTACAGTTATTGGCAGTTATATTGTCCTTGATTGCAGAGGTGGTTCTAGTCTTTCTCCTTATATAGAATGGATGAAGGATTCTAAACCAATCATAGAAGCAAGTTATAGATTCTCTGGTATTAATTTTAAATGGAGGCAACAGCCGTGGATGCTTGTTTTACAAGATGTCTTAATTGCTGATAGTGGTGTTTACGAATGCAACATTGGAAGCCGTGCCATCAATAGAAAGAAAACAAGAAAATTTTATCTTGTTGTGGATGGTAAGTCAGTCAAATCTGTTTCAGTTATTTTCCGTCATACTATCACCTATGCCTAGCTAGTGGCTATTCAATGAATCACAATTTTGGAGTATGTTGGGTTCTAGTTGCATATTTTTGTTTAAAGTGGGAACAAGCCCCCAGACTATCTTTACGTATGTAGTAGAACTCGATGTAACAAATACAATGGCGTAATTTCTTTTTGATCTGGAAATTATTTTTTGGTGAAAAACGCCTTCAAGTGGTGTTTTGACCCAATTGTCGCTGAGAGAAAAAAGGGATTGGATCTAGCTTTATGACGACAAAGTCACAAGTCGTGTGGTTTGTCTAACAGACATAAGAGTGGACTGTGGGCTGATCACGCGACGTTATCTTTGAGGTGACGTAGTCCCGAAAAGCCACACAAAAAAATTCTGACAAGGCTGAGTCATGATAGTCTGGGTGATTATTCCCGCTTTAAAAATCAATTGATCATATGCAAATATGTGTGGCTTTCTTTACATAAAGCCTACTCCTCTAGAAACAATGGTATAAGCACAGGATCTGACAAAAGTAGGAATCCTTCAACAAAAATTCAGAAGAAAATGATGGAATGCCTCTTGGATTCTAGAGGGTCAACCTTTTGTCAGACCCTGTATAAGCACTTTCATTAGAGCAGGAAACTATTTCTGAAAGTCACTGGAAATTCACAGTGTAGCCATGTAGCTTATAAAAAGCAATTTTGAAATGTGATAAGGAAATAGTATCAGAAACGACGAGCCCCTGCTGCAAGTGATAAAGTCTTTTCATTATTGCATTGCATCTTGAATAGATTAAATTCAAAATAAAAACAGTCAGCATTTCATAATTGGTATATAAAATAAATAGCGCATTTGTTTCTTTTGTCCAAGTAAAAGTGTTTAAAAAGTTTAGATTCAGATCAAGCACCATGATGCTGAAATCTCTGATTTTATTATATTTGACATGAAGAAAAAGGTTTCTGAACGTATTTTAAGTCTCCCCTTGTGAATACAGCTCATGAACGTTGAATGGCCTAATTTTCATGAACTTAATTCATGAAAACATTTCATGAAAATTGGGCCATTTAACGTTATGAACTGAACTGTTTATGTGGTGCTCATGGACAGTTCATGAAAGTTTCTAAATTTTATGAAAAACGTTCATAAGCTTCTGCCATTTAACATTCATGAACCATCCATGAACAGTTCATGAATGTTTGTGAGGAACAGCTCGTGAACTGAGCTATTATTTTCGTAGGAATCATTTCAAAACCTCCATAATTGGAAAATTGATTTTATTTTTTGTTTAAGAAAATGTTCTTTATCGCTTAGTTCCAAGAACAGCATTTGAAAATGTTCTAGTTTATTACATTTTTTGTTTCTATGTGTTATATATTTCTAGATATCAGACCTACATCGAAGCCAGTTATCACATACTTTAAACCCAATAACATTACAGCAATTGTCGGTTCCTCTATTAAATTAACATGCCGTGCTACAGCAAAACCAATGCCATATATTAAATGGGAACGCATCAGTTATCGATACCATAGTAACCAAAGTCAAAATCTAACATATGATAAAACCTCGCATGACGAACATAAGCACAAAGTTGTGATGTTAAACTCAACATTTACAGAAATTATTGAAGCCAATTACACAAAGATAATTGAAACTTTATGTGTTCATCGTGCTTTTGAAGATCATATTACCTTAACTGATCTTCAGTATGATGGAAGTAGTGAATACGCATGTGTTGCATTCAATGATTTTGGTTTTGTCTCAAAGACAGGATACCTGCATGTGATTCCAAGTGAGTATATCAAAATAGTCAAGGTGCATCACACAGGAATTTTCAAGGCTTTCAATACATACCATTTAATTGGGCAAAAATGACCGTTGGGCTCTTCGCGCTTAGAGTAACGTCGGTGTTTGTCGTTATTATGGTTCCTGTGCCTCGAACCATGCTGAAACTTAAAATGTTAAGCCATATTGAAGCTATGACTGACATTGATTGTTGAATTTACTTTAAGCATAATGCAAATTGATCTCGTAGCGACAACCGGTCGATGTTTCTCCTTCAATTATTATAACACAAAACAATCTGATATCAGATAAATTCACATTCACATCATATTTGAAAATCTTCAAGCTTCTTTTTTGTATTACACAACTTTCACGGTTAATCGGTTACTATTTCTGGAGCCAGTGTATGTTGAAAGCTATATGCTCTTACTGGTGAAACCAGTGCTTCTGCGGGGGATTGAACCCGAACCCAGCAAGTTGAGATCCAACCCTAACCACTAGGCAAATGCCATCATAGCAGAAAGAGCAACCATTATTAATGTATGGCGTTTGCTCATTTTCAGTTTGTTGGCTGAGAAATGAAAGCTTGAATAATTTTTATTAAATTTTATATCGGTTGAATGTTATATTTGACTTGACTGGATTCCACTGAGCGTTGACTATGTATATATATATATGATATATTAATGCTGTTGATTTATTATAGTTGTAAGCTGTGTACAGCAATCAGCTCCCTCAAGTGAATAGTCAGTCCATCAGATCTTGAAATTATCTAACCTTTCAACAGTGGCCACTCTCTACCTACAAATATTGTGCAATGTTCGAAATAAATGTAACTCATATAAAGTGATTACATAAAATGCATCTTTGCATCTTTAAAACCTTATAATAATCGGAGGATTTATTGTTCAGTACAAATAATAACACAACTGAACTGATTGACTGCAGCCATTTAGCCAATCTGAAGTCAGTCTGCGGAAATGTTGTGCAAGCATAGTTATGTTGTTATTTTGTAGTCAAATCATCACCAAGAAGATTCTGATCAATAATTTGTGCATGGTACGACAAAAGTGAGGATCTTGGAAGGCTAGAGAAAATTTAACAGAAAATGATGAAAATTTTAAGATTCCGGAAGGCCAAATCTTTTGTCGGACACTGACACAGTATTTATTTTACCATTGTTGTCATGGGCATCATCTTCGTCATTTATGGAGAGAGAGAAAGCTGATATGTCTTAAAGTTTTTTAATTATTTATAGTCTTTGTTTTGTTTCATATATTTCTTGTAGTCCTTGTTGATCTTCGAAAAAAATAGTAAGCTGTTCCACGAGCGTGCACCAGCTGATTTGTAGAAACTACGTCATGGTCTTAATATAGTTGTATTTTATTGTGATTATTTATAGAACCGCCTCCATCGTCACATGAATTAGAAATACTATACTATGAAAAATATGGTAACGACAGGACAACATCACGTATACCATTATCCGTTGTTATCGTCTTACCAATCTGTGTTCTCATTTTAATCATCGTCGTTTTTGTTTATTGGAACGTGCAACGTGATAAAAGTGAAACACCGCGTAGAAAGTTACCTACTGTACCCTTACATTTTGTTGATCGCAATGGTGGAACTGGGAATTATACTAAACACGGTGGTCCAATGGATAAGAAAGTTAATGGTACCTACTCTGACAATATGAATGGATCTGTTCATATACCAAAGATTGTAGTACATGTAAGTCTTTGAGTTGTTTACATCTAAATTGCACTTTGGTGATATGATATAACTAGTGTACTAATATGTGCAAGTTACTGTTTCAATAATTTTTATAACATGTCATGTCTGACTAAATTTCTCGGAATCCTACCGAAATTCAGTTTCGGCAAAGAATTATAGCATCCTGGCCGTTCTGCCGGCATTCCAGCTTGGCCAAAACTTGACTTGCTAGATAGTAAGATTACACACCTTTTATAAACAGTGTTGCAATCCTGAAATCCTAAATGGCAAATTGTTGGTGCAAAATCGGAAGGCTAGAATCTAATAAAATTTTAAAGTTTGTATTTGAAAACACCTTTCTTATCATACATATTTAAAATAAATACTTCAAGCATGAGCTGCTATCGAGAAGTTATCTTGAATTTTGATTGTCAAGAATTTTGATTGATGTGGCCAATTTATGAAAGATACAAATTTGAAACAAAGTTGAAATGCAGAAGATAGTTTTGAAAAGTCAATTGTCATTGGACCCTGACGTACATAGCCTGCGTGCTCAAAATATCTATAGAGCTTACGGGATTAAAAATCTTGCTTCTTCGTTATTAAGATTTTTGATACCGGAAGGTCTGCACGCAGGCATATTTACTACATTTACGGTGTTTTTTATTCCAGCCTCTCATGCGCGTTGATAACACATGGGATGATAGTGACCCCAATGGATTATCAAATACCCAAAAATACAAGTCGCTTCCACATGTTTCTGACTCACCGAAACCCATATCTCGTAACATATCAAAGTCACATGATCAACTTCAATTAGGTCCTAATCTCCTTGATAATGTTAACCATGGTAGCAGTGAAAATGACCTTGAATGGGATCAAGAAGACCTGGATTTGCAACTAACGCTTGACCATCCACATATTGAAGATGAGGATGGTATTATTACGCTACTGTAATGTAACATAACATCCTTCAAGTATTGAAGGTTATATTGTATAGAGATTTTTAACCTTAAATATGCATATAGATGAAGTTATAGATAAATGAACACATAGATTGTTGTATTAATATCAATATATATTTTAATAAAGATAATATAAGCCTTATATGAATATATTATTAAACGTATTATAACAAGTGTTTTGGTTACCTTTGTCTAGAAAATATCGCCTCGATTGAATGGATTGTTTAAGTAGCAGAACAGAGGTCCAAGATTAGGTTGTAACACAGAAAAGTCCTTGTTTTCCAGTGCGTACCCCCATTGTTCTTTTCCCCTTTACGTCAATGATATCAAGGCGATAGAGAAATAATTTGTTTACAAAAAGTGAACTTAAGTCTTTCAGAAGAACGACCAATATTTCTCAATTTTAGTAATTTATGAGTTGCTATGAAGTAGCATAGAAAGGATGCTCCTGGGACCGTTTTGAAATTTTTTTTGGCATTTTTGCATTCTTAATCTCTGACGTCCAGGGGAATATCTTCAAATGTAAAATATAAAAGTAAATTGTCTACAGACGTCATTAGTACTTGCTTGGCTGCTATGTTTGACGTCAAATACATAATTGTTTAGCCGTTTGACAGGTATCTGTCTTTTTCTGCCCTTTTATACTCTAAAATTTGTCCTCTTCGGTCTATTTTTAGATTAAACCCTCAGTTTCATTCTATTTTCAACATTTGTGCTTTCTATGTCTAGGATATCTTATTAAGGCGATCTGCGGGTGTATGCATCATAAAATTTTTCATACTGTAAAAATAGTAATTCAGATGGTATCGCACTACCAAAGGCACCCGTACCACTCCTTTTTTCGCTTATCATAGCTCTTTTCGGATCTCAGCTGCAAATCAATTTCATCGGATTTCATTGCAGATGGGCCTGAATTGTCATTGCGCAACGATGCGCTGCAGCTACTCACAATGCAATTCCTTCTGGACTATTCCATCTACCATCAGAAGATTCTAATCATTTGATGTTTTAGATAAAGTCAAGGCTGAGTTGATGTGTGAGAGATTTGAACCACAGTCGATCTAATATGATCAAATCCAAAGTTCGGTCGCTCGTTCATCTGAGCTAACTACAACTCCTAGATACTGTCAAGGTGTTCTAATTTCTCGAATGCATGTACTCATCTTATTTTTTTGTCGTTGTGGTACTTCCTAAAATATTATAAATGCTATTTAAATCGATTGCGGCCGTATTACATAAAAAAGTTTTAATCGATTGTATTTACAATTTATAAATTGTAAATACAATCGATTAAAACTTTTCTATGTAATACGGCCGCAATCGATTTAAATAGCATTTATAATATTTTAGGAAGTGGCTATGGCTATAAGGCGTATTTTGAGCGAAAATAATGCAGGCGTATTTAATTCGAGCATTATTTACGCCTAAAATACGCCTTGGCTAGGTGTATTTAAATGCAAATACGCTTTCGACACCTCTCAAATACGCCTTAGAACTATGCAGGTGATAATGAAGGCTGATAAAACGCCATCCTTGGTAATTCTATAATAATCCTTAATTATTCGTAAATTATTTCAACAAAGACGGGGGTTTAGACATTTAATTTGTTTCGTTTAGACGTAGTTGCATGGCAACAGCATAGCAACTGCATAGCAACTCCTTGGAAATGATTCAATGAACAACAAATACAAATGAGCAGGGATCGAAGTAGATCGAAGTACAACAAATTGTTCATTCTCTTTTATCAATCATTTATTTCATAATTCAATGGTCTTCAAGGCTGATATAATTTTACTTTATATATCATTGGAAATCAGAAACATGGACTTAGATCAAACAGTAATCAAATCTCAAAACATTCACATTTTGATTGTATTTAAATAAAAATTCATAGTTACTTAAATGCAAACTCTTCTCGAAATTATCGCAAAGCTAAGTTTGTAATTTTTATTTCCAATGGGTAGTTCATGAACAGCGTATGTTTATTGCTTCTGTATGTTGATTATTATCTTGAACATGGCTTGTAACAAATCACAGAAAAAGCGAACGATTCCCTTCCACGACTTTGTTTATAAATTTTGAATAAACTTACGATATCATATTGCCTCGTGACGAAAACAAATATCTTTTCTCATGCCGTTGGGAACAATAGTTTGTTTATGTAAAACGCACTAATCAGAAAATTTAATTTATTTCCGCCTGTTTAGCGCGCTTTAAATTTTCAAACATCTCGAAGGCGTATTTCGAGGCGTAAATAATGCATTAAATACGCCTGCATTATTTTCGCTCAAAATACGCCGTATAGCCATAGCCTAATAAGATGAGTACATGCATTCGAGAAATTAGAACACCTTGACAGTATCTAGGAGTTGTAGTTGGCTCAGATGAACGAGCGACCGAACTTTGGATTTGATCATATTTGATCGACTGTGGTTCAAATCTCTCACACATCAACTCAGCCTTGACTTTATCTAAAGAAATATCAGTTGATAAGTTATTTAGACAAATAATATACTTCAACACTTGACTACAGTCTCACATCGTCACACAATGCTCCATATAATTATGATGATCTATAGTGAAAAATAATAAATTAATCCAAATCAATTCCCCATACATTCAACTATATATACGTTTTAAAGCTGCTATACCTAGGAAATTTAACTGCGTGCAATTAATTGAGACGCTAATCGATCTATTTAGTACTGATAATTCCCGCGAAAACTGTTCTGATATATATTAATATTTGTTTTAATCATAATTTATATATTTTAGTAGCATATCGTATTCTTGCATTCAATTATTGTCCAGTTAAATGTCTTATTGTAATCCAATCCATATATTGTAGTTTAGATTAATCTTTTTCATTTAATACTGTATCAGGAGGAATGTCCAGTTTTCGAGGCATAAATATTTTAAATTTGAGTTCATCGTAAAATGGGATATTTAGTTTCCAACACGTCACATAAAAGTTTACTTGATAGCAAGCAAGTTTGTCATTTTTGATTGGGATTTTTTAATGTGATTTATGTTTTGCATCGCAATAATATATCTATATAGCCCTCATTTGGGCCAGAACACTCAGTGAAGACCTCCCTTCAATCTGCACCAATTAGAGAAATCAGTTCGTCGATATGAGTTTATTAGTAGAATTTTGAAAATTCTTTAATGCGGTGAAGAATATTCAACAGCTATTAGTAGACGATAAAAGCTGGTACTTGTGCTGACTGACATACACTTGCAACACCAAAACCATGAAAATGCCAAGAAATTGTAGTGAAAAGACCATGGAAAGATAAGTAAGTGAAAACAATACATTTTTTAAGCCCTGAAAATGTTTGAATGTCATGAAAACATTCATATTCACGACATTAAAGTGAAAATACCTTGAAAATGCCATGAAAACGCAATGAAATTTCACGAGTTTTTTTCATGGTTTTGGTTTCAGTAGTGATACGATGCTCACAAGGATACGCTATCAATTGGATTGTTGCAAATTGATTCCATTGAATCATTATGTTCTCTTGAATTATTACGACATTTGTTATATATGATAATAGCCAAAACAATTGAGATAACTACACCACTCAGCGAAGCAACAATCAGGATTGGAAGAAAGATTTTATGATTTCCATTTTGTGGCATTATTTTGACGGTTTCTTCATCTCGATTGCGCAGACTTGGACGATTGCAATTATCACCACGGCAACAGCAAATATTTGTTTCATTTACCTGGAAAAGAAATACAGTAAACATGGAGAAGAATTATAATTTAATACATTTGTAGCATCGTTTCGTTATTGAGATTCTTTAATTCAATCCGATTCATTACAAATTCAATTCGATTTACAAAATACTATACTGTTATTGGCACTTCAGTCTGAGACAGGATTGTTGTTGAAAAAGGGAACAATTTTCATTTGTTAATTTCAACTTATATGTATTTATTTTACAAATGAAACCGACCATGTACCCCTCTGGTTAATGACGAATCTATCGATGTGTGTTTCAAGTCAATTGCATCTGAAACTCCATCGTGAATCCCTGCCTCGCATACTACAAATGGAAATAGCGTGAAGTGAAAAGTAGATTGAGAAACAATCCTCTAAGTATTTTGAAAGGTCTTAAATAGATACCCGAAAAAGACAATGAAAAAGTACTCTTGATAATTTTCCCGTATGCCAACCATTTGTATCTACGTCATCAGTTTCGATACCAGGAACAAACGGAGGAACGAAGCATGAGCTTAAAGTCAAAAATGGTTAAAATACATACAAGTATTTAACAGTTATAGAAAACACTGTAACGACTGTGTTACTATCTCCAAGCGCCCATGAATTATTCTGTTTATTATATAAAATAATACCACACATGTTATATGCTGAGTCTCTTTCGTAGATATTGAAGGCAAGTAACTTAATCAACGCGTGATGTTGTGCAGTTTCAATTGTAGGCCTATTGCTTCTTAAGATTTTCAAATATAAATGTTTTTAAATTTGAGTCTATTTACAGTAGCCATTTCAGCAATGAAGCTAAATAACATTTAAAAAGCAAATATTGCCAATGAAGAATGAAGATACCATATAAGTCAAGGTAATTACTCCCCAAGTCATCTATAAATATATTTATTTGTCGAATTCCGTCCCAGACAGTCAAACATTTCCGTCATTTGAAATTTGCAATTACAACTCCCAACCATTTTCAATTGTTGTAGAAACAACAAAAGTAGCTTGTTGTCATGACAACAAATGTAATTCATTGATTGGTCTAAAAGTGTAATTTTCACTATGAGAATATGATAATTTTACTGTGAATATAAAAACTTTATCGAATACGGCTACTTTCATAGATTGCAGATAAGCAAAATTTCAGTTATACGAATTGCAGTTTATCAGGGTTACACTGTAGTGCAGCGACAGTGAGTATATTGATGTCTGTTTTTTACTTCATATAAATAATTCAAATAACTCAATACCTTGAAACATTGGGGCTCCAATAACTCTATCGCAGCACCATTCTTCTCACAGTATTTTGCTTGGTCGCATCCAAAATAATCAAAACCATTTCCTTTGTTGTAATCCCCAACCATAGAGATACAAAAATGTGATTCCGGAAAAGAGCTGTAGTTTGAATTTGGAATACTTGAGTCTAGCAATCGTTCATCATCGATATCGCATTTATCCAATGATGTCTGTGAGGTACCATTGTTGCATTTCTTTGTTTCAGCTTTGAGGATATTTTGTAAATGATGAGGTGTATTGCAATGTCTCCCTGGGCAGCAACATAGAAGCCCGGTTGTACCATTAACATCGGTCTGGAAATAATATAAAATGTAAATGACATATTTATCTCAGAGATTATATGCAACAATGTGAGAAGCGTTTTAAACCAATATCATTTGAAGGTTGAATAAGCTGTGAATGGAAATAGTTTCACCGAAAACTTTAAGTCAATAAACTGGATAAATAATAATATGAAATTGTCCACACTTGCGTAGGTGAAGTGATCAGTGATAAATAGAAGAGCTTTAACAAATAAATAAAAAGAGTCAAAAAGAGACATACCGTTCTCGCTACTCAGAGTTTTCGCGAATTTCATAGGGTGAAATTTGGAGTAGCGAGAACCGTATGTATCTTTTTTGATTCATTTATTTTACTAATCCATGAAATAAATAATTATTAAAAATGAATATGGCTATAGATTGTTATGAAACAATGTAGAAAAATGCATTTATATTAAAATATCAGATCTACTAGTTTTGTTTTTCAAAAACTATGATAAGTATTCACAAACATTTTGTGATTGATCGAACAATCTTACAAGCTCTTAAATCATTATTATTTGAATGTTGAATCTGAGTTGTTGAGAAGGAAGAGTTTAACTTTACGTATCTATTGTTTTCGAAAAAAATCATGACATGGAAACTTTTCATCCTCCTTAAAAATAATCAATATAAATGATTATGTCTATAGATTATTATGATAATGTACCAATTACAAAAACGCTTTTATTTGAAATATCAGATTTCAATTTTAAAAAACTAGTCAATTATTTACAAAAATTGAAAGATTGTACGCAATAATCTGACAAGCGTCTTAATATGTCTGTGAAGTTAGACGCATATTCGTCTGGACGAATATTCAAATAGACCTATATTGGAGCGCGTTAAATAACGCTTCGCACAAATGATGTGAGCACAACAGACTTATTAATGGGAGATTTACGAAGTTAAGGAACAATATAAACTACAAAAAGTATATAATAAAGTCGATAAAGGCAATATGAATTATTTTAAAGAAAATAAATTATCAAAACATACAAAATTGCACCAAAAAATTGAATTATTCATTTGAACGCAGATAAACGCATGACTGATCGAATTAATCACGGATGTTTAGACAAAGACATGGATTAACATTGTTTAGTATTGGAAATCAAACAGACGAATATTCAAATTATCACGGGTTTGATCTAAACTTTTCTTTGGACGAATATTCAAATTAACAGTGTTTCGTATGGAATATAAAAACAGACGCATATTCAAATTATCACGGGTTTGATCTAAACTTTGGACGAATATTCAAATTATCACGGGATTGAACTAAACTTTGGACGAATATTCAAATTAACAATGTTTCGTATGGAATATAAATACAGACGCATATTCAATTTATCACGGGTTTGATCTAAACTTTGGACGAATATTCAAATTAACAGTGTTTTGTATGGAATATAAAAACAGACGCATACTCCGTATTCAAATTATCACGGGTTTGATCTAAACTTTGGACGAATATTCAAATTAACAGTGTTTCGTATGGAATATAAAAACAGACGCATATTCAAATTATCACGGGTTTGATCTAAGCTTTGGACAAATATTCAAATTAACAGTGTTTCGTATGGAATATAAAAACAGACGCATATTCAAATTATCACGGGTTTGATCTAAACTTTGGACGAATATTCAAATTAACAGTGTTTCGTATGGAATATAAAAACAGACGCATATTCAAATTATCACGGGATTGAACTAAACTTTGGACGAATATTCAAATTAACAATGTTTCGTATGGAATATAAATACAGACGCATATTCAATTTATCACGGGTTTGATCTAAACATTGGACACATATTAAAATTATCACGTATGTGATCTAAACTTTGGACGAATATTCAAATTAACAATGTTTCGTATGGAATATAAATACAGACGCATATTCAAATTATCACGGGTTTGATCTAAACTTTGGACGAATATTCAAATTACCAGTGTTTCGTATGGAATATAAAAACAGACGCATATTCAAATTATCACGGGTTTGATCTAAACATTGGACACATATTAAAATTATCACGTATGTGATCTAAACTTTGGACGAATATTCAAATTAACAGTGTTTCGTACGGAATATAAATACAGACGCATATTCATATTATCACGGGTTTGATCTAAACTTTGGACGAATATTCAAATTAACAGTGTTTCGTATGGAATATAAAAACAGACGCATATTCAACTTATCACGGGTGTGATCTAAACTTTGGACAAATATTCAAATTATCACGTATGTGATCTAAACTTTGGACGAATATTCAAATTAACAGTGTTTCGTATGGAATATAAAAACAGACGCATATTCAAATTATCACGGGTTTGATCTAAACTTTGGACGAAAATTCAAATTATCACGTATGTGATCTAAACTTTGGACGAATATTCAAATTAACAGTGTTTCGTATGGAATATAAAAACAGACGCATATTCAAATTATCACGGGATTGATCTAAACTTTGGACGAATATTCAAATTATCATAGTGTGATCTAAACTTTGGACGAATATTCAAATTAACAATGTTTCGTATGGAATATAAAAACAGACGCATATTCAAATTATCACGGGTTTGATCTAAACATTGGACACATATTAAAATTATCACGTATGTGATCTAAACTTTGGACGAATATTCAAATTAACAGTGTTTCGTATGGAATATAAATACAGACGCATATTCAAATTATCACGGGTTTGATCTAAACTTTGGACGAATATTCAAATTAACAGTGTTTCGTATAGAATATAAAAACAGACGCATATTCAAATTATCACGGGTTTGATCTAAACTTTGGACGAATATTCAAATTAATAGTGTTTCGTATGGAATATAAATACAGACGCGTATTCAAATTATCACGGGTTTGATCTAAACTTTGGACGAATATTCAAATTAACAGTGTTTTGTATGGAATATAAAAACAGACGCATATTCAAATTATCACGGGTTTGATCTAAACTTTAGACGAATATTCAAATTAACAGTGTTTCGTATGCAATATAAAAACAGACGCATATTAAAATTATAACGGGTTTGATGTAGCCATCATCAATAATCATTAGGTGTAATAGGCACGTCCAGATCAGATCAAACCCGTGATAATTTGAATATGCGTCTGTTTTTTTATTCTATACGAAACCCTATTAATTTGAATATTCGTCCAAAGTTTAGATCAAACCCGTGATAATTTGAATATTCGTCCAAAGCTTAGATCAAACCCGTGATAATTTGAATATGCGTCTGTTTTTATATTCCATACGAAACACTGTTAATTTGAATATTCGTCCAAAGTTTAGATCAAACCCGTGATAATTTGAATATGCGTCTGTTTTTATATTCCATACGAAACACTGTTAATTTGAATATTTGTCCAAAGCTTAGATCAAACCCGTGATAATTTGAATATGCGTCTGTTTTTATATTCCATACGAAACACTGTTGATTTGAATATTCGTCCAAAGTTTAGATCAAACCCGTGATAATTTGAATACGGAGTATGCGTCTGTTTTTATATTCCATACAAAACACTGTTAATTTGAATATTCGTCCAAAGTTTAGATCAAACCCGTGATAATTTGAATACGCGTCTGTATTTATATTCCATACGAAACACTGTTAATTTGAATATTCGTCCAAAGTTTAGATCAAACCCGTGATAATTTGAATATGCGTCTGTTTTTATATTCCATACGAAACCCTATTAATTTGAATATTCGTCCAAAGTTTAGATCACACCCTTGATAATTTGAATATTCGTCCAAAGTTTAGATCAATCCCGTGATAATTTAAATATGCGTCTGTTTTTTTATTTAGATCACACCCGGGATAATTTGAATATGCGTCTGTTTTTCTATTCCATACGAAACCCTATTAATTTGAATATTCATCCAAAGTTTAGATCACACCCGTGATAATTTTAATATTCGTCCAAAGTTTAGATCAAACCCGTGATGATTTGAATATGCGTCTGTTTTTTTATTCCATACGAAACCCTATTAATTTGAATATTCGTCCAAAGTTTTAGATCAAACCCGTGATAATTTGAATATGCGTCTGTATTTATATTCCATACGAAACACTGTTAATTTGAATATTCGTCTAAAGTTTAGATCATACCCGTGATAATTTAAATTTTCGTCCAAAGCTTAGATCAAACCCGTGATAATTTGAATATGCGTCTGTTTTTCTATTCCATACGAAACCCTATTAATTTGAATATTCGTCCAAAGTTTTAGATCAAACCCGTGATAATTTGAATATGCGTCTGTTATTTTATTCCATACGACACCCTATTAATTTGAATATTCGTCCAAAGTTTAGATCAAACCCGTGATGATTTGAATATGCGTCTGTATTTTTATTCCATACGAAACCCTATTAATTTGAATATTCGTCCAAAGTTTTAGATCAAACCCGTGACAATTTGAATATTTGTCTGTTTGATTTCCAATACGAAACACTGTTAATCCATATCTTTGTCTAAACATCCGTGATTAATTTGATCAGTCATGCGTTTATCTGCGTTCAAATGAATAATTCAATTTTTTGGTGCAATTTTGTATGTTTTGATAATTTATTTTCTTTAAAATAATTCATATTGCCTTTATCGACTTTATTATATACTTTTTGCAGTTTATATTGTTCCTTAACTTCGTAAATCTTCCATTAATAAGTCTGTTGTGCTCACATCATTTGTGCGAAGCGTTATTTAACGCGCTCCAATATAGGTCTATTTGAATATTCGTCCAGACGAATATGCGTCTAACTTCACAGACATCGTCTTAATCCATTATCATTTGAATGTTGAGTAAGTTGTTGAGTGGAAAGAGTTTCACCTTATTTATCAACTAATAACTATACATTATTTTACTTGCGAGGAAATTTTGACTTAAAACGATTAATCCACAAAATGAATAAGTAATGATGTAAAGTTGATATAGTGATCAATGGTAAACTTTATTAAATAAATTAAATATGTCAACACAGAGACATACAGCTCTTGCTGCTCTGAGTTTTCACGAGTTGCATGGCGCGAAATTCGGATAAGCGAGAACCGTATGTCTCTTTTTGTTTCATTTTATTTATTAATCCAATAAATAAGTAATTATTAAAAATGAATATGTCTAAAGATTGCTATGAAACGCAGTTTTATCAAATATCAGATCTGTTTTTGTCTTTCAAAAAGCTTAAGTATATATGAGATAAAATATTTGTGCCCAAAACTCGCTGATGATTTCTTCAAATCAACATATTTTTGCTTGAAGCAAGAATATTACACCACATGTCACATGCCTAGAAAATATTTTGTTAGTTTATGTACAAATTTTTTAAAATTATTTTTTGAGCCATAAAATTTCACAAACTTTTGAAAAGAAAATTTATCTATCAAGCCATGTAATAATATATATGTATATTATATTGTACCATTTCAGTAAAAATTTGTAGACAGCAGTCAATGTAAAATTAGTTGAATTTAAAATAGTTTGAACAAACACTCAAAGAGGAGAATTACATACTATCAAAATAAAAATAAACTGTTGTATCTCTCATCATTGATGATCCAATATGCAGTATACCTTTGCACTTAAGTATGATAAAATAAAAAGGGAAATTCAGTTGAATTTCTGACATATGAAGAATCTGCTCACCATAATACATCCACGTTCGTTAGCTTGAAAGAAAGGTTTGCCTTTCAAAGGATCACAATTCATCTCCTTTGATTCGCATCCAACATAAGTTTTGAGCATTGACATTTTCCTTACATTTTCATTGTGATCATTAGTCACAATAGATGTAAAACTCAAACAATATCCAAAAGTTGATGAATTTGGACATCTAATCGCTTTAATTGTGTCAATATCATTTCCATTGTTCAATATACCATCGTGACATATTAATTTGTTACCGAATGTAGTTGAAAAACCAAAATAATTAAACCATAGGACAGGAAAAATATAATATATATCCATCTTTGTGTTAGAAAAATTTAAAAACTTGTTTGAATTTAGAGTTAGAATGTTGCGGCTAAAATCATTGAATTTCGAATAATCGAATTTAGTTTGTCAATTGAAAATCGCTTGTCTATTCATCATCAGCTGCTTCAATTTCAGTACCTGTCACCGTTAGCCGATAAAACCAATACGATTCAATGATGGTTGCGGTACTTGACAAGTGGAGAAGTACGATTGTACGATTGTCCTGTTCGAGTATGACGAAATTTATTTCCCGATAATTTCAAAATCTTTAAAGTTTCAAAATATAAGCTCAACATCTTCGAATTCTTAATATCATAAATCAATTTTAAATGTCAATACATTCAAAGAATTTTGTTCAATTTCAAAACTATTTGAAAATGCTATTCGTTGCTTTATATTTAGATCTTTCATTTTCCGTGCACACGGTAATATTGACTTTGTTTTGTATTAGAATCTGGCCACCAGTAGATTCACTGTTATAATTCGTTGATTTTGAGATATAAATGTAATTATAAAATATGAAGTCATAGCTTAGCATAATTATACAATTTGATTGGTCGATTACATTGTTTAGAAACGTTCCCATAGAAACGTTGTTGAAAAGGTTAGTTGAAATAAATCTCCTGATGATTACCTTCTGGTGTGAAACTTGAAGTTGCGGAAATCTAGAATGTTTCATTTTTGACTCTCATTTTATATAAATGCTTTGATTAGTTTCATTGAGCACTATATCAAGAACTGGTGTGTAACAATCCACCTATCAATGTTATTATATTATTATTATTATTATAATTATTATTATTATTATTATTATTATTATTATTATTATTATTATTATTATTATTATTATTATTATTATTATTATTATTATTATTATTATTATTATTATTATTATTATTATTATTATTATTATTATTATTATTATTATTATTATTATTATTATTATTATTATTATTATTATTATTATTATTATTATTATTATTATTATTATTATTATTATTATTATTATTATTATTATTATTATTATTATTATTATTATTATTATTATTAATATTATTATTATTATTATTATTATTATTATTATTATTATTATTATTATTATTATTATTATTATTATTATTATTATTATTATTATTATTATTATTATTATTATTATTTAGATGATACCCTTTCAAATTTCATTCCAGTAGAAAGCCGAGTACCACAAGGTACCGTTTTAGGACCCATTATTTTTGTTTTATACATAAATGATATTTCTGATGTCATTGATGATTTATGTGGCATCAAGTGCTTTGCTGATGATACAACATTTTATCATGTGGGCTTATCAGATGACCAGCCCTTAAATGAATCTTTAAACAAATTTTGCATGTGGGCTGACGAATGGTGTAGGAAATAGTATATTATAGTCATTAATAGTACATTAATTATAATCACCAATAGCCATTTGTTATAGTAGACAATATATCATTATTATTATTATAGGCAATTGTTAGCTAATTAGATTTACATACACGTAGCTTTGAACATATAATACTATACTTTTCATATAATCTTTTTACTTTTCTAATATTGCTGATTCTACTATGAGTACTAACAACACTCTGTCTGATGATTTGTGTCCTGCGCGTAGATCAACATCTTAACAGGTTATGGGCCCAGGCATTTAAATATATTGATATCAGAAACTAGTAGATTTGATACAGCAAAAGTAATGGCGTCTAATAATTATCTTGAAAGAGAGGTATATAAAATCGAAAAATTCGATGGTGAGAATTTCCATGACTGGAAGTTTTTAATGGAAATGACGCTGAAGTCTAAAGGATTATGGAGTTTCATAACTGGAACAGAAACAGAACCAAGAGATGAAGCTACACAAGAAGCAAAGAACATTTATTCTGCAAAACAAGATAAAACGATGGCATTGTTATGTTTACTTGTGGCAAAATCACAATTAGTTCATGTAAGGGGTACGAGAACTCCAAAAGAAGCATGGAACAAATTAGAAAAAATATTTGAAAAGAAAAGCCTTGTGAACAAAATTTTCTTAAAAAAGAAATTATATAGAACCGTCATGCTAGAAGAAGAATCAATGCAAGGGCATATTAATAAAGTAAAAACTTTGGCAGACAAGCTAGACGCTGTAGGATCAAAAGTTAAAGAAGAGGACATTGTCACAATTTTACTTGCAAGTCTTCCTGAGTCATATAATAACTTAATAACTGCTATGGACAATATTAAAGTTGAAGAGTTAGATTGGGAATATGCTACTTCCAGGTTGCTACAAGAGGAGCATAAGAGGAAAGAATCAGGGTTACTTGATAGAGATAATTCCAATGCATTGATATCCAATCGACAGTATAGCAAACAAAGAAATAAAACATTTTTATCAAAGCCTAAGCCTGGCAAATGTCACAATTGTGGAAAGATGGGACATTGGGCAAAAGATTGTTGGTCAAAGAAAAAGAACAACAATGGTAACAAAGATGTCAAGGAAAGTAACCAAGTGGAATTAGAAAGTGATAGTGACGATGAAAGTAGCTATGAAGCTTTAATTACGTCACAACAACAAGGAATCGACAAACCACATAACTGGATAATCGATTCAGGGGCATCACAGCATATGACAGGGAATGAAAAGCTATTTGTACATTATAATGAATTAAAAACAAAGCAAAAAGTTAAGCTGGAAAATGACCACTCCCTTGAAGTAAAAGGTGAAGGAACTGTCTTACTTGTAGCTAAAACACCAGATGGTCTACAAAAGATCAAATTGACTAAGGTATTATTTGTACCAGAAATGAGAAAGCAGGCGCGGATCCAAGGGGGGGCAAAAGGTGCTTGAGCACCAGTCAGATTTTCAAAGCTGTGATGTTGCCGCAATGACGTAATTTGATATTGCCATAGAAACGGAAGGATTTCAGTTATTTTTGCGTTTGCCATATTTTGCTGCTGATAGCAGTCCCGAACTCTCTCAGTGAACGATTTCATTGGATCAATGACTCAAAGCAATCTTCCAATCAGCAACAAGGGCTGAGCACCCCTGGAAATCTAAAAGCCAATCGTATGTCGTCTTTGAGCACCAGTCAGAACAATCAACATTCCATTCTCGCTTTCGCCCAATCGTTTCAACCAATCATATTCTCTAAATTAGGAATCTCAGGAATTTGAGCACCAGTGAGCACCAGTGAGCACCTTCATTGCTTTTTTTAGTGCTATAATTAGAATGATGTCAAGTAATCAAGTACAAATACAAAGTCCGACTGTGTTGTTCTCAACTTCCTGTTAACTTATCAAGTCTAATCAAGTCAAGTTGTTATGCCTTCCACTTTTGCAAGCATGGCGTCTAAGAAAGCTCAACATTATCTTGCTGCGCTATTACAGAATCTGCTCTATATTGACAATTTAACATGTAATTTAAAGAAGAAAGTTCCATTCGACAAAAGCTAGCTGATTCAAGACTTATTATCAACCTTTCAATGTAAAAAATCAGCACAAGGAAACAAGAAGTTTGAGAAATGTAAATAAAATTCGCAGAATTGCAAGAAGAACTCATTTTCCTATCAAAAATTGGAAGTGCTATTGCATGCATTATCACAAGAGGTTAGTAGATAAGTTAGTAGTTTTTATTTTGGCTTTAAATTCACTGGTTTCAATATTTTATTGTAGCCGAGTACCGTATGTTTGATATCTGTATTTACATATTTTGCGTGCATATTTTGGTTGTGGATCCTCTTCTCGTTTCCAACAAAGGCCTTTAAGGCCTGATAAATAGGCCTACTTCTACAGGCCTAATAAATTATTGTATTATTCTGGCCATTTAGTTCCCAGCCCAGGGTAGGCTTGCTGTCTTGCTGATGTCTAGTGACAGGGAAAAACATCTGTTTTCCATTCCTTTTTTGTAGAACGAAAAGATGTTGATGGATTGCCCCTATAATTCATTTTTGTACATGCATTCAAAACCTTTTACAACTGGATGTAATAATTACAATTTTAAACATCAGAAGATTCATATAACTTTTTCTTTTAGAATTATTACTACTGATTATGTCTAAATAGTTTATTTGAATTTAAGTAGTTGCTAATTATTTCACATTTGAAACGTTTTATTCATAATGTATACTGTATAGTATAGCCTGTCTGAGATCATGCATATCTAATTAAGCACAAGGTGTTTTTATTTTCAATAAAATACATTTTTAATTCTTTCTGTGTTTTTATTGTTTATTTATTTGATGGTGTAAGATTTGATCATCTAAGCTTTATAATTACGTTGAAATATTGCTGATGGAGTTACGAAAGTGGTGTCACAGCCCTTCAATAGCTTTCGAATACCAAAATTTTTCCGGGGGGGGGCATGCCCCAGGACCCCCCTAGACGACGGGGCTTCGGCCCTTTATTGTCCCCTTTCAGCACCAGTCAGATTTTCAGCTGGATCCGCCCCTGTGAGAAAGAATTTGCTTTCAGTTATTGCTATGAGCAATAAGAGTTGTAATGTTAACTTTGAAGAACATACATGTTGTATTATGAAAAATAATAAAATAATTGCGTCAGGAATCAGACAGAAGGGGTTGTACTATCTATTGAGTCAACCAATTTTATCAAAGACAAAGATTGATAACACAGTAATGGCATTACCAGTATCAAAAGAAAATGAGCATGACAACAAAGAGAAGTCAACTAGTGGAACTCAATCAGGTATTAAGATATGGCATCAAAGAATGGCACATTTAAGTCGTGGAAGTTAGAAAGAATTGAAGCACAAAGAAATGGTTAAAGGTCTACAATTAAAGAACAACGAATTAGATAATACTGTATGTGAAGGTTGTGCATATGGAAAATCAAACAGAAAGCCGTTTCCAAAGAACCAAGCTACTAGAGCAAAAGAGTTACTAGAAATCATCCATAGTGACGTATGCGGTCCGATTCAAGTTGAATCCTGCAATGGAAAACGATATTTAATAACAAATATTGATGATTTATCTAGAAAGACATTTATATACTTTATAAGAAAGAAAAGTGAAGCATTTAAAGTATTTAAAGGTTTCAGAAAGATGGTTAATAATCAAACCGGGAAAACAATCAAAATTCTACGGACAGACAATGGTAAAGAGTATACTTCAAAAAACTTTAAGATATTGTCAAAGTAAAGGAATTAAAAGACAATATACAGTAAAGAAAACACCTGAACAGAATGGAGTTTCTGAAAGAATGAACAGAACGATCATGGAAGCTACTAGGTGTATGCTACATGAAGGAAAAGTAGCCTTTAAATATTGGGCTGAAGCTGCTAATACTGCAGTATATGTAAGAAACCGTAGTCCAACAAAAGCAGTTGATGGAATGACACCGGAAGAATGCTGGACTGGCAATAAGCCTGATATATCTAATCTTAGAATATTTGGATGTGAAGCATATGCTCACATACCAAAAGATGAAAGACGGAAGCTAGACAAAAAGTCAATAAAATGCATGTTTGTTGGTTATTCACAATCAAGTAAAGGTTACAGATTGATACAACGAAACGGAAAATTATTGATCAGTAGAGACGTCACATTTAATGAAAATGTATTTGCATCTAAAACCAGAACTGATGAAGTGCATGAATTACGAAAAGAAACATTTGAAGTTAATGAGAGCAGTGGACAAGAAGAAGAACTTAGCACAGAGACTATTACACAAACTACAGTAGAGGAGGATCAAACAATAGAGTTAAGACGTTCACAAAGAAATGTAAGGCCACCTAATAGTTATGATGGTCAGATTACAGGTGATTGGTGGAGCTTCTCGGCAGTGAGTGATTTAAATGAGCCAAACACACTGGAAGATTCCAGACGAGGGGCACATTCAGAAAAATGGCAAGCAGCTATGGACGATGAATTTAAATCATTAATTGAAAATGATACATGGGAACTGACTGATTTACCAATGGATAGAGATACAGTTGATTGTAAATGGATTTACAAATTAAAACAAAATTCTGAGGGAAAGGTGAAACGATATAAAGCTAGATTAGTAGCACGAGGATTCACTCAAGAAGAGGGAATTGATTACAAGGAAACATTTTCACCAGTCGCACGAATGACTTCTATAAGAACATTAATAGCTGCAGCCAATGAAGAAGATTGGACAATAAACCAAATGGATGTGAAGACAGCCTTTTTAAATGGGAAGTTAGAAGAAGAGATTTACATGAAGCAGCCACCAGGATATGAGATAAAAGGGAAAGAGCATCAAGTATGTAAGTTAAAAAGAGGATTATATGGTTTAAAGCAATCAGCTCGATGCTGGAATGAAACTATAGACAATTGTTTAAAATCAAATGGTTTTACAAGCAATGAATCAGACAGCTGTGTATATTTAAAACAAGAGGGAGAAAAGAAATGTATTATAGCATTATATGTTGATGACCTATTAATATTTGGTAACGACAATAGTATGTTAACAAAAGTCAAAGAAATATTAATTAATTCATTCAAGATGACAGATCTAGGAGAGGCAAATTATTGTCTGGGAATTGAAATTAGCAGAGATAGAGATAAACGAGAAATAACATTAAGCCAACGAAAATATGCAATCGAAATTTTAAAAAAATTTGAAATGAAAGATTGTAAACCAATATCAATTCCACAAGATAGCAATACAGGGCTGAGACAGCTTAATGAAGGAGATGAAATTACAAATAAAAGCCGTTTTCAAGCAGCGGTTGGAAGTTTAAATTATCTTGCTATCTCAACACGACCTGACATATCACAAGCAGTACGGAATATCAGTAAATTCATGAGTAGTCCTACTGAACAACATTGGAAAGCTGCAAAGCGAATAATGAGATATATCAAGGGAACAATTGATTACGGAATAAGATATAAAGTCAATTCACATAATAAAGGTATTTTGAATGGTTATTGCGATGCTGATTGGGCAGGTGACAAAGAAAACAGAAAAAGTACATCAGGCTACTTATTTAACTTGTCAAATGGACCAATAAGTTGGAGAAGTAAAAACAACCAATAGTCACATTATCAACAACAGAAGCGGAATACTTGGCAGCAAGTTTGGCAACACAAGAGGCAATATGGCTAAGGAGATTGATGAAGGGAATTGGAAAGCAGCAACGAGAACCAACAGTATTACAAGAAGATAATCAAGGGGCAATCCATTTATCAAAAAATCCAAACGATCATAGTAGAACAAAGCATATAGACATCAAGCATGACTTCATAAGAGAGAAGGTAATATCGAAGGAAATTGAACTACAATACTGTCCGACAACAAGATTGATCGCCGATATATTTACAAAAGGTTTACCAAGAAACCGATTTGAAGAATTACGTAAAGAACTTGGAATTGTTAAAATAGATAACTTGCAAAAAAAATAAATAAATAACCAGACTTGAAATGGATCTAAAATTACCAAGTTGTTAATTAAAACAAATAGCAATTGAGAGGGAGTGTAGGAAATAGTATATTATAGTCATTAATAGAACATTAATTATAATCACCAATAGCCATTTGTTATAGTAGACAATATATCATTATTATTATTATAGACAATTGTTAGCTAATTAGATTTACATACACGTAGCTTTGAACATATAATACTATACTTTTCATATAATCTTTTTACTTTTCTAATATTGCTGATTCTACTATGAGTACTAACAACACTCTGTCTGATGATTTGTGTCCTGCGCGTAGATCAACATCTTAACAAATGGCAATTTTCAATTGCTTTTCACAAATGTGTTTGCGTGTCCTTTGGAAACAAAAATCTTACTACCATCACATATAAACTTGGAAATCATCATTTTGATTCCCGCATCACAAATGTTAAAGACCTTGGAGTGACAATCTCATCTCAACTCAAACCTAGCTTGCATTGTTTACCTGTGGCTGCGAAGTAAAACGTCGTAATTTTTATCTTCTCCGGACCTTCTACACATGCAACATTGAAGTGCTGGTACTGGCCTATAAAGTTTATTTTCGACCGTTACTTGAGTCCTGTACACAAGTATGGAATTTTTGGCTTTCAAAAGACATCACCTGTATTGAAAAAGTTCAAAAGTTATTCACGAGGCTGATTTGCAAACGATGTAAAATTCCATACAATAACTATAATCATAGATTGAAGATATTAGGTTTACAAACTTTAGAGTTTCATCGTATTATTTATGACCTATGTATGTGCTATGAAATCATTTATGGGTATGTCGACATTTCAAAGAACACCATATTCCAACTAGATACATCACCATACGACAAAAAAGGACGTAGTAAAAAAAATAAAAAAACGCATAAACCCGAAACACAAATCTACATCATTTACAACTGGATTCTGTTATTCCTTTACGACAGATGAAATGATCTTGATTATCTACTGTATAAAACTGATTCTATGCATTAAACACCATTATAAAAGCTCCCTCCCACATCGGGATACTATAATTAAATACTTATTAGGGAACCGCATCCCCCTCAGCAAAGGCTTTCTGAAAATCCATTCTTTAGGCTTTTCTGTTGGCATTTCAAAAACGATACAGCGATATGGAAGGGAATATACAGCCATCAAAGTCAGTTACATATACTTTGCCTAACACTATCTATATAAAAATGTGTCACAAATTTAAGCTGAACATTTCATGGGTTTATAAAGTGAAAATAAAATAATATACAAATACATATTTCCTTCTTAATAATACATTGCAGTAATGTAATAAACTAATCTATATAAAAAGCATGGCCTGTAATACCATAAAAAAACATGGATTCAGCAGAATAAATTCCTGAACAATCTTCTTAATCTACTTTTAAACAGATCGATATTTAAATTAAAATTTTATTAGTTTCAAGGGCATTTGTGTAAAACATCCTTGATAATCTAATTTGTTACATTAACACAATAACGGTGATGCCGTTCATCGGAGCGCCATGACAATATGAATATATGTCAATTCAATATTTAGCTAAAATGGTTCCTCATCGGGACGATCGTTTATTTAGGCTAAAACAATAGCGGCGCTATTCAATCAAAGCACCATGGCAACGGTTTATAATCACCACTTAAAAAAAGGATCAAAGCTAAGGCTGCATATATCAAATACTTTTGTTGATAATCCTTGATATCATTTTATGCAAGGCGAATATGGATTAAATTATCAGCCTAGCTCGTTGTTTGGACTATTATGATCATTTTGAATTAAATATCGTCACATTTCAAGAGATAATAAATGCGTGGAAAGAGGACAAACATTCAGGCAGGCACGGCGAGTTACGCTCCATCTGTATATAGATATGCATTTGCTAACAAAAATTAAAAACCGTCAACAATGTTTAATGTTTGAAACGACTAAACTTGGCGTTCTTTATGTTTTGGACAAATCAGTCACAGCGTTGGATTGGACTACTGACATTTTAATTAGCCTCAATATCCAACAAGGGTACTGCCAGTGGCTCAATTCTGCTATTGAATTAGTCGTCATGGGTAACATGATCAAAATTCATATCTGGTCATTGAGTCAGTAAATTTTTTATTGGTTAAAACTATTTCATGCAATGAAATTTAGAATTCTACTCAAATGCTGAAGCACAACAATTCAGCATTCTTAGCACAATTGGAAACCAATCACCAATTTTGAATTCATCATCTCTTCAGAAATGGCTCAAAATCAATTTCAGACAACGGAGATGGATACTATACCAAGAATGTACAAATTACATCTGTACATCGTAACTATGCACCTTAACTGACGTTACAAGCACTTATATATTTTTTTTTTTACGTTTTTTATTTTTAAATATTTTACCGAAATATTATTTCCATATACAAATAATTCAAATTCTTAAAAACTATCATACTTAAAAAAGCAAATTACAAAGGTCTATGTACATGTACATATCTCAAAACTAGAAACTAAATTAAATATTAAAACAAATTCCAAAATCTGATTCTACTAATCTAAATCTAAACCGTTTTGATTAAAATGAAAGAACTCGTCAGGGGGTTGACCATTTTTTAATGTACCCATAATGCTTGTCGCGTTCCCATGTTGAATGGCAATACTTATTCTATGGATAAAAAATGCCCGTGCTCTTTTTTCTCCAGTTGTCTTGACGAGGATTGATCCAAGTTCAGCGGGGAAGTGCTTTGCTGCATTACCAAAGGGACCCAGTGTCTCGATTCCATTTGGTTGGGCATGGTAATTGCTTGAGATGCTGGTCTATTTTTTAACTTTCCTTTCTTCTGCTCTACTTGTCACCGCACCAGCTTGTTGATATTATAAAGGCAGGTTTGATGATGACAGGGTATCGACGCATGTGAAATCCCATACCAGACATTTACCATTTTTTCAGAGAATTGCGGTCATACCATCAGGTCTTTTTCCATCTTCCGTTGACAATCCTGCCGGTTCTAATGTGGATGGAATGTGAGCTGAAGACAAAATGTGGGTGGACAAAGATCGATGGATAATGCTGTTGACTTAGGAATGTCTTGACCATCGGCCAGCTGATCTTTTGCATGCCAGGCCATGATGTCCATTTGACATACCGCAACGACAAAGTTTGTTCTTCGCATATTTTAATGCCAAGCCGGATAGACAATGCTATTCTCAACTGTTGGTTGTCTAATTATAGTCCAAGCGACGATGATGGTAGGGCATTAAGCCAAGCACCAGATTCTTTGCATTGGCAGAACAGCAAACGTGCTTCGTCTGTTTATGAGCATTCTGCGAGTCACTTTTGTGCAAGATTAAATAACGACACAATCCATAATTTGTTGCTAATAATGTTGCTGCTCTTTATTATGATAATTGTAGGCCGTGTCTGCTGACATTACAGGGAGAGATGCTAAGGGCTAATATGGCCGTTAGTCAGAGCTCTTTGATACAACAGACACGACCGTACAGTCAGATAGTAAGAGGCGAAAGAGATCGTTTACGTGTTACAGTTTACACACATATAGATTTACAGGAAATGATTAACAATAGACAAATATACGATGACACGAATACAATATAAAACCACTACACTTTTCCGCCTTTGAAACTGAGACTTCTTCATCCCATTCATTTTGCTTCCCTGTTTTCAAAGGGGAATTCTGTTCATCATATTTCCCCATCTTTTAACCGAAGCTTCTTATCCTGGTACTATCCTGCCTGTCAAAGCAGTATTGAGGAGAGGTTATACCAGGATTTCAGTTCCGGTTACTGAAAAAGATATTTTTCATCTAGTGTTTTTGAATCACTTCGATACATGTCTGAGTATGACATACAAGATAAGTAGTGAATTCTAAAGTTCGATTTAGTGTGAGAGACATCTAAAGTCAAAAAATATATATATCGGCATTTTTTAAACTGTAGCCGGAGAACGGATAATAAGGAAGGCTTCAAAGCTTGAAAACGATATCTTTCAGGATCAGACGAGTTGTAGCTGACATACATGTGATGTCTTCCAACGAGTCAGTGTTTTCGGTAAAGTGGGTTGTTCACACCAATTAAAATTCCAAAAACGTGAACACGATTTTGATTACGGTACAAGTCGCATTTTCTTGGAACGATTTCCAACACAGTGAGATTCATCGAAAATAATAACATTGCGAGCTAGCAGCATCTATTTAATATCTATTTGATCTCTTGAAACGGGATTAATCTATTTGAGACAGGGGTTGGAACTCTTTCAGATTGACACGTCAATGGTCTAGACAAGAAGACCATTTTGTCATTTTGGGCTTGGTTGGTAAGTTTGCAAGAGTTTGAAGTTTGGTATTTTAGCCTTATCGTAGTTCCAAGCCCTGTCGGTCGCAAAGTTATTAAACAGAAATTATTTTGATTTCATATTTTATCGATTACAGAAGGAAAGCATTAAGGAAGATTATATCATATTTTACTGAATTCCAGTATGATTGGGATCTTGAAAAACCTGTAGCATGCAATAAATAGACACACATGGTTCTGCAGTACTCTAATGTTTGTTACAAAGGAGTTGATTTCAAATAACTTTGTGGATGTTCTTCTCTACAAAATTTGATTTAGCTGCTATTATAGTCTTTCGATATAGTTGTGACAGAGTTCACGATTTATGTAAAAGGAAAACAATTTTTTTTTACGTGGAATGTATATATATATTCATTAAATGAATTGAGCATTATATAGTAAGACTATAATAATTTCAGCCTGAGCTTTATAGAATTTTCTGGAAGTGAAACCCAATTTATTAACATTCGCTGATGTTTATGTAGCTTATTCCTGATGCTCAGCTTTAATTAACTATAATCCACTTTCTAAAAAATAGTTACTGTAGACTATACAAGCCAAATTTACATTGCAACGAGGAGGACTCTTTGCAGGTATGACAAATGCAACAGCTAAGGGGCGTATAGTTTGCTATTAGACATTAATAATCACTTGAAAAAAGTTTGTGTCATGATTGGTGGATTTGTACCTCATGTTTAGCAGTTATGTCAAGACAACCCGCGAAATTCCATTTAGCAACCACTGAAAGCGTGCAGGTATAGGTCTATACCCGCACGTGTGACCTGTACCTGCACGCTTTTAACCAAAAAGCTACAACATGTGTTTTGAAAATGGCGACGAGCTGCGACAGATTAAATATTTTTTCAAAAAATCAAATTGAATGTATTAGACCGGGACGTGGCTGCTAAAATCTTCAAATCTATCCGGGCAAATTAAAAACATGATAATATATATAATATTGTATCACTGAACACAAAAGTAACGTGTGCCTTACCAATTTTACTTGTATCATCATTTAATTTGATATTTTCTAGTAGGTAGTTTGACGCCATCGTTTTTTGAAATAACACGTTCGCGCCATGTTACAAGCAGATTCGCAAAGCGCGTGGGATTGAAAATAAGAAGTTTTCGAAGCTCGTTCGGGGGTTAATTTCACAAAATGTGAACGACTTTCATTATTATTAACAGAAGCGTTGAGACTTTATTTCTTGTAATAAAACATTATACTTTTAGTATTTTATATAATATTTTCTTCTATGTTTGAACTTTAATCCGTCTTGTAAATAAAACTACGATATTTGAATCACCGAAGAAAAAATATGGAATGATATGCTCACCCCTACTCGGATCACAATGATGCTTCATCGAAAAATCAAAACATTGAGCACGTGGCTAGTGCGATGCATGAAATAACGATTTATGGCTATTTTCGTTACAACTTTAACTGAATTTTAGTCTTTTATTGATACAAATAACAGCTTTAATTAACTGTATTAACCAACAATATGACTTTATATCTTAAACAGTTAGTAGTATAATGCATTTCTAAAGTTGACAGAAGAGATATAGCGCTATAATTGTACAGATTTAATTTTATTTGTTATTGTATTCACAGCTATATTCGTTATCGTTTAAATATAATAATTAATCATCAATTAGAGATAAAACTTTCCAGAAAAGAAAAAGATAGTCTGTCATGAATTCAAATCCAACGCGCCTTCCGTTATTACAATTTGGACAATCTAATTTATTAGTTGCGTTGAATGAGCATACGATTGTACAATCATATAGCATATATGTCTATATCTGTAGATTTCTATATATATATATTTGAACATGCACACAGATGTGTTTTCAGTTGGTGAATTTTTCCCCACATTGACTAACTCATCTCAATCTATATATAGCTATAACAGGCGAAGTCAATCCCTTGTTGATTGAGCAGTACTGGTGACGGATAATGGCCAGAAACAAGTATTTGTCTGCTGCTATATGTACATGTATATATATCTACATCGACCAGATTCAAAGGATCGGGACACATAGTATAACATAATTTTTTTATTTTTATTGTATTTTCAATTATATATTTGTTCATAGCCAAAAAAACTTCCATTCCAATCTTCCAGATTCGTTCTGTTTTTGGATTTGGTTGAGTTTTCTTGCAAACACACAGGTACAAATAAGAACAGTTAGGATGAACATTTTCGACTTTAGATCGTGTTCTGACTATTTATCTTCAATGTTGATGTTCTACAGTAGAATCGTGTCTGGGAACTTGGTATAAGGTCATCCTGTTTGGTTACCTTAAATTTGAATACAAATTCAGGTAGAATGTTTAAAATGCAATTACATATTTTGTATAGCATAATCAAATGTATCATAATCTTCTGTAAGTGTGTAGTAATTTTATTTCAAGCTATTTGAGGAAATCACTATTGCTTGCATCCTCTTGCCATAGCAGCGTGAACATATTATTAGCAAATCTATAATCTGTCGTAGTTCTATAGAAATATAAACCAATCATATGGACATTTCGACGTTCAGATAGTTATTTAGTTAGTGGAAATTGTTTGGAATTATTCAGCATCATATTCTCATGATAATCTCAAGGTATCGTCAATACCTTATTCAATTGATAACCACGAACTTGTTGATGTTAAACGTGTTCGTGATCTAGGAAACATACTAACTCCTGATCTGAAGTCATCGAAGCACTGTCCAATGAAATCTGCTAGAGCAAGTGTATATTATATTTAGTATTTAACTGCTTTCTCTCTAAACTAACTGATTTATATATCCGAGCCTTCAAGGTTTATATATATACGATACGTCCCCTTTTAGAATCAGCGTTTCCAATATGCAACGAACATTTACAAGAGGGAGTTTGCCAAATAGGAATATTAAAATATCAGAGTTACTCTGATCTTCTATATACGCATTCTCAAACTTGCGTCGCTAGAATTGAGACAAGTCAAGATTAGGCTATAAAATATCACATGCCTTAGTAGAACTAAAGCTAGATAGCAATTGTCTTTACAAGAAACAAAAAACTATGTCTGACCGTGTTTTGTGGCGTTCTTTGTTTATCAAATATGTAAGGCGTAAGAGGGACGACACATTCCTATAATGTGACTGTCCATACTACTACTATGATTTGGACGGCGCGTTCTTAGTTTGACTCATTATTTGGACGGTGCGTTTGTTAAGCGTGATTCTAGATATCTATCATACGTAGCGGATTGTGCTATTCTAAATATCTAGGGTACATATAGAATGAACCAAGCTAGATATGATGCCCCTTCAAATTTAAGCAGTAACATTGAATTATAATATGAGTAATGAACATCAAATTCGTATAATTAAAAGGGTCAACCCTATATCTTTGCCATCCAACTTTATACAATATACATGTATTACTACGGACTGGTTTAAGAGATATAAGGTCATATTGCTGGTAAGTATAGTTACTTGAAGTTGTTATTTGTATCGTAGAAAGACTAAAATTGAGTAAAATTTGTAATCAAATAACCATAAATCGCTATTTTATGCTTCGCACTAGCCACGTGCTCAATGTTTTGATTTTTCGATGACATCACATCATGGTACCATCGCCCGATATATCTGATTTCAATGAGGGTAATAACGATGTCGATATCAATGTCTTTGTGCCTTCCGGGGAAACCCACTCAGATTGCTAGCAATCAGCGGCAAACAAAAGAAAGAATAATATAAATTACATCTGCTTTAATGCACGATCAATATGAATAAACTTGATTATTTACATTATATGCTACATGAAAACAAATATGACGTGATTGCTATAGCTGAAACATGGACATCTCCTGAAATTCCTGACTCTCTGTTGCTAGACAACGCAAAATATTCTGTTCATAGACAAGATCGTATGACGTCATCAGTTGATGGAGGTGTGGCTATATTTGTACACGAAGATATTAAATTCATAACAGTAAAAATACCCGATGACAGAGCTGGAGGTCTCTGTTATTGATATAAACTTATCTGGGAATCCTTATAGATTTGTATGTGTTTATAACCCTCCTTCAGCAACAAAGGACTTATCGATGACTGGTATGTTATGCAATTTTTTTGACTTTTGTACCTATAACGTACAGTACCCTGTAGTTATATGCGGTGATTTTAACTTTCCTGACATTGATTGGTCTGTTCCATTTACATCGGGGTCTCCTTGTCACAGAAAATTTCTTCAATCTGTTTATAAAAACTCTTTAACTCAATCGATCAGAGAGCCAACCAGAGGCACTAATTTACTTGACCTTTTATTTTGCACACAATCAAATGCTATTTTATCCTCGTCTGTTACTGAACCTTTTTCACCTAATTGTGACCATTTATCTATACAATTCCGCTTAGCTGTTAGTGATATCTTGTTGTCTCGAAATAAACAATCAAAACGTCGGAACTTTAGAAAAGCTGATTATGTTGCTATAAATAACCATCTATCAAGTGTAAATTGGAAAGAACTAAAAATATCATGCGGACAATCTGTGGAAGAATTTTGGACAGGTATTTGCTCAATATTAGACGCGTGTATTTCAATGTATGTCCCGCATACAGTTGTACGAACAAGACAATCAAAATATCCAAAGCATGTTAGAACGCTAGGCAGAATAAAACGACAATTGTACAGCTACCAACGGATAATGAACTGCATTTGTCAATGGCGATACGCAGCTGCCAGATGTCTGCCCATTCTGAGAAATTTCGAAGCGTTTTTATACGTGCTCGAGGAGAGGAAGTATCTGACCTCGATGAATAAAACTTAACATCATCAGCAAAAAGTTTGAGATGGCAATGATCTTCGAGACAATCAACAATATCGTTGATATAAAGTAAAAAAAGTAAGGGACCGAGTACTGATCCTTGCGGAACTCCACTAGTGACATCCAAGGGCGAAGATAGAGCGCCATTGGTAGATACTTGCTGTGTTCGATTGGAAAGGAAGGCTTCGATCCAATTTAGTAATTCAAAGGAAATACCGTAACTTCTTAATTTATGTAAAAGTTTCTCGTGGGACACGGTGTCGAAGGCTTTACTGAAGTCAACGTAGATTGCATCGAGGCGGAGACGATTATTTACAGCAATAGTCCATTCGTCTAATGTTTCCAATAGTTGGGTGCATGTGGAGCGACGGGATAAAGATCCAAATTGATGACGTGTTATAAGTTGTTTTTTCTTAGATAAGATAGAATATGTTTAGAAATTATTGACTCCATTACTTTACAGGCAATCGATGTAAGAGATATATGTCTGTAGTTAGATTTGCAAGATGCGCTGCCTTTTTTAAATATGGGGCAAACAATTGCTTGTTTCCATGACGACGGTAGCTTGCCAGTTTTCATGGAAAGTTCAAATTAAAAACGTAATGGTATCGCAATTTCTTCTGCAACTGATTTGAAAAATAAAGCTGGGTAATTATCAGGCGTTCGTGAAGTTTTCGATGGTAATTTATGTAGTGACTTCACAATTTCTGAATACGAAAACGGAATAGAACTAATAAAAGTATCTGTACTTACTCGCTGTTTGAATTCAGGTTGATTACCATTGTCACAAGTAAAAACTGATGTGAAGTAGATATTTAAAATAGTTGATTTCTCGTGTTCATCTGTAATAAGAGTACCAGTGTCATTTTAATGGGGGTATAGTAGGCTTTGAGTTTAATTTATTATTTACAAAGTCATAAAATCGTGAAAGAGAGCCTTCTTCTAATAATGATTTCTCTTTTTTAATGTTAAAATCTTTCACTTCTGAGGCATATTTTTGGCTTAGTTATTTGAATATTTGTTTAGAAGAAGGGTCTGTTTTGCTTGAGATATAAGCGTCTCTCTTCGACCTGGCCAAGACACGGATTGATTTGGGATGCTTTGGCTTACTCCTTTTGTTTTGTTGATGTTTTGGAATAAAGTTATCTATGCAATAGTCAAGTTCATTTGTAATTGAGCTCCAAAATGTTTCTATATCATCTCCACATTGTTCGTATTTAGAAAGCCAATTGATACAGCTGAGATGATTATTTATTTCACAGTAATTTGCCTTACGAAAATTTGGTACAAGTTTATTTGTTTCGATAACAACTGAGTTCGGAATATTTATAGAAACATTGATAGCATTATGATCGCAGGTTTGAGTAAATGGTTCCACTACTGTTAATTCACTGATGAGATGGGGTGTTGAGGTTAGAATAAGATCCAGAATATTATTCGATCGTGTTGGTTCATTTATAACTTAACGGAGATCATTTCTCACGACGGCATCTAAGAAGAGATCATGACATGTATCGCCTGAACTCATAGGGATATTCCACTCTATTGATGGGTAATTAAAGTCACCAAATAGAAAGCAAGGAAATGTGCAAGGTGAAGAAAAGTCTATGCAGGCGCAAAGGTCATTTGTAGAATTTATATCTATTGAATTTGATGGTGATTGATAAAAACAAACAAATCGATATATCTGATTTCCTGTCAGACGGATGTCAATTGCCAAACATTCCAGAGGATTAAGTGTTTGCGGTAAATCAATAATAGTAAAAGTAAGTTCGGATTTAACAAAAATAGCAGCACCCCCACCAATTGTGCTCCTGTCGTTTCTTATAATAGTGTAACCGGCTGATGTAGTTAGTAGTGAATCTGGTATAATTGTGGATAACCATGTTTCAGATGTAAAGATAATATCATATTCAGATGAGGTGAGTAAAATAAATAGATTATCCAGTTTATTAACAATCGACCTTGAGTTGAAATAGTAACAATTTAACAAACTGGGTGTAGCTGTTGAAATGTTGACCTCTGTGGTTGAAGTTGATGTGTTAGTAGAGTCATTAATTTGTCCAAATGGGCCTCCATTCTCTTCATGCCGTATTCCGGAGGTTCCAGAGGTGATCTCCCCGGATACAAAAAGGTGGTTGGGACGGTAAAATCGACACATTGTTTGTTGTTTGATCAGCTGCAGCCTGAGCTGACCCAAAAATAGATGGTCTAGTAAGTAAGTGATTTCCAGTTTGCATCATATTTCCGGGAATAATATTTGGAATTGGTCTTTGGTGGATCATGGTTTGCATTTTATCGTTTTGAGGTCTCGCATTTTTGTTGTGACGGGATGTAACTAACAGTACCTTTTAAATGCATCGCTGTACAAAATTCATTTAAACAGGATCTACTTTTGTACGAGGATGGGCAGATATAGAGATGAAGTTTTGTGCATTCATTTTGTTTGAATTTGCACCCACCACGAAACCGGCCATATTTTAAGTGACGGGAACATACCTTTGGGCGTAAAAATTGGCAAGCCCCATCCCTTTTGCCGGACAAGCCATGTTTGGATAGTCCCCTTAACAGGTTCTCGCATGTCTGTGTGGCTGTGTGGTATCAACTATCAATGGTGCCGTAGACAACACAGGCAAAACGTGGTTCAAAGTTTCATCACTAACGACATCACTGTATGTGGGTTGGTTGAAGTCGTCATTTGAAATTGTGGCGCGTTGAGTTTGTAATTCGATAGTCACATCGGTATCATCTACATCTTAATTGAAATCATTGTTTTCGACGACAATACTTTCTATCAAATCTGGCTTTGTTGTTTGTAAAACTTGGAGAAATAATAATATACCATCTTCAAACTCTGGTTTAACAGGCCATTTTAGACTTTCACCGTTAATGTAACGTTCACAACACGTCAAGACATTGTCATACTTTTGATCAGCAGTTGCCTTGAGACTCTCCCACAATGTGTATGTCGACACATGTATGTGTAGGATTCGATCGATATGATTGGTTTAGAGTTTGACGCCAAATCACCATTGGAAAACTAGGTTCGAAAACGCAATCAATCTTACAATCTTACTAATTTTCCTTTATAATTGATTGATTTCTCTTTGTGTCAAAGCCTTTTTGAATTTTTGGCGTCACTTTTTACTTTCTATCATTTAACCAGGATTCCATGCATATTTTGGATGTATTTTTATGCTGTTTTTAAGTCGTTTCATTATCATGTCGAATGATATATTAAATCGAAACCGTCTAGAAATAACTTGGAATTTAGCAAGAAATTGAATTATGTTGTGCCAGACAATACAAATCACAGCGCCTGAAAAATCCCAGTGCGTTTTAAGACTTCCTTATAAAACACAACGTTGGGAGAAATAGAAATGTATTATGACGCATGACAACATCAAAGATCAGTTTAAAAAATAACTGAAAAGATTAATTATTATCACAAGCAAATACTTTACAAAAGTTAAGTCATCGCTACGTCATTGTACTATTATATTGACGAAGAAAAGTTCATGACGATAATGGCAGTGCTTTGAAGTTGCTGATTTATTTCTTGCCACGACGACGGCGGCGTCCCCACCATCGTCTTCGACGTCGTCTGTACCAGGGTTTGGGATCATTTTCAGGTCCTAATGAAAAATTAAATAGTAATAAATTCACTATATTAACCAATTAAAATTTAACTTTTATACTGTATTATCTTTGATTTTGACTACACCGCAATTAGGGTGAAGTAAATACGTTAACATCTATCTATCTATCTATACTCTGTTATCCGCCACTAAGAGAAGCCGTATTCTAAAAAAAATGTGTACACTTATAGTTTTTCACAAGAGAATATCACTAATCAGCGAATTCCATTTGTTGCCATTTGTTGACAGTTTTATTTGGTTGATTCTATAAGAATTCAGAATGTATTAGAGTTTCAAATTGTAATTTCAAATTGTAAATGGCAGAATCCATATTGAATTTATGCTCTGAAGGTAAAATTTTCGAAACAACATACACATACCTGATTCATCTTCGCTCTCGTGTTCTGTATCTATGAAAAACAAATTATCATGATTATGATGATTTAATGAGGGATTACATCACTCTTGTGAATCGGTTATCGGAATTTAGACTCACGAGTTTGTTGTTTGAGAACGAGTGGGTCTAAATTTCGATGGCCCACAAACAAAGAGTGATGTAATCATTTTAATAATCATGTAACATAACCTTTGTCTGGAACATCAATTATCTCTAATCAATGATTTGTTTTATAATTTAATGGGTCATTGATTTTTCATTAAATACAATTGGAATGAAATTCTTACGTTTATCGTTTCATAATATGACGCGAAGATTTCAACATAATTGTTTTTCAAACATATGTGCAATATTAAAAATAAAATAAGAGTTACATTTGAGTATTGCAAGTCCAAAGTTGTTACTTTTTGAATTTCTCAAGTCGAATTTTTAATTACGGAGTATACATTTAATTTGATTTTGAAAATATTCCATCTGTCGCAGCTTGTCGTCATTTTCAAAACACATAAAACCGTGCAGGTATAGGTCTATACCCTCACGTGTGTGGATATAGACCTATACCTGCATGGCTTTAACCAAACAGCTAGGATACATGTTTATAAAATGGCGATTAGCTGTGACAGATTGAATATTTTTTCATAAAATCAAATTAAATAAATAATCTGTAATTGAAAATTCAATTGAGAAATTCAAAAAAGTAAAAGCTTTGGATTTGCCATATTCAGATATAACTTTTACTATATTTCTAATATTGCAAACATGTTTGAAAAAGAATTATGTTGAATTCTTCGCTTTATATTTTGAAATGATATTCGTAAGAATTGCATTCAAATTGTATTTGTTGTAAAATCAATGACCCATTAAATTAGAAACAAATCATTGTTGTATTGAAATTGATGAAAGATAATTGATGTTCCAGACAAAGGTGATGTTTCATGATTATTAAAATAATTACATTACCCATCGAAATTTAGACCCACTAGTTCTCTAACGACAAACTCGTCGATCTAAATTCCGATAACCCACTCACAAGAGTGATGTAATCTTTTATTAAATCACTTTTGTTGAATAAAATCAACATTTTATTCTCTATGGAGTTTTAAAATCAGAGTATGAATTTCAACTTTTCAAATTTTACAATCAGTAAGCAACAATCTACTTATATTCAAAAATTCGATATAGAAATACAGGAAGCATGATATACCTGATTCATCATTGACTTCTGCGTCTTCTTCTTCTTCATCTCTAGAATCTAAATGTCAATAATAAAACAATGATTAGATATAAATACAAACATTTACCTTTCATATCTCATTACTAACACAGGGTGTTTCTATCTAAGTACATACTGCTTGGGTGGAAGCCAATTGAAAATGATGGATCACTAGGAATCTTGCAGCTTTAGAACAATCAAATCCCAATTGCAAAAGTTTTATCAAAACGAATTAGTTTGATAAAGGCCACATTTATCAAATGCAAAATCTGTCTTTAAATTTGATCTAATGTATCAGGTTGATTGTGAGAATAAAATGTTCGACTTCCACTGAAAATTTACAACACCCATTCGTTACTCGGTCCACTGCTACTGGCAGTGATATCAGCACGTTATTGTGCACTGTCTATAGCGCCCTTACTATGATTTATCTAAAAAATAAATTAGAAATAAATATACTGACAATGAGAAAATTATTTCAAATATGAAATTACAACAAGATTGTATTGTTGAGCTTCACCTTACTAATTGGGAGTCACAAATAGCGGGTTCTTAATCACGATGAAACGAGTGAAACACATGGAAAAATTGGAGTCCAAAATATTTTGTGTTAGTTTATCAGCTTTCTGATTATAAAGTTGTCTTTCTAGAAATTGTGGTAGATGTACGATATAGAGGCTGAGATCAGTATGCACATTGAAGGTGAGTATCACTTACATGCAATTGTAAGAGCAACTCCGAGGAGAAGCAACATTATCAGTGACAACTTCATCTATAACAAAGAGAAAAACCAGGCATCTCAATATGCAGATAATTGCATATTTTGGAGAATAAATTGATAAATCCTATAAATAAAGGGTTCCCGTAGCTATAAATAATATTGAACAGCTCGAAATCTAAAACACATAAGTAGCATTTATTCTACTTTAGCTAAATGTTTAACCAAGGAATAAGAGGTAAAATTTACGAATAGGTTCGCTGCAGGTCTGTGATTAACTTATGAAAACATATATTCGTGCTCAAATCAAACCAACCGAACCCGTATTTCAAACATTGTGCAGCCGTCAAAGCTCTTCCAATTTTCTCGCTGACTATATAATATAAAAGGAAAACTACATGGGAAGAAGAACAGGTTTTAACTCACTTGTTAGTTTTTATCATAAAGTCTGCCGCCCTTTTCTTAAATTAATCTCTATATACTTAGTTACCAATGTATCTAATAGATGGTATCTAATTCAAATATTCATATGATCAAATCTGCGGACATGCATGTCATGAACAAGGTAGAAGGAGAAATTATTGCTTATATATGCTAGATCAGCTTCTAGTTGCGGACACTCTTTCACACAAAATTAAGCTTCTTCAATGGGCCCGAAGAGTAGAAGAAATACGACAAACGTATGAGTCTTAAAATAATAAACATAATGCATGTAATATGGAAATATTCCATAAACGTATATGTATAGTTAGTAAATCTTACCTTGCCAATATCAACCAGTTGACAGCTGCTACAGACTGATGCATTTGAGAAATCTCTTCACTTTTATATGAAACATCGAGATCATTCAATATGCATTCTTTGTATTGATAACTTCCTATCCTGACAGTTGGGTTGCCATTGTTTTAATCTATTAATGTGCAACCGGCAAGTAGAAAATACAAAAGGACAAATCATAACGATGAAAGAATCAAAACTTTGTTATCGCCAATAGAGCTTTCTCACATGATTGGCCATTGTTGTCGTTGTATAATATTGGCATCCCGTAGTCACGACTCTTTCAAAACACACCGCATACATATCACATACCGCACATGTATTGCTAGTTTATCTTACCCTGTCACTATGAACCAGTAACCAGCGACAGACTGTTTTATTTCAACCTTCACTTCATTTTTATAGTAATCATAAGCATTGTTAAACATGCATCACCTGTATGGGAAAGTTTTATTTCAAAGATAGTTCATCTAATTACATATTTACAAAAGCGCGATAGGATTCTTATTACATTGTATTTGGAATCAATAGCTTGTATAGCGTAATCAGTTATTAGCAAAAGGCGTATTTGATTTATCCTCTACAATGTTTTGTCTGCCCAAACAGGAAGGTTTTCGGACAAATTTTGTCTGCCCAAACAGGAAGGTTTTTGGCCAGATTTTAAGGTTCAATTGCCTGATTACGATTTTGTATATTAGCCGGAAATTATTTGACCACTGAGTAATTGGTATTTGACAAATGATGAAATATAATAGACGCAAGTCTATAAATGATCCCAGACACAATACGGCTTGAGAAATTGCAGCAACCCTATTTAAATTCAGATTTAAATTTACTAGAATTTCTAATTTTCTTTTTAAAAATTACCTGAACTCAATTAATGTTTTTCTATAAAGTACATTAGAGTTCTATATCAAGTATTCATGTTATTAATTCATATTCGCATTTATTCATTAATAGCCAAAAAATTTCCATTTTAATCGTACTTTGAGTAAAAGATGTATGGGTTTTTACCGGTTTAATGAGGGATTAGAACACCGATTACGATTACGGCCTCGTTTACGATATGGATTTCTCATTTGTTGTTAGTGAACTCGTGGTGTTCTGAATTTAAATAGGGTTGCTGCAATTTCTCATGCCGTATTGTGTCTGGGATCATTTATAGACTTGCGTCTATTATATTTCATCATTTGTCAAATACCAATTACTCAGTGGTCAAATAATTTCCGGCTAATATACAAAATCGTAATCAGGCAATTGAACCTTAAAATCTGGCCAAAAACCTTCCTGTTTGGGCAGACAAAATTTGTCCGAAAACCTTCCTGTTTGGGCAGACAAAACATTGTAGAGGATAAATCAAATACGCCTTTTGCTAATAACTGATTACGCTATACAAGCTATTGATTCCAAATACAATGTAATAAGAATCCTATCGCGCTTTTGTAAATATGTAATTAGATGAACTATCTTTGAAATAGAACTTTCCCATACAGGTGATGCATGTTTAACAATGCTTATGATTACTATAAAAATGAAGTGAAGGTTGAAATAAAACAGTCTGTCGCTGGTTACTGGTTCATAGTGACAGGGTAAGATAAACTAGCAATACATGTGCGGTATGTGATATGTATGCGGTGTGTTTTGAAAGAGTCGTGACTACGGGATGCCAATATTATACAACGACAACAATGGCCAATCATGTGAGAAAGCTCTATTGGCGATAACAAAGTTTTGATTCTTTCATCGTTATGATTTGTCCTTTTGTATTTTCTACTTGCCGGTTGCACATTAATAGATTAAAACAATGGCAACCCAACTGTCAGGATAGGAAGTTATCAATACAAAGAATGCATATTGAATGATCTCGATGTTTCATATAAAAGTGAAGAGATTTCTCAAATGAATCAGTCTGTAGCAGCTGTCAACTGGTTGATATTGGCAAGGTAAGATTTACTAACTATACATATACGTTTATGGAATATTTCCATATTACATGCATTATGTTTATTATTTTAAGACTCATACGTTTGTCGTATTTCTTCTACTCTTCGGGCCCATTGAAGAAGCTTAATTTTGTGTGAAAGAGTGTCCGCAACTAGAAGCTGATCTAGCATATATAAGCAATAATTTCTCCTTCTACCTTGTTCATGACATGCATGTCCGCAGATTTGATCATATGAATATTTGAATTAGATACCATCTATTAGATACATTGGTAACTAAGTATATAGAAATTAATTTAAGAAAAGGGCGGCAGACTTTATGATAAAAACTAACAAGTGAGTTAAAACCTGTTCTTCTTCCCATGTAGTTTTCCTTTTATATTATATAGTCAGCGAGAAAATTGGAAGAGCTTTGACGGCTGCACAATGTTTGAAATACGGGTTCGGTTGGTTTGATTTGAGCACGAATATATGTTTTCATAAGTTAATCACAGACCTGCAGCGAACCTATTCGTAAATTTTACCTCTTATTCCTTGGTTAAACATTTAGCTAAAGTAGAATAAATGCTACTTATGTGTTTTAGATTTCGAGCTGTTCAATATTATTTATAGCTACGGGAACCCTTTATTTATAGGATTTATCAATTTATTCTCCAAAATATGCAATTATCTGCATATTGAGATGCCTGGTTTTTCTCTTTGTTATAGATGAAGTTGTCACTGATAATGTTGCTTCTCCTCGGAGTTGCTCTTACAATTGCATGTAAGTGATACTCACCTTCAATGTGCATACTGATCTCAGCCTCTATATCGTACATCTACCACAATTTCTAGAAAGACAACTTTATAATCAGAAAGCTGATAAACTAACACAAAATATTTTGGACTCCAATTTTTCCATGTGTTTCACTCGTTTCATCGTGATTAAGAACCCGCTATTTGTGACTCCCAATTAGTAAGGTGAAGCTCAACAATACAATCTTGTTGTAATTTCATATTTGAAATAATTTTCTCATTGTCAGTATATTTATTTCTAATTTATTTTTTAGATAAATCATAGTAAGGGCGCTATAGACAGTGCACAATAACGTGCTGATATCACTGCCAGTAGCAGTGGACCGAGTAACGAATGGGTGTTGTAAATTTTCAGTGGAAGTCGAACATTTTATTCTCACAATCAACCTGATACATTAGATCAAATTTAAAGACAGATTTTGCATTTGATAAATGTGGCCTTTATCAAACTAATTCGTTTTGATAAAACTTTTGCAATTGGGATTTGATTGTTCTAAAGCTGCAAGATTCCTAGTGATCCATCATTTTCAATTGGCTTCCACCCAAGCAGTATGTACTTAGATAGAAACACCCTGTGTTAGTAATGAGATATGAAAGGTAAATGTTTGTATTTATATCTAATCATTGTTTTATTATTGACATTTAGATTCTAGAGATGAAGAAGAAGAAGACGCAGAAGTCAATGATGAATCAGGTATATCATGCTTCCTGTATTTCTATATCGAATTTTTGAATATAAGTAGATTGTTGCTTACTGATTGTAAAATTTGAAAAGTTGAAATTCATACTCTGATTTTTCATCTCCATAGAGAATAAAATGTTGATTTTATTCAACAAAAGTGATTTAATAAAAGATTACATCACTCTTGTGAGTGGGTTATCGGAATTTAGACCAACGAGTTTGTCGTTAGAGAACTAGTGGGTCTAAATTTCGATGGTTAATGTAATTATTTTAATAATCATGAAACATCACCTTTGTCTGGAACATCAATTATCTTTCATCAATTTCAATACAACAATGATTTGTTTCTAATTTAATGGGTCATTGATTTTACATCAAATACAATTTGAATGCAATTCTTACGAATATCATTTCAAAATATAAAGCGAAGAATTCAACATAATTCTTTTTCAAACATGTTTGCAATATTAGAAATATAGTAAAAGTTATATCTGAATATGGCAAATCCAAAGCTTTTACTTTTTTGAATTTCTCAATTGAATTTTCAATTACAGATTATTTATTTAATTTGATTTTATGAAAAAATATTCAATCTGTCACAGCTAATCGCCATTTTATAAACATGTATCCTAGCTGTTTGGTTAAAGCCATGCAGGTATAGGTCTATATCCACACACGTGAGGGTATAGACCTATACTTGCACGGTTTTATGTGTTTTGAAAATGACGACAAGCTGCGACAGATGGAATATTTTTCAAAATCAAATTAAATGTATACTCCGTAATTAAAAATTCGACTTGAGAAATTCAAAAAGTAACAAATTTGGACTTGCAATACTCAAATGTAACTCTTATTTTATTTTTAATATTGCACATATGTTTGAAAAACAATTATGTTGAAATCTTCGCGTCATATTATGAAACGATAAACGTAAGAATTTCATTCCAATTGTATTTAATGAAAAATCAATGACCCATTAAATTATAAAACAAATCATTGATTAGAGATAATTGATGTTCCAGACAAAGGTTATGTTACATGATTATTAAAATGATTACATCACTCTTTGTTTGTGGGCCATCGAAATTTAGACCCACTCGTTCTCAAACAAAAAACTCGTGAGTCTAAATTCCGATAACCCATTCACAAGAGTGATGTAATCCCTCATTAAATCATCATAATCATGATAATTTGTTTTTCATAGATACAGAACACGAGAGCGAAGATGAATCAGGTATGTGTATGTTGTTTCGAAAATTTTACCTTCAGAACATAAATTCAATATGGATTCTGCCATTTACAATTTGAAATTACAATTTGAAACTCTAATACATTCTGAATTCTTATAGAATCAACCAAATAAAACTGTCAACAAATGGCAACAAATGGAATTCGCTGATTAGTGATATTCTCTTGTGAAAAACTATAAGTGTACACATTTTTTTTAGAATACGGCTTCTCTTAGTTGCGGATAACAGAGTATAGATAGATAGATAGATGTTAACGTATTTACTTCACCCTAATTGCGGTGTAGTCAAAATCAAAGATAAGTACAGTATAAAAGTTAAATTTTAATTGGTTGATATAGTGAATTTATTACTATTTAATTTTTCATTAGGACCTGAAAATGATCCCAAACCCTGGTACAGACGACGTCGAAGACGATGGTGGGGACGCCGCCGTCGTCGTGGCAAGAAATAAATCAGCAACTTCAAAGCACTGCCATTATCGTCATGAACTTTTCTTCCTCAATATAATAGTACAATGACGTAGCGATGACTTAACTTTTGTAAAGTATTTGCTTGTGATAATAATTAATCTTTTCAGTTATTTTTTAAACTGATCTTTGATGTTGTCATGCGTCATAATACATTTCTATTTCTCCCAACGTTGTGTTTTATAAGGAAGTCTTAAAACGCACTGGGATTTTTCAGGCGCTGTGATTTGTATTGTCTGGCACAACATAATTCAATTTCTTGCTAAATTCCAAGTTATTTCTAGACGGTTTCGATTTAATATATCATTCGACATGATAATGAAACGACTTAAAAACAGCATAAAAATACATCCAAAATATGCATGGACTCCTGGTTAAATGATAGAAAGTAAAAAGTGACGCCAAAAATTCAAAAAGGCTTTGACACAAAGAGAAATCAATCAATTATAAAGGAAAATTAACTGTTAATGCTTTTCAGATATCAATTGAAATGTTAATAATTTTAATATATTGAACAGCAAGATAATAAGTAATTGGCGCTTGCTACCTATGAGCTATTGATATTTGGCGCACGAGGGGCAAGTAAGGAGAAAATGAGATGGCATTAGAAATTTGCGAGCAGCCTCGTTGATCTATTTTCGCCTTCGAATCTTCCCCTGAAGTGACAGTAGTGCACCAAAAGCAGTAGCTTATAGGAATAGGAAACTGTGTGCCAAAAGCTTTGTAATAAAACTAGCACAGCTTTTACAGGCATTTTCATGCATTCCTTGCTTATTAAATGTTTTGAAAACTCCTGATCAAATTGGTAATTCTCATTAGTGATATCGAGTTCAAATTGTAAGATTGATTGCGTTTTCGAACCTAGTTTTCCAATGGTGATTTGGCGTCAAACTCTAAACCAATCATATCGATCGAATCCTACACATACATGTGTCGAGATACACATTGTGGGAGAGTCTCAAGGCAACTGCTGATCAAAAGTATGACAATGTCTTGACGTGTTGTGAACGTTACATTAACGGTGAAAGTCTAAAATGGCCTGTTAAATCAGAGTTGGAAGATGGTATATTATTATTTCTCCAAGTTTTACAAACAACAAAGCCAGATTTGATAGAAAGTATTGTCGTCGAAAACAATGATTTCAATTAAGATGTAGATAATACCGATGTGACTATCGAATTACAAACTCAACGAGCCACAATTTCAAATGACGACTTCAACCAACCCACATACAGTGATGTCGTTAGTGATGAAACTTTGAACCAGGTTTTGCCTGTGTTGTCTACGGCACCATTGATAGTTGATACCACACAGCCACACAGACATGCGAGAACCTGTTAAGGGGACTATGCAAACATGGCTTGTCCGGCAAAAGGGATGGGGCTTGCCAATTTTTACACCCAAAGGTATGTTCTCGTCACTTAAAACATGGCCGGTTTCGTGGTGGGTGCAAATTCACACAAAATGAATGCACAAAACTTCATCTTTATATCTGCCCATCCTCGTACAAAAGTAGATCCTGTTTAAATGAATTTTGTACAGCGATGCATTTAAAAGGTACTGTTAGGTACATCCCGTCACAACAAAAATGCGAGACCTCAAAACGATAGAATGCAAACCATGATCCACCAAAGACCAATTCCAAATATTATTCCCGGAAAAATGATGCAAACTGGAAATCACTTACTTACTAGACCATCTATTTTTGGGTCAGCTCAGGCTGCAGCTGATCAAACAACAAACAATGTGTCGATTTTACCGTCCCAACCACCTTTTTGTATCCGGGGAGATCCCCTCCGGAACCTCCGGAATACGGCATGACGAGAATGGAGGCCCATTTGGACAAATTAATGACTCTACTAACACATCAACTTCAACCACAGAGGTCAACATTTCAACAGCTACACCCAGTTTGTTAAATTGTTACTATTTCAACTCAAGGTCGATTGTTAATAAACTGGATAATCTATTTATTTTACTCACCTCATCTGAATATGATATTATCTTTATATCTGAAACATGGTTATCCACAATTATACCAGATTCACTGCTAACTACATCAGCCGGTTACACTATTATAAGAATCGACAGGAGCACAATTGGTGGGGGTGCTGCTATTTTTGTTAAATCCGAACTTACTTTTACTATTATTGATTTACCGCAAACACTTAATCCTCTGGAATGTTTGGCAATTGACATCCGTCTGACAGGAAATCAGATATATCGATTTGTTTGTTTTTATCAATCACCATCAAATTCAATAGATATAAATTCTACAAATGACCTTTGCACCTGCATAGACTTTTCTTCATCTTGCACATTTCCTTGCTTTCTATTTGGTGACTTTAATTACCCATCAATAGAGTGGAATATCCCTATGAGTTCATGCGATACATGTCATGATCTCTTCTTAGATGCCGTCGTGAGAAATGATCTCCGTTAAGTTATAAATGAACCAACACGATCGAATAATATTCTGGATCTTATTCTAACCTCAACACCCCATCTCATCAGTGAATTAACAGTAGTGGAACCATTTACTCAAACCTGCGATCATAATGCTATCAATGTTTCTATAAATATCCCGAACTCAGTTGTTATCGAAACAAATAAACTTGTACCAAATTTTCGTAAGGCAAATTACTGTGAAATAAATAATCATCTCAGCTGTATCAATTGGCTTTCTAAAAAATCACGAAGGTTTTCTGCGATCTGATTGGTCGAATGAGCGTGCATGAAATATTAGTGTAAAACATGGCTCCGAAAACCGGGAAAACCGCAAGCTTCAAAAAGTTTGATCTGTGATAAAGTACAGAATTTTTAACTTTTTGATAACAATCCAATAAATATCTCAATAATTGCTACGATTTACAAAATGACATTTAGCTCAAGATGTTTATATTTATTGAAAAGCGTGGTGAATGAGTTATTGGTCGTGTAACATGCAAGATAAAAACACAGAATGAAAGACAATTATAGGCTACGCTAATTCAAGGTAAACCTAAAATTTAAATAACAATTAGTGAATTAATTTGCTAAAGAACTATTGTACCACTTATATTACAGACGTTCTTGTATATGCCTTTCTTTATTCGACAAAATCTATCTTGTTGTTGGATTCTCTTTATGCTTGGTTTATGAATTGAAATTGAATTTTAAATTGTGAATTCATGAATTGAAAATTCGCCGTCGAATGAGATTCCGACATTTGTTTTATTTTAGAAAAGGGTTACCACATGCTTGCAAATGTTTGTATTCATATTTACTAAACTCGAAAAGTTGGGAGACACTCGGGAAGCTAAAATTCACTCGCTCGGAGCTCGTGATTTTTTAGCGCTTCACTCGTGTCTCCCAACATTTTCTCGTTTAGTAAATATGAATACAAACATGGCAAGTATGTGGTAACCCTTTATTCTAAATACGAACAATGTGGAGATAATATAGAAACATTTTGGAACTCAATTACAAATGAATTTGACTATTGCACAGATAACTTTATTCCAAAACATCAACAAAACAAAAAGAGTAAGCCAAAGCATCCCAAATCAATCCGTGTCTTGGCCTGGTCGAAGAGAGACGCTTATATCTCAAGCAAAACAGACCCTTCTTCTAAACAAATATTCAAATAACTAAGCCAAAAATATGCCTCAGAAGTGAAAGATTTTAACATTAAAAAAGAGAAATCATTATTAGAAGAAGGCTCTCTTTCACGATTTTATGACTTTGTAAATAATAAATTAAACTCAAAGCCTACTATACCCCCATTAAAATGACACTGGTACTCTTATTACAGATGAACACGAGAAATCAACTATTTTAAATATCTACTTCACATCAGTTTTTACTTGTGACAATGGTAATCAACCTGAATTCAAACAGCGAGTAAGTACAGATACTTTTATTAGTTCTATTCCGTTTTCGTATTCAGAAATTGTGAAGTCACTACATAAATTACCATCGAAAACTTAACGAACGCCTGATAATTACCCAGCTTTATTTTTCAAATCAGTTGCAGAAGAAATTGCGATACCATTACGTTTTTAATTTGAACATTCCATGAAAACTGGCAAGCTACCGTCGTCATGGAAACAAGCAATTGTTTGCCCCATATTTAAAAAAGGCAGCTCATCTTGCAAATCTAACTACAGACATATATCTCTTACATCGATTGCCTGTAAAGTAATGGAGTCAATAATTTCTAAACATATTCTATCTTATCTAAGAAAAAACAACTTATAACACGTCATCAATTTGGATTTTTATCCCGTTGCTCCACATGCACCCAACTATTGGAAACATTAGACGAATGGACTATTGCTGTAAATAATCGTCTCCGCCTCGATGCAATCTACGTTGACTTCAGTAAAGCCTTCGACACCGTGTCCCAGGAGAAACTTTTACATAAATTAAGAGGTTACGGTATTTCCTTTGAATTACTAAATTGGATCGAATCCTTCCTTTCCAATCGAACACAGCAAGTATCTACCAATGGCGCTCTATCTTCGCCCTTGGATGTCGTCACTAGTGGAGCTCCGCAAGGATCAGTACGCGGTCCCTTACTTTTTTTACTTTATATCAACGATATTGTTGATTGTCTCGAAGATCATTGCCATCTCAAACTTTTTGCTGATGATGATAAGTTTTATTCATCGAGGTCAGATACTTCCACTCCTCGAGCACGTATAAAAACGCTTCGAAATTTCTCAGAATGGGCAGACATCTGGCAGCTGCGTATCGCCATTGACAAATGCAGTTCATTATCCGTTGGTAACAAAATATCTATCCCATCAAATGTATATTATTTAGATAGATTTCCATTGAATGAAGTCAATGAAGTGAGAGATATTGGTATTTTTATTACATCGGACCTTAAATCTTCTCACCATTGCTGTAAATTAGTTGCAAAAGCTTCGTCACGTACCTATTTATTATTTAAATGTTTTACATCAAACAGTGCCCAGCTTCTTCTAAGGGCTTACAAGGTATATATTCGTCCTATTGTTGAAGCAGATACACCTGTCTGGAGCCCATTTTTTATGAAAGACATTTTATCTATTGAAAAGATTCAACGCAAGTTTACGCGAATTTTATGTAAAAGTGCAAATATTATATATTCGTCATACGAAAATCGCCTTAAAAAGCTCGAACTTGAATCTTTAGAAACTCGACGAGTAAAATTCGATTTGGTCATGTTATTCAAAGTTTTAAATAACTTAGTTGACCTAACGCCATGTAATCTAATTAAATATTCACCTGTGGTACATGATACCCGCGGCCATTCTAGAAAGCTTTGCTCTAGATTTATCTCGAAGACTAATATCGTACAACATTCATTTTTCAATCGCGTTATTCCCTGGTGGAACTCTCTAACTGAAGATATTGTTCTGAGCAAAACGTTACAAACATTCAAACTAAAATTAGAAAAAATAGCTCTAACTAACTTTACAAAATAATATTAATAATGATTTCAATTCCATAATAATGAAAAAAAATATATATAATAATAATTCTCACTTCTCAATTTATGCCAAAATTGAACTGTATTTAATTAACCAATCAAATTATTGTAAATTATTATAACTCTTTAGCGTTAAATTATAGTAGAAACATTTTATTTGTATTTAAAGGCTGTTTGTAAGTGGGGGCTACCGCCCTCCTTTATCTGCCGGTTAATTATACTGTTTTGACAAAATATATCATATCATATCATATCAAGTAAAAAAAATTAATAACATACAATCTCTGGCCTTGAAAAGGCGCTGTGCCTAAATCAACCCACAGCTGTGACACTAATGTCAAATTTATTAAAATTTCTAATGGAAAATTGTTGCTCAGAAAGATACAATGCTCAGCATGAACTATTTCTTCTTTATGAGCCTATTCTTGAAATATGTTATTGATTTATTAATTCTAACAACGCACGTCATGTTACTACGCCGTCCTCAACTGTACTATCATTACATCAGCGAAAGAAAAGGAAAATGTTTTTAATTATTATTTTCCACAGTTTTTACATTATTTATTATTGAGTCTTGCAGCTCAAACAGTAATAATAAAATAACCCAAATTGGACATCGATGTTATGAAAGTGCTGGCTTCATTTCGCGATCCCAGTCAACATTTTTCCAGCATTTTCACAACAACGAGATCGATGTCGTGAAAAAGATATCAAAATTCTGGCTTCATTTGGTAACCCTACTCAACAGATTTCGGTGCTGGATTTTGTTGACGGCCACTTTGAAGATGATCAACAAAATTTGTCAACGTTCTATTGTTCTCTTCGCTGTTGTCAAAATTCTGGCTTCCTTTGGCTACCCGAGCCTGCATTTTAACAACATTTCACATATCGAATTTCAAATAACTCAAAAACGTCTCTATTATTTGTCAATCATTACGTAATGTTTTAGTTATTCACATTTAAATTGCCCACGAAGCAATGCAAATCAGGACAATCAAAAACGAAAAAGTATATGATTGAACTAGAATAATATGAATAAATATAAAACTTAATCAAGTGACGCCGATGACTATTTACCCTTTTAAACACTTTACTAGCTCCGGATGTTGTGAAAATCATGGCTTCATTTGGCCACCCTAGTTAGCATTCTGCCAGCATTTCTTCGGCGCCAGCGATTGAAGTTGTGAAATTGCTGGCAAAATATTGAATTGGCTGGCTAAATTAAACCATCGTTCTCACAACATTAATGCGAAATTTTATCAAATGTGGTGAAAGTGTTGTCTACATTTGCTGGGGCTTTATTTTGCACGACCTTTCTGCTAAATCATTAGCCACTTTTCAAGTTAAATAAAACAATTATAACAACATTGCATATTGTACATGCTTAAAATAAAATAATTATGTATTCAAATAATTTGTCCTTTATAGGTTACGATTGTTTGTTAAGGGTAGCTTTTAATTCGATATGAAAAGCATTTCATAGATTGAAAATTCTTTCGCACTTTGCTAATTTCAGCATTCTTATGTTCGATGATCCGTCCGTGGAGGTGCCGACGAGTATAACCCACATAATTGGTATTGTATTGTACAAGTCACATTTGAAATAGTAGTCGATGTAAACGATGGATCGTTTGTTTGTAATGCGCATGCGCAGTTTATATTAATTTTCTTCTTATATTGTACACTTTTTATGCGCTTGCGCACTAGTTAAATGTTACGCCTTTTTTACATAAGTAATATTATAATCGTTTTATAAATCAGTTCGTGTAAGTCTCCCCAGAGTTCGGAGCTGCGCAATTGAAAGTATATGTATTGAAAGTCTTCACCGAGTTGAAGCATTATTAAATTACAGTTGGTTTATCTGCAGTTGTAAAGTATTGGTTGCGGACAAACACGAAGGTATTTATCATACAGATATATTTGTTCGTTAATTAGTATGTATATTTGAATTGATAACTTGTAACATTTACTATTGTTAATTTAGAAAAACCAGTCAGATATTGACAATTTGATATTAAGAAAATACATGTTTGAAAATACAAGAAGTTGGTATTTTGACTGCGTTGATCTCGCCAATGAATTATGCAACCAATCAGTGTAACAGAGTTTACATAAAGTTTTTCTTCCGTCCTGTTCTTGGTCTGGCGATAAAGGTGTTCTTGGTCTGGCGATAAAGGCGTTCTTGGTCTGACGATAAAGGTGTTCTTGGTCTGGCATATGAAGAGAAGATGTCTACTTTAGATGCAAGTCACCCAATGGTTGTTCAGCTGAAAAGACAAGTAAACGAGTTGAACATAATATACGCTGATATTGAGTTATTATTATCGTCAAGAAACTGTAAACAAGAAGATATTGAAACGTTAAAGGAAAGACAAAAGAAATCGTGGAGGCGGTATGCTGCGTGTAACAACGCGTTAGTTAATTTAGACGATAGTGATAATGATGAAATTAGAATTAATCATTTTGAACGATGTGAACTAAATTCGAAATTTGAAAATAAGTTAAACGAATGGATCCCTGAGGCTTTGCCCGATGGCATAGCAAGTAATCGCCATCGAACCTTTGATCCACAGAGAAGTAGCGCCGGTTCGAAATCCGGTTCAGTTAATTACGATTATGATAACATGTCAATCTCATCAGTCGGTTCTATATCGTCTTTGGCCTCAAGCAAAATGAGGGCAAAACGAGCCGAAAGGAAAATAAATGAGACTAATTTAGAATTTCAATTAGCTGTCGCAAAGGCTAAATTTGAATCAATTAGAAAGCTTAATAATGCACAAACAGAATTAGAAGAGAGTCAACTAGAGTTAATAAACCTACAAGAACAGGATTTAATTAGTAAGGTTGAATTAGATGATAATACAAAGGCTCTCATAGATTCATCGGATAATGCTAACGTTACAAATAATTTAATTAATAACGAAAGCATTGATTTAGTTTCACCGAGTATTGTTGTTGATAATAATATAAAAGTAAATAAGGATAATATTACTAGCAGTAATAATGAAACAAAAATCGTCGAAATTGAACGCAACGAACGTTCAAATGAACATAGTAAGGCCGCCGCAGAACAGGGCGCGCGTGCACAACCAACTGCGCTGGGATTTGAAGCAATTCAGGCAGCCCTAGAAGCAGTCACGAAATTGAGTATTGCTCACGATTTACCAAATATAGACATTGTTAAATTCAACGGAGACTCATCAACATATCCACGATTCATAAAAAGATTCAATGAAATGGTTATGATGAAGCCCCTAACAGAGGATCAAAAAATGACAAGGCTATTGCAATTTGTAGAAGGCCCCGCAAAAAATGCTGTCGAAGGCTTTGAATTAGCCGCTCCTGGAAAATTAGAAAGGGCACTCAAATTATTAGAGCTTCGATATGGCCAAAAATTCGCAATATTTGAAGTTTGTTTGGAGAAATTGACTAAAAGAAATTCAATAAAATTCTCAGATAAAAAATGGTTTATGGACCTAGCAGATGATTTAAATAAACTTATTGAAACAATGTCTGCCACAAACAACACGTCAGCGATTGGTATTGAAACCATTCGGGAAATTGTAAAAAAGACGCCTAAGTATTTTCATAGACAATGGCAAAAGAAAGCCAGGAAAATAACAATTAATGATTCACGTCTGCCAAATATAAAAGACCTCGCAGAAATCGTAAATGAAGAGGCAGTTATGTTGAACGATGCAATATTTGGTTCATTAAGTTTTTCAAGTCATTCAACAAATGAAAATTCTTTCACGAGTGGTAGTAAACCAAAAATGAAATTTTCAACGCTAGCAACAGAAAAAGCGGAAGTCGATTTAGTTCAAAACAATAGTAACGCAAATTCTAGAAACAATGCAAAGGAATGTCCCGTTTGTAAACAAACCCATTCAATCACAGCATGTGAAATATTTAAATCAAAGAGCTTCGATGAAAAAACAAATATAGTGAAGCAAAACAGACTATGTTTTAGATGTTTAAAATTTGGTCACATTGCGAGAAGATGTGATATGAATGCAAAATGTACAGAATCAGATTGTAACGGAAGGCACCATACATTGATGCACAGAAATAACAGAGAATTTCAATCAAATGAATCAAATGTCGCTACGGCTGAATCACACTGTATGAACACGGAGGCCGGTACTTTGTTACAGATTGTCCCAGTGACAATACACGGCAATAACAAAACGGTTAATACGTATGCTGTGCTTGACAGTGCGTCGCAATTAAGTTTTTGCAGCACCACATTGATAAATGAGCTGAATTTAAAGGGTGTCAGATGCTCACTTAATCTAACTACGATAAACAAGCAGACTAACAAAGATGCAATCAAAACATCACTTACCGTATCAAAATTAAATCAAGATTTATCTGATAGTTTAGTATTGAATCCAGTGTGGGCCATCGATGATTTCAATGTTGCAAGAAAAAGTCTACATAATCTTGACAGACAAATAGCAACATTTGCACATTTAGAAGGGATTGAATTTCCAAAGGTTGATATAAATAAAGTTACATTGTTGATCGGAGCAAAGTTGTCCTGACGCTTTGGTGGCAATCAATCACCGTAAAGGCAAACCAAATGAACCATGGGCTATTGAGACACATCTTGGCTGGTCGCTGATGGGCCCAATGGGGAAATCGACAAATGAAATCAATACCAATGCCAATAACATTGAAGAGGTAGATGGTATATTGCATGAGAGCGTTGCCAAATTCTGGGCAATAGAAACCTACGGAACAAAGTCAGAAAATCCTGAATGGTCAGTAGAGGACAAGAAAGCTGTGGAGATAATGAAGACATCAGTGCAACTAGTCAATGGTCATTATCAAGTAGGAATGCCCTGGAAAAACAACAATCAGATGCCTGATAATATACAAGCAGCAAGGAAGCACCTACAAAGTTTAAAGAAAAGGCTAATAAGTAGTGATGAGTTATATAATAAATATAAAGATATCTTAGACGATTATTTGTTAAAGGGCTATGCCCGAAAATTGAATGTTGATGAAATAAAAATACATAATGAAAAAACGTGGTATTTACCTCATCATCCTGTGTTAAATGATAGTAAGCCAGGGAAGATCAGGATAGTATTCGATGCTGCTGCTAAATACGAAGAAACATCTCTAAATGATCAGCTATTAAGTGGTCCAGATCAAACAAGCTCTCTCTTGGGTGTACTATCCAGATTTCGACTCGGGAAAATTGCCATATGTACTGACGTTGAGACAATGTTCTATCATATCAAAACAACCAAAAAGGACAGGGAAGCGCTTCGATTTTTGTGGTGGCCAAATAATTTACAGGAAGAGCCAAGCATATATCAAATGTGTGTTCACATATTCGGTGCTACCTCATCTCCATCGATAGCTAGTTTTGCACTTCGTCAAACAGCAAAGGACAACAGAGAAAGTTATAGCAGCGAAGTTTACGGAAGCGTTTTCAAGAATTTCTACGTTGACGATTACCTAAAAGCGTTTCAGAACGAAAACGAGGCTGTAGAATTTGTCGAGGGAATCACCTCTATGCTGTCAAAGGGGGGATTCCGCTTAAGAAAATGGCTTTCCAATGATGTTGATGTTTTGGTTGGGGTTTCCCCTGAGGATAAAGCAAAGGTCCTAAACTTGGATTTCGATGATAAGGTAACAGAGAAAACGCTTGGTGTACTTTGGGATATCAATGAAGACTGCTTGAAATTTCAAGTCAAAGCCAAAATAAAACCTCCAACTAAACGTGGTCTTCTGTCTTTGGTGAGCTCTGTTTACGACCCACTGGGATTTGTCAGTCCGTTTGTGTTCAGAGGGAAACAACTGATCCAAGAGTTATGGAAATTAAAGATCAACTGGGATACTGAAGTTCCTGAAAAACACCTAAAGTTATGGAAGACTTGGATGGAAGAACTTCCAAAGCTAGATAATCTGAAAATTCCAAGGAATATTTTAAAATGTAAAGTGAATGAGTACAACAGTATACAGCTACACATATTCTGTGATGCAAGTGAGAAAGGGTATGGTAGTGCAGTGTATTTAAGAACATCGAACAGCAAAGAAGTAATCTGCAATCTTGTGCTAGGAAAGGCTAGAGTTTCACCATTAAAAGCGATGACTATCCCAAGGCTAGAGCTTCAAGCTGCAATAGTAGGAGTCAACATGAGTTTGAAGGTAATAGAGGAGCTACAATTGCCTTACGAAAAAGTGGTTTATTGGACAGACTCTACTACGGTAATACATTACATTCACAACGAGTCAAAGAGGTACAAGACATTTGTCGCAAATAGAGTAATGCAAATTAGAGAATCTACAACGCCTCAACAATGGAGATACGTCCCATCTGCTGACAACCCAGCTGACGACGCCTCAAGAGGCCTGAGAGCCGAAGAAATGCATGAAGGGTGTAGGTGGTTAGTTGGTCCAGAGTTTCTGTTGAAAGGTGAAGAAGAGTGGCCAAAGAATCCAAAAATTGTAGAGAGTGTCATTGAAGATCCAGAAGAAAGAAATGAAGTTCATTCAATTACCTGTATCAGTGATGACGACATGACCCAGATTATCAATAAATATTCTTCTTGGAATAAATTAAAGACAACCGTAGCTTGGTTGAAAAGGTATATATCCTACATTCGTCATAAGGTCATGTTAAAGAAACAAGAAGTAGTATCAGAAGAGATGAAAAAGGGGGATGTATCAGCGGAAGAACTAAAGGAAGCAGAAGTTGCAATTGTCAAGTATGTCCAACGAAGGGAGTTTGAAAAGGAAATTGAGTTGATTGACAGTAAAAAATCGTTGTCAAGGAACAGTAAAATTGTAAAGTTAAACCCTTTTTTAGAAGATGGTGTTTTGCGTGTTGGTGGTCGTTTGAAAAATGCCCCACTTGAATATGATACAAGGTATCCATTGATCCTTCCAAAGTCGCATTACGTCTCAAAGTTAATCATTGTAAGTGAACACATGAAGTTGGGTCATGTTGGACAAGAGCATGTATTGTCATCTTTACGTCAAAGATATTGGATCCTTGGAGCAAGAAGTACAGTTCGAAAGTTAGTCAGAAATTGTTTGCTGTGTATGAAGTTAAAAAGGCCCATGGCTCATCAATTTATGTCTGCCCTTCCCTCCTCACGTGTAATGCCCTATTTGCCCCCCTTTGCTAATTGTGGTATTGATTATTTTGGACCCCTTCAAGTAAAGGTTGGAAGATCTATTGTGAAGCGTTATGGTTGTTTGTTTTCTCGCTTCAATACAAGAGCCATTCACATAGAAATTGCGAACAATTTAGAAACAGATTCCTTTATTAATGCACTAAGGCGGTTTATGGCCAGAAGAGGTTCACCGAGATCTATTTACAGCGACAATGGTTGTAATTTTAAAGGTGCTGAAAAAGAGTTGAGTGTTTGGCTAAAGAGCTTTGACCACAAAAAGATTGGCTATTGTCTGAGGAAAGTTGGTACATCATGGAACTTCAATACGCCCTATGCAAGTCATCATGGAGGAGTCTGGGAAAGGATGATACGTAGTGCCAGAAGTATAATGAGAGCAGTTATTGGGAATTCATTATTGGTTGATGAAACGTTAACAACATTTATGGCTGAAATAGAATGCATTATCAACAGCAGACCATTGACAAGTATCAGTGACGACCCTAAAGATTTAGAGGCATTAACACCTAGTCACCTGCTACTACAGATACAATCAGCAAATACACCTCTTGGAGACATAACAGATAAAGATAGTTTATCAAGAAAAAGATGGAGGCAAGGGCAACATTTGACTCAGCACTATTGGATAAGATGGATTAAAGAGTATCTACCGACTCTCCAACGGCGAATGAAGTGGACAGACAAGACAAGCAACTTCAAGATTGGCGACCTAGTCCTAGTCAAAGATGAAAATAAGCAGAGACATCATTGGCCATTGGGACGGGAAATTGCGCTTTTTCCCAGCAAAGACGGTTGTGTGCGCTCTGTGCAAGTTAAATTGAGAGACAGTGAGTTTAAGCGTCCTGTTGCAAAAATTGTAAACTTAGAAGAAGAGCTTTAATTTATAAGATGTTTTAAGTTGAGCATTTAATAATGCTCGGAGGCCGGTGTAAACGATGGATCGTTTGTTTGTAATGCGCATGCGCAGTTTATATTAATTTTCTCCTTATATTGTACACTTTTTATGCGCTTGCGCACTAGTTAAATGTTACGCCATTTTTACATAAGTAATATTATAATCGTTTTATAAATCAGTTCGTGTATAAATCAAGTCTCCCCAGAGTTCGGAGCTGCGCAATTGAAAGTATATGTATTGAAAGTCTTCACCGAGTTGAAGCATTATTATATTACAGTTGGTTTATCTGCAGTTGTAAAGTATTGGTTGCGGACAAACACGAAGGTATTTATCATACAGATATATTTGTTCGTTAATTAGTATGTATATTTGAATTGATAACTTGTAACATTTACTATTGTTAATTTAGAAAAACCAGTCAGATATTGACAATTTGATATTAAGAAAATACATATTTGAAAATACAAGAAGTTGGTATTTTGACTGCGTTGATCTCGCCAATGAATTATGCAACCAATCAGTGTAACAGAGTTTACAGTCGACGAATAATAATAATGGTGATAGATCAAAGAAAACACAGTCTTTACTGTAACTCCAAGTTTCACGCTACTATCAAAATATATTTGGGAGCTGAAAGACAACAACAGCGAGTATACAGTCAAATGGTCACCCATCGCCAATGCTAAGCCATATAGCAACATTTCAAAAAAGTGTCATTTATGTTTATTGGAAAAATACCACATTATATGCTCAAAAGAAAAACTATTAAATCGAAAATCCGAACTAATTTCTAAATGTCGTCACGAAAACAAATTCTTTTTAGCTAATTTTAAAGAAACAAAAACAAAATAATAATCAACCAATTGATGTAATAGGAAACAATTTTATTTATTTTCTCTATTTTCAAAAGAAAAACTTACACCATTGTATTTAAACAATAACACTATAATTAACAATAGCGCGGCATTCACGTATAGTCTGAAATAGGAGTTAAAACTGTCATGTATGTATACATTTTTCATAGAATAAAAAACTGTCTGATGATCGCAGTAGCGTGAAACTTGGAGTTACAGTAAAGAATGTGTTTTCTTTGATCTATCACCATTATTATTATTTACCGCTCTGCCAAATGTTGACATTGAGCACTATTTTGTCTGCTATTGGATAAACCTATACTTATTATATTATTATTATTATTATTATTATTATTATTATTATTATTATTATTATTATTATTATTATTATTATTATTATTATTATTATTATTATTATTATTATTATTATTATTATTATTATTATTATTATTATTATTATTATTATTATTATTATTATTATTATTATTATTATTATTATTATTATTATTATTATTATTATTATTATTATTATTATTATTATTATTATTATTATTATTATTATTATTATTATTATTATTATTATTATTATTATTATTATTATTATTATTATTATTATTATTATTATTATTATTATTATTATTATTATTATTATTATTATTATTATTATTATTATTATTATTATTATTATTATTATTATTATTATTATTATTATTATTATTATTATTATTATTATTATTATTATTATTATTATTATTATTATTATTATTATTATTATTATTATTATTGTTATTATTATTATTATTATTATTATTATTATTATTATTATTATTACTATTATTATTATTATTATTATTATTATTATTATTATTATTATTATTATTATTATTATTATTATTATTATTATTATTATTATTATTATTATTATTATTATTATTATTATTATTATTTTATTATTATTATTATTATTATTATTATTATTATTATTATTATTATTATTATTATTATTATTATTATTATTATTATTATTATTATTATTATTATTATTATTATTATCATTATTATTATTATTATTATTATTATTATTATTATTATTATTATTATTATTATTATTATTATTATTATTATTATTATTATTATTATTATTATTATTATTATTATTATTATTATTATTATTATTATTATTATTATTATTATTATTATTATTATTATTATTATTATTATTATTATTATTATTATTATTATTATTATTATTATTATTATTATTATTATTATTATTATTATTATTATTATTATTTTTATTATTATTTTTTGTTGTTAATATTATATTCTTATATATAATAATGACAAAAAACGATAGTAACAAGTTCCTCTTATGGAGCATCATCTGCCAAATGTAACACTCCATCTATGACGGAAACGACGAATCCAGGGTTTAGGAGCTGGAAAAATTATTAAATCGCCGGAGTGTTCTTTTAACATCTGATGTAATAAAATAGCAAAGTGAATTTGAAGGCTCAACACTAAAATTCACCTTGTTCAAACCTACTTTACATTTTTTCAAAGTTATCTTTGTTTGAAAAAACACAATTCATCGTAGACTGGACAGTAATTATTATATGACGATTAAAGTGTCAAACAAGACCGGCAGCCTTTGTATGGAATTTTATTGAAACTGGATATCGTAGCTTTGTTTATCACGTCATATAATTTTATTGAGTTGATGATATTTGTGCAGTGAATTATGAAACTCCACTTTTAATACTTTGTAACATTTTCGAAAAACATAAGCAAAACAATTCGAGTTGTAAAATGATGACAACCGGGGTTTTAAATAGGACCGATATATGACCTTGGAACATCATTACATGCTAACAATTACATGCTGTGAAGCTTTATCGGAATTTTTCCTTCCAAAAATATCGCGGTTCGAGACGCAGACAAATTAGCGACTGGGCATCGGTCATTAATAAAACATAGATTGAATCAATCTTGTAACAAACCATAATATCCAAACACCTAGAAGCCAAACATGATGCTTATTTTGTTTCGATCGAAGTTCAGTAATTTCAGTGTAATTCAAATACAAAAATATATGCCGTTGATTTGATGCTGTCAAAATGAATCTAGGCTCGATATATTTCTTCTTTGCAAGAAATATCACATTCACAGATTTGTAAAAAGAAAAACAATATTGAATGTGCACACTTATCTACATTATGCTTTATTTCAACAAAATTCTTTATACACTATTGCAGTCTTGGTAAACAGTCTTTAAACCATAAAACTCTTCTTTGTAGTTTATTGCCACCAGAACCCTTCTCGTGGCACAGAATATTCCAGATTTCATCGCTGTGGAAACTCAAAACCGATTTGGTGATGTCACAACTGGTGTTTGAAAATGATGTTTTGAAAAAAAACAATTTTTTCAAAGCATTTATCGCCGGGCAAAAATGCCCCTTTAATACATTCATAATAAATTGTTGTCAAGTTGAAGTTGGTAAACATATTCTCACCTGTATTGAGGTTTTCAACATGAATGGTCAATATACCATATAATTATTGGTGGAAGCTGCGCTATATGTATTTTAGTATGAAAGAAAGTGACAAAAAATCAAGATTAAATTTATTCCGGCGTTTCGACATTGTTTTCATTTTCAATGTTAAAAGAAATATTATATGAAATTACTAGATATATATATAGGTGGATATAGATTTAACATTCTATGGCTATTCTTTACAAAGAGAGAATTAAGAAAATCTACAGATAAAAAGACAATAGAACGCTGTGACAAAGGAAACGATTAAACTAAAAGTCGCGACTCAATTGAATCGCTTTGAATGTTAAAGTGGGAATAAACCCCCAGACTATCTTTACATATATAGTAGAACCCAACGTGAAAAAACTATGACGTAATTTTTTTTTCGATCTGGCAATTATTTCTTGGTGAAAAATGCCTTCAAAGTGGTGTTTTGGCCCAAATGTCGCTGAGGGAAAAAAGGGATTGGATCTAGCTTTATGACGACAAAGTCACAAGTCGTGTGGTTTTTCTAATAGACTTTAGATCGGATTAATCACGCGATGTTACGTTTGAGATGGCGTAGCTCTGTGACGGCAATCTATTGTTCTCTCCCACAAAACTGAGGTAAGGAAGAACATATAAACTCAAGAGTAGCAAAATTCCAGATGATTTAATGATTTTAAAGTTCACGAATTTGAAGAAAATAAAAATCAGAAAATATTTCATTCATAGCGCGCGTTATACAGATTATATTTTGACATATCATTCTCACACATATTTAACACATATCAAAAGATTCTCTGGTGACCACATAAGCTAGCTAAGTAGAATTTATTGTTGTAAGCATATGTCTGCACTGAAAATGGAGTGTTTTCTTTTGAGGGTAAAAATCATAATGTATGATGGGAAACGCTATTAAGAACACCATAGCCGTCGGTTTTATAGTCCTCTTTTCACAGTAGTGAAATCTGTCCATCTGATTTCTCGTCTCTGTAGAAAGGTATTTTGTGCAAAGTAACTTCTGCACTGTATTACTGCATCCTGTGACGACATGATGCTAACATGTTCTACTTTCTAGCCGAAGGAATGAATACTAGACTGGTAAAATAATTTTGTGGCGTATGTAAAATAAGGAACGAGACTTCACATTGCAAAACCCTAATTGAATTGAATTAACTGTGACAGTATCTACCTTTTTTTGTCAGAATCTTCTTGGTGATAAGTTTGGTACAAAATATAAACACAATTAAGATTACACAACCTTTCGACTGATTGACTTCTGCTATTTCATGATACAGCATTACCTTTAAGGATTAGAAATATGTCTATAGGCATGTTACCATAGTTACTGTTGTCACTGCTTTCGATCTCATACTGTAAATATTCGTCATGATGTAACTTGACCCTCAAGGGGCAAACAATTTTTATGTATAAACTGATCTAACCTGTTTGGAAAATAATACATACCATTTTCCATTCATAATCGAATAAACCTTTTTATTTAGGCGCAGTGGCTTTTGAAAGAAGTAAATGAGAATACAAACGCCGCAAGCTTGTCACCTTTGGGTCATCATGAAAACTACAAGCATGCATATTGGGTTGACTCATTGATTTCAGCCTGTGAAATTTATCGTTTCTTGGTTTCATAATAATAATTCAGAAAATCATATATCAGTGTCTTGATTTTTATACATACTGAATAATGTGTTATCGACTAGCAGTAACATAGAGTACACTTACAAATAAAAAATAAAACTAGCATATTAATAAAAATAATTTTATTTCCAGACTACTACTTTTGAAGATTCTTATTTGCAGATACATGCATACATGTTTTTATATTTTTAAGCACAGGTCTATATTCCATATCATGATTAAAATATTCTATCAATATGCTAACATCGACAGAAGGCTATTTACTTTTTGCCACGAATTACATGTTTCGCACCAGCATTAACAGCTGTTCTACACCAACGTCTCTGCAAGCATTTTCTGACAGCGCCTCTGATTCTCCATCTTCTGACAGCGGTTTTCCATCGTCTACGACTGCTACGACGTCGACGACGACGACGACCCCATGGTTTAGGGTCTTCATTCTCCATTGAATCAAGCTTTGCCTCCTCATCTATTGGAGTGAAGAAATAAATATTGTAAAAACTCATTCAGACTTATTCATTTTATAAAAGAAGACAATCATTCGTACTGAATATTCCCATCCGCCTGTTTTGAAAAATGAAGTTGCCTTCCGGTACATAATATACGATATATGTTTTTTTATTAACAAAAGAACAACAACGAGAAATACCAGTTTAAGAAAGTACGACGGAAAACTCAATAACAACAATCTTATTGCAAATGAAATGAAGAATTTCGAGCTCTATAGTGAATCTCGTGAAATCGATGGCCAATGAAATTGTTCAATCCACACAGTTTTAGCATTTATAAGAATATTTATATAAGAATAGAAACACTAGTAATTACGATATTTACAATCATTGAATGTAGTACTGATCAGTGAATAACATTTCGCTACTTTAATGCATGTCTACTAACCGAATGGAAATGAAAGGCTACTTAATAAGCAGTCTCCTACAAACACGTTGTATACCGTTCACTATACTAGAATTTCCTAAATACCCACAATTTTTTTACCTTGTGGTAAATGATTCTTTAAGCAATTTTGTTGTTACTAATGTTATCAAAGTTGTTACTTTCTCCATCAAGTAAGAGTAATTCAAAATTATACAAAAAATGAAAAATCTCGTGATTGTATGTACAAATTTGACCTAGATTTAAAGGGGATCCTAATCTGAGGGCGTGAAATAATTAAGGCGAATATAGATTGCTTGATTACCTTGCTCGACATCGTCTTCCTCGTATTCTAAACCTTCAAAAATAGAGAATAAAATACAATTTGAGCGTATTTTCTACTGAGTATGATTTAACTGTACAGGACCATTGAATTTGTAACACTCTAGTCACGTTGGTATTACGACTATATGTGCGATATTTGCTGAGTTATAGGACACATGAAGATGAGTTTAACCTAAGGCCCCTGGCAGGAATGAAACTGGGAATGAAACACATGACTCACTCGAACCTAGTCAATATGACTGAAGTAGCTTATAGAAATGGAATATATGTTGATTGCACATCAGTTAGTATTGAAGAAATATGTTATTTGTAACAGGAGTAACATACTTAACGGTATTATGATGAAGTGTGAATCTACTAATATCAGGAAAAGGAAAGTAATACGTTGAAGGGAGTTAAATTATGAATATAGACACTAAGACTGATTACGAAATGACTGGAGCTGTTACAAATCACAAATATTTGAAATTCTCTACCTTCATCATCGACTTCCTCATCCTGTTCTTCATCTCCTGAAAGTTTTAAATGCAAAATATTTTGGATTGATGACATTTTATATGCTCTATAGATGAGCTTTACAGATACTAAGGATAATTTATTTTCTACCCTGAATCTCTTTCGTCATTAATGTTAAAAACTCACGAAAACATTAATGTCATTAATTTCGTAATTGTCAAAGACATTAAACGTATTTTCCTTTTTGTTGAGCTTTTCTTTCTAATTACTTTAACCTCAATCCAGTTAAAAATAGCTAAATTGTAAAAAGTAGCCGCCTTTATTGCTTTCAGGTAAACATATATAAACTACCTAACGAATCAATAGAATTAAACTGTGAAATAAAAAGCATTCTTCAATAGCCCATGTAAAAAATACACTGATACTAAATGTAGCCAACAAGAATTAGAACATTAAATTGAAATGCAGCATTTTTCAACGTGAACAACAATCATGACCACAGAGTTGCTGAAAAAGACAACATATATTGGTAAAACTGATAAAGCTATTCTATAACATGAGTAGCATGTTTTCTCGATGTCTTTACGATGATACATCAAAACTCGTATAATTGAAATCTGGAATACCCATGAAGTGATCCATGTATGAGCTTAAGAAAGTATCTGTCACTTACCTCTGACAAAAGCAGTTCCAATACAAAGGCCAAGAAGGCAGAGTAAGAACAGAGTCTTTTTCATTTTGAATTATTCACGTAAATTAAAATTCTATGAAAATAGAATTTCAATATAAAAACGTGTTTTATGCGATACTTAAATATTCAGACAATTTTATAACTTAAATACCAAACCCTTAATAGCAAAATATGTTGGTCTTATGAACGGAATTCTTGAAGTTTGAAACATAGTGGAAAGTCAAGGGAGAATCATTAGTAACGAAATATTATCGTTATCACATAAGCAGGTTCCTAATTTAAAAGAAAACAGAAATTTTTTGAATCAAAAGCATATTATAATGGGTGCTATCAAATCAGCATACCTATTTATACTGTAATGTGGCAAACCTCAGCTTTGTTTAAATTCTTTCACGATATTAGCTACGTAATGTTCTTAGCATTAAATTTTTTGGATTTTAAATTTATCATTTAACCGCAAACGGGATAACTCAGTGCACTTGTAAACGTTCCCACCAATGTTTTTGGCTAGTCGATTGGTGTTTTTCGTAGCGTGTTTATTCGAGTATAATCCTGACATCCAAACAGTAATCCTACTACTGCAAGAATGAATTAAATGCCCTTTGGGCCGATGTCCGACTCCCTATCTCTAGGGAAAAACTAGGAAGCTAACTAAAATACCGACAATTTTGAGAATCAAACAGTTATAGTTATTTACATTTGCAGTATTCTTTGATCCTTTTCCTGACTTTTAAAGGTGCAGCTATTCCACTGTGGACTGATACTGAAATCAAGGCAAGACCAGGGTTTATATACACGATACAGAAGAATAGGGTGTAAGGTCATGGTCCTACAATCTATTCTCTGATCTAATCTAGTATTGACAAAGACTTTGCATGAGGCCTTCTTTTGTGGGACAAATTCGTTCCTTGATTGTTTTTATAGTGATAATAATTCATCGAATCTCTTCAAAACTTTAAGCCAATGAGTTTTATCTCAAATTGGAAGTTTCGAAGAGTGACTATACTACAATTAGAGAAATGTGGATATTAGAAAGATATTCTAGATTACGACGTCATATTCTACATTTTCTTTATAGTATCGTTATCGAAATACAAGGGACATGTGCTCAGGCTTTGTAACATTACTAATTAAAAACATACTTGCAATATTACATACATATGATTTTTTGACAATGTAAGTATTGAGTATTCAGAAAATATCTTGTGAATCGCATAAGCGTAGGGGCACATTTCCTATCAGGGGGGAAATAACTGTTTTGCCCGAAAAAAAAATTCAGGAGAATGTTGTTCTTATAAGAGGTAACTCACATGCAAAATTGCAGAAGATATATCACAGCATACAAACACAAACATCATAGGTCTCCTTCAGCCCCAAACATTTCTTAATACTGTCATTACTAATATTGAAACATATTCATTTTACAGTCATTTCAAGCAACTAGATGATTACATAATTTTTTACTTCAAAATGCCGTTATCAGCTCTTCCATTCCTCCTGCAACTTAGCTTTACGGTGTAAATAATATTGTTCACTTATCCCTGTAGTGGATCGTTATAAAGACCGTTTTAGTCATACCTGGTTCGTCAAGTAGGCCATCCTATTTTAGGCATTTACTTTTATTTCCTGAGATTGTTTAGACACCTTAGCGCAGAATATTTTGCTGCATATAACAGTGTATTTTAGACACCGTAAAATACACTTTTACATGCAGCACTGGGTTATATATTTAATTTGAAAGAGAGAGACACCGCCTATTTTATGGCAATAGTGAACCAATAGTAACAGCTCTTAAATAGTTGTCTTTTAAATAAATCAAGTCCTCCAAGTTAATGTAGGGAAAATGTTCACGTTGCGTTGAAGAAATACCGAAGTTCAAATTGTTTAGCAACAATCAATCATGGAAACAATTTTGGAAACAATTATGAAGAGGAATATGCACCTGAAAAGAGTTTGGTGATAGATAAACAGCTTCTGTTACTTTGGCACTTTATTGATCTGCTTCATTAATCCCTATGTGATCTGATGCGAAGAACTGTTGTGCGCGGAGTGAACAAGAACATTTGGATTATTGTTTACTGATTAATTAGATTATATTTTTCAGGACAATGTTACGTATTAACCCGTGAAATACCGAATGACTGAATAATTTCATTGCAAAGAGATATAAGAAATAGGTTGATCTGCCCGAAAATTGACCTAAAAAATCCACTTACACATTTGAATATTAGATTGGAAAATGTTAAGAAGAAGGCTTGGGGGACTTTTTATGTTCTATACATGTTATTATGTTATTAAAAAGCTCTGTTATAAATGTTTTATTTGTCCATTTATCTTGTTTATGTAAAGTAGCCTCACCATGAGATATGAGTTCCTTTGTTTGAGCCTGTTGTGGAGGGATCACACGAAGAGAAGAAGAACATAGTGTGGTAGCATATAAAAAAGAATTATTCATGGTTTATGCTTTGAGCCTGAAATAAACCATGAATGACAAGATTTTTTGTATTTTCCACTTCATTGCAGACCATTGGAATTCCCAAAATCGAAACGATGTATTTTAACTGCATCGGCACGAAACAGTGTACCTGAGCGAACACGTTGTGTGAAAGTCTAATGTCATGATAATAACTTGAATTGATCTGATAGCATAATGAATTTGTCAGAAAGCCAAGGGACAAAATACTTCCGTAATGACTAGCAATGTCAATTTTATTTATAACTGTGAAAAAAGTATAAAGAATGATCTTTGATCATTAGGAATAGGATATACTTATAGTCCTTCCTACTAAAACTGTTCCAATATATATCAAGCTCTATACACAATGCATCAGGCAAGTACTGATTGTAAAATAGTTTATAGGGATTACTACAAAGTCAACAAATCCGAATCATTATTTTATGTATATTCTGTTTTGAAGACAAACTGTGTCAACACCATTTGATTTCATATCTCTTTTGGTTATGCTATGTAACAAAGCACTTTTATAAACTGTCATAATTGTAATGAAAGTCATTTTCAAAACCATAAAATTGGACTAAAATTGAGGTTGGAAAAATACAATAAAATGTTTAATATCATGACCAAGATACCCCTAAATATACTAAACCCTATCCTTGTACATAATTGTATGTTTCTAGATCATCCCTTGCTGTTTACATTTACTTACAATTTTACGATTATTAGTGTTTTGAAACTATACAAGAGAACTATTTGTATGAAAAAGATACTTTTTGTTGTTAATAAATGATTGGCTTTTCATCTATAAAAATTAATTTGAAAATTGTTCAAAAACTACTGAGTAGACATTCCAGAATCATACGTATTTTGATTATTAACTCTTGTACACACCTGTATGATTTAATATCACACCAACTATCCACTAGCAATTTGTTAATAACTCAATGGATAGCCTCTTAAAAGCAATAAAATGTGAATTATAGTCATGTCATATATAATTACAGTATGCTGTATACAGATTACGATTATTTTAACGTGAAGAAATTGCAAGAGACTACATACTGAAGTAAATATATTTTAAAACAAAGAAAGTTTATTGATTACGGAAGTCTTAGGAACAATTTTATGAGAAATAAAGTACTTAACAACTAAATTTATCACGTCATGTGTATTTTTATTTTTTTGTTTTATTTTTAATTAATGTAATTTTTTGTTTTGTATTTAATTATTATAGAAATGAATAAAAATGAATGTACATTGTTAAAATAAAAATTTCGAAGAATTAATTTTTGCAATGACGTTGAATGGAAGGTTGATAGAAGATTACGGAACGAATTTGTCCATTGGCATCTTTCAAAAGAATATATTTTTTAGGATAAGTTTCAACCCTTCTGTTCATGTGTATCACATGATAATAACTTTTCAAATCATACGGTCCATTGTTCAAAATTGATTGATGGAAACATAATAGTTACAATGTAAGTTATCTTCAAGTTATACTAATATTGTATCGATTAGCAAAGAATAACTATTATTATTATACTAGGAATTAGTGAATTATTATATTAGGGATATATTATCATCATCATATTCTTAATCGACAACAACATAGGAATTTAATTTCTTTCTGTAAATATTTTTAATTCCTACATCGGGGGCATATTCTATCTATCTACTCAATCTATTCTCTGAAGTATTGACAAAGACGCTGCATGAAGCCATCCTTTTTGGGACAAATTCATCCTTGATTACTTTTATAGTAATAATAATATATTAAATCTTCTCAAAATTTCGAGCCTATTAGTTTTATCTCAAATTGTGAGTTTTGAATAGTGATTATCCTACAAATTCAGATTGCAGCAGCCTTTTAGATTACAATGTCATATTCTATAGATACGTTACAGTATCGTTACCTTAATACAATGGACATATTATCAGATTTTGTAACATTCTCTACTTAAAAACATATTTGCAATACTACATACATCTGATTTTTGACAATTTCAGCATTGAGCATTCAGTGAATTGCAACATGTTACAGGTATGGGAGTTCTTAAGGACAATTACATTACAACTATATTACAATCAATTACAGTATATTATCTTAAGGACAAGTATATTACAATAGTAGATGTATTTGACGGGTTCTGGGCCAGACAATAGGCAACGACGCAACGATCCGGAACTCCGGTAAAAAGCGCAACGATTTGCGCAACGATCCGGTCAACCAATCCGGTATTTGCGCAACGATCCGGTCAACCACTCCGGTATTTGCGCAACGATCCGGTCAACCACTCCGGTATTTGCGCAACGATCCGGTTTAGCGCAACGATCCGGTTTTAGCGCAACGATCCGGTTTTAGCGCAACGATCCATTAATCCGATTACCAAAAGCGCAACGATTGATTGACAACATGTCAATCATCCAGGGTTATAAAAGCCTCGTTTGAAAATCGTTTCATTTCATTACAATTTGACATACGGTATAGCAGTTGAGTTGTTTTTTTGCATAATGGCTTCAATGGATGATTTGGAATTCACTGCCACACCATTTACTGCATCAGAATATGAAACGCTTGATTCGCTGATGAATAAACCAACTGCAGTAACTAGTCAGCCAATTGTTCCAGACAAGATGGATGATGATGATATTTCAATCATTGAGGTGATTCAGCCTTCAAAACACAACAAGAGAAAATCTCACAAGCCTCGTCATATTAGCGGATCTGTTACACAAGCCAACAGTGATAAAGAATTGAAACGTCGAAATGTCGATTTTATCAAATTGGGGAAATCCACATCAACAAAGAAAACGAAGCCTCAAGTCCCTGAAAATAAAGAGGTTGAATTACCACAATGGGTGAATGATCGACAACCTAATAACAATGGAGACGAATCTGGTTTTGCAAAACGTTTAAAGACCTTGAGAAATCAAGGTAATAAAAAACTACAATTAACAAGTAAAGCATTTGTAGATCACAGTGACAAATCGAGTCTCTCAAATAACGTTTACATTATGATGAGTCAAACCATTGATGAGGGGCAAGTTGGTAATAAATCATCATCATCGAGAGAAGGATGTGGTCACATTATTATTAACGCGGAGAATTTAGAAGAAATGATCAAAGTTCTGCAGGGTATGAAAAAGTCGTATTCAACTTACAAAAAGCAGTTACTCGACATGAAAGTGGCAGACAGTGATTTTTCTTACCCTGTCAGAAGCGTTATTCATCACCCAGTAAATTCTTTCAGAAACGGACATAAGCCGATAACCACTGACGCTGATGGAGATAGTTCTGAAATTACTGTATTGACCAGACAATTACGGCAAATAATTCCTGCTTTTGTAGATCAAATGGCACCTAAAGTATTGGATTGTCTTAAAAGCATATGTATGGGGTGTAGAGATGAGGAACAGAATATAATGGGTCATGAAATATGCGCATTTTCCACAGCAGATTAATGCATACGTCTTTGTTTTGATGACCTAATAAAACAGGTGGACATCGCAGAAGCTCACAACAAGGCATTTCGTCACATCAGCAGAGTTAAAAGTATGTGGCCTAGTTTCACTATGGAACACTTGTTATCAAATAGCCTGTGGGTAAATGAACTCAAAGAACGTCTCACAGACGCTTATGCACAAAGTAATGAATTCACCGATGCATAATAGACGTATAACATAATCAATAGTTCATCAACAGAATCACCCATTTGTTTTAGAATGGACAAAACCTGATTCATTATACAAATATATATCTTGAGAATCATAGATGTGCATTTATTAATAAAACAGATTTAATGACAAAGAATAATCAATCACACATTCAATTAATTATAACTTTGATTTGATATAGATGAATAATAGTAGATGTTATAGTACAAAATGTCATTCATAATAATAATAATAATAATCCACAAAGATACATTGAATAAAATCATTCATTCACACATTTTTTAAAACAACAATAAAACATGATTTAATATATACAAAATTGTCTGTTTTTTATTATCATTTCTCTCGTTCATAACTTAGCTAAACAATAAGTTAAAACGATGATACATAATCTGAATTCGTAATCCGATTCACAGATATTCACTGATAGTAATTATATAGAAAAAAAGCTATTGTTGTTGTTGTTGATCTTCAATTGAGTAATGTCCGTGGGGTAGAGTTGAGTAGCCATCATCTAGTAGATATCGCTTGTCATCATAAGACGACAGAGCTTTCTTGTTGACAACTAGAGTATACAGTCGATGGTCGATGGATCGGATGGCACTCATACTGCGCATCAGTGTGACATTGTCGAAGAGGCAGGTTCTGTAATCATCAAACGTCAATGTCTTTTGAACTGTCGACCGTTTGACACCTTTGGCACGTTTCACCTCTTGCCCATCGTACTGATAGGCATACATCTTGGAGCGAAGACCAACAAACGATTTCATAATGGACCCGTTCAACTCATCTTTGAAATAGCCAACCACCTTTTTGTTCGCAGGTGAATAACAAGGATGTTCTTTAGGGTACCCACAGAAGTCAAACCAATCACTTGCACCTTGAATATCTCGGTATAAATCATCAGTTTGAATAACATAAGCCAAGCTATCAGTATCAGTGAACAATACCTTGGAGTGGTTGCCAGGGTAACGCTTTTTCATATAATTGTAATGAAAATCGATCATTAGCCATTTTGATAAATCGAGGACACAGAATCCGGCATAAATAGGTCGATTTAGGACAATTTCAGGAAACGAGCGTTCTACAGCACAAAGATTTTCATGAAAAATCTTGCAAGATTTGAAGATGGGCTGTGCTGCAAATTTTTTCATCGACCTTGCATTGTCCACTAAATTGATGTTGCGTCTACTGCGTACACTTTCCAACAGCTTGCCATAAATGGAATTGTTGAAAAGTTTGAAAAGCGTTTTCGAGAAGTCATCAGTGGCAGCAGCTCTCTTCTGAGTATTGAAGTCGATGTATTGTTTCAACCAAGGTCGCTGTTTGAACGTCAGAACACGATGCACTTTTGTCAACACCATTCCCAAGTCGAGAAACAAGGAGAGATTTCGATAATGAACCACATATTTCTCTTTATCTCTCAAATTAGGAACAAGTTTTCGACATGAATCTTTAATCGTGACAGACTCACCGTTCAACTGTGATTTAATCATCGTCATGGCGTACAATTCCTTTTGGTGAGGGGACAACATCTTTGAATCAATCACCATTCGCTAAGGAGCGAGAGGGAAGCAGGCATGTGCATCATGAATTTCAGCTGGATAGGTCAAATCACATTCGAGAATGTACCCATCATCACAGTCGTTAGACAATTGAGAAACATCCAAGACATCAATTTCACACTGTTCTAACCATCGGAATTGACCTGTTGGCAGCGCTTGCGACATTGCCCATCCATACAGGTTGCTGAAATAAAAATAACATAAAAAATTAGCAACCCTATACTACTATTCTCATTGCTATCATCATCATCATCATCATCATCATCATCATCAACTCATCACTCACTTTGCATCCAGATAGACCAAGTAGGCATTGGGTGAATCAGGATCATAATCATCTGAACCAGGTACATTGGCTTTGGCATAGCGATGATTGATGGACGAAACGCCACCTCGCACACTCTGTTCAATGAATTGATACTGATCAATATCAGTCAACAAATCCAACTCAATGCCTGTCATTTTTAATGCTGCACTCCAAGAAAGTCCAGGAGAACTATAGAACTGAGCAGGATCGAGGTGGAAGTATTCATGACACATGCTGCAAAAGGTTTCGAAGACGTCTGCCAGAAGTAGAACATCAGTACACAGGTAGAAGTCATGATAATCACCCAAATTATTCATGCTGAATTCACGAAAGACCTGCTGAGCGTGACTATAATCTTCCTCAGTTACATCTTCATCCGTCAATGAACTGTAGAAGGCCGATCGAGGTGGTAATGTGACATCATCAAATCGCTCCCACGAATCCATGTACTCATAAGGATAGACTCCTTTGCGCTTGACTAGCGATAGACGATTGTCTAGATTGACCGATCGAGTTGTGATTGTTTCCAAGTAGGTGTGGGTGAGTGTCAGCTGTGAATCATTCAAGTTGTCCACCAAAGTGCCAAGACTTGCATTCAGAAATTGCAAAGAATCAATGAAGCGTACACCGCCAATTGTGAAGGACACATACTTCTCCATTGTGTTTGGAATGCATTGAATGCGTTTCTCAGCATGTCGTTCTTTGAAGGCCAACAAGATGTGATGTGCATCATACCCTCGTAGATTGTGTAAGACGCAGGGTATTGGAATGTAATCAGCATTGACGCGATAATTCAGATTGCATCCATTATGTGCTGCACCGCGATACTGTCCACTCAAATGATCGTGATCTTTCACCTTTAAACGTTTGTGATTTTTAACACCATAAACAAAATCACCCTTCTCACAGATATGACACACTCCAGCTTGTACATGGGCCAACTCTTCTGCCAGAGACATGATAATGGGCTCAACGTTTCTCAATTTCTCACGCAGCTTTTCACTCTTGGCAAGAACATAATCCAGAAATTTACCCATGCAATCTTCCCCTCGATAGACGTAGGGTGGCTCATCAAATTCTGGTTTGGTACACTTCACCAAAACACCAAACCCACAAGGAACATGATTTTGTGTGATGACAGTTGACGAGTTTTGAGGATTGCGTTGACAAGTTGATTGCTTCATTAACAATGCTTCAGTGTCTGCGTACATGACAAAGGGCATTTTCACTTGTTTTTGCATATCTTTGAAAAACACTTTATCCTCTTTGTTCAGATCGTCCTTCTCAGGTAATCGAACCCGTTGTGCTCCAGTATGCTTACACTTCTCCATATGTCTATCTCGCACAGCAGGATTTCCAAAACCGAGCAGACAGTAATCACAAAAGTCTTTATGATTTTTTCTCTTGCTGAGTTGAGAGCCGAGAAGAGCACTTAGGTTTTTAATGTAAGCGTAATGGGACTTGGGTGCAGGTTGATCATCATCATCATCATCATCATTTTCATTGTCTTCGGTCCACATCAACAGGTTAACATGTCGTGAATACTGTCGCCTCTCGCCAATACGTAACGGGATGACAATGCTTTTTGACTTTTTAGCTGCTGTTTCCTCTATCACAAAACCATACACATGAACGCTGATGTCATTCATGCGCTCAAATTTAGCCACATCCTTGAGGGGGAGGGGGAATTGTAATCCATCCAGTTTCAGCAGGTGCTCCTTTCATTCATAATGATTGAGACGTTCAGCATGGTTAGAAATATTCAACATACTAGCCAGTACAGCCCAAACAAAACACTTTTCATCATCATTATTCTGAACATTGATAACAGCATGCTTGAGTTGTATATCTCGTGGGAGGGGTAGGAAAGACGATGCCCGAAGAGGGTCATAGGTGACAATGTTCAAGTCTAGATGGTTGAGTGCGTCAATTATCCACGATGAGCCATTCTGTTTAAATTCTTCCATCTTGGTGAGAAGCTGATTATAAGCCAAATCAAACAAGCTTTGCAGATACAGGCCGTCATCATCATCTTGAGGTAGAAAGCGAAATACCTCAGTACCAAATACAACCGGTGGGTCCGTCTTTTCATCATCATCGGTGACCTTTCTAAACACGACAGACAACGTCATAAAGAACTTGACACCGTTTTGAATGGAGGCTTGCTGCTTGACGAGTGGCACTTGCATACTTATAACATCTTTCAATCGTTGCAAAAATTTGGCATGGTGAATTTGCTCAAAGTCCTTGCGATATAACAGCACTGTTCGATTGAGAGCATGTGAAACAAGATGTGGTGGTTCAGTCAGTTCTGTGGAAAGAGCAGGGTGTGGTTCATTGTCATCATCTCTAGAATTGTTTCCGCCTCGTTGATTGATGTTTTGATTAGCGAGTGCAGGACAACCAGAGCGGATGTGCATAGCCAGATGAATACGACGATGAAATGACTTGAAACAGTTCTGACAGGTGAAGGGGTGAGTCACATCATGTGCTTGAGTATGCAGACGCCACTGTTCTTCACATATGAACCACATATCACACTTTTTGCAATGATGTTGATTGGCATGGTCGATGGCAATATGGGCAGCTCTAAAATCCACAGAGGCTGCTCTGACACTAGGTGACGACGGTGGACAATGGTGGAAGAGTGACTGCAGTGCACCGTTGACATCGAAGCTCTCTACCACATCAACCTGAATAAAATAAAATAAATTCAAATAACAAACATGTGATAAACAAGACTAACATGAACCCCAAACTTAGACTTCTTTTTACCTGCTGATCTGAGGCTGGATGGTCATTCAGCAGGTTGTATTCCATTCTATCCAAGTCATTCAAACCAGAAGGACTGAAATCTTCACCATCATCCATACTGTTAAAGTCATCCAATGCAGGTGTCCTTGGAGCTTCCTAATGACAGGACCAAAACATTGAAAAAATTAAAAATTAAAAAAAAATTTAAAATAAAAAAAAATTTAAAATTAAAAAAAAAATTTTTAAATAAAATTTTTTTAAAATAAAAAATAAAAAAAAATAAAAAATAAAAAACATGTAAAAATTGAAAAAATAAAAAAATGAAAAACAAAAAACAATGAAAATTGAAAAGTTTGAAATAAAGAGTTACTCTAACTCAGGTATCACATCATTTCTCACCTCTGGGACCAATGCATCAATATTTGTGGAGTCATCGTCATCAATCCAATCCATGACCGTGTCATTATTGGCATTAGAATCCTGAAAACAATAAAATCATCGATAACCGCCTGTCTCAAACGATCACCTGTCTGAAATATCCGTTTCAATTATCTATCAAAGATGGAAATTATAACAAGTATAATCGAATCGTATTTATTACAACAGCAGAAACAATAGTAATAGCTCACCTCCACAATAGGGATCTCTTCATTCGAAATCTCCATTCCACCTTGAGCTTCCAACAGGTCAAACAGGTCGACATTCTCATCCAACACCTGATCAATTCGTTGCTGTTGATGCTGTGGTACCGGATTTAATCTTAGTACACTCGATAATAATGGCGGTGTAGACGAATTGACTCGCCTTGAAGGTTGATTGTGACTTGCGACCTGCCTGGAGGGTGGACTGCAGCGGTGCACCATTCTTCAATGGATTCTATAGTTGTTGCGATGCTTGAACGTACGGTCACAATAATCGCAGGTGACTGAAGAGACATTTGAATGCGTTGTCATATGTCTTTTCAAATCTGCTTTTCGTGTAAATGTCTTTCCACATAGCTCACAAAAAGGTGGTATTGGTGCCATAGTTAATGTTAGATCCGTATCGTCCAAGCAAAATCACTGAATGATGATTGACCTTTGAAATCAAAGTACATTTATACTATGGTGAGGGGACTGGTAACCATTGATTTAGATAATAAATAGCCTTGGGCAAGCTGCGGCATGTCTGGGCAAGCGATATGTCTAAATAAATACTGTAGGCATGCCTGGGCAAGTCCAGGGCAAGTAATAGATAGACACGATTATAATACCCCATTGTGTTGAGTGAATTGCCTCAGTTGTCATTACTACGTAGGCAAGAATGGAGCAAATTTCAACGCAACTAATTCACCCCTTTACAGCTATTGTTTCCGGCGGAACGGGTAGTGGAAAATCCACATTTATACTTCGTTTGCTATCGTATATGGATGAGATGATATCACCTACCATTCAACAGGTGATATGGTGTTATTCACATCAAGTGGATGTTGCCGCAAAACTTAAAGCTCTCAAGGTGCCAGTGCAATACATTGAAGGAATTCCTGATGATTTGGGAGCACTAACCACCGTAGAAACAAATACAATTATCATTTTTGATGACTTTATGGACAAATCAAACAATGAAACCATCGCAGCATCGTTTTTCAAAGGTCGTCATGACAATAATAGTGTTATATTCAATACGCAGAATCTATTTCATAAAGATCAGAGAACCATATCACTCAATGCTAATTACATGATCGTGTTCAAGAATGTTAGGGATATGAGCCAAATATCTCACCTTTCAAAACAGTTGAAGCCTTCGAACGTTCGCTTCATTCAAACGGCTTACGTCGATGCGGTACAACTACCATATTCATACCTATTCATAGACTTGAAGCCGACCACCCCGGAAGATCACCGCTACAGGGCTAGAATACTACCTGACGAAACACCACAATACATTTACTTACCTCAAACTCAAAAAGGTGTCAAGCGAGGGAAAGTTGAGCAATTCTGATTAGTCAACGTCTCTGAAAATATAAAAGGTTAACCATTTTAAACCATTGAGTCAGTTGCTTATCGACAGTCAATGACAACGGAAGAATGACTAACCGTCTAAAACGTAATTTACCGCTATTGAAAGCTCTGAAAGATTGCAAGTGTTCGGATCAGGCTAATATATTGAAAACAGCAAAGCCTGATTTGATTCACTCCATCTGCGATATTTTCGTGAACGTTTTAAAGGGGCGTGTTCCCATCTCGGCAAAATTGAAACGAAAGTTGGCTTCTAAAAAGACAGTTTTGCGAAAACTGATACAACCCAAACGAACAGTGAAAAGTCGACGAGCAATATTAGTCAATCAACGAGGTGGGGGTATAGGCTCTGAGATAGGGGATCTACTAGCAAGTATATTTTGAGACTTGCAATCTCGTCCCTAACAATGGCGTTTAGAAAACATGTGGTTTTAACACCAGATGTTTATGAACGGTTGATGAATCAATTGGATAGTGGTAATCAGTCATCAATTCCTACAGTAAACAGCACATTACAACCCGAGAAGGCAGCCATGGTCAAAGCGGAACAGGAAATGGATGGGATGTTAACTCGAAATGATATTCCGGATAGTAAGAAAGTTAGAAGGTTTACTAATGAGTTGGCAGAGTTTCAAAAGCGTCGTGAAAATGTGCTAAAACCGAAAAAGGTGCAAGTCATTGCCAAGCCGTCATCAGAATTGCAAAATGACATGCCCGTGAATTCAAGTACCTCGTCACCTGTAGAAGCAAATCAAGATGCAGTAGAACAAAGAACACTGTCTCTGCTACCAAAAACAATGAAACCACAAGCAAAAATGCTACTTGAAATGATTAAAACTAATCCTGCTATTAGTGGTTATAATGACAAGGGTGAATTAGTATTCAGAAACAAAGTAATTGAAGGATCTAACATTAGCGATCTAATCAATGACACGTTTCGGGTACGTAAAGGAAAGGATGGTATCTTACCTGGTGTTCACACAGCGCTATTCTCAAAGATGTTGGCTCAATTGAATGTGCCGATGCAATGGGTGAAGAATCCCACACAGTTGGAAACAATTCGCACCTACAAAAAGTCTCAAAGTAAACCAAAAATGATGAGAAGAGCTGAAAAATCACAACAAAGATTATCTCCGCTATTGGGATCTAGTACACCGCTTAAAGCAAAAAACAAAACGTGGTTATCTTCCACTAAAAATCATTCATTTTAGTCCGTGTTATGTACGTATATTAGATAGCGGTAAACCTGTAAACCTAGTTAGTTCATTGAATGCTTTGGATAGTAAACATGTCTTTTAATTTGGACGCTAAAGATATATTCAAACGTGTTCGTTGTGTCTTGATTTGTTGTAGTTCAGAAGTTGACTTTACAAAGACTGAAGTTGACGGACCCCCTGCTGAAACAGCCGCCTTACAGAGGACAGATAGCATTGCTAGTCAGTCGGTCACCGGTGAGACATCGGTCTAACTCGTCAGTGATAATGACTCGAAATGATAGAACGGAACTGGATAAGACACTGAAATCACTCTATTATTCTCTAGACAGTCCAGTGTCATTTTCAGGCTTACAGCCTCTCTATTCGAAAGTGAAACAGCAATTGCCTGATGTCAAACGCTCAGAGGTTCAAGAATGGCTAAAAGAACAACTAACCTATACGCGTCATAGACCAGCAAGAATTAACTTCAAAATTAGACAAGTCTTGGTTCATGGAATTGACCAGCAATGGTCATTCGATTTGGTTTTTCTACCCAAGTTGGCCAAAGTTAATCGTAATTACAAGTACTTACTCACTTGCATCGATTCTTTTTCCAAATTCTTATTTGTAATACCGCTAAAAACAAAAACAGGGGCGGAGTTGACAAAAGCTTTCAAAACACTACTGCAGTCTGGTCGTCAACCGAAAACTATTCAAGTGGACAAAGGCACAGAATTTTACAATCGAACCTTTCAACGATTGCTGGCGGAGAAAAACATCAAAATGTTTTCTACTAATAGTGAACGAAAAGCGACCATTGTTGAACGCGTTAATCGAACATTGAAAAAGATCATGTTTGCCTACTTCACGTATAAGAATACCAGAACCTACATTGACGTTCTCCCGCAACTGGTGTCAAGATACAATCGTGGTTATCACCGATCAATCAAAATGCGACCTATTGATGTTAACGTTGGTACACAGGGCTTGGCATGGATGAATATGTATGACACCGGTAAGAAGCAGAAAACTGCCAAACCGAAGCACAACGTGGGAGATACAGTTCGCATTAGTCATAATCGAACGGTATTCATGAAGGGCTATCTAGCGCGTTGGACTGAAGAGATTTTCAAAGTGAAAAATGTACTAAAGGGGAAGGTCACCGTCTATCGTTTAGAGGATCTGCAAAATGAGCCTATAACAGGCACATTCTACGAAGAAGAACTTCAGTCCGTGTCAGAGTCGGAAACAACGAGGGTCGAGCGCGTATTGAAAAAAAAGAGAATCAATAACATTCTACACTACTTTGTCCGTTGGTCTGGCTATAGTTCCTCATTTGACTCCTGGGTGCCTGCAAGTGACGTTATTACAACATGATGAACGAATCATCACTCCACGTGGTGTTAACTAGCTCTAGTAGTTTAGACTTACATCCGGATAATACAGCTTCCAATTTTCAAGTCAAGTTACCCTCACTGTTAAATCTGCAAATGGGGCACTGGCAATGTGCTGTAACTGAAATTAGCTTTCGACAGTCTTGGTATAATGTGCGATCTATGAAAAATGTGATAATATTGAAAAGTGCCAAACATGTTTACCCTATACACTTGGAACCTGGTTATTATGCAAGCATCAATGAATTAATTACAGCCTTACAAAAGACCGCTCTTGTTCAAAAGACAACCGTGGGTGATGTCAGTTCTATGCCTGCCTTTGAAATGGAATACAGCAAACCATCTGGAAAGGTCTGGGTTAACGTTCCGGTACAGTGTTCATTGCATTTTGGCAACTCCGATATAGGGGCTATTATGGGTTTTCCGGTTGATAAAGTCATCCATCATCAGACGGCACACAGCAATCCTATGGAGGGACGTCACCAAGAAAATAATACCAGCACTATTCTAGCCTCACCACAACGTCGATTTCAAGCTATTCATGTACACTCGGACATTGTCAAACATCAACATGTGGGCGATCTGACTGCACCGTTGTTACGAGTTGTCCCCTTGAATGGACAACATGGTGATTTTTATCATATGCAATTTCCCATTTTACAATTCAAACCTGTCAGTCAAGATCATGTCCACACCATAGGAATCTATTTAACTACAAGTTTCAATGAAAAGTTGGCATTCCTCGATGGACAGTGTTCAGTACAGTTACTATTTCGCAGAACACCGGTACGTTATTGAAAATGAGGACTCATTTTGCAGCTTACACAATTCGTCAGCGTGGTGGGATTGGTCTCGGTAATCTATTCAAAGGTGTTGTTTCAAGTCTCACCCCTATGCTAAAAAAGGGAGTGACAAGCGTTGGAAAACGAGCTCTCGCGACAGATAGAAATGTGTTAAAAGATTATGGGAATGGAGTGGCGTTCAAAAAGGCTTTAAAGAAGCGTGGTAAGGAAGGATTACATACCATGTTGGATGACGTGATTACCTACCCTTCAAAAAGACTTAAACGAGACGATAGTGGGATTACCAAGGCCAGTCGAGGTGTGATCAGCAAGCAGATAGGTCGTGGCAGAGTTGGCAAGAAACCTATTAGAAAACGACAAAGTAAAGATATTTTTAGTTAAACATTGATGATGACCCACCCGCAATTTAACGAAGCTAGCTGTAGTTTATCTGAAACGGATTTGTTTGCACCTCCTTTTGTACAGTCTGTCATTGAAAGTAGTCAATACGAGGATGTTTACCCGTCAAATTCACTCACTGCAGGAGGATCAATTGAGTTTTTCCTATCTGATTCCACTGAAAGACTAATAGATTTGGCTCGCAGCTCCTTACATATAAAATTACGCATTACCAACGAAGATGGAACACCTATTAATATTGACGCCAAAGTGGCGTTAGTGAACAATGCTTTATCGTCCATCTTTTGTCAGACGGATATTCAGCTGGATGGCCGCGTCATCTCAAGCTCCATGCCCACTTATCCGTATCGATGTCTACTGGAGAGTTTGTTAAACTATGGTTCCGATGCAAGAAAAACTCAATTGTATACACAAATGATGACGAAGGATACAAGTGGTCATATGGAAAATTCCGAACCTAATGGTCCTAATGTAGGGTTCAATGAACGCCAATCACAAACTGAACGGGGTAAAGTGGTCTCGCTGCAAGGCAGAATTCATGCGGATTTATTCGCCTGTAATAGACTATTGTTAAACGCCCTTCCTCTTAAATTGATTCTACATCGAAGTAAGGACGCTTTCGCATTAATCTCTCCTGACGTGGGAGTCAATTACAAGATTAAACTTTTGAGTGCTGTCTTCAAAGTAAAACGTGTCACATTGACGGACGCTCATTTTCTCACCGTACAGAAGCAACTGGCGACCCAACCGGCTTTGTATCCAATTGATAGAATTTTGGTTAAAAATTTCACTCTCTCTGCTTTGGTATCTCATCAAACCTTGAATCACTGCATCACAGGCACCCTACCCACCCGAGTATTCATTGCTTTGGTTGACAATGTGAGTTTCTCTGGCACAGCAAATACAAATCCGTTTAATTTCAAGAACTTTGATTTGACCAGTTTGGCCTGCATTGTTAATGGAAAATCATGCCCGGCAAAACCACTGCAACTGAATTACGGAAAAGATGAAATTGCTGATGGCTATCATTCTCTATTTCAATCAATGTCTAAATCCTACATTGATGAAAGTATTGATATATTACCTTCTGAGTATAAGAATGGCTATTGCATTTATGGTTTTCATTTGGCGCCGACTGCAAGTGTTACTGGACATACGGAGCCTAAACGCACTGGTGATTTACGCATCGCTCTCTCGTTTGGAACACCACTACCGCAGACGGTGACATTGTTAATGTACGCAGAATTTGATTCGTGTATTTCTGTGGATAAATCTAGACACGTTTTGACAGATTTTTGAAGGGAGCATTTATCATTATGAATACACAAAGTTTGAGGGACATTCTCCATGCAGATGATCAAATAAAAAAACATGGGTATATAGATGTCTTGGCCATGGATTATTTTCAAACATTAACACCTGACTCAAACATTCGTGACATGGTCATAGTTGTAAACACAGAACCTAGCAATTTGATAGGGGCCCACTGACTTTTAGTCCACACCAATCGGCGTGGGCATGTTAATTTTGTAGACTCCTTTGGTCGACCACCTAGTTATTATAACATGACTGAGAAATTGGAGACCTTGGGTACCTCATTACACTGTATTGATGGAATACAACTTCAAAGCAACACTTCCGTGGCGTGTGGACAATTTGCAATATATTTTGCGTATGGATTGACAAGACAGCGAACAATGGCCGACATTTTAACGGATTTCTACTTACAAGATCAGGATTACAATGAAAATGTTGTAAAAAGTTTCATAGAACATAAATTTCCCGACTATCAGAGGACTCGATTACAGGATCAAAAGTACTTTATTAGACAAACAGTTCGAAGTCTGTTAAATTTTATCTAATCAAGTTGCACGAAATAGCTTCTGATAAAACAAACTGTATGATTCATCAGTATGAATTTTTGTAAATAGAATATAACTTAGTTGAATACATTGATATGAGTCTTACCTGATTGTCTTTTTATGCTTTCTCTTTGAGACGAGTTTGTTATAAAGTCTGTCTTACTTCCATGCGATTGATGACATAAATCTGAAACGTGTCAAGGTTCACTTTGCGAAGCATCAATACGCGACGCTTCTCATCATTGCGAGGCAGCCTGTCTACAGCCGGCAGACTCGGTGGTCACTCTATATACATGTAATCGGTAAAAACCTTTGTTTCATTGCATCACTTGAACGAATGACATTAAGATAATTGGGTATGAATTCCCATCTATACGGGGTGCCTCCCCCAGTAGAATAATATATCCTATATAGACACAGCGGTCGAGCCATTTCCGATAATGATGACATCCTATATAGACACAGCGGTCAATACTTGAAGTGTAAACTAAATAGTTGTGAATGCTTGACAGATGACACAATAGTTGCTCAGACTGAGAAATTTCATAAATTGTCTCACGCGATATTTTATTGAGAATATAAACAATACAAAAAAAATCGATTTACATTTCAAACTAACATTTAACAGTCAAAACCAATTGTCATTATCTGTACATACATGATTCACCGTAGAAGCATTCAAGGTCATAGATAACTCTTTAGTTACAAAATCAAATTGTCCATTCAAATGTCTCATTGCTTTAACAAGTTCGCTTGGGTATAAATTCACACCCGTTATAGTTGTACCGTCAACCGTTTTATTTCTTAACGAGAATTTAGAATAAGCTTCGTAGTTGTGTAATTCCACCGTTAGATGCGTCGTTACTTCCCCATTTTCACCGTAGGAGTACAGACGAACCATTTTCGTTTTACACTGCTCATTCACCGGTCCGTCATCTACAATAATATTGTCCAAGTAGCCTTGTTCCTTCAGTTGCTGGCAAAATGTAACAACATTCTTTATGTTCCCATACTTTGCTTGACGTAATAGCTTTTTTTGCTTCACGAGAATTAATGCCAACGCCGCAAAGAATAAGCTTTTCATCATAGGTCTACTTTTTACACCAAATGCTTTCGATAACGTCTCTCCAGTGTCTCGAATAACCAAACCCGGTATAAAACTACCATCTTCTGGTAACCTATACATGACTGCATTTCTTCCAAGACTCACACAATGAAGTTGGTTTTTTAATAAATCTGCTTTGCTCATGGATTCTAGCCCAACTGACGTATTCCTTGGCTCTTCTATATCCAATTTCAATCGCTTACGTGCAGACTCTGATGTAACCTTTCGTTCAACATAGCTTCTCTTATGTACATCGGTGTCACGGTCTTTAAAATCAAATACCTCAGGATATGGATTCCTTGCATATTCCAAATCATTCATTGAAGCCGCCATTATGCAAAAAAACAACTCAACTGCTATACCGTATGTCAAATTGTAATGAAATGAAACGATTTTCAAACGAGGCTTTTATAACCCTGGATGATTGACATGTTGTCAATCAATCGTTGCGCTTTTGGTAATCGGATTAATGGATCGTTGCGCTAAAACCGTATCGTTGCGCTAAAACCGGATCGTTGCGCTAAACCGGATCGTTGCGCAAATACCGGAGTGGTTGACCGGATCGTTGCGCAAATACCGGAGTGGTTGACCGGATCGTTGCGCAAATACCGGATCGTTGCGCAAATCGTTGCGCTTTTTACCGGAGTTCCGGATCGTTGCGTCGTTGCCTATTGTCTGGCCCAGAACCCGTCAAATACATCTACTTACAATAACGGCTACTCGTTTGTTGCAATCGTTTGTTGCAGTGCAATGTGGCAATCATCTATCAAACTATATTTGATTATAGAAAATTAAATTGAAAGTTGTATTTATTTCATAATTGTATATTATGCAAAGCATTCAACTTAAAAATCCTACGCAACTTTATCTACTTATATTAATAATACTGTCTGTTTATATATCACAATATTTCAATATTTCTATATTTCTATATTTCGATATTTCGATATTTCGATATTTCTGTGTCTGTCCGCGACTTATGTACGTCTTACTGGCGATATAATACGGATAATCCGTTGTCGGGAAATTATGCAAACATTTGTGTCGAGATAACCGTGTACAGTAACAAATTTGTTGTATGAAAAGTATGGGCCTATGACGTTGTTTTAAAATAATATACTTCATCTGATATTTTATTTGATATCGTTGCATTAAAAAATTTAGAGATTTTGAAAAATTTCATAGGTCGATAATCTAGCGGGCAGCCAAATCGAATTCAAATTGAAATCCCCAGAACAAAAATATTTTGCTTTGAATTTAAAAGCTGCGTGTAAATTGTTTGAACAAGTGAAACTTGAAAATGAATCAGTTTTATGATAATTAAAACAATACGAAATACTGAATTACATTGAATTACCAGTATAACTAGGCCAAACAAAATATTTTTTTGAAATCAAAGAAACGTAGACCTATTTCATGTAGTGTTGATATCAGTAATACATATAGCTCGGCACAAACGCTATGAAATTAAAGAGACTTTAGGTCTTAATTTAATTTATTAATGAAACAAAATGCCGTTCATTACTTTTCTCAATATCGAGATACAAAACATTTCACTTTTAAAAAGGCTATTTTGATATATAATTTGTGAGAACACTGAGCAAACAATCTGTTTTGAAATGAACAATCTTTCGCGGGGCATAAAAACAAATTAACTTGCAAGAATTTTCAAAATGACGTTGGCGTTCGACTAATTCGAAAAAATATTCAAAGTTCGAACAGATTATCTGTCTACAGTCTAAAATTATAGAGTTTAGAATCAATCAAGGCATTGCACAAAAGTATTTCTATAATTTATTATATAATATAAAAATATGAATCATTTGGTTTCGAGCAGGCAGGCTTTTATTTTCAGATTTTGCTTCCATAATTAACGATTAAAATTAAAGCATCGATTAAAATTAAAATTTCATTTTGTTGACTTGCTATAAGAATAAGACACAGTATGTTACTACAGTTTCGAGAATAAAAATAGCGGTGTCTTGTTATTATCGTTGATCAACATTTAATAAAGTTAATTTCAGGTATATCAAATTTAATAAAGTTAAATTGAATTGAGCGTATGATTTGTGATAAATAATAATAATTTTAATATTTTCAGCGTTCAAAAATTTTGCTTTGAATTTAATAGCACAAAAACATAATTTAAAAACATTTTTAAATAGTTAATACAGTTTGGATGAGTGTAACAAACCTTGTGTTACAAAAATAAAAAGCGAAAAGGTTGCATGAAATAATCGATCATAGCAAACAATATTTATTAAAATACATCTTACCATTTTCCAAATGAGATCCAAATAAAAACTATACGAGCGGCATAATCTCCGAACAACATTTAAATACATAATAGCGGGTTGTCTGAGTTAATACACCAATCAATAATAAGTTAACAACCATAGTTTATCGAAGGAGAATGTACGCCCGATAAGAATAAAATAAGTTTGTCTTTTATTCGAAATAATTCTGACAAAAATGATCATTTCATATCGTGATCAAATGCATCGTAAAGTAGATTCATTTTCTACATAATAAATTATCCTTTTCGTCAGACATCATAACATGAGCATTTAAATATTACCATCGGCTGCGGTATTATATATCTTTGAAGCTGCACTAAACATTTCAACTCTATAAACCATCGCGTACGTTTCAATAAATTCTGAATAAATATGCATATCACGAATCTGGCAAAATGAGTTGTTTTCGTTTTTCTATCAAAATAATTAATTTATTCATAATCATCTTTCCTTTCATTCGACATCTGTAATGTTATAAATAGCGCGTAGAAATATTGACGACAAGATGTAACATAATATCAATATCGAATTAGTATAGCGATTTATTTTAGAATTTTATTTCCTTTTAAAAGAATGTTGATCCTATTATTCTGGAAAATTTGATAACAAGAACCCCTATCAGACCAATTTTTCAGATCTTTTTTTTACTTATAAAATTTTATTTTCAACGAACTCTTAGTATTTTGATAGACTGCCATGAAAATCACAGGCATACTTGCTGAGATTGCAAAGATCAAAAATATATAGGCTCATATAGTATCATATCATAATATTTTCAGATTATATATATAATTTGAAATTCAATACACGCGCGGGGGTCGGCCTTGTTCAATAATACGTTGTCGAAGCAGTAGGTTTGTTGATAAGGTCAGTCAAAGCGCTTATGTCGGTAAGTAACGCAGTGGCTAATTGGTTAATGCTCTGGTATAATAATTTCAGGGTCGTCAGTTCAAATCCGCCGTTCGGAAACCTTTTATCAACGATTTTTTTTAATATGAAGCAGTAAATCATTTTTAATTAACAAAAGATATCGTTTGATCATGTTAATAACAGAAATCAGTGGACCATGTGTCTTGTTTAAGCTAAATTAATTTAATATTGAATCTATCGCATGCAATGCCACGAGTTTCACTGGCCACACTTTGACGGCGGCGTTATTTTGTGAACACCACATTAGTGTTGTATATATTGCAATAAAGATTTATGAATCCGAACCGAACGCGATCCGATCGTATCGGGTCAGATTGGGTTAATATTTTAGATCTTCGGATCGGATCGGATTTGAAGTGATTTTTTATGGATAGTTTCAGATTTCGAAATTTGACTGAGTATTTGTAATTTATAATAATTAATGTGTTCTGGCCTCCTTTCAGCACATAAAATATTGTTTTTCTATGTAGATATAGCTACGTTAAATTATACAGTTCAATCGACTCAATTGATGTGAAATAAATTAAACTTTTATTAAAGGAATGATTAAGATGTATTGATTAATGCTACATCGTTTCAATGCATATTGTCTCGCATGTTCTCCTCCAGAGTTCATACTCCGTATTATACAGCGATAGAAAGCTTAGTCAATTGTTTAATTATAAGTGATCTGAAAGTTTTATCATAGAAGGTCCATTATGGACTACACTCATAGCTAGTTTAAAATAATCTCAACAATCTATATATATATAGATTTCGAAAACTAAAATAAAATAATTCAAAAACATACATTAATTGATTTTATATATTTATTTTTAAGAATTTGATCTTATCGCTACCTTCTGTTTGAAAATCATATCCAGTATGTTTCAAGCTCTTTGAACCATGCATCAGGCAAGTATTGATTGCAAAATAGTTTATAGGGATTTACTACAAAGTCATGTCGAAAATGAGGTAATTCAATTCTGCGAATTCCACGTATATTAAATGTGCTGGTTACATTGTAGCATGAGATGTATGGCTATTCAAACTACAATACTACATGTACACAGCAAAATCCTTAAATTCACTTACAAGAATCTTTCTATAAAATATTTGGCTGTAGCGTGAGGTAAGAATATTTGGATTGTGTAAGAATATAAATTGTTGTTTCAAGACGTAAATTTCTTTTTATTTTACACGTTATTTAATTGAATTTAGCTGTCAATTGCTGCTATTTTCTTGTTTCAAGAATAATTGTCTACATAAAATCGGAGAATCTCGCACCTTCCAACAATAATACTATCTTTTCATTTGTTTTTTTTTCTTAATTGGTGTGTATTTCTGTTCAACCTAATACGGTATTATAGCCCTTTCCTGGCAGAAATAGAATCATAATCCAAACAACAAACGATATATAACTTGATTAAAATCATGATTTTAATTAAAATATTATAGTTCATTTATCAAATATCAAATATTTTATTCAACAATCAACATGAATCGTTCCAAGAGTGTTTATATATTTTGTTACTATACTCAATTAACAAGAACTAATGTAACTTCAATACACATATCACTTAATACATAATTTTAGTAGTTAAATGTAATAAAAACGTTTATGCCGATTTAACAAAGCTCAAGATTTTTTAGACTATTTATGATGATTATTATAGTAATTTGTTACTTCAACTTGAATATAGTTCATTATTGGCAGTAAAAAGTTCTTGACTATGGTTTTACCAATAAAAACACACATTGACATTGCCAATAACGATCAGAGATGGATTGTATAGTATATTCCCAAATTGACAGGTTAAACCAAGTAACAGATATGTGTTCCTGGTTAAAAAAGCAAACAAAAAAGAGTTGAGTAAATGAAAAAAATGAAAAAAAAATTTTACTATAAAAACTGAAGTCAAGTTAATAAAATATAACATCCTATTTGATTGTTGTTGGAATCTCTCAATTATTGATAACATGAAGTCTAATATATATTATAATGATAGGAGTAATAAATAATAATGGTAATATAATAATAATGGGATCGTTCCACATCAGTTCTTGGTACATGGTCAATGAAAATAATCAAAGCATTTGTAGAATGAGAATCAAAAATGATACATGCTAGACTGGGGCGGATCCAGAATGTCGCAACTGTCGCGCAAGCCACAGTCAGCATTTAAAAGAAAATATAATTTTTTTTTTTTTTCATATTATTGATCCTTAACGTTGGTTGTTATTTTATTATCATCCTATTCCTTAAGTTAGTAAATAATGTATTAATTATTTTCCCGTTTGTCCCATTGAGTTTCAGTATTTCATTTTCAATAGTCTGTATTCCCGACCCCCATCAATGGGCTCCTGGTCTAATCTTCCTGTCCATTAATCCCATTCGACGCAACCAAAAACGTGCAAACGCCGACGATTTGCTCTTTACGTTTATAAGTGGTTTAACGTAGCTCCACGCGTGTCCCCTGTGGAACTATGCTGCTAGTGTCAACAGGGCAGCCAGACAAGCTCTCTTCATATTTTTTGAGCGACACTGCCTACGTCATTTTTCATGCTGCAGAATTCAAGCGTAACGTCTTTAAGCCAACGATATCACTAGATGAGGGATTGGAATTTGAAATATGCTGCATGAGACGACCGTTGCTTAGCACCATGCCGCTGCAGTGGAGTACTAAAATCGATTACGATGTAGACATGAAAAATGACGCCGTGACTACGCCGTATTAAACATTTCGTGCACCAAACAAGATGGCGAACAAAATGTTGAAAGATTTGACGTGCTGTTTGATAAATAATGATGTCTCTATCGTAGAAAACAGATTATATTTTGAAAATGTAAAAGTTACATGTGAGAACGTATTTGTTACTATAGTCGTAATGAGAAAGTATAAGAGAACAAGCTATTACGACTTCTGATTTGCTCTTTCGCTGATCTGATCTGCAATTAATTGCTTGTCAAGAACAAGACGATCGACCATCTCCTGCCACGAAACAATAAGTAAAAACAACAGACCCGCGTTGATTGATTCGATTTGTTGAAGCTATTTACACCATTCTTCTCGTTTTTTCTCGTAAATTTAAACATTCTTCCAATTCAATAATATAATACTAATCAACTCTATTTATATTATAGTGCTAATATATATTTACATGTTTTGCTACTGTTAGTTACTGTTATGAATTACGCTAGTTCACAGAATAATGCCTTTTCTTTTTGATTGTTGATTTTGTTTATTGTTGATTTGTTATTGTCATGTTAAATACAGCTTTATTTCAAAAAATGTTTCCGGGGAAGAATGCCCCTGGACCCCCAGATAAGGAGGGGCTTCACCCCTCTTACGGGAGCCCTCAAAGCGACAGTCAGCTTTTTTTCTGGATCCGCCTCTGCTAGATTGTGTTACGTTGCTTCAAGAATAGTCCTTCTAGCGGTGGGTCTAAACAGCGGAAGCGCGGAAGTCATTGTTTGAAACCTGATTAAACTTCGCAGTTTTCAAATATGTAAAATCATCGCGCGCGGTGATATTATTCTCACGCACCGCGATATATTATGTATATACGACATATTGACAATGAAGGTTTTTGCTTGCACGTTAGTTTACGAAATGATAGTGTTCAATATTTTAATTATCGGATTTTAAATAACTTATTTCTTATTTTCCGCGTGGAATGGACTGGGTCCCTGGATCGAAATCATCGTTCATCAGATGAGCTTGCGTCAAATTGAAATCAACAGCAACTAGCATCAGAGCATGACAGTAGTTTGGGAGACTATAATCAAAAGAATAGATTGCATAAAAGCAATTATACGATTTTCAATAACTTTAGTCTAAATTATGTACTTGATATTTAACTGCCAAATAATTTATACAAATGCGTCTTTTCAATTAGTATTTTTTACAAAGCCATTTTCTTTGAATATACCATTTTCTTTGACGCATTTGTATAAAATCATTTGGCACTTAAATATTTTAGGATATGCTTGTTTTCAATTTTTGCTGTGTAGTAACATTTTTCTAACTTAATAACGGAAACTAGTGCACTAATGTTTACGATTATTTGATGAGATTTTAATACAACTTTGAACCGATGAATTTAATATTTTATGTATTAATGTTCTTCCAAATGCAACACATTGTTTTTTATTTGTTTAATGTATTGTTTGACGACTGTTACTAACTTGCCATTTTCTATTTTTTGTTTTCTATTAGTTGTAGAAAAAGAATCATAAATTTGTTGATCTAATAGTCTTTATTGTCAATTGGCAAGTAAAAAATTTCTTGCTTAGAAATCAACTTTGCTAATTTTTCAAAAGATACAACAAATCCGAATCATGATTTTATGTATATTATATTCTTTGTTGAAGACAAACTCCTGTACGCACCTGTATGATTTGGTGCCACACCAACTACCCACTAACAATTGCGAAGAACTCTATAGATGGCTTCTTAAAGTGCACATGACACCAAAAAATTTTATTCCGGAATCAAGTAGCCCATGCAAAATAAATAGGAATGGCGGCAATAATTTTTCGATTTGGACTCTTATAAGCGGAGATATTTAATTTTGAAAGTACCATATTTCAGAAATTGTGCTCCTTCGAAAGTCGGAACTCATGCCGGAATGACAAGAAAGCCCACTATGGAAAAATAACCAAGTCTAGACTTCAAAAAATCGTAACTTTTTTCTCGCGAAAAAGAAATTGTCCACTTTCCAGAACAGATATGCCCATATCTTTGGGACACCTTGTTGGCCATATATGACTGAAATTGAACGTAAAATGTAGAGTTTATAAAGGTTTTATTAGACTTCGATGGAGTTTTTCTGTCAAAAAGGTGTTAAAACACTGGATTAACGCATGTTATGAATCAAGGTGTTGACTACTAAAACAGCGGTAAAACGCTTTGTATTCACTTCGCAGCGGATGATGATCTAAACGTCTATAAAATTAAAAAAAAAATCATTGCACTATTTTGGTTGATCTTCCGCAGCTTAACGCCAGTGCTTTACTGATTTGTTAGCTTCAATCTCAATGATTGGCTATTAAAAACCATTGCATGACCCCCTGTTTGCCTTGCAGCAGACGCGTTTCTTCAACAAAAACACAATTACAGAAAGATGAAATCGACACACGCAATGTGTTTAATATCATACCTTAATCTAGTTTTATTTTCGACGGACAACGGTTGTTGTCAACTTCTTCACAAAGCTATCCTGTCTAAGAATGATATTTAATTGATGAATTTAATATGCTGGAGATGTTTTTATTTGATATATAAAATACAATCTTATATCACAAAAGACTTTAATATATCAATTGACGACACAGAGAGGTGTCTTACATTTGGGGAATGATGGTATAATAATTCACTGAAACCAAAACATTTTGTACAGTTTGGACACACATTTGGACAGTTTTACATTAATTTTGACTTTCAAATTCAACTTCATTGTTCAAGTAGTTTACATTTTATGTTGACGAAGGCTAAATGTTATTCGTGAAATTATACAGTACAGTACAGTTCCCCCGAATATAAAACTAGATTAAGGTATGATATTAAACACATTGCGTGTGTCGATTTCATCTTTCTGTAATTGTGTTTTTGTTGAAGAAACGCGTCTGCTGAAAGGCAAACAGGGGGTCATGCAATGGTTTTTAATAGCCAATCATTGAGATTGAAGCTTACAAATCAGTGAAGCACTGACGTTAAGCTGCGGGAGATCGACCAAAATAGCGCAATGAATTTTTTTTAATTTTATAGACGTTTACATCATCATCCGCGGCGAAATGAATACAACGCGTTTTGCCGCTGTTTTACTAGTCAACACCTTCATGCCATAACATGCGTTAATCCAGTGTTTTAACACCTTTTTGACAGAAAAACTCCATCGGAGTCTAATAAAACCTTTATAAACCCTACATTTTACGTTCAATTTCAGTCATATATGGCCAACAAGGTGTCCCGAAGATATGGGCATATCTGTTCTGGAAAGTGGAACATTTCTTTTTCTTTTTTGTTACAATTTTTTGAAGTCTAGACTTGGTTATTTTTCCATAGTGGGCTTTCTTGTCATTCCGGCATGAGTTCCGACTATCGAAGGAGCACAATTTCTGAAATATGGTACTTTCAAAATTAAATATCTCCGCTTATAACAGTCCAAATCGAATAATTATTGCAGCCATTTCTATTTATTTTGCATGGGCTACTTGATTCCGGAATAAAATTTTTTGGTTTCATGTGCACTTTAAAAGCAATAATATGTGATATGTGTCATGTGTATTTTTATTTTTTTATTTTTTTATTTTTTATTCATATACCTTTTATTTTAATTTTTAATTTTTATAAAAACGATTAAAAATGGTTGTAAATTGTTAAAATAAAAATTTCCAAGAATAAACCAAGAATTTATTTTTGCTATGACCTTAAACGGAATGTTGATAGAAAATTACAGAACGAACTTGTCCATTGCCCTTCATACAAAAATAACATATTTTTTTTGGATAAGCTTCAGTTCCCTTCTGTTTATGTGTTTGACATGATAATAACTTTTCAAATCATACTGTCCATTGTTCAAAAATGATTGTTTGAAACACGATAGTTACAATTCAAGTTATCGTCAAGGTCATAAGGAGTGATACACTAATATTGTATCCATTAGCAAAGAATAACTATTATTATTATACTAGGAATTAGTGTAGGTCTACTACTGAACCTTGGGTAAGAAAGCTTTCTTATTACATATCAAATATAAGTAAAAAAAACATATTTGAAAATTCTGCTTGGAATAATAAAAGTTTCAAAAACTGTATCCCTAATAACGAAGCTGAAAATCTTCTAGTGTTAATTTTCCATAAAATATATCCAGAAAATGTAAATAAAATTGTTTGTCGGATTATTTGTAGTAGAAATTTCTTAAATTGCTTTATGTATGTATTGTTTATTCTTGCTTCAGTTTTTGATAATTATAAACGGAGCGCTGCTACCCGGGTGGTGGGATGCAATATATCTTAAACGGGGAATGCCATTATCAGAAATCGATCAGGACTGTAAAATCTCGAATAATTGAGAACAGAGAGCCTACAATTTTGAAAGATGCAGAAGAATACTTCCAATTTCTTATAGTGGCAGTCAGAAGGGTGTTGTAATCTACATAGTTTAATATTAGACCCTAGGTGAGCTACTCAACCAATATATCACCATAGGTAATTTCCTAACTTCTATAATAATAATCAGTACACGGCTGATTCTACGGTGGTGACCTTATTTACTATTTACATTATATTATTATACATTTGAGTTTATTTAGTGTTATCTTTGTGTTGTCTTTAGTAACGTTGTGCAACACTTCATACGCTCACGCCATGGCGGAGTGATTTACCTCTACTGGCTTCTGACTTGATTCATTAATTATTATCTTTTAACATGGAGTCTATTCAACTGTCAAAAAATTCACGCACTGGCTATCATAGTCTTATTTGTCGTGGATTAGATCGTCTTGATACTTCTCTTCGTTTCTTCGATGCAATTGATGTCAATGTACGCAATATTAACGATCTAACAGCTTCAGAATTATCTTGACAACAAGCAAAAATAGCATTAGAAAATTTCTAATTAGCACATCTCGCTGTAGTAACGAAAACTTTGCGGATGCAATGGAAAACGAATTAAATACATCTGAAAACCGTCGTTTAGCTAGCGTGTGGTATATTATAACGTCAAAAATCATTTACAGGACCAACATCACCTCAATTGACAACAAGCACGTCCACATCTTCGTTAACGCAATCAGTTCGCTGTACAGCGAAACAACCACCATTATTGGAAGGAGATGTTGATTTTAAAGTATTTACACAATAGCAAGAAACGTGTTTAAATTTTTGTAGCTTTATCGGTTTATCACTTCAACAGCACGAACGTCAAGTCGCTACGTTTGGGCCCCTTGCTCTCCAGGTTTTTTAAGCAGGATACGACGAATATTGAGAATTGACCGAAATACAATATTAACGACGGACGAATTTCTTCATTTGATCAAAGATCATCTTAGATCAAAACGAAACACAAATCTTGATCCCCAAAGCTTTTTAACAATACGCCAAAACGACAACCAAAGTATCGATCATTTTTATACTGCATTAATGGAAAGTAGTGATTACGAAGATGTTGATAAAGTCACACCAGAAATCCCACGAACAGCCATCTTAATTCTTGGTTTAAACTATGAAGATGTAACACGTGAAGTCATCGCCGAAACGCCATCTTTAAATCTGGCCGAAACTTTCAAATTTCATCAAACTGAGGAAGCTGCAGCCGTGAATGCCCACAAGTTGACAATTTCGAACAACAGCACTACATTAGCACTACAATAGCAATAATTGTACAGCTTCCGGTTTTACTAGAATTAAAAACAAATCAACAACAAAAGAACAATCTAAAGATATCAAAAATAAAGGTGCAAACAACCAATCTTCTGCATGTAAAAATTGTGGCTTCTTATCTCATTATGGCCCTAAATTTTCTGCAGACAAATCAATATGCCGTCATTTTAAAAAGACTGGGCACTATTCTCATGTCTGCCTGTCTATAGCAACTCGTCATGACAACGAATCACAATCACCATCTTCCATCAAAACATCTCAAGTCAAAATTCAAAATGTCGGCGAATATTCACCTTTTCTGGACATTTGCGTTTACAAACAAGATAACTATTTATAAACGGTCCAAGCTATATGTGATACTGGTTCACAGCACACAGTAGCGGGACCTGATTTGTTTCACAGCTTAAACTGGACATATCATCATTATTACCATTATCTTAAGACACATTTTCAGCTATGAATAATAACAAACTTACACAGTTGGGACAGGTTAATGTGTGTTTTATACTTTCTGGCATGTTAGTTCCCTGTCGTGTTATAATATATGATGAAATAGAAGAACCCTACCATTCAATGCAAATTTCAAAGGATTTGAAAATCATTTCTCAAAAGTTCCCAAGCCCTTTATCACATCAACTTAACTCTCTCAATCATTCATCTGCTAAAACATCTGAAGTTATTTTTAATCAGGATGAAAAGCAACGTTGGCTATGCACCCTTCCGCTCAGCAAAAAGTGCAAGATATTGCAAAGTTGAAGACTATTTATTCAAAAGTATTTCATTCTGATACCAGGTTACGACCTTTGAGTGGACCTCATGTTGGAGACACCATGAAAATTGATATAAAAACTGATGCTGTTGCTTTCACTATCATGACAGCTAGAAAAATACCTTTTCCTCAGAGGGAAAATGTTAAATTTGAGTTAGATCGATTTGAGGGCTTGCCTATTATTGCAGTATTGCAGCTGTTGCAGATGAACGTGTCACTTGATGTCACCCTCTGGTCGTACTCTCCAAACATGACGGTGATGTTAGACTTTGTGAGGATCTAACACACATTAACAAACAGGTCAACTGAACATTACATCCTTCACCTACACCTGCTGATGTTGTTGCTAGTATTGACCGTACTTCAAAAATATCTACATTACTAGATGCCAAAAGTGGTTACTGGCAAATGCCGCTAGATGAAGAATCCCAACATCTAACCACATTTATCACACTTATACCTTACGAATTGACCTAGCCTAAAAAGGAATTTCACTTTTATCGAAAATTGTTCATGATACCCTAATCGATTCCGACTGTTACGCAACGTTAATGTCTCGTAGATGTGATATTTTAGAACGTTTTGCAAAGTATAATATTACTTTGAATGCAAAAAAGTGTATGTTTACAGAAGAAAGTTGAACTATGTTGGTTACGAAATTTCACCTAGTAGTTATGCTGTTGTCCCTAAGAAGATTGACGAAATCACCAAATTTCCACAACCAACTAATCGCACTGAACTATGCTCTTTTCTTGGTGTTGTCAATCAACTTGGTATGATCACAGCTGATTGAAGTGGTAAGCTTTCACCATTACGTGATTTGTTAAAAACTTGTAATGAATTTTTATGGTTAGCAGATCGTACCTCCGCATTTGAAGCTTCCAAACAATTGCCAATTTCTCCAATTGTTCTCTCAATCATCACCTACTGTTCTTCAAACTGACGCATCCAAAACTAATGAACTTGGATTGGTTTTACTCTAACAGCAAGAAGGTATGTGGAAATTGATTCAATGTGGTTCCCCTTTCCTTCACCCATGTGAAATACGATATGCAATGGATGAATTGGAAGCACTTTCAATTTTATGGGCAATTGGCAAATGTAAAGTATATTTATCCGGTCAACCCAATTTTAAAGTTGCCATTGATTATAAACCGCTTATCCCTATTTTTAATAACTACACACTTGATGCTATGGAGAACACTCGTCTGCAATCGTACAAATCAAAATTATCAATACAATACCAATTGATTGTCATTTGGAAGAAAGGTAAAGATCACGCTATTCCAGATGCTTTATCACGTGCTCCGGTATGCGACCCAATGCCTAACGATATTGAAGATGATTTACAATTCCCTACTGATCAGATTATTCGTATTGCTGCTTCACGTTTATCTCATGATAATTCTGAAGACAACACCTCAATGGCACGTAAACCTCTGGCAGATTCTATAAATGATCAATTATTTTGCATTGCACATACTGATATTCATTATCAACAATTAATTATTGCTATTCACTTTCCTGAACACATTACACCTGCTGTTGGTTTATTTCGTAAAATAGGGCCTGAACTCAGTATTGATAATAGTTAAATTTTACTTGGTAATCGTCTTTTTATTCCTGAATCTTCTCGTTTTGATATCATCTCTCGTCTACATGCTTCTCATCGAGGTATCGAGAGAACAGAACGTCATGACCGTCAAATTGTGTTGGCCTAACATGAACAGTGACTTAACTATAATGCTGTCCAATCTTGTAAACAATGTGCTAAATATCTTTTCAGTTTACCAAAAGAATCACTAATATCAGATCCAGTACCCTGTAGAGTTTTGAATCGGTATCTACTGGTTTATTGAAAGCATTATTTGATATATGCAGATCGTTTATCTGGCATTTCTGAATGTTGTGATGACCCTTCCTCATCTCAAGTTTTATATATTATCAAACATCATTTGAACAAACTGGCGTCCCCACAACTTCGCTCGGACGATGGTCCACAGTCTGTTGCAAAAGTGTTTAACGTTTTTTTACAATCTTGATGAGGTAATAAATCTCCTTCTTCACCTCATTATCCTCAGAGCAACGGGGAATGGTCATGCTGAATCATCTGTAAAATCAGTAAAAGCATTGTTAGCTAATCTCCAAATGGCAATATAATATTAACGCATTCAACTCAAATTCATCATTAACACGCAAATTAACATCAATTCTAAATGAAAATAATTTCGATCAACACATTAAATATCTGACACGTATTACTAATTCATCATCAACTTGCATCGATCTAGCAATTTAAAATTTAAAAAATGATCAATTTGAAGCAGGCGTCACTTTTGGACATATTAGCTGATCATCAAGTGAATTATATAATATAAAAAACTAATGCACGCAAACCTGTATATACTCACAAATTAACATAAACACGCAACTACAAAAACATTAACATAGAAACACTTCCAGTTGCGTACTTTACGTTATCCTGTACTGAGCATGCGCAAATTTTGTGGGCGTGATCTTTTGTGTTTTTGTTCAAGTCATATTTGAACATGTTCAAACCATTAGCGTTTTACTTCAGTTTACAACATATTTAGTAGGAATTTATGATTCCCATAGGTTGCTAAACGTTTTTTTATACCTGTAGTTTATCTCTCCAATTTCTGGAAGAAATATATGTGTTTTTACCTCCGAAAAATCATAGAAAGCAAATTTCAAAATCTTGATATTTTAAACTGAAATGAGGTTGATATAGCTAGATAGGAGGCTTAATCAAAAGGACGATATGTATATTTTCGTGAAATTTTGGCTTTGCGATGATAAGAAAAATAGATCTACCTTGGAGTTTAAAGAAATTTACCTTGCATTATCTGTTACAAATCTAGCATCAAAATAAAGAAATTAACAAGGTTTAGTGCGTGGCGATTCTTAAAAATCACATGCAGCGGTGATTGATTTGGTTTATGTCTTGAAACTAACTATAAACGATGCAGAAAATTCCAATCATTAAATGACGTGCGTTCTTGATATATTTATTTTGGGTTTGTTTAGAAATATACTTAAATTAATATTTGTGGAGTTACCTTCGTATTGAAATTAGAGTAACAAATAAAAAATGGGAAGTCTTTGAGAAACTTTGCAGCGCTCAATTCTGAAAATTTAAAAGTAGAAGTAGTAAATCTAAATATATTCTATTGACTCGATGAATTGATTCGATTCCGTTTTGGCTGAAAAGAAAGACCACGCTTTGCTTAATTCAATATTTTGTATAAGAAATAAATGTATTTTCCTAAATATTTTGGTCAAAAAGCGCGACCCAGGGGGTCCGTGTCACTTTGTTCGCAACCCCTAACCTCGCCATACAAGTAATGAACTGGGATTTTTTAAATCAATTCACTAATGTTAACGATGCTTATGATGCATGGCAGGCTGTCTTCAACACTATCATCAATGAATTTGCTCCTTTAAAAAAAGGAAGAGTTAAATCCAAAAAAAGGTTAATTTATTTAGATGATCATGCTAAAATGCTAAAAAGCAAACGTGATAATTATCACAAAATATTTATCACGACAAAAGATCAATCTTATTTTAATTTATTTAAAAAAACTAGAAACGAATTCACAAATTATTTTAGACAATGTAATAAAATACTACCATAAAAACATAACTGAAAATAAAATTAATCCCAAAAAAATGTGGAAATTTTTAAAAGAGATATTACCGAATAAGAATAAAAATGTAGATATGAATACCCTTAACATAGATGACAAATTAATTACGATTTAATTCATTAAACAACTAGTTTATAGACTTCCCAACAAACGCTCTATTGGTATAGATAATATTGAAACTCGTCTACTAAAGTTAACAGCACACAGCATTGCACCAGCCTTAACGCAAATATTTAACGATTCTCTCAGGGATGGTGTCTTCCCGGATGCATTGAAAACAGCTAAAGTCATCCCCTTACACAAAGTAGATTCTATAACTGAGAGAACGAGCCACAGACCTATAGTACTTCCTATAACATCAAAGATTCTAGAAAAACTTGTACATATTCAACTAAATTATTATTTAACAACCAATAACTTATCAACTAATTATCAACATGGCTTTCGTAAAAATCATTCCACCGATGGCAGTATTTTAAATTTTTTGGAATTTTGCTTCTATAATGTTCTAAATAAAAATCTTGTAGGTGTAGTAAGTACAGACCTAAAAAAAGCATTTGACACTGTAGATCATCTTATTTTATTAGATAAATTAAAATTATATGGTAGTAATGTAAATTGTTTAATTTTTTTTAATTCTTATTAAATTGGTGGAAAACAAACAGTAAATGTAAATAATGTAAATTCTGACTTAGGTGAAATTAAATATGGAGTTCCCCAAGGGTCAATCCAGGGCCCCTACTTTTTCTTATTTATATCAATGACATATCAATGGCACGTCTGTAAATAATTGTAAAATTAGTTATATGCTGATGATACTCTTTTCTTAGTAGCTCAAAAAATATTAAATGACATAGAACAACTTTTACTCTTAGATTTAAACCAAATTCATGTCTGGCTGTGTGCAAATAGACTAACCCTCAATATGTTAAAAACTATATGCATGGTAATTCGCTCAAAGTCAAATTTAAAAAAGCACGAAGAAACTAATTTTCTATCAAAATAAATCATCAGGAAATAGACTGGGCTAATTTAATGACGTATCTAGGAGTACTAATTGATACTAATTTATCATTCGATAATCATATTACTGCTCTGAATAAAAAAATTAATAGAAGTTTAGGGGTACTGAAATTTGTAAGACGCTTCATCCCACAACAATCTGCATTAATTATTTATAACACCATTGTTTTACCACATTTTGACTATTGCGCTATTGTATAGGGGAATTGTAAAACTGAACATCTTGATCACCTCCAGAAATTGCAGAGCAGAGGAATGAGGTCAGTCTTCCGTTGTAACTATCGAACTCGTGTCTCTGATATGCAAAGTCAGCTTGGCCCCATACCACCAGAATAAGATCCCACTACCACAATGCCATTTACATCAGGCCAAGCTTTTGCCACTCATTTAAAAATGCTTGTGCTCATAAGTGGAACGATCTACCGTCTACAAGGAAGGACGTATCAAACAGGCCAACTTTCAAACGTCTCATTGGAAAGCACTTACACGGAATAACATAATTAAGTTAAGCAAAGCGTTCTTCAAATGTCTTTCCTGTGAAGCATATTATTGTAAAATTGTATTGTTATTCTATGTATATCTATATATTTATAAATCATTCTTGTGAAATAAAGCTTTTAGCTTATTCAAGTTCTGAATAAATGATGATGATGATGATGATGATTATGAATTTCTTCGAGGATTACTTGAGCTTTGCAATACTCCACGCGCAGAAGGTATTTCACCAGCACATTGGGCTTACGTCCACGCTCTTTTTAAATAATTTTCAAAAGGCTGGCAATCAGCTGCTAAAGCTATAGATACCAAATTAGTAGAACTAGTATAGAAAAATAAAGAACATTATGATTGTAATGCGTATTCCCTATACCACCTCTACCAGCTGGATCTACTGTTATCTTGCAATGCCCAATTACTAAACGCTAGGATGAAATTGGTATTGTTATTACTGCCAATCCACATGTCTATGATATTTGATTGTAAAACTCGATAGATTTTCGAATGCGGTTCTAGTAATTTGATTGGCTAACTCCCGTGTTTGGATCACGCAAGCCAAATCAACTTGGACATCATGATAGATAAAAATAAAACACCCAAAATTTCTAAATAATTGTGAATAAAAATTTGAATAACGTTCATTAGCATCGTCAATAATATATAGATATTTCAGAATATCATAATTAAAAGCATTCTTCCTTTCGCGTCATTTTATTTGGTCATATGGCTATTCCAAGACAAAAAGACCCTACAAAACCGGCAAAAGTTTGCAAAACAGCAGAAATGAGAAACAAGACAGATCAAAATCATGGCGTTCGAAAGAATCGAAAGTGGTTCGAAAGTATAACTCCGGATCTGTCACTCGAAGAAAGGCAAAATATGACGAAGGCGTGAAGATTTATAGGAGAAAATGAATCTAATCAGTCAAATTTTTTATGTTAAATTCGTTTAAAAATAGTAAAAATAGGTTTTGTTTCACAAAAGGGTTACTGCACGGCAGCCTTGTGTTTGGGTTCTCTGATACCAACACTTGGGATGTTGGGAGACACTCAAAGCTGAAAAACAGTCGCCCTACGGGCTCTTGTTTTTCTGATGCTTTCTCGGGTCTCCTAACATCCTGCGCGTTGGTATCAGAGAACCCAAACACGGCTGCCGTGCAGTAACCCTTTATTACTATCTGGAAAAGTCAAATAGCGTAATCGTTGATATATCTATGAATTTACTCTACCAGAGGATGTTGATCTCAATGCTAGCAATAATACAACCAATCCTGACACAGATGTAACACCTCAGTTAAGACGTAGTACACGTACCCGTCACACACCACATAGTTGACTTGCTCAAGTCTCACTTCTGTGTTATGCCGATCTTGATGGATTGGGAAGTGAGACTTGTGTCCTTTGAGAAATCTATCGTCTTAAACACAGATCAACTGCCTCAGTTTACAGGAAGTGACGCACGTAGCTGTTAGTGTTCCAGGTAGTCAATGTGGAACTTGAAATCAAATGGCACCTGGAATTTGCAAAGCTATTGAGTTTGTGTAGAGTTATGAAAGATTACATGTATTAAATGTTGATTTCCCACCAAAGGTTGATTTATAAATAGAGCGACTACAAATCACAGTAACATGTAGAGCAAGACGTGATATAAACAGAAGTACTGTAAACTGTTAATACTGTAAACACAACATTCAAACCACAACATATGGGCTGCAAAAACTAAGCATTGCAGCCTTTTCCGACCATCAAGTCGACGCTGCCGAAGGTGTTTCAATGGAAAATTCCCGTTCCTAGTCAACCTCGTGAAGTCGTGATTTCTGATGATCGTAACATTTTGTTCTGATCATAAATTTGTCATTTGATATGTTAGCGAGAGACCAAACTATTATACAGAAACAACTACTTGTGTTATTTTGGAAGACTTGAATGAACATTAAATATCCCCAACGTTTGTAAACATTTAAAATTCCAGGCTAAAATTCTCTACAATTTTATACACCATTAGAACACTTGTTTATGTTGGGTGCCCCGTCTTTTTCCGCTTTATGAGCGTTTGAACATATATGAAACAATAGGATCAAACAAAATACCGTTGTGCAGGATCCTCCAGAACGGCTCTCAAAGGACACAAGTCCCGCTTTGCAATCATGAAATTGAGGCAGCAAAAAGAAAGTGGGACTTGGGAGAGTCAAACCAATTGGTATTCTATACTTAGTTTATTTATTAGTTACTAGTTGACATTACAGTATATTCATTATTCACATTTAAAAGTTACATTTACAAATTACTATTTCTATACTATATTTAGCTCATTAATAATTCATTTAGTTATTTCATTTTTATTCGCTCCCAAAAAGGGAGACGTTGTATTCCACATGGTTAAATATTAGACTCTAGGTAAATTTATATATTTATCAGAATCTTCTTGGTGATAATTTTGGTACAAAATAACAACACAACTAATTTTGCACAACGTTTCGACGATTGACTTCAGACATTCTCTAGTGAATGTTTTTTATTATTAATTAAGATATATATATATATATATATACGTAAAAATGTTTGCCCCTTGAGGGTAAAGTTACATCATGAAAAATATTTACAATTATATTAGATCTATATCAGTGACAACATAACTATGGTAACTAGCCTATAGAGATGAAATGCATGCAGTTAATTGAAAACTTTGGCCCGGATGGAATCGCCTTGAACGTTTAATGTTGGTTTCAGTTCTTGAATTGCCAGCATTTCATTCACGAGACAATCGAATTTGTTTTTGCACTTTTTTATTATTCTAAAATGTTTTTCAAATTGATCATTAGATATTCCGTGCTCTTGACGGACGTGTGTACCAAGGTTACTTTTGGTGTGTTCATCTATGCGTTCATATAAGTGCCGGCATGTATAGCCAACATAGTCTGCTTCGCACAGACCACATTTAAAATGATATATGACGCATTGCTGGGTTAACAAATCTGGCTTCTCCTCACAGGTACGCAAGTCATCGTTGACCTTCTTACTTTTAAAAATAGCATTAAACTTTACACTTATTTTACAAATTAAACGGTAAAGTTCTTTTCTTGTTTCATCACATGATTGTTGGTCTTTAAACGGTAAAACTATACTAACATATTTAAAATTATCGTCTGGTAAAACTGGAGAATCGTCTCGGTAAATTACTCAACCAATATATCACCATAGGTAATTTCCTAACTTTTATAATAATAATCAGTTGGTGTTTAGCTCAGTACGTGGTTGGTTCTACTGAAGTCACCTTATTTATTATTTACATTATATTATTATACATTTGAGTTTATTGAGTGTTATCTTTGTGTTGTCTTCACTAAAGATGCGCAACACTTCATACGCTCACACCAAAGGGTGGACATCCAACATTTCGTATCCAGCCACTGAAGGGAAGCATCGCCCCTCGAAATCGTAATAGTAGTTGAATAGAAATATAGTTTCATACATGAATTTTAATTCTAGCAGATTAATATTCAAAGAAGAGGTATTTTTAAATTATATTTTTAACATCATATTTCATTGGATATTTTGAAAGCAGTATTTATAAACTGCGTAACCCCAGCCCATTTGGTTTCACCCTGACCTTTAAAGGGACTATGCACACCGGCAAACCATATTGATTTTTTTGGGTACAAATTTTATTGTACGTCACTACATTGCCTTCGCATATTGGTCGGCTGGATTGAAAGCTGTGGGGATAGCAAAACAAACCAAAAAATGGCCTAAACATTCATTTCTATTTCATAATCAATTTCGATTTTGCAAGAAAACGCTTAAGGACAGGAATCAATAATAATACACAAATTGCATTAAATAAGGGCCTACCGCATTTTATGGTCGTGCAGGCTATACTATGACTTTTAAGTCAGAAAAAATACGACATTAAAACGAGTCATCACAAAAACGTAAACATATTTTTATTATTGAACAATTTCAAAAAAGACTAAGTCAACAGCAATCTCGACAAGTCCAGTATATTGTACTATATGCTAACGATTAACAACTTGACATTTTTCACAAATGTTGATCAATATACATATACGTTGTCGTTATGTAGTTAACATCTTTTGGAAATCTGGTTAGCCTACAATTCCAATTAGAATAGCCGATTAATCTACGAAGCATGGTGAGCAACATCATAACATAAAATTACCTTGACTACATTATCCAGATAATAAATAATTTTTTATAAAGACCAGAGCAAATCGAGAGTCTGAAAGACTCGCAGTAATTTGTGGTTTCCTTTTGTAAAATTTCAAACACACGCATACTGTCATTGCATTTACACGGACAGATTTCTGTAGCTTTGAGCTGAGGTCCTGTTTCCGCTTCACATGTTTCTGATCTCTACTTTCAATCACTTCTCTCCTTTCTTTCCATTTGATTGCGTCGATGAATAATGTTTGCAATGTGTGGACATGCCATGAAATATTAAAATTAGATCGCAACTATATTAATTCAAGAAAACTAGTCAGAGCCGTTGAAAAATACAGGAGCCAAGATGGCGTCATGCAGCTTTTCATAAACATTGAACACCAGACAGAAGAAGACAGCTAACATGAAAACGAGTATTGAAAAGTAAGCTCACTTTTCAATAAAGAAGAACGCCGGTCTGCATAGTCCCTTTAAGATTATAAACAACTTAGTCGATAACAAGTGCGTTGCCATTCGCGGGGCAAACATCATGGTATCCCTTTTGAGTCATTGATTCTTCGTTGACTCAATGAGATGCATGGACGTGTCATGGGTGCCGTGAAAATTTTCCGATCTTATTCGGATTTAATCGGATCGGGTGGCGATTTGACAAACAGATAGAAGTTTTGACCACCTGCGCGCGCATGTGCCGTAACATATCCAAAGCGGTCAATTTGCTCTAATTGTGCGGCCAAAGCCTAACACGTAAGTTACAAAATTGCGATCAGAAGCAGACGTTAAACCAAACGAAGGAAACCTATGACTTATATTTAGATTACACTTTATATTTCTTAATGAAAATTGAATACTTGTTTACACTTCACAATAAAAACTTTGCGATTAAATGGATTCAGAAAAACTTTTATTATCAAGTCAAATAGTCGACGGCATAAATCTTAATTTCTGAATGTCATGGCCTATTATTTGATTATTCTATGGTTCTAGACACACTGTAGTCGAAAATCTATATCGCTAAAAAGGTAAGCACATAATAAGCTATGACTTATCTAAGTTTGAAACTGTTGACAGTATTTGATAATGCTTCAACAAAGAGCAGCTCGATATTGATTTTGCAAAAACACGACAGTCGAGTTCAACAAAGTCTACAACAATAAAAAAAGTCGAATGTGAATATCATTTCTTGCAGCGCAAGGATGTGTGAAATGCCGTGACGGCAGGGCTAAAACAATGGAGAGCACAACGGATAATGCCACTTCACTGTAGTAAAATGTCTCGGAGGGGAATTTTACTCAAGTTTAGATCTGAAATAAAGAGAAACTAGCCAATCATATATGTTTCCTAAATTGACGATGTTTGACCAGCTTGGAGGGGAATTTTTTAGAAGGTAACCAAAATCTAAGATCATTTCTATCTTTCTTTTCATGTCAAATTTACAGAACTGGCTAGGTTGGGATGATTGATAATGGTTTCTTAATATAAATAGTATATTTTGCATCAAAATGTTCATTGTTTTGCCTGGATTGTATGAGTTTGACGCGCCATAAATCAGGTAGGCTCTGCAGAACCTTCATGGCTTTTCCGCCATGTGCGAAATTCTGCAAATGTGGTTTCCTCTGTGGGGAATTTCATTAGGGGAATTTTCATCTTCTTTGTTGCACCCTTGTGAGAACGAGAGCTGCCACTACTTGGGGATTCAACATCTCCTGGACTTGCTATATGGAGCTTTGCTAAACTTAGGTAAATATTTTGTTGTTCAGCAAGGGTGAGGAACAATTGTTTTTGTTGCACTATACTAGTTCAGCCTCTTGCTGGGCTGCTAATTGCAGACTCAATTGTTGCTTTTGCTGATTGGATATCATTTTCATCATCATATGCAAGGTCTGCTGCATGGATTCTACTACTTCAAACGGGTTCAAAACTGTTGGATAACTTTTGGGCTCTAGAGGGGTCTTGGGACAGCCTCGAGAGCAGGTTTCCGCCATTTTCAATGCTTGCACCCGCTTCAACTGTTGTTCTGCAGTGTTTTAGACAAGCTAAACTTTGATATCTATCTTTATTATGTTAAACACACCTGGAAATACTGTTTTTTCTTTATTCTTTAGTTTTCCTTTAAATGTTGTACTTTACGGCCATAAATCATAAACGCGGTAATACAACAATGGCGGCTATCGAAGAGATTTAACCAACGTCGTATCGTCGATATACTGGCTTCGTTGCAGGCCAATAAAAATTATTTATGCTTTGAAAATTATCTTTGTAACAACGATGTTTTTACTTTCATTCAGAACTTATTTTGTAAGTCTCTTATCACCTGTGCCATGTAAACACAGGAATAACGTCGTTTTTACGAAGATGATTTTACTTGTTTTGAAATTATTGGTTCTTATAACAAGTATATCGTTCTTATTTCAAGACTGCTAGTATTATTTACTTGATAAGAATCTTGATCCAGTCTTAAAGCAAGTAAATCTCTCTCATTTTAAGAGCACTAGTACTTTCGTCTTGTTTAGAATTCTGGTTGTTCTTAGAAGAAGCAAATCGTACTCATTTCAAGAATACTAGCATATTTTCCATGCATAAAATTTTTAATTATTTCAGAAAAATGTTTTAATCAAATTCAGTGTCTTTTTACAAGAAGTAAAATCCATATAATTTGTTAAGTTTTAAAAATAGAAGGCGTGATACAGTATCCTACATCCGATCATATGTCGGATTTGTACAGACTATCTTAGATTTTATTCGTATGTTTTCCAATGAATGTTGTGACTTGGAAGACGCTACACACATATATGCTGTATGCTTTTGCTTTAGCTAGGCAAGTCCATTCAATTTTGTAGTTTTCTTTCCTATCTTTTAGTCTCCAAATGTATTTCGAAAGTTGTTTGCTGTTAATCTATTTTCTGTATTTGAACGACATCATATGCTGAGTGTATCTTTGTTTGAAGGTTCCCTCTATCAAACCGATGTAATTTTGACCTTACTGATCTTCTGTCGTAGTAACTTTTGCCTTGTAAACGAGGCTTTCTGTGAGGCATTCATTGTTAAATGGGCAAGGCCGTTTTACCCTACAGTTGCATTGTTTAGTACAAGCCTGCTGATTTTTCTTTTCTCTGTTAATTATTTCGTTGTTATGGATGGTTATAATGGTCTTCATGCTTGAGGTGCAGCTGTACCTAACTTGAATAGTGTTGGCTTTGGATATTTTGCTTAACTCATTCAACTTTGGAAAGGGGGTGTTTTTTAATAAGGTTTAGGAATGTTCGGCCGATGTTTGTTCTGACATTTTTAATATAGGGCAGATTAAACCATGTGATATTTCTGCGCCTGTTTCGCTTGTTGCTGGTAATTTGTCGTTCGTGGCTTGCTTGATAGGCAAAATTTGTGTCGTGGCAACTTTCAATAAGGGCGTTCTCATAGCTGATTTTAGTATTTTCGAAAATAGTGCTGTTGGATGACAAATCAGATATTCTTTGATTAATGGCGATAGGTATGTGTTTTAGGATTGTTGGTGGATGGTTAGACTTGGTGTTGATGTATAGTGGATCGTCGTTAGGTTTCCAATATGGTTGAAAGGTGCCATTTTGTAGGCTGAAATTGACATCCAAATAATCGACAGATTTCAAATTGCATTTAGTTGTAATCTATAGGCCGCTCCTTTTAAATAGTTTATTAATTTTTTCTTAAGCCTCTCTGCTTGTGGGCCGGATTTATTCTTTTATTGCGATCTTCAGACGGTGATACTAAAAAATTAAAAACATACAATTACTCCTAAACATATATACATGGGTGCGATATCTACACAGGAAAATCCATGTGCTTAAATCAAGAAAAAAATTTCTTGAAATAAGTGAAATTTTGCTTGAAATAAGAATAAATGTACTTGTCCACATAGGAAGCAAATATTCCTACCCTAGACCAAATTTGCTTGTTATATTTTCTTATTTTAAGCAAAAATTTGCTTGACATATTATTCTCTTTTCCAGCTTAAATTTCTTGAAATGAGCAAATTTTTGCTTAAAACAAGACCTTTTTTGCTTTCATTTCTGAAGATAGTGTGCAGTCAGAATTGTTGGATTCTTGAAATAAGCATATATATGCTTGAAATAAGCAAACATTTTCTTGAAATAAGCATATATTTTCGTAAAATAAGCATATATTTTCTTGAATTAAGATAATATTTGCTAGCGCATTTGGAACTACAAATCAAATATTCTCATCAGATTCTTGAAACAAGAACATATTTTCTTGAATTAAGATATTTTTACGATTGCTTATCAAAATGTTGCACATATAGTCTAATCAAAATATTGTCTATACAATGTTATACATCATATTACAGCACAATATTAATTTTAGATTAGATTAAACATTTAATTTAAATCAATTACGATCTATAACAAAGTCACACTGGAACCCTGACAAGAGCCAGTGCAACAATTCAATCGTAACGGAGTAATAGTTTGCATTCATCAGCTGGTCATTGAAAAAGATCAGTCCATCATAATAATACCCAAACGTCAATAATAATTGAAGAATACAACTGCATGTATAGATAATTGTAAAATAACAGCGGAAGATCCAAATGTTTAAGAGAAAAGTTGTTGTATAGCTTGTAAGTAAATTTCATCTGCTTTTTGTGTTATGACATCTAGCAAGTAAAATCATCAATATTCAACCACATGTAATGTTTGATGGTTTGTGAGCAGAGTGTAACATTTCTTTATCATATCAGTGTATTGATTGCTACAGTGTATTAAAGTATTGCTCGTCAATTTTGAGATCCAGGATTTTCACTCTGAAAAACAAATGCATATAACACTGATCAGATAAGTAATAAAATATTAAATCTACATTAAGATGAAAGTGACAACTAGCAAAACACAGTGAAATCAGTTGCCGGCAACGCCGGTGAAAGTTTAAAAAAAGTATGTTGTGGACAATGTGCCAATGTAGACGATATTTCTTTGCTTGGTCATAAAAAAATAGAAAATTAATTACTATCGTTCTGATGATGTGTGAACAGAAGTAAAATAAAAACATGCAGATTTTATTCTAAGTTTCAAAAGAAGTAGGATAGATCCTAATTTATCAAATTAAAATTGTCACGAACCCTCAGTCAATATCACATATTATATTATGATACAATGCCTTATATAGAGCTATATATTGACAAGCTTAAATCAGTAGCAAAAATGCAGTCAAATTCCAAAACCATTATTCTCTGCTATGTATGTTGCTGTGTATGTTTTATCAGAAAATATTGATAGCGGTTCATAGACCTTCTGGCCCATGAAGTCCTATGAGCTGCTGACAGCAGCTGCACCTAAATTACACTCTTACATCATAACTGTTTACTTAGGAACAAAAAAAACAATCATAGCAAAAACAATCTCAAGAAAGCTTGTATGCATTTATGCTTGTATACAATGCAACATTCTATGCATTATGTTAATCATGCGATACACTATTTTTCAACAATAATAATACAGACAATGCACAATATTAACGGCAATACTCATGATACCCAACATTAGGCCTACTGACTGTTCTGGAACAGTGATGTGAGAAAATTTGAATATTTTTGCATTTGATAAAAATTTTAACCTAATAACAACAATTAAGTAGGCTGTTGTCAATATCATAATTATTCAAAAAACATTTTTCAATTCCTATGCTAGACTGTGCAGATACACACTGGTATACAAGAATAAGCAGAAAAGATATATGGATATGTTTAAAAAACATTCAAATAAAATTACAGCAGTGTATTATATTCTTGAACAAAATTTGATTGATAAGAAAACTTTTCAATTTCGGATTATTATTTAGCCGTAAATATTCTACAACACAATGGAATTGCAAGCGCAATTCCGATAACTGAAATCCCCGCACATATGCAACCTGGCTTTTAAAATCTATTGACTATTCTGTAGTCATGTCTTTTTTAAACAATTTCAGGTATGTGCAAATTTGGATAACTGCAATGAAAATTGTTGACAATTTTGACTAGCACAGCGGGTTCCACTGTACTCTGTGGGATTAACAGATGAAGTTGCTTCAAATTAGTATTTAGTAGTTCATGGTTACAGTGACCAGGAAGAAAAACACCGGCAGTCGTAACAAGCTTAATTTTGATAACCTCAAATGTACACAGTTGACACAGTAGGAATGGATGTTTTTTAACAGTTTGTATGATTTCATATTATTTTTTTGACATGGAGGTAATATTACTTCCAGACGTAATATTATTTCTGTATAAAAAGCTTCAAGTGTTACATTGACAATTCACTGATATTAACTGTGGATTATGGATTAACAAATTGTGAAAGTAATCTTGAAGATTAAATTTTCTTTTCATAAAGAGGAAATATCTCATTTTCATTCATAACAAACACGGCAAAAATCCGTAAATACAGAGATGTAACTGAAAAGGTTAGGTCAATTGTTACAAATGAAGAAGGAAAGCCATAATTTCACTAAATCATTGCAAAACATATGTATTGCATTGACTCTGGGTTGTTATTTCCAAACATATGTACAGTTTTCTGATAATAAAAAAGAGAATTGTTGTGAATCGAAAAGACAGACCATTACTAATTTATGAAAATCAATTATATTCCTATTTCGTAAAATCCAGGCAACGTAGAACATCATTCCCGGTCTTTTTATCTGTAGGTCTATTATGAGACATTTAACAATAAAACATTAATAGGCTTAACATCTATCTCAACGTAGAATTCAGGATATCTGATTTAAGCGAAAATTTGTAAAAAAAGAGAATCTGATTAGAATTCTATAGGCTATGGGTACTAGACTGGTCCAAAAAACATGAAAGTTTGAAATGTTATCGGGCCCATCGATTTTCTTGTTCAGAATGCTTTGAAAATAAGTTGTGCACAAATTTTATTGTAATTTGACATTGAGAAATGTTTTATAGACACAATATGTCGTTAACTTGTTATTAAAGTGTTCATTCTTGCTACCGCCGCTTTACTCAGATAGCAGAAATATTACTCAGAAAGCTGTTCATTTTGTTTAACTCAGTTACAGAACTAGCTGCCATTTGGGAAATAAAACTTCGGAAACAAAGCCTTTGACATTGTTCAACTTGATCTACGGAGGTAATTACTTGAATCTCAAATTGTTTGAAAACTTTTAAAGAGCTATATCCCTTGCTACGTGACAAAGAAATAATTCGATGTCTTCATAAATTCAAGCTTGAACATGTAACTGCTCACATGTGACTTCCGAAAATGTATTCGTAAATTTCTTCGTGGATTACTGAACTTTATCATCGTTCGACGTTTGGAACAGTTGATCGCTCGTGCTTCACCGTTCTCCGTGGCCCAAAATTTATTAGATGTTTTATAAATTCGAATATAAATTAATGAATATGAATATGAATATAAATAGGAATCGACATACGAATATATGCGATATCTTTGTTTGATTTCCAACGTTTTATTCGAAACTTTATTTAAACTTTATTCGATATTTTGTTTATCTAAATAATAGCGACCGTAACAATAATGAATATCTCAATAACAACATCAATATGATCTGAATCTATAAAACAGTCACCGTTCAACAGAATGACCTTCTCGAGTTACAAACTTTCTTCAAACTACGATATCAACGGCGGTGACACCTTTCACGGAAATATTTTTAGATTGACAGCAGACACTTATAGATTAATCCTTTTTTACAGCAGAAGCCACGTTTTTTTATGCATTGTATTCAACCCCATAGTTTTAAGGCAATGATAAAGATTCAAACATTTAAATTAATAAATTCAGATTATTCAGATCATTACCTCCACGGCCATGTGAGCAAATTTTAGAATATGTTTTCACAAAGATGACGTATTAGCGTTTGAAAAATATCAGCGTTTTCCCCATTAACTTTACGTATTAAGTTAGAAGGGCCTTGGGACCCCAGAATTGATGGGCCCGATAACATTTCAAACTTTCATGTTTTTTGGACCAGTCTAGTGGGTACATAATCTTTTGCGATTTCAGTAGCTTTGGAATCCTGAAATGGAGTGAAAGAGGGTTGAACGCTTAAATCTCTTTTTACAAAAAAAATGAGAAACGCAATTTTCAATTTCCGAAATAACTTCTTGGAAGTTTAGGAATCCTGAATTACAAACGTAGTACAGTTAAATATATACCATGCCTACCTATTTTTAATTGGGTTGCATAGTCAGGCAAATGGTGACAAAACAATAGCCATGAATGTTTTTCAAATTCCCATATAGCAAATTCCTATAGTTTGTATAGAAAAACACAACAAACAAGTTAAGATAATAGACCTATGCAGACAGTAGAATATCAAGATGCAAATTGTAGGAGAATATGTGATGTTTTGACAAGGACTATATAGGTTTAGAGGCTGAGAACTCTTCAGATAGAATGTATTACAACTAATGATTACAATAAATCAGATATGTTTTGAAAAATATCAGCAACACCAATTAGGAATAGCTATTACAGAAAGATACAGTATAGCCTCAATTCAATACAGAAAATGTCGAAGCTCATATAATAATCTGCTTTGTAGCTCTAAGTGGATCACAAACTGCGCGTAAGTGGGTCACATCGTAACTTCCTTGCATTTTCTAAGTTGAATAAAGGCATTTAATAAATTCGATTGTGTTTTCAAGATATCATATCTAAATAAAACGATGACCAGGATATTTTATGTTTTTCAGTCTGATTGGGGAACATGGCAGATTGCAGTAAGTGGGTTACGGCTTGTAAACTCATTCTAATCTACTTGATTTTTTATATCTGTTAAATTATTTTGAATAATAATGTCCCCCTTATCATTTTAAACAACTGGTAACAAAAATGAAGCCAAATGTTAAAATAATTTTAAAGCCCTGAAAGAAAACACTCTCAACCTTGTAAGTGGGTCACGATGGAATTGCCCTAGGCTAGAAACAAACTTGAGCCAAACATAACCTTTGCAGCACGTAATTAATACTTTTTTACTGTCAGATATAAACATAAGAAAACTTTCAATTCTTGGAAAGTATAGAAATATAACAAGCATATTAGATTAGCCCAATTCGAACAGTCAGGCTGAGTTAGTCTCCTGATCTGAACTGATTGGTCGACAAAAATATCAGGAATCTTATGATCTTCTGAAAAGAAATTCGAAGCTGGGGCAGCTTACAAAATAGACATAAACTACTTGCCAATACCGCATCATATCTTTAATAACGATGTGTTTATTTATCTAGAAGGCCTGTTATCCTATGCTTTCGAATTAAGATGGTGGATTAGCTAGCAATGATATCTTCCAAGTTCAATAGCCTAGTATAGTATTGCAGCAGTGCCATAGCAGCAACATAAGTCTTGTTGATATAAAGAAGCAATTGAAAGAAAACAGCAAATAAACTTACCTATAACATGTCCACTTCTCAGAAAAATGGATGAGAGAGAGTACGATGTCGTAAAATACGTATTGACCATGACCGCCAAAACATTTCACCGAATTTCGCATGTTCAGAGCAAGTAGAAAAACTAACCATATTTCGTTTTGAGCGGTAAAGTTAAAGAATTCGTTCCAGTGATAAGTTGTTGTGATATCGCAGTACATCATTTTATTACTTTCATCGTAAGCTAAACGTTCCTTATGTATCGGGGAAACAAATACTTGTAGTTGAATTCAGTTTGTAAAACCATGGTAAAACAGTAAAATTCGTAAACTGACTGAGCTTTTCGTTTTTACACTTTTTCAAATTGGGGTCTGGATGCAAGAACGCTCGGGATTGGCTGTAAAGAAACTTCAGGAGCTGCCGACCATCGAGCAGCCTGCATGCAGACCAAAAATACAATTCAGTGTTCCCTTTACGTCTGCGTGTAGGCTCAATAGCGTCATAGCGATTTTTAGACTTTACGAATATTATAAAGTGCCTATAGAAAGCTTCCCAATATTTTCCATGTCAGAGACATTGTAGAAAATATCCCGAATGGGTTCGAATAAATTATTTTGTGACATATTGATTTGTTTATAAGAAACAGGCATTGTTTAATATAAAATCTATACACATAGCACATAATTGGAATTTCAGCTAATCATTAAATTTTATCAACATAAATCATATTATCTATTTCATATAGGCTAAACTAACTAACTACCATGAGTAATTTTGCTAAATATTGTTGAGTAGTTTTGAATTTATGAGCAAATACCATTGTGAATTATCATGTTGATATTAACAAAACCAGTACCTTAGCATAATTGGAATTTCAGCTAATTATTTAATTTTTTCAAAATAAATCATATTTTCTATTTCACATAAGCTAAACTAACTACCATGAGTAATTTTGTCAAATAATATTGAGAAGCTTTGAATTTATTTGCAAATAGCAGTTTGAATTATCGTGTTGATATTAACTGAATTGATACCCTTAACATAATTGGAATTTCAGCTAATCATTAAATTTTTTCAACATCGACCATATAATCTAGTTCATATAGGCTAAACTAACTACCATAAGCAGTTTCGCTCAATAACGTTGAGAAGCTTTGAATTTATTAGCAATTAGCATTGTGAATTATCGTGATGATATTAACAAAATCAGTACCCTTACCATAATTGGAATTCCAGCTAATTATTGAATTTTTTCAAAATAAATCATATTATCTATTTCACATAAGCTAAGCTAACTACCATGAGTAGTTTCGACAAATAATCTTGAGAAGTTTGAATTTCTTAGCAAATAGCATTATGAATTATTATGTTGATATTAACAAAATCAGTACCCTTAGCATAATTGGAATTTCAGCTAATTATTGAACTTTTTTAAATAAATCATATTTTCTATTTCACATAAGCTAAACTAACTACCATGAGTAATTTTGTCAAACAATATTGAGAATTTTTGAATTTATTAGCAAATAGCATTGTGAATTATCGTGTTGATATTTACAAAATCAGTACCCTTAGCATAATTGGAATTTCAGCTAATTATTGAATATTTTCAAAATAAATCACATTTTCTATTTCACATAAGGTAAACTAACTGCCATGAGTAATTTTGTCAAATAATATTGAGAAGCTTTGAATTTATTAGCAAATAGCAGTTTGAATTGTTGTGTTGATATTAACTGAATCGATACCCTTAACATAATTGGAAATTCAACTAATCATTAAATTTTTTCAACATCAATCATATTATCTATTTCACCTAGGTTAAACTAACTACCATAAGCAGTTTCGCTGAATAATGTTGAGAAGCTTTGAATTTATTAGCAATTAGCATTGTGAATTATCGTGATGATATTAACATAATCAGTACTCTTACCATAATTGGAATTCCAGCTAATTATTGAATTTTTCAAAATAAATCATAATATCTATTTCACATAAGCTAAACTAACTACCATGAGTAGTTTTGACTAATAATCTTGAGAAGTTTGAATTTATTAGCAAATAGCATTATGAATTATCATGTTGATATTAACAAAATCAATACCCTTAGCATAATTGGAATTTAAGCTAATTATTGAATTTTTTTAAATAAATCATATTTTCTATTTCACATAAGCTAAACTAACTACCATGAGTAGTTTTGTCAAACAATATTGAGAATTTTTGAATTTATTAGCAAATAGCATTGTGAATTATCGTGTTGATATTTACAAAATCAGTACCCTTAGCATAATTGGAATTTCAGCTAATTATTGAATATTTTCAAAATAAATCACATTTTCTATTTCACATAAGTTAAACTAACTGCCATGAGTAATTTTGTCAAATAATATTGAGAAGCTTTGAATTTATTAGCAAATAGCAGTTTGAATTGTTGTGTTGATACTAACTGAATCGATACCCTTAAAATAATTGGAATTCCAGCTAATCATTAAAGTTTTTCAAATTCAATCATATTATCTATTTCACCTAGGCTAAAATAACTACCATAAGCAATTTCGCTGAATAATGTTGAGAATTTTTATCTTTATTAGCAAATAGCATTGTGAATTATCGTGTTGATATTAACAAAATCAGTACCCTTAGCATAATTGGAATTTCAGCTAATTATTTAATTTTTTCAAAATAAATCACATTTTCTATTTCACATAAGTTAAACTAACTGCCATGAGTAATTTTGTCAAATAATATTGAGAAGCTTTGAATTTATTAGCAAATAGCAGTTTGAATTGTTGTGTTGATATTAACTGAATCGATACCCTTAACATAATTGGAATTTCAGCTAATTATTTAATTTTTTCAAAAAAAATCATATTTTCTATTTCACTTAAGCTAAACTAACTACCATGAGTAATTTTGTCAAACAATATTGAGAATTTTCGAATTTATTAGCAAATAACATTGTGAATTATCGCGTTGATATTAACAAAATCAGTACCCTTAGCATAATTGGAATTTCAGCTAATTATTGAATTTTTTCAAAATAAATCATATTTTCTATTTCACTTAAGCTAAACTAACTACCATGAGTAATTTTGTCAAACAATATTGAGAATTTTCGAATTTATTAGCAAATAACATTGTGAATTATCGTGTTGATATTAACAAAATCAGTACCCTCAGCATAATTAGAACTTCAGCTGATCATTAAATTTTTTAACATAAGTTATATTATCTATTTCACATAGGCTAACTACAATGAGAATATGAATTTATAGGGCTAATTTTAACAAAATTGATACTCTATATTTTTATAAATCAAATACATGACAGCAAGCAAATTTAAACTAGGCTAGCAAATTTCAATAATTCAAGCAATTTTAGTCTAGCGTAGAAAAATTTTCTTGATTCAAGAAAATATATTCTTTATGAAATATTCACACCACCTATTTTCTTGTTTTAAGAAAATGTGTTGCTTAAAACAAGAATAAAAGCCTACCCTAGCAAATGGATTTTCCTGTGTAGCTATTGTTTATCTTCAATGGGTTACTGATAAATTAATATTTTTATTGTTTGTTTACAAAGGCATATTGTTGTAAATTTCTTAATGTCTACGATTCACCGGATTTAAAATTTCTAAGGCAAAATTTTTTCTCATGCCGGCATTTGGAAATAAGTTCTGATCTTTTGTTGAGTAGGTTAGGCGAACGTGATGTTATAATGTGAAATTTCTCCGTAAGGGATAGGTTACATCTATTTGAGATGTTAGTGTATGCGCTAGCAGTAGCTAATATAGACCAATTAATTCTAAATTCTGCGTTACTTTCCTTGAGATTCCATATTAATTTTGATAGCTCAGTGTTGTTTCTGTGTATTTCGTTCTTAAATGATTGGGTGTGGTTGACTAGGCGGGTTTTGAACGTCCCTTCTGTAAGACCGATATAATTATGGCTGCTGTTGCTTTTAGAAACTTTAGCGTTATATACCATGTCTGTCGTTAGGCATTTGTTGTTGAGTGGACACTTATTCTTTGATCTACAATTGCACATTTTTTCATTCTTTTTGGGTTGGTCATTAATGATTTTTTTATCATGGTTATTTAAAATTTTTCCCATGCTGTCCATACAGCTGTAGCTGACTTTTATGGTGTTCTTATTGAATATTTTATGAAATTTATGAGACGCTGGGAAATGTTTCTCAATTAGGTGTAGAAAAGTTTTGCCGATGTTAGTGCACACGTTTTTACCGTATGGTGGATTGAACCATATCGCTTGTCTTCTTCTATTTCTCCTTTTGTCGAGTGTAGGATTTTCACAATGGCTGTATTTGAGCTCTGCATCATGTCCACTTTCCCTCAGTGCATTTTCGTACGTTGTTTTAGCGTTGTTAAAAATTTCATTGCTAGATGATAAATCACTGATTCTTTTATTAATTGCTTTTGGTAGGTGTTTAATTATCGATGGGGGATGATTTGAATTGGCGTTGATGTAGGATGGTACATCATTGGGCTTTCTATAGGGTTGATATGAACTATTGGTAAGATTGAGTGTAATATCTAAAAATGTGTAACTTTTAGGTTTGCTTGAATGGATAAATTTAGGCCATTATCTTTAAATGCCTTCGATATTTTATATTCGATATTAAATACTTTAGAAATTTTAAATCCGGTAAATCGTAGACATTAAGAAATGTACAACAATATGCCTTTGTAAACAAACAGTAAAAATATTAATTTATTAGTAACCCATTGTAGATAAACAATAGCTAGATATCGCACCCATGTATGTATGTTTAGGAGTAATCGTATGTTTTTAATTTTTTAGTATCACCGTCTGAAGATCGCAATAAAAGCGTGAGACTCCGAGTTACGGAAAAGGCTTTGCCTCGTCTCTGTTTTATACTTTATATTTTATAACTTATATATGCAGATGATAATTAACGAAGCGATAATAGGAAACAACAACAATGCAATTTATTTCTAGCATCAAAAGCCTTTGTTCTGTTAAACAATAACTGTAGGTTTGCACATCGATATAGGCGGAACTGTATGTTTTTCATTAATTAGTTTATTTGTCCGATGATTGCGTAAGCATGAAACTATTAGTAACAATTATGTAGTCTTTGACTCGTTTTATTATATTCAGCTCTGTCAAATGATATCGAGCACTATTTTTTGCTATTAGATAATATATAATATATATATATATATGTATAATAATAATAATAGAGTCAAGAAAGACACACCATTTTTGTTTTTACTTGAAGTTTCACGTTTAAACGATTATCAGACAGAATACAATTAAAAACATACATACATAAAAGCTAGTTAAACTTATTTAATAGCAGTGCTTATTGTTATTTATTATAATGGTTTCTTTTGTTAATATTTAATCTATTGTTATTACATTTTCGTATGCTTGATCACGTTGTGGATGTTTTGAAATTTGAAAGGTAAAATTTGTTTTCATGGCGGCATTTTGATATTAGTTCTGATCTTTTGTTGATTAAGGTCTCCTTTCAGCCAATTATCATATATATTTTTCAGCCAGGCAGAGAAAGCAACGCTTTGATTTGTTACTGTATGCTGCAGCCTTGCATAAGATTGACCATTCGATCTGGTAGGACAGCTTGTTGTCTTTGGCTTGCCAAATGTATTTTGAAAGTTAGGTGTTCAATTCATAATTTCTGTTTCTGAAAGACAGCATATGCTTTGTGTAGCGATCTTTGAAGCTACATTCAGTGAGTCCAGTGTAATATTTGACGCTGTCATCTTCAGTTGTCACCTTTGCTATGTATACCACGCTTTCTGTTTGGCATTTATTTTGTAGTGGGCACGTTGATTTTGATCTGCAATTGTATTGTTTTGTATTTTGTTTGTCGGCATTTGGTTCATTTGTCATTTTTCTGTTATGGTTTTTTATTATTCTTTCCATGTTGCTGGTACAGCTGTAGCTCACTTTAATACTATTTTGGATAAAAATTTTTCGGCACTGCTGTTCTTTTGGGGAGTGTTTATTTAGTAGTTTCTGAAAGATGCGACCTATGTTTGTTTTGACGCATTTCTTAAACGGCGGGTTGAACGAAATTATATTTCGTTGCCTTTTTCTGCTGTTGTTATTTGTCATTTGGCACTGATTGAAATGCAAGTGTGACTCATGGTCGCTTATTCTCAATGCTTCTTCATATTGCTGTTTTGCGTTCTCGAATATTTCTGGGTTGCTTGATAGATCCGAAATCCGTTGGTTAATTCCCGTCGGCAGTTGTTTTATTATGTTTGGTGGGTTTTTGGACATAACATTTACGTAAGAAGGCTGTGAGTTCGGTTTTCTGTAGGGTTGGAAAATGCCAGTATCCAAGTAAATAGTGATGTCAAGGAAGTCAACTACTTTCACGTTGGTTTTTATAGTGGTGTTTAAGCCTTGCTCCTTAAAATTTTTATAATTTTTTTCCTTAATCTTTCAGCCTGAGGTCTTGATTTGTTTATGATTATTGCCAAGCCATCGTCTCTGTATAGGCAAACATATTCAAGGCTGAATAACTATTTCAATTTATCTAAAATAAATAAACCGACTAGGTCACACGTTTCCGCTCCATCCGAATACGGAAATGTAATAACAATAGATTAAATATTAACAATAGAAACCATTATAATAAATAACAATATGCACTGCTATTAAATAAATTTAACTATGTTTTATTTATATATGTTTTTAATTGTATTCTGTAAGATGATCGTTTAACAACATGAAAATTCAAGTAACAGCAAAAATGGTGTGTCTTTCTTGACTCTATTATTATTTACCGCTCTGCTATTTACAAGCATTGAGCACTGTTCACCTGCCAATATTTGTAAATTTTTATTAAATTTGAAACATATTATATATATACTATCTGTCTGATGATCGCATAAAGCGAGAAACTTTAAGTTACAGAAAATGAATGCGTAGTCTTTGACTCCATTATTATGATTATTATTATATATATATATATATATATATATATATATATGAGATGTTTTATACACAGATGTTTTTTTCATGTGATGAATTTTTTCACCACATTGATAACTCATCTTGACTTAGGTTATATACTGAAGTCAGTACCTTGTTCGCTCACTGAGCAGTACTGATGAAGGCTAATGGCCAGAAACATGTACTTGTCTGCTGCTATATATATATATATCACTTATATACATAATACTGTCTGTTTATATATCACAATATTTCTATATTTCGATATTTCGATATTTCGATATTTCTGTGTCTGTCCGCGACTTATGTACGTCTTACTGGCGATATAATACGGATAATCCGTTGTCGGGAAATTATGCAAACATTTGTGTCGAGATAACCGTGTACAGTAACAAATTTGTTGTATGAAAAGTATGGGTCTATGACGTTGTTTTAAAATAATATACTTCATCTGATATTTTATTTGATATCGTTGCATTAAAAAATTCAGAGATTTTGAAAAATTTCATAGGTCGATAATCTAGCGGGCAGCCAAATCGAATTCAAATTGAAATCCCCAGAACAAAAATATTTTGCTTTGAATTTAAAAGCTGCGTGTAAATTGTTTGAACAAGTGAAACTTGAAAATGATTCAGTTTTATTATAATTAAAACAATACGAAATACTGAATTACATTGAATTACCAGTATAACTAGGTCAAACAAATATTTTTTTGAAATCAAAGAAACGTAGACCTATTTCATGTAGTGCTGATATCATCAATACATATAGCGCGGCACAAACGCTATGAAAATTAAAGAGACTTTAGGTCTTAATTTAATTTATTAATGAAACAAAATGCCGTTCATTACTTTTATCAAAATCGAGATATAAAACATTTCACTTTTAAAAAGGCTATTTTGATATATAATTTGTGAGAACGCTGAGCAAACAATCTGTTTTGAAATGAACAATCTATCGCGGGGCATAAAAACAAATTAACTTGCAAGAATTTTCAAAATGACGTTGGCGTTCGACTAATTCGAAAAATATTCAAAGTTCGAATAGATTATCTGTCTACAGTCTAAAATTACAGAGTTTAGAATCAATCAAGGCATTGCACAAAAGTATTTCTTTAATTTATTATTTAATATAAAAACATGAATCATTTGGTTTTGAGCAGGCAGGCTTTTATTTTCAGATTTTGCTTCCATAATTAACGAAGGAGTTATAGGCATCGATTAAAATTAAAATTTCATTTTGTTGACTTGCTATACGAATAAGACACAGTATGTTACTACAGTTTTGAAAATAAAAATAGCGGTGTCTTGTTATTATCGTTGATCAACATTTAATAAAGTTAATTTCAGGTATATCAAATTTAACAAAGTTAAATTGAATTGAGCGTATGATTTGTGATAAACAATAATAATTATAATATTTTCGGCGTTCAAAAATTTTGCTTTGAATTTAAAAGCACAAAAACATAATTTAAAAACACTTTTAAATAGTTAATACAGTTTGGATGAGTGTAACAAACCTTTTGTTACAAAAATAAAAAGCGAAAAGGTTGCATGAAATAATCGATCATAGCAAACAATATTTATTAAAATACAACTTACCATTTTCCAAATGAGATCCAAATAAAAACTATACGAGCGGCATAATCTCCGAACAACATTTAAATACATAATAGCGGGTTCTCTGAGTTAATACACCAATCAATAATAAGTTAACAACCATATTTTATCGAAGGAGAATGTACGCCCGATAAGAATAAAATAAAGATTGTCTTTTATTCGAAATAATTCTGACAAAAATGATCATTTCATACCGTGATCAATTGCATGGTAAAGTAGATTCATTTTCTACATAGTAAATTATCCTTTTCGTCAAACATCATACATGAGCATTTAAATATTACCATCGGCTGTGGTATTTTATATCTTTGAAGCTGCACTAAACATTTCCACTCTATAAACAATCGCGTCCGTTTCAATAAATTCTGAATAAATATGCATATCACGAATCTGGCAAAATGAGTTGTTTTCGTTTTCCTATCAAAATAATTAATTTATTCATAATCATCTTTTCTTTCATTCGACATCTGTAATGTATTATAAATAGCGCGTAGAAATATTGACAACAAGATGTAACATAATATCAATATCGAATTAGTATAGCGATTTATTATAGAATTTTATTTCCTTTTAAAAGAATGTTGATGCTATTATTCTGGAAAATTTGATAACAAGAAGCACTATGAGGTCAACTTTTCACATCTTTTGTTAACTTTTAAAATTTTATTTTCAACGAACTCTTGGTATTTTGATAGACTGCCATGAAAATCACAGGCATACTTGCTGAGATTGCAAAGATCAAAAATATATAGGCTCATATAGTATCATATCATAATATTTTCAGATTATATATATAATTTGAAATTCAATACACGCGCGTGGATCGGCCATGTTCAATAATACGTTGTCGAAGCAGTAGGTTTGTTGATAAGTTCAGTCAAATCGTTGATATCAATAAGTAAAGCAGTGGCTAACTGGTTATTTCTCTGGTATAATAATTTCAGGGTCGTCAGATCAAATCCGCCATTAGGCAACCTTTCATTATCGACTTTTTTTTTTAATATTAAGCAGTACATCATTTTTAATTAACAAAAGATATCGTTTGATCATGTTAATAACAGAAATCAGTGGACCATGTGTCTTGTTGAAGCTAAATTAATTTAATATTGAATGTATCGCATGCAATGCCACGAGTTTCACTGGCCACACTTTGACGGCGTTATTTTGTGAACACCACATTAGTGTTGTATATATTGCAATAAAGATTTATGAATCCGAACCGAACGCGATCCGATCGTATCGGGTCAGATTAGGGTTAGTATTTTAGGTCTTTGGATCGGATCGGATTTGAAGTGATTTTTATGGATAGTTTCAGATTTCGAAATTTGACTGAGTATTTGTAATTTATAATAATTAATGTGTTCTGGCCTCCTTTCAGCACATAAAATAAAGTTTTTCTATGTAGATATAGCTACGTTAAATTATACATTTCAATCGACTCAATTGATGTGAAATAAATTGAATTTTTATTAAAGGAATGATTAAGATGTATCGATTAATGCTACATCGTTTCAATGCGTATTGTGTCTCATGTTCTCCTCCAGAGTTCAGACTCCGTATTATACAGCGATAGTCAGCTTAGTCAATTGTTTAATTATAAGTGATCTGAAAGTTTTATCATAGAAGGTCCATAATGGACCAAACTCATTGCTAGTATATCTACTTATATTAATAATACTGTCTGTTTATATATCACAATATTTCTATATTTCTATATTTCTATATTTCGATATTTCGATATTTCGATATTTCTGTGTCTGTCCGCGACTTATGTACGTCTTACTGGCGATATAATACGGATAATCCGTTGTCGGGAAATTATGCAAACATTTGTGTCGAGATAACCGTGTACAGTAACAAATTTGTTGTATGAAAAGTATGGGTCTATGACGTTGTTTTAAAATAATATACTTCATCTGATAATTTATTTGATATCCTTGCATTAAAAAATTCAGAGATTTTGAAAAATTTCATAGGTCGATAATCTAGCGGGCAGCCAAATCGAATTCAAATTGAAATCCCCAGAACAAAAATATTTTGCTTTGAATTTAAAAGCTGCGTGTAAATTGTTTGAGCAAGTGAAACTTGAAAATGAATCAGTTTTATGATAATTAAAACAATACGAAATACTGAATTACATTGAATTACCAGTATAAATAGGCCAAACAAAATATGTTTTGAAATCAAAGAAACGTAGACTTATTTCATGTAGTGTTGATATCAGCAATACATATAGCGCTGCACAAACGCTATGAAAATTAAAGAGACTTTAGGTCTTTAATTTATAAATGAAACAAAATGCCGTTCATTACTTTTCACAAAATCGAGATACAAAACATTTCACTTTTAAAAAGGCTATTTTGATATATAATTTGTGAGAACACTGAGCAAACAATCTGTTTTGAAATGAATAATCTATCGCGGGGCATAAAAACAAATTAACTTTCAAGAATTTTCAAAATGACGTTGGCGTTCGATCAATTCGAAAAATATTCAAAGTTCGAATAGATTATCTGTCTACAGTATAAAATTATAGAGTTTAGAACTAATCAAGGCATTGCACAAAAGTATTTCTATAATTTATTAGTGAATATAAAAATATGAATCATTTGGTTATGAGCAGGCAGGCTTTTATTTTCAGATTTTGCTTCAATAATTAACGAAGGAATTATAGGCATCGATTAAAATTAAAATTTCATTTTGTTGACTTGCTATACGAATAACACACAGTATGTTACTACAGTTTCGAGAATAAAAATAGCGATGTCTTGTTATTATCGTTGATCAACATTTAATAAAGTTAATTTTTTCAGGTATATCAAATTCAACAAAGTTAAATTGAATTGAGCGTATGATTTGTGATAAATAATAATAATTATAATATTTTCAGCGTTCAAAAATTTTGCTTTGAATTTAAAAGCACAAAAACATAATTTAAAAACATTTTTAAATAGTTAATACAGTTTGGATGAGTGTAACAAACCTTGTGTTACAAAAATAAAAAGCGAAAAGGTTGCATGAAATAATCGATCATAGCAAACAATATTTATTAAAATGCAACTTACCATTTTCCAAATGAGATCCAAATAAAAACTATACGAGCGGCATAATCTCCGAACAACATTTAAATACATAATAGCGGGTTCTCTGAGTTAATACACCAATCAATAATAAGTTAACAACCATATTTTATCGAAGGAGAATGTACGCCCGATAAGAATAAAATAAAGATTGTCTTTTATTCGAAATAATTCTGACAAAAATGATCATTTCATATCGTGATCAAATGCATGGTAAAGTAGATTCATTTTCTACATAGTAAATTATCCTTTTCGTCAGACATCATAACATGAGCATTTAAATATTACCATCGGCTGTGGTATTTTATATCTTTGAAGCTGCACTAAACATTTCCACTCTATAAACCATCGCGTCAGTTTCAATAAATTCTGAATAAATGCATATCACGAATCTGGCAAAATGAGTTGTTTTCGTTTTTCTATCAAAATAATTAATTTATTCATAATCATCTTTTCTTTCATTCGACATCTGTAATGTATTATAAATAGCGCGTAGAAATATTGACAACAAGATGTAACATAATATCAATATCGAATTAGTATAGCGATTTATTATAGAATTTTATTTCATTTTAAAAGAATGTTGATGCTATTATTCTGGAAAATTTGATAACAAGAAGCACTATGAGGTCAACTTTTCATATCTTTTGTTTACTTTTAAAATTTTATTTTCAACGAACTCTTAGTATTTTGATAGACTGCCATGAAAATCACAGGCCTGCTTGCTGAGATTGCAAAGATCAAAAATATATAGGCTCATATACTATCATATCATAATATTTTCAGATTATATATAATTTGATTTTCAATACACGCGCGTGGGTCGGCTTTGTTCAATAATACGTTGTCGAAGCAGTAGGTTTGTTGACCACTTCAGTTAAAGCACCGATAACAAAAAGTAAGGTAGTGGCCGATTGGTTAATGCCCTGGTATTTCAATATCAGGGTCGTCAGTTCAAATCCGCCATATTGCAATTTTTATCAACGATTTTTCTGATTTTTTTTAATATGAAGCAGTAAATCATTTTTAATTAACAAAAGATATCGTTTGATCATGTTAATAACAGAAATCAGTGGACCATGTGTCTTGTTGAAGCTAAATTAATTTAATATTGAATCTATCGCATGCAATGCCACGAGTTTCACTGGCCACACTTTGACGGCGTTATTTTGTGAACACCACATTAGTGTTGTATATATTGCAATAAAGATTTATGAATTCGAACCGAACGCGATCCGATCGTATCGGGTCAGATTCGGGTTAATATTTTAGGTCTTCGGATCGGATCGGATTTGAAGTGATTTTTTGTGGATAGTTTCAGATTTCGAAATTTGACTGAGTATTTGTAATTTATAATAATTGTGTTCTGGCTTCCTTTCAACACATAAAATAAAGTTTTTCTATGTAGACAAAGCTACGTTAAATTATACATTTCAATCGACTCAATTGATGTGAAATAAATTAAATTTTTATTAAAGGAATGATTAAGATGTATTGATTAATGCTACATCGTTTCAATGCATATTGTGTCTCATGTTCTCCTCCAGAGTTCATACTCCGTATTATACAGCGATAGTCAGCTTAGTCAATTGTTTAATTATAAGTGATCTGAAAGTTTTATCATAGAAGGTCCATTATGGACTACACTCATTGCTAGTATTTCTATATTTCTATATTTCGATATTTCGATATTTCGATATTTCTGTGTCTGTCCGCGACCTATGTACGTCTTACTGGCGATATAATACGGATAATCCGTTGTCGGGAAATTATGCAAACATTTGTGTCGAGATAACCGTGTACAGTAACAAATTTGTTGTATGAAAAGTATGGGTCTATGACGTTGTTTTAAAATAATATACTTCATCAGATATTTTATTTTATATCCTTGCATTAAAAAATTCAGAGATTTTGAAAAATTTCATAGGTCGATAATCTAGCGGGCAGCCAAATCGAAGTCAAATTGAAATCCCCAGAACAAAAATATTTTGCTTTGAATTTAAAAGCTGCGTGTAAATTGTTTGAACAAGTGAAACTTAAAACTGAATCAGTTTTATGATAATTAAAACAATACGAAATACTGAGTTACATTGAATTACCAATATAACTAGGCCAGACAAAATATGTTTTGATATCAAAGAAACGTAGACCTATTTCATGTAGTGTTGATATCAGCAATACATATAGCGCGGCACAAACGCTATGAAATTAAAGAGACTTTAGGTCTTAATTTAATTTAATAATGAAACCAAATGCCGTTCATTACTTTTACCAAAATCGAGATACAAAACATTTCACTTTTAAAAAGGCTATTTTGATATATAACTTGTGAGAACACTGAGCAAACAATCTGTTTTGAAATGAATAATCTATCGCGGGGCATAAAAACAAATTAACTTGGCAAGAATTTTCAAAATGACGTTGGCGTTCGATCAATTCGAAAAATATTCAAAGTTCGAATAGATTATCTGTCTACAGTTTAAAATTATAGAGTTTAGAATTAATCAAGGCATTGCACAAAAGTATTTCTATAATTTATTATTTAATATAAAAATATGAATCATTTGGTTTTGAGCAGGCAGGCATTTATTGTATGGAAGGAATTGTAGGCTTTTATTTTCAGATTTTGCTTCCATAATTAACGAAGGAATTATAGGCATCGATTAAAATTAAAATTTCATTTTGTTGACTTGCTATACGAATAAGACACAGTATGTTACTACAGTTTCGAGAATAAAAATAGCGGTGTCTTGTTATTATCGTTGATCAACATTTAATAAAGTTAATTTCAGGTATATCAAATTTAACAAAGTTAAATTGAATTTAGCGTATGATTTGTGATAAATAATAATAATTATAATAATTTCAGCGTTCAAAAACTTTGCTTTGAATTTAAAAGCACAAAAACATAATTTAAAAACATTTTTAAATAGTTAATACAGTTTGGGTGAGTGTAACAAACCTTGTGTTACAAAAATAAAAGGTGAAAAGGTTGCATGAAATAATCGATCATAGCAAACAATATTTATTAAAATACTACTTACCATTTTCCAAATGAGATCCAAATAAAAACTATACGAGTGGCATAATCTCCGAACAACATTTAAATACATAATAGCGGGTTCTCTGAGTTAATACACCAATCAATAATAAGTTAACAACCATATTTTATCGAAGGAGAATGTGAGCCCGATAAGAATATAATATAAATTGCTTTTTATTCGAAATAATTCTGACAAAAATGATCATTTCATATCGCGATCAAATCCAAGGTAAAGTAGATTCATTTTCTATATAAGTAAATCCTTTTCATCAGACATCATAACATGAGCATTTAAATACTACCATCAGCTATGATATTTTATATCTTTGAAGCTGCACTAAACATTTCCACTCTATAAACCATCGCGGTCGTTTCAATAAATTCTGAATAAATATGCATATCATTAATCTGGCAAAATGAGTTGTTTTCGTTTTTCTATCAAAATAATTAATTTATTCATAATCGTCTTTTCTTTCATTCGACATCTGTAATGTATTATAAATAGCGCGTAGAAATATTGACAACAAGATGTAACATAATATCAATATCGAATTAGTATAGCGATTTATTATAGAATTTTATTTCCTTTTAAAAGAATGTTGATGCTATTATTCTGGAAAATTTGATAACAAGAAGCACTATGAGGTCAACTTTTCATATCTTTTGTTTACTTTTAAAATTTTATTTTCAACGAACTCTTAGTATTTTGATAGACTGCCATGAAAATCACAGGCCTGCTTGCTGAGATTGCAAAGATCAAAAATATATAGGCTCATATACTATCATATCATAATATTTTCAGATTATATATAATTTGATTTTCAATACACGCGCGTGGGTCGGCCTTGTTCAATAATACGTTGTCGAAGCAGTAAGTTTGTTGATCACTTCAGTTAAAGCACCGATAACCAAAAGTAAGGTAGTGGCCGATTGGTTAATGCCCTGGTATTACAATATCAGGGTCGTCTGTCCAAATCCGCCATTCGGCAATTTTTATCAACGATTTTTCTGATTTTTTTTTAATATGAAGCAGTAAATCATTGTTAATTAACAAAAGATATCGTTTGATCATGTTAATAACAGAAATTAGTGGACCATGTGTCTTGTCGAAGCTAAATCAATTTAATATTGAATATATTGCATGCAATGCCACGAGTTTGACCGGCCACACCTTGACCGCGTTATTTTGTGAACACCACATTAGTGTTGTATATATTGCAATAAAGATTTATGAATTCGAACCGAACCCGATCCGATCGTATCGGGTCAGATTCGGGTTAATATTTTAGGTCTTCGGATCGGATCGGATCGTTTCAGATTTCGAAATTTGACTGAGTATTTGTAATTTATAATAATTAATGTGTTCTGGCCTCCTTTCAGCACATAAAATAAAGTTTTTCTATGTAGATATAGCTACGTTAAATTATACATTTCAATCGACTCAATTGATGTGAAATAAATTAAATTTTTATTAAAGGAATGATTAAGATGTATCGATTAATGCTACATCGTTTCAATGCGTATTGTGTCTCATGTTCTCCTCCAGAGTTCAGACTCCGTATTATACAGCGATAGTCATCTTAGTCAATTGTTTAATTATAAGTGATCTGAAAGTTTTATCATAGAAGGTCCATAATGGACCAAACTCATTGCTAGTATATATATAGCAGCAGACAAGTACATGTTTCTGGCCATTAGCCTTCCTCAGTACTGCTCAGTGAGCGAACAAGGAACTGACTTCAGTATATAACCTAAGTCAAGATGAGTTATCAATTTGGTGAAAAAATTCATCACATGAAAAAAACATCTGTGCCATACCAGAGTGCTCAAACTACCGAAGTAGTGGGCAATGCATATCGCAAATAGTATAGACACATCCCAAGTCGATAGTGCTCAAAATTGCGCATGCGCAATTGAGACATACATAGCAGCAGACAAGTACATGTTTCTGGCCATTAGCCTTCATCAGTACTGCTCAGTGAGCGAACAAGGAACTGACTTCAGTATATAACCTAAGTCAAGATGAGTTATCAATGTGGTGAAAAAATTCATCACATGAAAAAAACATCTGTGCCATACCAGAGTGCTCAAACTACCGAAGTAGTGGGCAATGCATATCGCAAATAGTATAGACACATCCCAAGTCGATAGTGCTCAAAATTGCGCATGCGCAATTGAGACATACATAGCAGCAGACAAGTACATATAATATATATATAAGACATATATAATAATAATATAATAATAATAATATATAGACAAGTACATATATATATATAATGTATCACCATGGGCAGCTATGACGGTGCTGAAATTTGCGAGTTTGTTGGACTTTTTATTTTAGACAAGATTAAGATTACAAAAAAGTATGGAATAGGCAACATTGGCCTCTACCGAGATGATGGTATTGCTTTATTAAAAAATACATCAGGACCAAAAGCAGAAAGGGTGAGAAAAGACTTGATTAAAATCTTTAAAATTTTTGACCTAAAAATCACAATTCAAACTAATTTAAAAGTAATTAGTTTCCTTGATATTACGCTTAATCTAAATAATGGTACCTACCAACCATATAGAAAACCCAATAACGAACCTACCTACATTAATGCTGAATCCAACCATCCAAGAAATATTATCAAGCAAATTCCGATAGTTATATATCAACGAATCTCGGACTTATCTATTAATGAAGAGGAATTTGAAACTTCTAAAGCACCATATATAGCCGCACTAATATCTAGCGGGTACGCCGCCGAATTTAGCTACAAGGAGCGCAACTCTACAGAACCTATTACAAACAGGCAAGAAAAACGAAGACGCAATATTATTTGGTTTAACCCGCCTTACAGCTTAAATGTCAACACTAATGTAGCTAAGAAATTTTTAACACTTATTAACAGACATTTTCCAAAAACTCACAAATTTAATAAGATATTTAATAAGAATAACGTAAAGGTAAGCTATAGCTGTATGGCAAACATGGAAACCACCATAATTAGATGCCATAATAAGAAAATTCTGGATACAGAAAGCAACGAGGGACGGAAAAAGTTATGTAACTGCCGAACAAAAGCCAATTGCCCGCTTGATAACAGGTGCCTAACCTCAAGCGTAGTGTATAACGCAAACGTCACCACAACGCGAGACCCCTGGGGCAAAAATTACATCGGACTAACCAAAGGCACTTTCAAACAGCGCCACACGCAGCATAAATCATCTTTTAGAAACAAAAAGTATCAGAACAGCACAGAATTATCAAAACTTGTCTGGAAATAAAAAGATAAAAAACATCAACTACAACATCAAATGGTCGATACTAGCAACTGCTGCTGCCTATAATAATATCCAGAAAAAATGTAATTTGTGCCTCACAGAAAAACTGCATATTATTTACTATGAATATGACAATTTATTAAACAAAAGGTGGGAACTAATTTCCAAGTGCAGACATGAGAACAAATTTTACCTTAAGAATTATAAGGATACAAAAACATAATAGAATAACAATAGACTATGAACTTCAATAGATATGCGATAATTAGACAATAGAAAAGCCTTTAGTATGATAGGTATAAACTTGCGATGATACACGTATATTTTTCATTATGAATAAACCGTCTGCAGAGCGTCTTTACGCGAAACTCAGAGTAAATGACCGAACTCGTAATCTTTGAGTCATAATTTCTAATTTCTATATATAATTATTAATGTGTGAGGCAAAACATCAATGAGAGTGCTCAATGCTAAAAGCAGAGCAAGATAGAAATTATGACTCAAAGATTACGAGTTCGGTCTGTTACTCTGAGATTCTCGTAGAGACGCTCTTCAGGCGGTTTATTCATAATGAAAAATATACGTGTATCTTATGTGTATACTGAAGTCAGTTCCTTGTCTCTCACTGAGCAGTACTGATGAAGGCTAATGGCCAGAAACATGTACTTGTCTGCTGCTATATATATACTAGAAATGAGTGTGGTCCATAATTGACCTTATATGATCAAACTTTCAGATCACTTATAATTAAACAATTGACTAAACCGACTATCGCTGTATAATAGGGAGTATGAAATCTGGAGGAGAACATGAGACACAATACGCATTGAAACGATGTAGCATTAATCAATACATCTTAATCATTCCTTTAATAAAATTTTTATTTATTTCACATCAATTGAGTCGATAGAAAAACTTTATTTTATGTGCTGAAAGGAAGCCAGAACACATTAATTATTATAAATTATAAATACTCAGTCAAATTTCGAAATCTGAAACTATCCATAAAAAATCACTTCAAATGTGATCTGATCCGAAGACCTAAAATATTAACCCGAATCTGACCCGATACGATCGGATCGCGTTCGGTTCGAATTCATCAGTCTTTATTGCAATTTATACAGCACTAATGTGGTGTTCAAAAAATAACGCCGTCAAGGTGTGGCCGGTCAAACTCGTGGCGTTGCATGCAATATATTCAATATTAAATTAATTTAGCTTCGACAAGACACATGGTCCACTAATTTCTGTTATTAACATGATCAAACGATATCTTTTGTTAATTAACAATGATTTACTGCTTGATATTAAACAAAAAATCAGCAAAATCGTTGACAAATTGTGCCGATTGGTGGATTTGAACTGACGACCCTGACATTGTAATACCAGAGCAATAACCAATCGGCCACTACCTTACTTTCTGTTATCGGCGCTTTAACTGACGTGATCAACAAACCTACTGCTTCGACAACGTATTATTGAACAAGGCCGACCGACGCGCTTGTATTGAAAACCAAATTATATATATAATTTGAAAATATTATGATATGATAGTATATGAGCCTATATATTTTTGATCTTTGCAATCTCAGCAAGTAGGCCTGTGATTTTCATGGCAGTCTATCAAAATACTAAGAGTTCGTTGAAAATAAAATTTTAAAAGAAAACAAAAGATGTGAAAAGTTGACCTCATAGTGCTTCTTGTTATCAAATTTTCCAGAATAATAGCATCAACATTCTTTTAAAAGGAAATAAAATTCTATAATAAATCGCTATACTAATTCGATATTGATATTATGTTACATCTTTTTGTCAATATTTCTACGCGCTATTTATAATATATTACAGATGTCGTATGAAAGAAAAGACGATTATGAATAAATTAGTTATTTTGATAGAAAAACGAAAACAACTCATTTTGCCAGATTCGTGATATGCATATTTATTCAGAATTTATTGAAACGGACGCGATGGTTTATAGAGTGGAAATGTTTAGTGCAGCTTCAAAGATATAAAATACCTTAGCCGATGGTAATATTTAAAAGCTCATGTTATGATGTCTGACGAAAAGGATTTACTTATATAGAAAATGAATCTACTTTACCTTGCATTTGATCGCGATATGAAATGATCATTTTTGTCAGAATTATTTCGAATAAAAAACAACTTATATATTATTCTTATCAGGATTACATTCTCCTTCGATAAAATATGGTTGTTAACTTATTATTGATTGGTGTATTAACTCAGAGAACCCACTATTATGTATTAATGTTGTTCGGAGATTATGCCGCTCGTATAGTTTTTATTTGGATCTCATTTGGAAAATGGTAAGTTGTATTTTAATAAATATTGTTTGCTATGATCGATTATTTCATGCAACCTTTTCGCTTTTTATTTTTGTAACACAAGGTTTGTTACACTCATCCAATTTGTATTAACTATTTAAAAATGTTTTTGAATTATGTTTTTGTGCTTTTAATGTAAAAGCAAAATTTTTAAACGCTGAAAATATTATAATTATTATTATTTTTCACAAATCATACGCTCAATTCAATTTAACTTTGTTGAATTTGATATACCTGAAATTAACTTTATTAAATGTTGATCAACGATAATAACAAGACACCGCTATTTTTATTCTCGAAACTGTAGTAACATACTGTGTCTTATTCTTATAGCAAGTCAACAAAATGAAATTTTAATTTTAATCGGTGCTTACAATTCCTTCGTTGATTATGGAAACAAAATCTGAAAATAAAAGTCTCCTTGCTCAAAACCAAACGATTCATATTTTTATATTAAATAATAAATTATAGAAATACTTTTGTGCAATGCGCCTTGATTGATTCTAAACTCTGTAATTTTAGACTGTAGACAGATAATCTCTTCGAACTTTGAATATTTTTTCGAATTAGTCGAACGCCAACGTCATTTTGAAAATTCTTGCAAGTTAATTTGTTTTTAGGCCCCGCGATAGATTATTCATTTCAAAACAGATTGTTAGCTCAGTGTTCTCACACATTATATATCTAAATAGCCTTTTTAAAAGTTAAATGTTTTGTATCTCGATTTTGAGAAAAGTAATGAACGGCATTTTGTTTCATTAATAAATTAAATTAAGACCTAAAGTCTCTTTAATTTCATAGCGTTTGTGCCGCGCTATATGTATTGCTGATATCAACACTACATAAATTGGTCTACGTTTCTTTGATTTCAAAACATATTTTGTTTGGCCTAATTATACTGGTATTTCAATGTAATTCAGTATTTCGTATTGTTTTAATTATCATAAAACTGATTCAGTTTCAAGTTTCACTTGTTCAAACAATTTACACGCAACTTTTAAATTCAAAGCAAAATATTTTTGTTCTGGAGATTTCAATTTGAATTCGATTTGGCTGCCCGCTAGATTATCGACCTATGAAAATTTTCAAAATCTCTGATCTTTTTCATACAATGGTATCAAATAAAATATCAGATGAAGTATATTATTTTAAAACAACGTCATAGACCCATACTTTTCATACAACAAATTTGTTACTGTACACGGTTATCTCGACACAAATGTTTGCATAATTTCCCGACAATGGATTATCCGTATTATATCGCCAGTAAGACGTACATAAGTCGCGAACAGACACAGAAATATCGAAATATCGAAATATATTGATATATAAACAGACAGTATTATGTATACTAGCAATGAGTGTTGTGGTCCATTATGGACCTTCTATGTAAAAACTTTCAGATCGCTTATAATTAAACAATTGACTAAGCTTTCTATCGCTGTATAATACGGAGTATGAACTCTGGAGGAGAACATGAGACACAATACGCATTGAAACGATGTAGCATTAATCAATACATCTTAATCATTCCTTTAATAAAAATTTAATTTATTTCACATCAATTGAGTCGATTGAAATGTATAATTTAACGTAGCTATCTCTACATAGAAAAACTTTATTTTATGTGCTGAAAGGATACCAGAACACATTAATTATTATGAATTACAAATATTCAGTCAAATTTCGAAATATGAAACTATCCATAAAAAATCACTTCAAATCCGATCCGACCCGAAGACCTAAAATATTAACCCGAATCTGACCCGATACGATCAAATCGCGTTCGGTTCGGATTGATAAATCTTCATTGCAATACATGCAACACTAATGTGGTGTTCACAAAATAACGCCGTCAAAGTGAGGCCGGTAAAACTCGTGGCATTGCATGTAATATATTCAATGTTAAATTAATTTAGCTTCGACAAGACACATGGGTCACTAATTTCTGTTATTAACATGATCAAACGATATCTTTTGTTAATTAAATATGATGATAATATTAAAAAAAAATAAGAAAAATCGTTGATAAAAGGTTGCCGAAAGGCGGAATTGAACTGACGACCCTGTTATTGTTATACCAGAGCATTAACCAATTAGCCACTACCTTACTTACTGTTATCGGTGCTTTGAATGACCGAATCAACAAACCTACTGCTTCGAGAACATATTATTGAACAAGGCCGATCCACGCGCGTGTATTGAATTTCAAATTATATATATAATCTGAAAATATTATGATATGATAGTATATGAGCCTATATATTTTTGATCTTTGCAATCTCAGCAAGTAGGCCTGTGATTTTCATGGCAGTCTATCAAAATACTAAGAGTTCGTTGAAAATAAAATTTTAAAAGTAAACAAAAGATGTGAAAAGTTGACCTCATAGTGCTTCTTGTTATCAAATTTTCCAGAATAATAGCATTAACATTCTTTTAAAAGGAAATAAAATTCTATAATAAATCGCTATACTAATTCGATATTGATATTATGTTACATCTTGTTGTCAATATTTCTACGCGCTATTTATAATATATTACAGATGTCGAATGAAAGAAAAGACGATTATGAATAAATTAGTTATTTTGATAGAAAAACGAAAACAACTCATTTTGCCAGATTCGTGATATCGATATTTATTCAGAATTTATTGAAACGGACGCGAATAGAGTGGAAATGATTAGTGCAGCTTCAAAGATATAAAATACCACAGCCGATGGTAATATTTCAATGCTCATGTTATGATGTCTGACGAAAAGGAGAATTTACTATGTAGAAAATGAATCTACTTTACCATTCATTTGATCACGATATGAAATGATCATTTTTGTCAGAATTATTTCAAATAAAAGACAATCTTTATTTTATTCTTATTGGGCGTACATTCTCCTTCGATAAAATATGGTTGTTAACTTATTATTGTTTGGTGTATTAACTCAGAGAACCCACTATTATGTATTTAAATGTTGTTCGGAGATTATGCCGCTTGTATAGTTTTTATTTGGATCTCATTTGGAAAATGGTAAGTAGTATTTTAATAAATATTGTTTGCTATGATCGATTATTTCATGCAACCTTTTCACTTTTTATTTTTGTAACACAAGGTTTGTTACACTCATCCAAACTGTATTAACTATTTAAAAATGTTTTTGAATTGTGTTTTTGTGCTTTTAAATTCAAAGCAAAATTTTTGAACGCTGAAAATATTATAATTATTATTATTTATCACAAATCATACGCTCAATTCAATTTAACTTTGTTAAATTTGATATACCTGAAATTAACTTTATTAAATGTTGATCAAAGATAATAACAAGACATCGCTATTTTCATTCTCGAAACTGTAGTAACATACTGTGTCTTATTCGTATAGCAAGTCAACAAAATGAAATTTTAATTTTAATCGATGCCTACAATTCCTTCCTTACAATAAATGCCTGCCTGCTCAAAACCAAATGATTCATATTTTTATATTAAATAATAAATTATAGAAATACTTTTGTGCAATGCCTTGATTAATTCTAAACTCTATAATTTTATACTGTAGACAGATAATCTATTCGAACTTTGAATATTTTTCGAATTAGTCGAACGCCAACGTCAATTTGAAAATTCTTGCAAATTAATTTGTTTTTAAGCCCAGCGATAGATTATTCATTTCAAAACAGATTGTTTGCTCAGTGTTCTCACAAATTATATATCAAAATAGCCTTTTTAAAAGTGAAATGTTTTATATCTCGATTTTGAGAAAAGTAATGAACGGCATTTTGTTTCATTAATAAATTAAATTAAGACCTCAAGTCTCTATATGTATTGCTGATATCAACACTACATGAAATATGTCTACGTTTCTTTGATTTCAAAACATATTTTGTCTGGCCTAGTTATACTGGTAATTCAATGTAATTCAGTATTTCGTATTGTTTTAATTATCATAAAACTGATTCAGTTTCAAGTTTCACTTGTTCAAACAATTTACACGCAGCTTTTAAATTCAAAGCAAAATATTTTTGTTCTGGAGAATTCAATTTGAAGTCGATTTGGCTGCCCGCTAGATTATCGACCTATGAAATTTTTCAAAATCTCTGAATTTTTTAATGTAATGATATCAAATAAAATATCAGATGAAGTATATTATTTTAAAACAACGTCATAGACCCATACTTTTCATACAACAAATTTGTTACTGTACACGGTTATCTCGACACAAATGTTTGCATAATTTCCCGACAACGGGTTATCCGTATTATTTCGCCAGCAAGACGTACATAAGTCGCGGACATACACAGAAATATAGTGATATATAAACAGACAGTATTATGTATATAAGTGATAAGTGATAGAAATACTAGCAATGAGTGTAGTCCATTATGGACCTTCTATGATAAAACTTTCAGATCGCTTATAATTAAACAATTGACTAAGCTTTCTATCGCTGTATAATACGGAGTATGAACTCTGGAGGAGAACATGAGACACAATACGCATTGAAACGATGTAGCATTAATCAATACATCTTAATCATTCCTTTAATAAAATTTTTATTTATTTCACATCAATTGAGTCGATAGAAAAACTTTATTTTATGTGCTGAAAGGAAGCCAGAACACATTAATTATTATAAATTACAAATACTCTGTCAAATTTGGAAATCTGAAACTATCCATAAAAAATCACTTCAAATCAGATCCGATCAGAAGACCTAAAATATTAACCCGAATCTGACCCGACACGATCGGATCGCGTTCGGTTCGAATTCATAAATCTTTATTTGCAATATATACAACACTAATGTGGTTTTCACAAAATAACGCCGTCAAGGTGTGGCTGGTCAAACTCGACGTGGCATTGCATGCAATATATTCAGTATTAAATTAATTTAGCTTCGACAAGACACATGGTCCACTAATTTCTGTTATTAACATGATCAAACGATATTTTTTGTTAATTAACAATGATTTACTGCTTCATATTAAAAAAAATCAGAAAAATCGTTGATAAAAACTGCAGAATGGCGGATTTGAACTTACGACCCTGATGTTGTAGTACCAGAGCATTAACCAATGAGCCAACCCCTTACTTACTGTAGTACGCGCTCTGACTGTACTCATCAACAAACCTGCTGCTTCGACAACGTATTACTGAACAAGGCGACAGTGCGTGTATTGATTTCAAACTATATATATAATCTGAAAATATTATGATATGATAGTATATGAGCCTATATATTTTTGATCTTTGCAATCTCAGCAAGTAGGCCTGTGATTTTCATGGCAGTCTATCAAAATACTAAGAGTTCGTTGAAAATAAAATTTTAAAAGTAAACAAAAGATGTGAAATGTTGACCTCATAGTGCCTCTTGTTATCAAATTTTCCAGACTAATAGCATCAACATTCTTTTAAAAGGAAATAAAATTCTATAATAAATCGCTATACTAATTCGATATTGATATTATGTTACATCTTGTTGTCAATATTTCTACGCGCTATTTATAATACATTACAGATGTCGAATGAAAGAAAAGATGATTATGAATAAATTAATTATTTTGATAGAAAAACGAATCAACTCATTTTGCCAGATTCGTGATATGCATATTTATTCAGAATTTATTGAAACGGACGCGATGGTTTATAGAGTGGAAATGTTTAGTGCAGCTTCAAAGATATAAAATACCACAGCCGATGGTAACATTTAAATGCTCATGTTATGATGTCTGACGAAAAGGATAATTTACTATGTAGAAAATAAATCTACTTTACCATGCATTTGATCACGATATGAAATGATCATTTTGGTCAGAATTATTTCGAATAAAAGACAATCTTTATTTTATTCTTATCGGGCGTACATTCTCCTTCGATAAAATATGGTTGTTAACTTATTATTGATTGGTGTATTAACTCAGAGAACCCGCTATTATGTATTTAAATGTTGTTCGGAGATTATGCCGCTCGGTATAGTTTTTATTTGGATCTCATTTGGAGAATGGTAAGTAGTATTTTAATAAATATTGTTTGCTATGATCGATTATTTCATGCAACCTTTTCACTTTTTATTTTTGTAACACAAGGTTTGTTACACTCATTCAAACTGTATTAACTATTTAAAAATGTTTTTGAATTATGTTTTTGTGCTTTTAAATTCAAAGCAAAATTTTTGAACGCTGAAAATATTATAATTATTAATATCTATCACAAATCATACGCTCAATTCAATTTTACTTTGTTAAATTTGATATACCTGAAATTAACTTAATTAAATGTTGATCAAAGATAATAACAAGACATCTCTATTTTTATTCTCGAAACTGTAGTAACATACTGTGTCTTATTCGTATAGCAAGTCAACGAAATGAAATTTTAATTTTAATCGATGCCTATAATTCCTTCGTTAATTATGGAAGCAAAATCTGAAAATAAAAGCCTTGCTGCTCAAAACCAAATGATTCGTTTTTTTATATTAAATAATATATTATAGAAATACTTTTGTGCAATGCCTTGATTAATTCTAAACTCTATAATTTTAGACGGTAGACAGATAATCTCTTCGAACTTTGAATATTTTTCGAATTAGTCGAACGCCAACGTCATTTTGAAAATTTTTGCAAGTTATTTTGTTTTTATGCCCCGCGATAGATTATTCATTTCAAAACATATTGTTTGCTCAGTGTTCTCACAAATTATATATCAAATAGCCTTTTTAAAAGTGAAATGTTTTATATCTCGATTTTGAGAAAAGTAATGAATGGCATTTTGTTTCATTAATAAATTAAATTAAGACCTAAAGTCTCTTCAATTTTCATAGCGTTTGTGCCGCACTATTTGTATTGCTGATATCAACACTACATGAAATAGGTCTACGTTTCTTTGATTTCAAAACATATTTTGTCTGGCCTAGTTATACTGGTAATTCAATGTAATTCAGTATTTCGTATTGTTTTAGTTATCATAAAACTGATTCAGTTTCAAGTTTCACTTTTTCAAACAATTTACACGCAGCTTTTAAATTCAAAGCAAAATATTTTTGTTCTGGGGATTTCAATTTGAACTCGATTTGGCTGCCCGCTAGATTATCGACCTATGAAATTTTTCAAAATCTCTGAATTTTTTAATGTAATGATATCAAATAAAATATCAGATGAAGTATATTATTTTAAAGCAACGTCATAGACCCATACTTTTCATACAACAAATTTGTTACTGTACACGGTTATCTCGACACAAATGTTTGCATAATTTCCCGACAACGGATTATCCGTATTATATCGCCAGTAAGACGTACATAAGTCGCGGACAGACACAGAAATTTAGAAATATAGTGATATATAAACAGACAGTATTATGTATATAAGTGATAGAAATATTGTGATATATAAACAGACAGTATTATGTATATACTAGCAATGATTGTAGTCCGTTATGGACCTTCTATGATAAAACTTTCAGATCACTTATAATTAAACAATTTACTAAGCGGACTATCGCTGTATAATACGGAGTATGAACTCTGGAGGAGAACATGAGACACAATACGCATTGAAACGAAGTAGCATTAATCAATACATCTTAATCAATCCTTTAATAAAAGTTTAATTTATTTCACATCAATTGAGTCGATTGAAATGTATAATTTAACGTAGCTTTGTCTAGATAGAAAAACTTTATTTTATGTGTTGAAAGGAAGCCAGAACACATTAATTATTATAAATTACAGATACTCAGTCAAATTTCGAAATCTGAAACTATCCATAAAAAATCACTTGAAATCAGATCCGATCCGAAGACCTAAAATATTAACCCGAATCTGACCCGAAACGATCGGATCGCGTTCGGTTCGAATTCATAAATATTTATTGCAATATATACAACACTAATGTGGTGTTCACAAAATAACGCCGTCAAGGTGTGGCCGGTCAAACTCGTGGCATTGCTTGCAATATATTCAATATAAAATTGATTTAGCTTCGACAAGACACATGGTCCACTAATTTCTGTAATTAACATGATCAAACTATATCTTTTGTTAATTAACAATGATTTACTGCTTCATATTAAAAAAATTCAGAAAAATCGTTGACAAAAATTGCAATATGGTGGATTTGGACTGACGACCCTAATATTGTAATACCAGGGCATTAACCAATCGGCCACTACCTTACTTTTTGTTATCGGTGCTTTAACTGAAGTGGTCAACAAACCTACTGCTTCGACAACGTATTATTGAAAAAGGCCGACCCACGCGCGTGTATTGAAAATCAAATTATATATAATCTGAAAATATTATGATATGATAGTATATGAGCCTATATATTTTTGATCTTTGCAATCTCAGCAAGCAGGCCTGTGATTTTCATGGCAGTCTATCAAAATACTAAGAGTTCGTTGAAAATAAAATTTTAAAAGTAAACAAAAGATATGAAAAGTTGACCTCATAGTGCTTCTTGTTATCAAATTTTCCAGAATAATAGCATCAACATTCTTTTAAAATGAAATAAAATTCTATAATAAATCGCTATACTAATTCGATATTGATATTATGTTACATCTTGTTGTCAATATTTCTACGCGCTATTTATAATACATTACAGATGTCGAATGAAAGAAAAGACGATTATGAATAAATTAATTATTTTGATAGAAAAACGAAAACAACTCATTTTGCCAGATTAATGATATGCATACTTATTCAGAATTTATTGAAACGACCGCGATGGTTTATAGAGTGGAAATGTTTAGTGCAGCTTCAAAGATATAAATACCACATCCGATGGTAATATTTAAATGCTCATGTTATGATGTCTGACGAAAACGATAATTTACTATGTAGAAAATGAATCTACTTTACCATGCATTTGATCACGATATGAAATGATCATTTTTGTCAGAATTATTTCGAATAAAAGACAATCTTTATTTTATTCTTATCGGGCGTACATTCTCCTTCGATAAACTATGGTTGTTAACTTATTATTGAGTGGTGTATTAACTCAGAGAACCCGCTATTATGTATTTAAATGTTGTTCGGAGATTATGCCGCTAGTATAGTTTTTATTTGGATCTCATTTGGAAAATGGTAAGCTGTATTTTAATATATATTGTTTGCTATGATCAATTATTTCATGCAACCTTTTCGCTTTTTATTTTTGTAACACAAGGTTTGTTACACTCATCCAAACTGTATTAACTATTTAAAAATGTTTTTAAATTATGTTTTTGTGCTTCTTTAAATTCAAAGCAAAATTTTTGAACGCTGAAAATATTATAATTATTATTATTTATCACAAATCATACGCTCAATTCAATTTAACTTTATTAAATTTGATTTTCCTGAAATTAACTTTATTAAATGTTGATCAACGATAATAACAAGACACCGCTATTTTTATTTTCGAAACTGTAGTAACATACTGTGTCTTAATCGTATAGCAAGTCAACAAAATGAAATTTTAATTTTAATTGATGCCTACAATTCCTTCGTTAATTATGGAAGCAAAATCTGAAAATAAAAGCCATGCCTGCTCAAAACCAAATGATTCATATTTTTAATTTAAAAAATAAATTATAGAAATACTTTTGAGCAATGCCTTGATTGATTTTAAATTCTGTTATTTTAGACTGTAGACAGATAATCTATTCGAACTTTGAATATTTTTCGAATTAGTCGAACGCCAACGTCATTTTGAAAATTCTTGCAAGTTAATTTGTTTTTATGCCCCGCGATAGATTGTTCATTTCAAAACAGATTGTTGGCTCAGTGTTCTCACAAATTATATATCAAAATAGCCTTTTTAAAAGTGAAATGTTTTATATCTCGATTTTGAGAAAAGTAATGAACGGCATTTTGTTTCATTTAATAAATTGAATTATCATCATCATCATCATCATCATCATCATTTATTCAGAACCTGATAAGCTACAGGAGCTTTTTTTCACAGGACTGATTGAAACAAATATAATATATATGTGTACATGTGTACACGATAAGTATAAAAGGTAAGGTTTATAGTTGGTATATAGATAATATTTACAATAAAGTCTATGGCTAAAAAAAGAAAATTTGTCACGATTTGCTATGCAATTGCTTCTTGAGAAGATGCTTAAAACTGGTTCCACTAGCAACAATCTTCATCTCAGACGGAAGGTCATTCCACTTATGAGCACCAGCATACTTGAATGAGTGTCTATGGCTTGACTCAATGTAGATGTCATTGTGGGAATGTGCACGTGTTCTAATGGAGTGTGGTTTTTGAAACAAATTGGAGAGCAAGGGAGGAGCAATTAAGACCTAAAGTCTCTTTAATTTTCATAGCGTTTGTGCCGCGCTATATGTATTGCTGATATCAACACTACATGAAATAGGTCTACGTTTCTTTGATTTCAAAAAAATATTTTGTCTGGCCTAGTTATACTGGTAATTCAATGTAATTCAGTATTTCGTATTGTTTTAATTATCATAAAACTGATTCAGTTTAAAGTTTCACTTATTCAAACAATTTTCACGCAGCTTTCAAATTCAAAGCAAAATATTTTTGTTCTGGAGATTTCAATTTGAATTCGATTTGGCTGCCCGCTAGATTATCGACCTATGAAATTTTTCAAAACTCTGAATTTTTTAATGCAATGATATCAAATAAAATATCAGATGAAGTATATTATTTTAAAACAACGTCATAGACCCATACTTTTCATACAAAAAATTTGTTACTGTAAACGGTTATCTCGACACAAATGTTTGCATAATTTCCCGACAATGGATTATCCGTATTATATCGCCAGTAAGACGTACATAAGTCGCGAACAGACACAGAAATATCGAAATATTGAAATATATTGATATATAAACAGACAGTATTATGTATACTAGCAATGAGTGTTGTGGTCCATTATGGACCTTCTATGTAAAAACTTTCAGATCGCTTATAATTAAACAATTGACTAAGCTTTCTATCGCTGTATAATACGGAGTATGAACTCTGGAGGAGAACATGAGACACAATACGCATTGAAACGATGTAGCATTAATCAATACATCTTAATCATTCCTTTAATAAAAATTTAATTTATTTCACATCAATTGAGTCGATTGAAATGTATAATTTAACGTAGCTATCTCTACATAGAAAAACTTTATTTTATGTGCTGAAAGGAAACCAGAACACATTAATTATTATGAATTACAAATATTCAGTCAAATTTCGAAATATGAAACTATCCATAAAAAATCACTTCAAATCCGATCCGACCCGAAGACCTAAAATATTAACCCGAATCTGACCCGATACGATCAAATCGCGTTCGGTTCGGATTGATAAATCTTCATTGCAATACATGCAACACTAATGTGGTGTTCACAAAATAACGCCGTCAAAGTGAGGCCGGTAAAACTCGTGGCATTGCATGTAATATATTCAATGTTAAATTAATTTAGCGTCGACAAGACACATGGGTCACTAATTTCTGTTATTAACATGATCAAACGATATCTTTTGTTAATTAAATATGATGATAATATTAAAAAAAAATAAGAAAAATCGTTGATAAAAGGTTGCCGAAAGGCGGAAATTGAACTGACGACCCTGTTATTGTTATACCAGAGCATTAACCAATTAGCCACTACCTTACTTACTGTTATCGGTGCTTTGAATGACCGAATCAACAAACCTACTGCTTCGAGAACATATTATTGAACAAGGCCGATCCACGCGCGTGTATTGAATTTCAAATTATATATATAATCTGAAAATATTATGATATGATAGTATATGAGCCTATATATTTTTGATCTTTGCAATCTCAGCAAGTAGGCCTGTGATTTTCATGGCAGTCTATCAAAATACTAAGAGTTCGTTGAAAATAAAATTTTAAAAGTAAACAAAAGATGTGAAAAGTGGACCTCATAGTGCTTCTTGTTATCAAATTTTCCAGAATAATAGCATTAACATTCTTTTAGAAGGAAATAAAATTCTATAATAAATCGCTATACTAATTCGATATTGATATTATGTTACATCTTGTTGTCAATATTTCTACGCGCTATTTATAATATATTACAGATGTCGAATGAAAGAAAAGACGATTATGAATAAATTAGTTATTTTGATAGAAAAACGAAAACAACTCATTTTGCCAGATTCGTGATATCGATATTTATTCAGAATTTATTGAAACGGACGCGAATAGAGTGGAAATGATTAGTGCAGCTTCAAAGATATAAAATACCACAGCCGATGGTAATATTTCAATGCTCATGTTATGATGTCTGACGAAAAGGAGAATTTACTATGTAGAAAATGAATCTACTTTACCATGCATTTGATCACGATATGAAATGATCATTTTTGTCAGAATTATTTCAAATAAAAGACAATCTTTATTTTATTCTTATTGGGCGTACATTCTCCTTCGATAAAATATGGTTGTTAACTTATTATTGTTTGGTGTATTAACTCAGAGAACCCGCTATTATGTATTTAAATGTTGTTCGGAGATTATGCCGCTTGTATAGTTTTTATTTGGATCTCATTTGGAAAATGGTAAGTAGTATTTTAATAAATATTGTTTGCTATGATCGATTATTTCATGCAACCTTTTCACTTTTTATTTTTGTAACACAAGGTTTGTTACACTCATCCAAACTGTATTAACTATTTAAAAATGTTTTTGAATTATGTTTTTGTGCTTTTAAATTCAAAGCAAAATTTTTGAACGCTTAAAATATTATAATTATTATTATTTATCACAAATCATACGCTCAATTCAATTTAACTTTGTTAAATTTGATATACCTGAAATTAACTTTATTAAATGTTGATCAAAGATAATAACAAGACATCGCTATTTTCATTCTCGAAACTGTAGTAACATACTGTGTCTTATTCGTATAGCAAGTCAACAAAATGAAATTTTAATTTTAATCGATGCCTACAATTCCTTCCTTACAATAAATGCCTGCCTGCTCAAAACCAAATGATTCATATTTTTATATTAAATAATAAATTATAGAAATACTTTTGTGCAATGCCTTGATTAATTCTAAACTCTATAATTTTATACTGTAGACAGATAATCTATTCGAACTTTGAATATTTTTCGAATTAGTCGAACGCCAACGTCAATTTGAAAATTCTTGCAAATTAATTTGTTTTTAAGCCCAGCGATAGATTATTCATTTCAAAACAGATTGTTTGCTCAGTGTTATCACAAATTATATATCAAAATAGCCTTTTTAAAAGTGAAATGTTTTATATCTCGATTTTGAGAAAAGTAATGAACGGCATTTTGTTTCATTAATAAATTAAATTAAGACCTCAAGTCTCTTTAATTTCATAGCGTTTGTGTCGCGCTATATGTATTGCTGATATCAACACTACATGAAATATGTCTACGTTTCTTTGATTTCAAAACATATTTTGTCTGGCCTAGTTATACTGGTAATTCAATGTAATTCAGTATTTTGTATTGTTTTAATTATCATAAAACTGATTCAGTTTCAAGTTTCACTTAATCAAACAATTTACACGCAGCTTTTAAATTCAAAGCAAAATATTTATATTCTGGAGAATTCAATTTGAAGTCGATTTGGCTGCCCGCTAGATTATAGACCTATGAAATTTTTCAAAATCTCTGAATTTTTTAATGTAATGATATCAAATAAAATATCAGATGAAGTATATTATTTTAAAACAACGTCATAGACCCATACTTTTCATACAACAAATTTGTTACTGTACACGGTTATCTCGACACAAATGTTTGCATAATTTCCCGACAACGGATTATCCGTATTATATCGCCAGTAAGACGTACATAAGTCATGGACAGACACAGAAATATAGAAATATTGTGATATATAAACAGACAGTATTATGTATATAAGTGATAGAAATACTAGCAATGAGTGTAGTTCATTATGGACCTTCTATGATTAAACTTTCAGATCGCTTATAATTAAACAATTGACTAAGCTTTCTATCGCTGTATAATACGGAGTATGAACTCTGGAGGAGAACATGAGACACAATACGCATTGAAACGATGTAGCATTAATCAATACATCTTAATCATTCCTTTAATAAAATTTTTATTTATTTCACATCAATTGAGTCGATAGAAAAACTTTATTTTATGTGCTGAAAGGAAGCCAGAACACATTAATTATTATAAATTACAAATACTCAGTCAAATTTCGAAATCTGAAACTATCCATAAAAAATCATTTCAAATCCGATCCGATCAGAAGACCTAAAATATTAACCCGAATCTGACCCGACACGATCGGATCGCGTTCGGTTCGAATTCATAAATCTTTATTTGCAATATATACAACACTAATGTGGTTTTCACAAAATAACGCCGTCAAGGTGTGGCCGGTCAAACTCGACGTGGCATTGCATGCAATATATTCAGTATTAAATTAATTTAGCTTCGACAAGACACATGGTCCACTAATTTCTGTTATTAACATGATCAAACGATATTTTTTGTTAATTAACAATGATTTACTGCTTCATATTAAAAAAAAATCAGAAAAATCGTTGATAAAAACTGCAGAATGGCGGATTTGAACTTACGACCCTGATGTTGTAGTACCAGAGCATTAACCAATGAGCCAACCCCTTACTTACTGTAGTACGCGCTCTGACTGTACTCATCAACAAACCTGCTGCTTCGACAACGTATTACTGAACAAGGCGACAGTGCGTGTATTGATTTCAAACTATATATATAATCTGAAAATATTATGATATGATAGTATATGAGCCTATATATTTTTGATCTTTGCAATCTCAGCAAGTAGGCCTGTGATTTTCATGGCAGTCTATCAAAATACTAAGAGTTCGTTGAAAATAAAATTTTAAAAGTAAACAAAAGATGTGAAATGTTGACCTCATAGTGCCTCTTGTTATCAAATTTTCCAGACTAATAGCATCAACATTCTTTTAAAAGGAAATAAAATTCTATAATAAATCGCTATACTAATTCGATATTGATATTATGTTACATCTTGTTGTCAATATTTCTACGCGCTATTTATAATACATTACAGATGTCGAATGAAAGAAAAGATGATTATGAATAAATTAATTATTTTGATAGAAAAACGAATCAACTCATTCTGCCAGATTCGTGATATGCATATTTATTCAGAATTTATTGAAACGGACGCGATGGTTTATAGAGTGGAAATGTTTAGTGCAGCTTCAAAGATATAAAATACCACAGCCGATGGTAATATTTAAATGCTCATGTTATGATGTCTGACGAAAAGGATAATTTACTATGTAGAAAATGAATCTACTTTACCATGCATTTGATCACGATATGAAATGATCATTTTGGTCAGAATTATTTCGAATAAAAGACAATCTTTATTTTATTCTTATCGGGCGTACATTCTCCTTCGATAAAATATGGTTGTTAACTTATTATTGATTGGTGTATTAACTCAGAGAACCCGCTATTATGTATTTAAATGTTGTTCGGAGATTATGCCGCTCGGTATAGTTTTTATTTGGATCTCATTTGGAGAATGGTAAGTAATATTTTAATAAATATTGTTTGCTATGATCGATTATTTCATGCAACCTTTTCACTTTTTATTTTTGTAACACAAGGTTTGTTACACTCATTCAAACTGTATTAACTATTTAAAAATGTTTTTGAATTATGTTTTTGTGCTTTTAAATTCAAAGCAAAATTTTTGAACGCTGAAAATATTATAATTATTAATATCTATCACAAATCATACGCTCAATTCAATTTTACTTTGTTAAATTTGATATACCTGAAATTAACTTTATTAAATGTTGATCAAAGATAATAACAAGACATCGCTATTTTTATTTTCGAAACTGTAGTAACATACTGTGTCTTATTCGTATAGCAAGTCAACAAAATGAAATTTTAATTTTAATCGATGCCTACAATTCCTTCCTTACAATAAATGCCTGCCTGCTCAAAACCAAATGATTCATATTTTTATATTAAATAATAAATTATAGAAATACTTTTGTGCAATGCCTTGATTAATTCTAAACTCTATAATTTTATACTGTAGACAGATAATCTATTCGAACTTTGAATATTTTTCGAATTGATCGAACGCCAACGTCATTTTGAAAATTCTTGAAAGTTAATTTGTTTTTATGCCCCGCAATAGATTATTCATTTCAAAACAGATTGTTTGCTCAGTGTTCTCACAAATTATATATCAAAATAGCCTTTTTAAAAGTGAAATGTTTTGTATCTCGATTTTGGTAAAAGTAATGAACGGCATTTTGTTTCATTATTAATTAAATTAAGACCTAAAGTCTCTTTAATTTCATAGCGTTGTGCCGCGCTATATGTATTGCTGATATCAACACTACATGAAATAGTTCTACGTTTCTTTGATTTCAAAACATATTTTGTCTGGCCTAGTTATACTGGTAATTCAATGTAACTCAGTATTTCATATTGTTTTAATTATCATAAAACTGATTCAGTTTTAAGTTTCACTTATTCAAACAATTTACACGCAGCTTTTAAATTCAAAGCAAAATATTTTTGTTCTGGGGATTTCAATTTGACTTCGATTTGGCTGCCCGCTAGATTATCGACCTATGAAATTTTTCAAAATCTCTGAATTTTTTAATGCAAGGATATCAAATAAAATATCTGATGAAGTATATTATTTTAAAACAACGTCATAGACCCATACTTTTCATACAACAAATTTGTTACTGTACACGGTTATCTCGACACAAATGTTTGCATAATTTCCCGACAACGGATTTTCCGTATTATATCGCCAGTAAGACGTACATAAGTCGCGGACAGACACAGAAATATCGAAATTTCGAAATATAGCAATGAGTGTAGTCCATTATGGACCTTCTATGATAAAACTTTCAGATCACTTATAATTAAACAATTGACTAAGCTGACTATCGCTGTATACGGAGTATGAACTCTGGAGGAGAACATGAGACACAATACGCATTGAAACGATGTAGCATTAATCAATACATCTTAATCATTCCTTTAATGAAAATTTATTTCACATCAATTGAGTCGATTGAAATGTATAATTTAACGTAGCTATATCTACATAGAAAAACCTTTATTTTATGTGCTGAAAGGAGGCCAGAACACATTAATTATTATAAATTACAAATACTCAGTCAAATTTCGAAATCTGAAATTATCCATAAAAAATCACTTCAAATCCGATCCGATCCGAAGACCTAAAATATTAACCCGAGTCTGACCCGATATGATCGGATCGCGTTCGGTTCGAATTCATAAATCTTTATTGCAATATATACAACACTAATGTGGTGTTCACAAAATAACGCCGTCAAAGTGTGGCCGGTCAAACTCATGGCATTGCATGCAATATATTCAGTATTAAATTAATTTAGCTTCGACAAGACACATGGTCCACTAATTTCTGTTATTAACATGATCAAACGATATCTTTTGTTAATTAACAATGATTTACTGCTTTATATTAAAAAAAAATCTGAAAAATCGTTGATAAAAACTGCCGAATGGCGGTTTTGAACTCACGACCCTGATATTGTAATACCAGAGCATTAACCAATGAGCCAACCCCTTACTTACTGTTGTACGCGCTTTGACTGTACTAATCAACAAAGCTGCTGCTTCGACAACGTATTACTGAACAAGGCGACAGCGCGTGTATTGATTTCAAACTATATATATAATCTGAAAATATTATGATATGATAGTATATGAGCCTATATATTTTTGATCTTTGCAATCTCAGCAAGCAGGCCTGTGATTTTCATGGCAGTCTATCAAAATACTAAGAGTTCGTTGAAAATAAAATTTTAAAAGTAAACAAAAGATATGAAAAGTTGACCTCATAGTGCTTCTTGTTATCAAATTTTCCAGAATAATAGCATCAACATTCTTTTAAAATGAAATAAAATTCTATAATAAATCGCTATACTAATTCGATATTGATATTATGTTACATCTTGTTGTCTATATTTCTACGCGCTATTTATAATACATTACAGATGTCGAATGAAAGAAAAGACGATTATGAATAAATTAATTATTTTGATAGAAAAACGAAAACAACTCATTTTGCCAGATTAATGATATGCATACTTATTCAGAATTTATTGAAACGACCGCGATGGTTTATAGAGTGGAAATGTTTAGTGCAGCTTCAAAGATATAAATACCACATCCGATGGTAATATTTAAATGCTCATGTTATGATGTCTGACGAAAACGATAATTTACTATGTAGAAAATTAATCTACTTTACCATGCATTTGATCACGATATGAAATGATCATTTTTGTCAGAATTATTTCGAATAAAAGACAATCTTTATTTTATTCTTATCGGGCGTACATTCTCCTTCGATAAACTATGGTTGTTAACTTATTATTGAGTGGTGTATTAACTCAGAGAACCCGCTATTATGTATTTAAATGTTGTTCGGAGATTATGCCGCTAGTATAGTTTTTATTTGGATCTCATTTGGAAAATGGTAAGCTGTATTTTAATATATATTGTTTGCTATGATCGATTATTTCATGCAACCTTTTCGCTTTTTATTTTTGTAACACAAGGTTTGTTACACTCATCCAAACTGTATTAACTATTTAAAAATGTTTTTAAATTATGTTTTTGTGCTTCTTTAAATTCAAAGCAAAATTTTTGAACGCTGAAAATATTATAATTATTATTATTTATCACAAATCATACGCTCAATTCAATTTAACTTTATTAAATTTGATTTTCCTGAAATTAACTTTATTAAATGTTGATCAACGATAATAACAAGACACCGCTATTTTTATTTTCGAAACTGTAGTAACATACTGTGTCTTAATCGTATAGCAAGTCAACAAAATGAAATTTTAATTTTAATTGATGCCTACAATTCCTTCGTTAATTATGGAAGCAAAATCTGAAAATAAAAGCCATGCCTGCTCAAAACCAAATGATTCATATTTTTAATTTAAAAAATAAATTATAGAAATACTTTTGAGCAATGCGTTGATTGATTTTAAATTCTGTTATTTTAGACTGTAGACAGATAATCTATTCGAACTTTGAATATTTTTCGAATTAGTCGAACGCCAACGTCATTTTGAAAATTCTTGCAAGTTAATTTGTTTTTATGCCCCGCGATAGATTGTTCATTTCAAAACAGATTGTTGGCTCAGTGTTCTCACAAATTATATATCAAATAGCCTTTTTAAAAGTGAAATGTTTTATATCTCGATTTTGAGAAAAGTAATGAACGGCATTTTGTTTCATTTAATAAATTGAATTAAGACCTAAAGTCTCTTTAATTTTCATAGCGTTTGTGCCGCGCTATATGTATTGCTGATATCAACACTACATGAAATAGGTCTACGTTTCTTTGATTTCAAAAAATATTTTGTCTGGCCTAGTTATACTGGTAATTCAATGTAATTCAGTATTTCGTATTGTTTTAATTATCATAAAACTGATTCAGTTTAAAGTTTCACTTATTCAAACAATTTACACGCAGCTTTCAAATTCAAAGCAAAATATTTTTGTTCTGGAGATTTCAATTTGAATTCGATTTGGCTGCCCGCTAGATTATCGACCTATGAAATTTTTCAAAACTCTGAATTTTTTAATGCAATGATATCAAATAAAATATCAGATGAAGTATATTATTTTAAAACAACGTCATAGACCCATACTTTTCATACAACAAATTTGTTACTGTAAACGGTTATCTCGACACAAATGTTTGCATAATTTCCCGACAATGGATTATCTGTATTATATCGCCAGTAAGACGTACATAAGTCGCGAACAGACACAGAAATATCGAAATATCGAAATATATTGATATATAAACAGACAGTATTATGTATACTAGCAATGAGTGTTGTGGTCCATTATGGACCTTCTATGTAAAAACTTTCAGATCGCTTATAATTAAACAATTGACTAAGCTTTCTATCGCTGTATAATACGGAGTATGAACTCTGGAGGAGAACATGAGACACAATACGCATTGAAACGATGTAGCATTAATCAATAGATCTTAATCATTCCTTTAATAAAAATTTAATTTATTTCACATCAATTGAGTCGATTGAAATGTATAATTTAACGTAGCTATCTCTACATAGAAAAACTTTATTTTATGTGCTGAAAGGAAACCAGAACACATTAATTATTATGAATTACAAATATTCAGTCAAATTTCGAAATATGAAACTATCCATAAAAAATCACTTCAAATCCGATCCGACCCGAAGACCTAAAATATTAACCCGAATCTGACCCGATACGATCAAATCGCGTTCGGTTCGGATTGATAAATCTTCATTGCAATACATGCAACACTAATGTGGTGTTCACAAAATAACGCCGTCAAAGTGAGGCCGGTAAAACTCGTGGCATTGCATGTAATATATTCAATGTTAAATTAATTTAGCTTCGACAAGACACATGGGTCACTAATTTCTGTTATTAACATGATCAAACGATATCTTTTGTTAATTAAATATGATGATAATATTAAAAAAAAATAAGAAAAATCGTTGATAAAAGGTTGCCGAAAGGCGGAAATTGAACTGACGACCCTGTTATTGTTATACCAGAGCATTAACCAATTAGCCACTACCTTACTTACTGTTATCGGTGCTTTGAATGACCGAATCAACAAACCTACTGCTTCGAGAACATATTATTGAACAAGGCCGATCCACGCGCGTGTATTGAATTTCAAATTATATATATAATCTGAAAATATTATGATATGATAGTATATGAGCCTATATATTTTTGATCTTTGCAATCTCAGCAAGTAGGCCTGTGATTTTCATGGCAGTCTATCAAAATACTAAGAGTTCGTTGAAAATAAAATTTTAAAAGTAAACAAAAGATGTGAAAAGTTGACCTCATAGTGCTTCTTGTTATCAAATTTTCCAGAATAATAGCATTAACATTCTTTTAGAAGGAAATAAAATTCTATAATAAATCGCTATACTAATTCGATATTGATATTATGTTACATCTTGTTGTCAATATTTCTACGCGCTATTTATAATATATTACAGATTTCGAATGAAAGAAAAGACGATTATGAATAAATTAGTTATTTTGATAGAAAAACGAAAACAACTCATTTTGCCAGACTCGTGATATCGATATTTATTCAGAATTTATTGAAACGGACGCGAATAGAGTGGAAATGATTAGTGCAGCTTCAAAGATATAAAATACCACAGCCGATGGTAATATTTCAATGCTCATGTTATGATGTCTGACGAAAAGGAGAATTTACTATGTAGAAAATGAATCTACTTTACCATGCATTTGATCACGATATGAAATGATCATTTTTGTCAGAATTATTTCAAATAAAAGACAACCTTTAATTTATTCTTATTGGGCGTACATTCTCCTTCGATAAAATATGGTTGTTAACTTATTATTGTTTGGTGTATTAACTCAGAGAACCCGCTATTATGTATTTAAATGTTGTTCGGAGATTATGCCGCTTGTATAGTTTTTATTTGGATCTCATTTGGAAAATGGTAAGTAGTATTTTAATAAATATTGTTTGCTATGATCGATTATTTCATGCAACCTTTTCACTTTTTATTTTTGTAACACAAGGTTTGTTACACTCATCCAAACTGTATTAACTATTTAAAAATGTTTTTGAATTATGTTTTTGTGCTTTTAAATTCAAAGCAAAATTTTTGAACGCTGAAAATATTATAATTATTATTATTTATCACAAATCATACGCTCAATTGAATTTAACTTTGTTAAATTTGATATACCTGAAATTAACTTTATTAAATGTTGATCAAAGATAATAACAAGACATCGCTATTTTCATTCTCGAAACTATAGTAACATACTGTGTCTTATTCGTATAGCAAGTCAACAAAATGAAATTTTAATTTTAATCGATGCCTACAATTCCTTCCTTACAATAAATGCCTGCCTGCTCAAAACCAAATGATTCATATTTTTATATTAAATAATAAATTATAGAAATACTTTTGTGCAATGCCTTGATTAATTCTAAACTCTATAATTTTATACTGTAGACAGATAATCTATTCGAACTTTGAATATTTTTCGAATTAGTCGAACGCCAACGTCAATTTGAAAATTCTTGCAAATTAATTTGTTTTTAAGCCCAGCGATAGATTATTCATTTCAAAACAGATTGTTTGCTCAGTGTTCTCACAAATTATATATCAAAATAGCCTTTTTAAAAGTGAAATGTTTTATATCTCGATTTTGAGAAAAGTAATGAACGGCATTTTGTTTCATTAATAAATTAAATTAAGACCTCAAGTCTCTTTAATTTCATAGCGTTTGTGTCGCGCTATATGTATTGCTGATATCAACACTACATGAAATATGTCTACGTTTCTTTGATTTCAAAACATATTTTGTCTGGCCTAGTTATACTGGTAATTCAATGTAATTCAGTATTTTGTATTGTTTTAATTATCATAAAACTGATTCAGTTTCAAGTTTCACTTAATCAAACAATTTACACGCAGCTTTTAAATTCAAAGCAAAATATTTATATTCTGGAGAATTCAATTTGAAGTCGATTTGGCTGCCCGCTAGATTATAGACCTCTGAAATTTTTCAAAATCTCTGAATTTTTTAATGTAATGATATCAAATAAAATATCAGATGAAGTATATTATTTTAAAACAACGTCATAGACCCATACTTTTCATACAACAAATTTGTTACTGTACACGGTTATCTCGACACAAATGTTTGCATAATTTCCCGACAACGGATTATCCGTATTATATCGCCAGTAAGACGTACATAAGTCATGGACAGACACGGAAATATAGAAATATTGTGATATATAAACAGACAGTATTATGTATATAAGTGATAGAAATACTAGCAATGAGTGTAGTTCATTATGGACCTTCTATGATTAAACTTTCAGATCGCTTATAATTAAACAATTGACTAAGCTTTCTATCGCTGTATAATACGGAGTATGAACTCTGGAGGAGAACATGAGACACAATACGCATTGAAACGATGTAGCATTAATCAATACATCTTAATCATTCCTTTAATAAAATTTTTATTTATTTCACATCAATTGAGTCGATAGAAAAACTTTATTTTATGTGCTGAAAGGAAGCCAGAACACATTAATTATTATAAATTACAAATACTCAGTCAAATTTCGAAATCTGAAACTATCCATAAAAAATCATTTCAAATCCGATCCGATCAGAAGACCTAAAATATTAACCCGAATCTGACCCGACACGATCGGATCGCGTTCGGTTCGAATTCATAAATCTTTATTTGCAATATATACAACACTAATGTGGTTTTCACAAAATAACGCCGTCAAGGTGTGGCCGGTCAAACTCGACGTGGCATTGCATGCAATATATTCAGTATTAAATTAATTTAGCTTCGACAAGACACATGGTCCACTAATTTCTGTTATTAACATGATCAAACGATATTTTTTGTTAATTAACAATGATTTACTGCTTCATATTAAAAAAAAATCAGAAAAATCGTTGATAAAAACTGCAGAATGGCGGATTTGAACTTACGACCCTGATGTTGTAGTACCAGAGCATTAACCAATGAGCCAACCCCTTACTTACTGTAGTACGCGCTCTGACTGTACTCATCAACAAACCTGCTGCTTCGACAACGTATTACTGAACAAGGCGACAGTGCGTGTATTGATTTCAAACTATATATATAATCTGAAAATATTATGATATGATAGTATATGAGCCTATATATTTTTGATCTTTGCAATCTCAGCAAGTAGGCCTGTGATTTTCATGGCAGTCTATCAAAATACTAAGAGTTCGTTGAAAATAAAATTTTAAAAGTAAACAAAAGATGTGAAATGTTGACCTCATAGTGCCTCTTGTTATCAAATTTTCCAGACTAATAGCATCAACATTCTTTTAAAAGGAAATAAAATTCTATAATAAATCGCTATACTAATTCGATATTGATATTATGTTACATCTTGTTGTCAATATTTCTACGCGCTATTTATAATACATTACAGATGTCGAATGAAAGAAAAGATGATTATGAATAAATTAATTATTTTGATAGAAAAACGAATCAACTCATTTTGCCAGATTCGTGATATGCATATTTATTCAGAATTTATTGAAACGGACGCGATGGTTTATAGAGTGGAAATGTTTAGTGCAGCTTCAAAGATATAAAATACCACAGCCGATGGTAATATTTAAATGCTCATGTTATGATGTCTGACGAAAAGGATAATTTACTATGTAGAAAATGAATCTACTTTACCATGCATTTGATCACGATATGAAATGATCATTTTGGTCAGAATTATTTCGAATAAAAGACAATCTTTATTTTATTCTTATCGGGCGTACATTCTCCTTCGATAAAATATGGTTGTTAACTTATTATTGATTGGTGTATTAACTCAGAGAACCCGCTATTATGTATTTAAATGTTGTTCGGAGATTATGCCGCTCGGTATAGTTTTTATTTGGATCTCATTTGGAGAATGGTAAGTAGTATTTTAATAAATATTGTTTGCTATGATCGATTATTTCATGCAACCTTTTCACTTTTTATTTTTGTAACACAAGGTTTGTTACACTCATTCAAACTGTATTAACTATTTAAAAATGTTTTTGAATTATGTTTTTGTGCTTTTAAATTCAAAGCAAAATTTTTGAACGCTGAAAATATTATAATTATTAATATCTATCACAAATCATACGCTCAATTCAATTTTACTTTGTTAAATTTGATATACCTGAAATTAACTTAATTAAATGTTGATCAAAGATAATAACAAGACATCTCTATTTTTATTCTCGAAACTGTAGTAACATACTGTGTCTTATTCGTATAGCAAGTCAACGAAATGAAATTTTAATTTTAATCGATGCCTATAATTCCTTCGTTAATTATGGAAGCAAAATCTGAAAATAAAAGCCTTGCTGCTCAAAACCAAATGATTCGTTTTTTTATATTAAATAATATATTATAGAAATACTTTTGTGCAATGCCTTGATTAATTCTAAACTCTATAATTTTAGACGGTAGACAGATAATCTCTTCGAACTTTGAATATTTTTCGAATTAGTCGAACGCCAACGTCATTTTGAAAATTTTTGCAAGTTATTTTGTTTTTATGCCCCGCGATAGATTATTAATTTCAAAACATATTGTTTGCTCAGTGTTCTCACAAATTATATATCAAATAGCCTTTTTAAAAGTGAAATGTTTTATATCTCGATTTTGAGAAAAGTAATGAATGGCATTTTGTTTCATTAATAAATTAAATTAAGACCTAAAGTCTCTTCAATTTTCATAGCGTTTGTGCCGCACTATTTGTATTGCTGATATCAACACTACATGAAATAGGTCTACGTTTCTTTGATTTCAAAACATATTTTGTCTGGCCTAGTTATACTGGTAATTCAATGTAATTCAGTATTTCGTATTGTTTTAGTTATCATAAAACTGATTCAGTTTCAAGTTTCACTTTTTCAAACAATTTACAATTAAAGCAGCTTTTAAATTCAAAGCAAAATATTTTTGTTCTGGGGATTTCAATTTGAATTCGATTTGGCTGCCCGCTAGATTATCGACCTATGAAATTTTTCAAAATCTCTGAATTTTTTAATGTAATGATATCAAATAAAATATCAGATGAAGTATATTATTTTAAAGCAACGTCATAGACCCATACTTTTCATACAACAAATTTGTTACTGTACACGGTTATCTCGACACAAATGTTTGCATAATTTCCCGACAACGGATTATCCGTATTATATCGCCAGTAAGACGTACATAAGTCGCGGACAGACACAGAAATATCGAAATATCGAAATATCGAAATATAGAAATATTGTGATATATAAACAGACAGTATTATGTATATAAGTGATAGAAATATTGTGATATATAAACAGACAGTATTATGTATATACTAGCAATGAGTGTAGTCCGTTATGGACCTTCTATGATAAAACTTTCAGATCACTTATAATTAAACAATTTACTAAGCAGACTATCGCTGTATAATACGGAGTATGAACTCTGGAGGAGAACATGAGACACAATACGCATTGAAACGATGTAGCATTAATCAATACATCTTAATCATTCCTTTAATAAAAGTTTAATTTATTTCACATCAATTGAGTCGATTGAAATGTATAATTTAACGTAGCTTTGTCTAGATAGAAAAACTTTATTTTATGTGTTGAAAGGAAGCCAGAACACATTAATTATTATAAATTACAGATACTCAGTCAAATTTCGAAATCTGAAACTATCCATAAAAAATCACTTGAAATCAGATCCGATCCGAAGACCTAAAATATTAACCCGAATCTGACCCGAAAAGATCGGATCGCGTTCGGTTCGAATTCATAAATCTTTATTGCAATATATACAACACTAATGTGGTGTTCACAAAATAACGCCGTCAAGGTGTGGCCGGTCAAACTCGTGGCATTGCTTGCAATATATTCAATATAAAAATGATTTAGCTTCGACAAGACACATGGTCCACTAATTTCTGTTATTAACATGATCAAACTATATCTTTTGTTAATTAACAATGATTTACTGCTTCATATTAAAAAAATTCAGAAAAATCGTTGACAAAAATTGCAATATGGTGGATTTGGACTGACGACCCTAATATTGTAATACCAGGGCATTAACCAATCGGCCACTACCTTACTTTTTGTTATCGGTGCTTTAACTGAAATGGTCAACAAACCTACTGCTTCGACAACGTATTATTGAACAAGGCCGACCCACGCGCGTGTATTGAAAATCAAATTATATATAATCTGAAAATATTATGATATGATAGTATATGAGCCTATATATTTTTGATCTTTGCAATCTCAGCAAGCAGGCCTGTGATTTTCATGGCAGTCTATCAAAATACTAAGAGTTCGTTGAAAATAAAATTTTAAAAGTAAACAAAAGATATGAAAAGTTGACCTCATAGTGCTTCTTGTTATCAAATTTTCCAGAATAATAGCATCAACATTCTTTTAAAATGAAATAAAATTCTATAATAAATCGCTATACTAATTCGATATTGATATTATGTTACATCTTGTTGTCAATATTTCTACGCGCTATTTATAATACATTACAGATGTCGAATGAAAGAAAAGACGATTATGAATAAATTAATTATTTTGATAGAAAAACGAAAACAACTCATTTTGCCAGATTAATGATATGCATATTTATTCAGAATTTATTGAAACGACCGCGATGGTTTATAGAGTGGAAATGTTTAGTGCAGCTTCAAAGATATAAATACCACATCCGATGGTAATATTTAAATGCTCATGTTATGATGTCTGACGAAAACGATAATTTACTATGTAGAAAATGAATCTACTTTACCATGCATTTGATCACGATATGAAATGATCATTTTTGTCAGAATTATTTCAAATAAAAGACAATCTTTATTTTATTCTTATTGGGCGTACATTCTCCTTCGATAAAATATGGTTGTTAACTTATTATTGTTTGGTGTATTAACTCAGAGAACCCGCTATTATGTATTTAAATGTTGTTCGGAGATTATGCCGCTTGTATAGTTTTTATTTGGATCTCATTTGGAAAATGGTAAGTAGTATTTTAATAAATATTGTTTGCTATGATCGATTATTTCATGCAACCTTTTCACTTTTTATTTTTGTAACACAAGGTTTGTTACACTCATCCAAACTGTATTAACTATTTAAAAATGTTTTTGAATTATGTTTTTGTGCTTTTAAATTCAAAGCAAAATTTTTGAACGCTGAAAATATTATAATTATTATTATTTATCACAAATCATACGCTCAATTCAATTTAACTTTGTTAAATTTGATATACCTGAAATTAACTTTATTAAATGTTGATCAAAGATAATAACAAGACATCGCTATTTTTATTTTCGAAACTGTAGTAACATACTGTGTCTTATTCGTATAGCAAGTCAACAAAATGAAATTTTAATTTTAATCGATGCCTACAATTCCTTCCTTACAATAAATGCCTGCCTGCTCAAAACCAAATGATTCATATTTTTATATTAAATAATAAATTATAGAAATACTTTTGTGCAATGCCTTGATTAATTCTAAACTCTATAATTTTATACTGTAGACAGATAATCTATTCGAACTTTGAATATTTTTCGAATTGATCGAACGCCAACGTCATTTTGAAAATTCTTGCAAGTTAATTTGTTTTTATGCCCCGCGATAGATTATTCATTTCAAAACAGATTGTTTGCTCAGTGTTCTCACAAATTATATATCAAAATAGCCTTTTCAAAAGTGAAATGTTTTGTATCTCGATTTTGGTAAAAGTAATGAACGGCATTTTGTTTCATTAATAAATTAAATTAAGACCTAAAGTCTCTTTAATTTCATCGCGTTTGTGCCACGCTATATGTATTGCTGATATCAACACTACATGAAATAGGTCTACGTTTCTTTGATTTCAAAAAAATATTTTGTTTGGCCTAGTTATACTGGTAATTAAATGTAATTCAGTATTTCGTATTGTTTTAATTATCATAAAACTGATTCAGTTTCAAGTTTCACTTGTTCAAACAATTTACACGCAGCTTTTAAATTCAAAGCAAAATATTTTTGTTCTGGAGATTTCAATTTGGATTCGATTTGGCTGCCCGCTAGATTATCGACCTATGAAATTTTTCAAAATCTCTGAATTTTTTAATGCAATGATATCAAATAAAATATCAGATGAAGTATATTATTTTAAAACAACGTCATAGACCCATACTTTTCATACAACAAATTTGTTACTGTACACGGTTATCTCGACACAAATGGTTGCAAAATTTCCCGACAACGGATTATCCGTATTATATCGCCAGTAAGACGTACATAAGTCGCGGACAGACACAGAAATATAGTGATATATAAACAGACAGTATTATGTATATACTAGCAATGAGTGTAGTCCGTTATGGACCTTCTATGATAAAACTTTCAGATCACTTATAATTAAACAATTTACTAAGCGGACTATCGCTGTATAATACGGAGTATGAACTCTGGAGGAGAACATGAGACACAATACGCATTGAAACGATGTAGCATTAATCAATACATCTTAATCATTCCTTTAATAAAAGTTTAATTTATTTCACATCAATTGAGTCGATTGAAATGTATAATTTAACGTAGCTTTGTCTAGATAGAAAAACTTTATTTTATGTGTTGAAAGGAAGCCAGAACACATTAATTATTATAAATTACAGATACTCAGTCAAATTTCGAAATCTGAAACTATCCATAAAAAATCACTTGAAATCAGATCCGATCCGAAGACCTAAAATATTAACCCGAATCTGACCCGAAACGATCGGATCGCGTTCGGTTCGAATTCATAAATCTTTATTGCAATATATACAACACTAATGTGGTGTTCACAAAATAACGCCGTCAAGGTGTGGCCGGTCAAACTCGTGGCATTGCTTGCAATATATTCAATATAAAAATGATTTAGCTTCGACAAGACACATGGTCCACTAATTTCTGTTATTAACATGATCAAACTATATCTTTTGTTAATTAACAATGATTTACTGCTTCATATTAAAAAAATTCAGAAAAATCGTTGACAAAAATTGCAATATGGTGGATTTGGACTGACGACCCTAATATTGTAATACCAGGGCATTAACCAATCGGCCACTACCTTACTTTTTGTTATCGGTGCTTTAACTGAAATGGTCAACAAACCTACTGCTTCGACAACGTATTATTGAACAAGGCCGACCCACGCGCGTGTATTGAAAATCAAATTATATATAATCTGAAAATATTATGATATGATAGTATATGAGCCTATATATTTTTGATCTTTGCAATCTCAGCAAGCAGGCCTGTGATTTTCATGGCAGTCTATCAAAATACTAAGAGTTCGTTGAAAATAAAATTTTAAAAGTAAACAAAAGATATGAAAAGTTGACCTCATAGTGCTTCTTGTTATCAAATTTTCCAGAATAATAGCATCAACATTCTTTTAAAATGAAATAAAATTCTATAATAAATCGCTATACTAATTCGATATTGATATTATGTTACATCTTGTTGTCAATATTTCTACGCGCTATTTATAATACATTACAGATGTCGAATGAAAGAAAAGACGATTATGAATAAATTAATTATTTTGATAGAAAAACGAAAACAACTCATTTTGCCAGATTAATGATATGCATATTTATTCAGAATTTATTGAAACGACCGCGATGGTTTATAGAGTGGAAATGTTTAGTGCAGCTTCAAAGATATAAATACCACATCCGATAGTAATATTTAAATGCTCATGTTATGATGTCTGACGAAAACGATAATTTACTATGTAGAAAATGAATCTACTTTACCATGCATTTGATCACGATATGAAATGATCATTTTTGTCAGAATTATTTCGAATAAAAGACAATCTTTATTTTATTCTTATCGGGCGTACATTCTCCTTCGATAAACTATGGTTGTTAACTTATTATTGAGTGGTGTATTAACTCAGAGAACCCGCTATTATGTATTTAAATGTTGTTCGGAGATTATGCCGCTAGTATAGTTTTTATTTGGATCTCATTTGGAAAATGGTAAGTTGTATTTTAATATATATTGTTTGCTATGATCGATTATTTCATGCAACCTTTTCGCTTTTTATTTTTGTAACACAAGGTTTGTTACACTCATCCAAACTGTATTAACTATTTAAAAATGTTTTTAAATTATGTTTTTGTGCTTCTTTAAATTCAAAGCAAAATTTTTGAACGCTGAAAATATTATAATTATTATTATTTATCACAAATCATACGCTCAATTCAATTTAACTTTATTAAATTTGATTTTCCTGAAATTAACTTTATTAAATGTTGATCAACGATAATAACAAGACACCGCTATTTTTATTTTCGAAACTGTAGTAACATACTGTGTCTTAATCGTATAGCAAGTCAACAAAATGAAATTTTAATTTTAATTGATGCCTACAATTCCTTCGTTAATTATGGAAGCAAAATCTGAAAATAAAAGCCATGCCTGCTCAAAACCAAATGATTCATATTTTTAATTTAAAAAATAAATTATAGAAATACTTTTGAGCAATGCCTTGATTGATTTTAAATTCTGTTATTTTAGACTGTAGACAGATAATCTATTCGAACTTTGAATATTTTTCGAATTAGTCGAACGCCAACGTCATTTTGAAAATTCTTGCAAGTTAATTTGTTTTTATGCCCCGCGATAGATTGTTCATTTCAAAACAGATTGTTGGCTCAGTGTTCTCACAAATTATATATCAAAATAGCCTTTTTAAAAGTGAAATGTTTTATATCTCGATTTTGAGAAAAGTAATGAACGGCATTTTGTTTCATTTAATAAATTGAATTAAGACCTAAAATCTCTTTAATTTTCATAGCGTTTGTGCCGCGCTATATGTATTGCTGATATCAACACTACATGAAATAGGTCTACGTTTCTTTGATTTCAAAAAAATATTTTGTCTGGCCTAGTTATACTGGTAATTCAATGTAATTCAGTATTTCGTATTGTATTAATTATCATAAAACTGATTCAGTTTAAAGTTTCACTTATTCAAACAATTTACACGCAGCTTTCAAATTCAAAGCAAAATATTTTTGTTCTGGAGATTTCAATTTGAATTCGATTTGGCTGCCCGCTAGATTATCGACCTATGAAATTTTTCAAAACTCTGAATTTTTTAATGCAATGATATCAAATAAAATATCAGATGAAGTATATTATTTTAAAACAACGTCATAGACCCATACTTTTCATACAACAAATTTGTTACTGTACACGGTTATCTCGACACAAATGTTTGCATAATTTCCCGACAACGGATTATCCATATTATATCGCCAGTAAGACGTACATAAGTCGTGGACAGACACAGAAATATAGAAATATAGTGATATATAAACAGACAGTATTATTAATATAAGTAGATAGAAATATTGTGCTATATAAACAGACAGTATTATTAATATAAGTAGATAAGTGATATATAATAAAGAAGTCAAAGACTACACATTTTGATACTGTTACTTAAAGTTTCACGCTTTATGCGATCCTCAGACAGTTAAAACTAATCAATGAAATACATTATACCTCATAATTAAACTTACAAAACGCGGCTTTTGCTAAATAATATAAAGGCTATTGTTTTGTTAGATGCGATAATTCTTTGTATTTATTTCCTATGCGGTAGTTAGTTATTACAGATTATGTTTTAGTGGATTTATAATTAGAAAAATAAAATTTATTTTCATGCCTACACTTAGAGATTAATTCTGATTTTTTATTTAATAGCTCATTTTTTGCGCATATTGTATGGTACTTTTCAGCTAAGCATAACTGGCATCTCTTTGATTTGTTGCTATATGTCTTGGCTGTAGATAGTGCAGTCCATTCAATTTGGTATTCAATGGCTTCATTTTTTAATTCCCAAATTTATTTTGACAGCTGATGGTTGTTCGTGTGTTTTTCATGTCTGAATGTGCTCATGTACTGTGTGTGGCGTGTCTTGAATGTTCCTTCTGTGAGGCCGATGTAATTCTTTTCCACCTGGTCTCCTGTCGTGACTTTTGCATTATAAATTACGCTTTCCATTAGACATTTGTTATTAAAGGGGCAATTTTCTTTTACGCGGCAATTGCATAGTTTGGTACTTTCGATGTCATCCTTTTCTGTATTGATTAGATTTTTGTTGTGATTAGTGATTATCGTTTTCATGTTTGAAGTGCAGCTGTAGCTGACTTTGAGTGTGTTGAGTTAGAAATTTTGTGTAGAGTGTGCGATGGCGGAAAGTGCTTCTTGACTAGACTGAGAAATGTTCGGCCGATGTTTGTTTTAACGCTTTTATTAAAAGGTGGGTTGAACCAAGTAATTTTCCTGCGTCGGTTTCTTTTTTTATTGTTTGATGGTGTGGTTCTTGGTCGGTAGTCGATAAGTTGTTTCATGGCCACTAGCTACTAAGGCGTCTTCGTATGTAGGTTTATTATTTTTGAAAATGGTTTCGATTGACGACAAATCGGAAATTCGTTGATTGATTGCTAATGCGATGTGTTTCAAGATTGTTGGTGGGTGATTAGATTTAGTGTTGATATATATAGGTTGGTCGTTTGGTTTTCTGTACGGCTGAAAGGTATCATTGGTCAAGTTGAAAGTAATGTCTAAGAAGTCGACGGATTTAAGGTTAGTTTTTGTTGTGATTTTTAGGCTAATTTCCTTGAAAATTTTCGTAATTCTTTTCTTGCACCTTTCGGCTTAAGGACCGGCCATCATCTCTGTAAAGGCCAATGTTATTGTCACCATATACTTTCCCAAGTTTGTCTAATATAAAAAGCCCCACTAATTCGCATACTTCTGCACCGTCGTAACTTCCCATTGTTACGTCAAACAGATTGGAATGGTCTTTCTTTGTCCATGCTACTCCTTTGCTGAATAAGACCGACTGCCTCACGTGCATGACGATTTTGATGTCGTTGTCCGATATCGGAGTGAAGTTTTGAGCAAAAATGATTGCCTTTTTCAATAGTTTTTCAGAGATCGTAGGATAGAAGCTTTCTATGTCGAAAGTTATAAAGGATAGCTGCTGCTTGTTTTTTAATGCCTTAAACCAATTTATAACAGAGGAAGAATTTTTCCATTGGTTTACTTTGAATACATTTTTTACGTTGGTAATTACTTTCTCTAATATCTTTCTGCTAACAATACCGATTTCACTTTTAGCCGGGTTGATTAGTCTACAAGTAGGGTTATTTGAGAAATTGTCCTTGTGATCTATCATGGTAATAAAGGCCGGCTGTTGTGCGATAATTTCTGCACTCTTGTCAATTTTTAATCTCTAATCACAACAAAAATCTAATCAATACAGAAAAGGATGACACCGAAAGTACCAAACTATGCAATTGCCGCGTAAAAGAAAATTGCCCCTTTAATAACAAATGTCTAATGGAAAGCGTAATTTATAATGCAAAAGTCACGACAGGAGGGACCAGGTGGAAAAGAATTACATCGGCCTCACAGAAGGAACATTCAAGACACGCCACACACAGTACATGAGCACATTCAGACATGAAAAACACACGAACAACACTCAGCTGTCAAAATATATTTGGGAATTAAAAAATGAAGCCATTGAATACCAAATTGAATGGACTGCACTATCTACAGCCAAGACATATAGCAACACATCAAAGAGATGCCAGTTATGCTTAGCTGAAAAGTACCATACAATATGCGCAAAAAAAAAACTATTAAATAAAAAATCAGAATTAATCTCTAAGTGTAGGCATGAAAATAAATTTTATTTTTCTAATTATAAATCCACTAAAACATAATCTGTAATAACTAACTACCGCATAGGAAATAAATACAAAGAATTATCGCATCTAACAAAACAATAGCCTTTATATTATTTAACAATAGCCGCGTTTTGTAAGTTTAATTATGAGGTATAATGTATTTCATTGATTAGTTTTAACTGTCTGAGGATCGCATAAAGCGTGAAACTTTAAGTAACAGTATCAAAATGTGTAATCTTTGACTTCTTTATTATATATATATATATCACTTATATACATAATACTGTCTGTTTATATATCACAATATTTCTATATTTCGATATTTCGATATTTCGATATTTCTGTGTCTGTCCGCGACTTATGTACGTCTTACTGGCGATATAATACGGATAATCCGTTGTCGGGAAATTATGCAAACATTTGTGTCGAGATAACCGTGTACAGTAACAAATTTGTTGTATGAAAAGTATGGGTCTATGACGTTGTTTTAAAATAATATACTTCATCTGATATTTTATTTGATATCGTTGCATTAAAAAATTCAGAGATTTTGAAAAATTTCATAGGTCAATAATCTAGCGGGCAGCCAAATCGAATTCAAATTGAAATCCCCAGAACAAAAATATTTTGCTTTGAATTTAAAAGCTGCGTGTAAATTGTTTGAGCAAGTGAAACTTGAAAATGAATCAGTTTTATGATAATTAAAACAATACGAAATACTGAATTACATTGAATTACCAGTATAACTAGGCCAAACAAAATATTTTTTTGAAATCAAAGAAACGTAGACCTATTTCATGTAGTGTTGATATCAGCAATACATATAGCGCGGCACAAACGCTATGAAAATTAAAGAGACTTTAGGTCTTAATTTAATTTATTAATGAAACAAAATGCCATTCATTACTTTTATCAAAATCGAGATATAAAACATTTCACTTTTAAAAAGGCTATCTTGATATATAATTTGTGAGAACACTGAGCAAACAATCTGTTTTGAAATGAACAATCTATCGCGGGGCATAAAAACAAATTAACTTGCAAGAATTTTCAAAATGACGTTGGCGTTCGACTAATTCGAAAAATATTCAAAGTTCGAAGAGATTATCTGTCTACAGTCTAAAATTACAGAGTTTAGAATCAATCAAGGCATTGCACAAAAGTATTTCTATAATTTATTATTTAATATAAAAACATGAATCATTTGGATTTGAGCAGGCAGGCTTTTATTTTCAGATTTTGCTTCCATAATTAATGAAGGAATTATAGGCATCGATTAAAATTAAAATTTCATTTTGTTGACTTGCTATACGAATAAGACACAGTATGTTACTACAGTTTCGAGAATAAAAATAGCGGTGTCTTGTTATTATCGTTGATCAACATTTAATAAAGGAAAATTTAAGGTATATCAAATTTGACAAAGTTAAATTGAATTGAGCGTATGATTTGTGATAAATAATAATAATTATAATATTTTCAGCGTTCAAAAATTTTGCTTTGAATTTGAAAGCACAAAAACATAATTTAAAAACATTTTTAAATAGTTAATACAGTTTGGATGAGTGTAACAAACCTTGTGTTACAAAAATAAAAAGCGAAAAGGTTGCATGAAATAATCGATCATAGCAAACAATATATATTAAAATACAACTTACCATTTTCCAAATGAGATCCAAATAAAAACTATACGAGCGGCATAATCTCCGAACAACATTTAAATACATAATAGCGGGTTCTCTGAGTTAATACACCAATCAATAATAAGTTAACAACCATATTTTATCGAAGGAGAATGTAAGCCCGATAAGAATAAAATAAAGATTGACTTTTATTCGAAATAATTCTGACAAAAATGATCATTTCATACCGTGATCAAATGCATGGTAAAGTAGATTCATTTTCTACATAGTAAATTATCCTTTTCGTCAAACATCATAACATGAGCATTTAAATATTACCATCGGCTGTGGTATTTTATATCTTTGAAGCTGCACTAAACATTTCCACTCTATAAACCATCGCGTCCGTTTCAATAAATTCTGAATAAATATGCATATCACGAATCTGGCAAAATGAGTTGTTTTCGTTTTTCTATCAAAATAATTAATTTATTCATAATCGTCTTTCTTTCATTCGACATCTGTAATGTATTATAAATTGCGCGTAGAAATATTGACAACAAGATGTAACATGATATCAATATCAAATTAGTATAGCGATTTATTATAGAACTTTATTTCCTTTTAAAAGAATGTTGATGCTATTATTCTGGAAAATTTGATAACAAGAAGCACTATGAGGTCAATTTTTCACATCTTTCTTTTACTTACAAAATCTTATTCTCAACGAACTCTTAGTATTTTGATAGACTGCCATGAAAATCACAGTCCTACTTGCTGAGATTGCAAAGATTAAAAATATATAGGCTCATATACTATCATATCATAATATTTTCAGATTATATATATAATTTGAAATCAATACACGCGCTGTCGCCTTGTTCAATAATACGTTGTCGAAGCAGTAGGTTTGTTGATGACGTCAGTCAAAGCGTCTATAATAATAAGTAAGGCAGTGGCTCATTGGTTAATGCTCTGGCATCACAATATGTGGGTCGTCAGTTCAAATCCGCCATTCTGAAAATTTTTATCAACGATTTTTCTTATTTTTTTTAAATGAAGCAGTAAATCATTGTTAATTAACAAAAGATATCGTTTGATCATGTTAATAACAGAAATTAGTGGACCATGTGTCTTGTCGAAGCTAAATTAATTTAATATTGAATATATTACATGCGATGCCACGAGTTTGACCGGCCTCACCTTGACGGCGTTATTTTGTGAACACCACCTTAGTGTTGTTTGTATTGCAATGAAGATTTATCAATCCGAACCGAACGCGATTTGATCTTATCGGGTCAGATTCGGGTTAATATTTTAGGTCTTCGGATCGGATCGGATTTGAAATGACTTTTTATGGATAGTTTCAGATTTCGAAATTTGACTGAGTATTTGTAATTTATAATAGTTAATGTGTTCTGGCTTCCTTTCAACACATAAAATAAAGTTTTTCTATGTAGACAAAGCTACGTTAAATTATACATTTCAATCGACTCAATTGATGTGAAATAAATTAAATTTTTATTAAAGGAATGATTAAGATGTATTGATTAATGCTACATCGTTTCAATGCGTATTGTGTCTCATGTTCTCCTCCAGAGTTCATACTCCGTATTATACAGCGATAGAAAACTTAGTCAATTGTTTGATTATAAGTGATCTGAAAGTTTTATCATAGAAGGTCCATTATGGACTACACTCATTGCTAGTATATATATATAGCAGCAGACAACTACATGTTCCTGGCCATTAGCCTTCATCAGTACTGCTCAGTGAGAGACAAGGAACTGACTTCAGTATACACCTAAGTCAAGATGAGTTATAAATGTGGTGAAAAAATTCATCACATGAAAAAAACATCTGTGCCATACCAGAGCGCTCAAACTACCGAAGTAGTGGGCAATGCATAATGCAAATAGTATAGACACATCCCGAGTCGATAGTGCTCGAAACTGCACATGCTATATATATGCGCATTATATATATATATATATATATATATATATAATGTTAGATACCATATAATGATATTATATGGTATCTAACAGCAGTTGAGATAGTGCTCGATGTCATTTGACAGTGCGTGAATAATAATAATAATGGAGTCAAACACTATGCATTAATTTTCGAAGTTTCTCGCTTTATGCGATAATCAGACAGATACCAAATAGTGTTCGATATCATTTGACAGAGCTAATTATAATAAAAGGAGTCAAAGACTACACATTCATAATTGTTACTAATAGTTTCATGCTTACGCAATCATCAGACAAATAAACTAAATAATGAGTTCATACAGTTCCGCCTATATCGATTTACAAACCAACAGTTATTGTTTAACAGAACAAAGACTTTTGATGCTAGAAATAAATTGCATTGTTGTAATTTCCTATTATCGCTGGTTAGTTATCATCTGCATATGTAAATTATAAAATATATGTTATGTTTTCACGGATTTACAATTAGTTAGATAAAATTTAATTTCATGTCTACTTTTGGAAATGAGTGCAGACTTTTTATTCAATAGATCTTCTTTTGCGCAAGTGATATGATTCTTTACAATTAGACATAAATGGCATTTTTTGATTTTTGGCTGTATGCTTTCGCTTTAGCTAGGCAGGTCCATTCAATTTTGAAGTTTTCTTTCCTATCTTTTAGTCTCGAAATATATTTTGAAAATTTTGTGCTGTTAATATATTTTCTGTGTTTGAATGACATCATATGCTGCGTGTATCTTTGTTTGAAGGTTCCCTCCGTCAAACCGATGTAATTTTGACATTCCTGATCTTCAGTCGTAGTAACATTTGCCTTGTAAACGAGGCTTTCTATGAGGCAATCATTGATAAATGGGCAAGGACGTTTTACCCTACAGTTGCATTGTTTAGTACAAGCCTGCTGATTTTTCTTTTCTCTGTTAATTATTTCGTTATTATGATTGGTTATAATTATCTTCATGTTTGAGGTGCAGCTGTAGCTAACTTTAATAGTGTTGGCGTAGAATATTTTGCTTAACTCGTTCGACTTTGTTCGAACATTTCTAAACCTTATTAAAAAACACTTCCCAAACTCGAACGAGTTAAGCAAAATATTCAACGCCAACACTATTAAAGTAAGCTACAGCTGCACCTCAAACATGTGTGTGTCGTGAATTTTTACGTGAAGTCGAACATTTTATTCTAACAATCCTCCTGATACATTAGATCAAATTTAAAGACAGATTTTGCATTTGGTAAATGTGGCCTTTATCAAACTAATTCGTTGTGATAAAACTTTTGCAATTGGGATTTGATTGTTCTAAAGCTGCAAGATTCCCAGTGATCCATCATTTTCAATTGGCTTTCACCAAGTAGATAGAAACACCCTGTGTTAGTAATGAGATATGAAAGGTAAATGTTTGTATTTATATGTAATCATTGTTTTATTATTGACATTTAGATTCTAGAGATGAAGAAGAAGAAGACGCAGAAGTCAATGATGAATCAGGTATATCATGCTTCCTGTATTTCTATATCGAATTTTTGAATATAAGTAGATTGTTGCTTACTGATTGTAAAATTTGAAAAGTTGAAATTCATACTCTGATTTTTCATCTCCATAGAGAATTTTATTCAACAAAAGTGATTTAATAAGAGATTACATCATCATAATCATGATCATTTATATTTCATAGATAAAGAACATGAGAGGGCAGATGAATCAGCTTAGTGTTTATTATTTCGATATAGATATGTATATAGTTTGCTTTGAACGAGCTACATATCTTGGTCCGAAATTCTACCTTCAGAGCATAAATTCAATATGGAATCCACCATTTACAAATTGAAACTTTAAAACATTCTGAAATTTTATAGAACCAACAAAATAAAACTGTTCTCATGGCAACAAACGGAATTCGCTGATTAGTGATATTCTGTTGTGAAAAAAAATGTTAAAAAGTTATGACATTCATTTTGCTGAATAACTTCGTACAAAAATAAACCAAATGATTTTTATATATAATCAATAGTTTAATTTAATAAAACATTAACTAATATCACTTTTAAAGGTTACAAATCAACAAATGACTCTCTTCGTACAATTGAACTACGTTGTAAAGTAGCTAAAACTCAGGTCTCATAAATCGCCATACTATATCAAAATTGTAACTTCTGCAATCAAGCTAGCTCAGTCATAACAACACAAGCTTTTTTACTAATCTGAATATTGCCACCCTCGATCAATATAAGTAGCCAACAACAACATTTTTAGCAAAAGCCAATAAAGCTTCATTAAGGCTGCTAGCCTTCTAAGCTCAAACTCGAGTGACATAAATATTTTAAGGCCATGCTTTTTTCTATATGATGATCTCAAAACCTCATAGTTCAGACGTCGAAGACGACGAAGATGGTGGGCTTTATAAGTGAGTCTAAAAACTTCTATCTCTTCAAGCGCTGCGATTTGGATTGTCTGGCGCAGCATATTTAAAATCCTTGATAAATTCTAAGTTATTTTTAGACATTCTCGATTTAATATGTTAGACCAGTGTTAGAAACATAATCGTGTTCTTTGAACCCTTGTCTATTAAAGACATTCAAATTACCGAAAGGGTAAAGAGAAGATTCATCAGATTTGTATGTAATACAACAAACTTGGCTTACAAAGATTACAATGAGATATTAAAGCTTCTGATCCTCGAATAGCTAGAACTGAGATGGCTAAAAATAGATTTAATTATGATATATAGAATCACGCAAAATTTAGTTGATTTATCTCTTTCCTCTCTTGATTGTAAATTAATCGCAAGTAAATATTCAATGCGTGGTTATTCACAACGAATTTATTCGATGCAAACGTGCCGGTTAAGCAGCACAATTAATTTATTTAGTCATAGAGTGATACCTTGGTGGAAAACTTAACCTGATTCTGTGGACAGTTCAAAATCACTTTAAAGTTTTAAAAAATCCCTAATGGAGATGGACTTGTCGGAGCATTGTAAAATGTTTTGTTAACAATTATATATCAATATTCCTTTAATATCATTTATTTTTATGTTAAACTTTTACCTTTGTGTGTAACGCTGTATGTAGGTGGAATTATTTGTGAATTTAATCCCCTGTATTTGCCTGTTATATTGGATATGACAAATAAATCAAATCAAATCAAATCAAATATATCATTGGACTTTATTATGAATCGACTTGTAAAAACAGAATAAAAATACATCAAAAATAGGCCTGGGTATTAAAATTAATGGTATCTATATGAAATTACGTTATTCTACTTCATAAGAGGTACGTTTGAATCGAAGATAGAATGGGTAATAATTAATATTTGACGGACAAAGTGAAGTCTGGCTGAACAGCCAACGCGAACTTTCGTCTATACATACAGCCTATACAGTCTACACAGACATTTTTTCAGGTGAATATTTATGGCACAATATCGTCAATTTCACTATTCTTCTATAGAAAATAAATTAATTTCATATAGATACCTTAATTTATCAGACATTTTGTAGTCTGAATGAAAAGATCTTGGGCATTATTTGGCTAGAGCGCGATCTATGTTCTATGCGATCTTATACCACGTGGCGTAGTCGGAAATTCGTAAAAAGCTACGTATAAATAACAGTTAGTGGAAGCTGATAAGATACATAGAACCTGCTGCCAAACGTAGCACTTCATTAACAAATTATTAAGATAAACAGAATGAAGTTAAAGAGGTCATCGATCTTTTGCAGTTACCCTCTCAAAAATTGTTAGGAGTTATAACAAATTCGACGGAGCAGCAAGAAGAAAAAGGTGGATCCAGAATGCAATCTACATCAGCAACTACGAGCAGATCTGAAAGGGGCTCCATTCAGCAGACTCTAAATGTTGCACAGAGATTGATGGAAAGTAGTTCACGATCCGGTCTATACAAGCGTGTCAATAAGTGCTTAAAGGGAAAATCTGAGAGTTGTAAAGAGGCAAATCAGCCGATTGCACCCAAGAGAAAGCTCCTTTCAAACGTTTTTGAGATTGCCTTGCTTGAGGCGAGTGACGAGGACGACGACGAAGATTTTGACACACTGAGACATGACTCCAGAATCGCAGAAGGCATGATTCCTTCAGATGAAAATGACGGAGAAGAGGCCATAAGGATAAAATTGTAGAGGCATTGAAGAAAAAACTGCCACTTCGTCGTCAACGACATTTCGAGCTCGTTAAAGTGAGTAGAAAAGTTCTAAAAAAGTTGGAGGTATCTTCTACCCTACCTATGGATTTTGAAATGGTGAAACAATTGGCTCGACAAGGCGTGTTGTATTTGACTCATCCAACCCAATGAATGTATTCTCAAAACAGATGACACTAATGACGACGAAAACCTAAAATCACACATTGAAATTTGACAAGGAACCGCAAAGGATTCAACACAAACGGACGGTGAGTTGCACATTATTGAAAATTACTCCAACTGCATCTTACGAACGGTAAGCATTAATCAAGTGCAGACAATAAACGTGAGTTGGCCTGGACAGGTGGCCCTGTACATAGTTTATCGAAGCTTGAACAGCAGTAACATGCCCATTCAATATTTTGTATGGATTGAAATGTTAATTACTGAGTAAATAGGTATATATAAGAGATTCATTTCTTCAATTTTTAGATCAAGAGCTGTTACCTGTAACTATTGACTTGACTCCTGAGCAAGAATCGTCATGCTCCGTCGAATGCCCAGGTAGTATTATGCTTCATCTCTTTCTTTCGTTATGAAATTGCCAAGAAAGTATAGAAATATACCAACTTATGCCTGAACTCGTCATCGTATAGTGCATTCTGATCATTTACCTGACATTTAATTTGCTTACCGTACATGCGTATTGCATATAGTTTTTACTTGATCAGCAAGATTGTGTCTTTGCTTGGCTTCTATAAATAATAACAGGTGTAATTCAACAATTTATCGAGAAATTTAGTATCGCAACAGCAGAAAGCGTCGAAAATTGAAAACAGTTGTCTAAATACTATTTTCAATCCCTCCCAGATGCTATTCAAACTGGTGTCTTGACTCGTTCCGATGATGTAATTCCTGATGAAATAGATATTTTACTCCATTATGCAAGATCAGCTGAAAAAGAACAAATTAGATTTTGTCATAAAAATCCAGTGAAGCAAGTAAGAGTGATTTATACCCAGAATAATCATTACGATGAAAATATTGACAATGATGATTGTTTTAGTACTATTAGTAAACCAGAAATTGAACAATCACCGACTATTCTATCCAGACCTACCGTAGATGTACGCAATATAGAGAGAAGCACTGAAAATCAGGCTAGGAAAAGTGGTAATACCTTTAAAAATGGCCAAACATTCAAAGTTCGCTCTAGCATGTCTGACACTAAGGGTCCAATATTAGATTATAAGCGTAAAGAACATTGTATCGAATTCAGAGATGGATGGAAATTATACGCAAATGGTGTATGGCGTAAGCCATATTGTGCAACATGTCAAAAACCAGCACATCGATCTAAGGACTGTCCATCGGCCTACTCAGCTAGAAAAGGTCAAGCAGAGGAGAGCGGACATCAATTTACTGAAATGCCACCTTTGGAAATTATTATGTCAGGCAAACCAGACGATGCTTTGGCTGGAGTACCTGAGGATTATTAATTTTGGTATGTAGTGAAGACCATCTATATACCAATGTAATTAAATGTCTAATAAAATTTGTGATTTTGGTCTACTTGTCAAAGAAGATATTAACACCACAGATTTCTTTTATGATTTATGAAACGATTACAATATTGAAAATGAATTAGACCATGATAAAGTTATCAATAACGTTTTACTAAATGAAAAATCTACATCATGGTATGTACTTCTAAATTTTAATGGAAAAATTGTGTATGCTCTAATTGACACAGGAGCAGAAGTATCGCTTATTTCCAACGAATGTATTAACAACTTAAAAATCACTACTAAAGACATTGATGTTAATAAAAGAGTTATATTAAATCTGGCTGATGGTGAAACACGATGCACTACTAATGGACTAATCAAATTAAATGTTTTACTTGGATATGATAATGTCTTATTCCATTGAAAATTTCTGATGGCACCAATAACGTATGTAAGCCATCTTGGCAAATTATCCTTGGCAAAGTTTTTTGTCATTACGTCATTATATTACCATAGATGATACCAATAATATGTTAACAATTGGACATGGATTCAATCAAATTTCAAGTACATTAGTACACTTGGATGAACAGAAAGATTTTAATTATAAATTATCAGATATTTTAATGATAGATTCAACACCTGTTGAACTGATATATAAACATGGACATACAGACTCTTTAAGATATTTTAATGAGAAACGAAAATGAGTTATCCCATTGCAGAACCTTAACCTAATTGGATAAACAAAATAATAGTTTCTGAAGAATACAAACATGACATGACTACAGGTTTTGAAAGATTCATATGTATGATATTTGAAGCAGACGGAAAAATTTGGAGATCATCTGTAGCAAAAGAAAGAATCATTGTAGATGATACAAGACCAAGGAATACTCGACGAAACCATAGATTGACAATAACGGAAAAGAATATGGCAAATCAGAAGTGCAAAAGTATTGAAGCAATTGCGGAGAGTGATAGTAGTTGGAACTCAAGTGTTGTATTAACAGGAAAGAAGGACGATAAAAAAATTTCTGTATAAATTATAAACCGTAGTGCCAATAATCGAGCCATCTCGTATTTGCGGGTGCGTCAAAATCACACAAATCACACCAAAAATACTAACATTTTGAAGCAAAATAGACAATTTAAAATGAATAAACATTATCAATCATCCCAACCCAGCCAATTCTGTTATCTTGACATGAAACGAAACATAGAAATGGTGTTAGATTTTAGTTACCTTCTAAGAAATTCCCCTCCAAGCTTGTCAAACATCATCAATTTTTAAACTCATCAACAAGGGTTTGTATGGCCAAGTAAAATATCGCGTGTTGAATCGCGAGAAAAATATCAAGATAACGTTGAGTATAGTGAAAGGAAGTCATCAACCCAGTTAGTTCCTGGTAGGGAAATCTATGATTGGCCAGTTTTTATCTATTTTTAGATCTAAATGTGAGTAAAATTCCCCTCTGAGGCATTTTCCTACAGTGAACGGGCAGTATCCTTCGTGCTCGCCATTGTTTTAGCCATGTCGTCACGGCATTTCACACATCTCCGCGATGCAAGAGATGATATTCACACTCGGTGTTTATTTGTTGTTATTTTTGAGATTACCGTTTCCATGTTAAAGATCATAATAAATTTACAGAATTTATACTTTTCAGTATAGAGACTCAATATGAAATATTTTAATAATAAGCCGTTTTGATATTTTACATAAAATCTACCCGTCCATGCTTTTGTAAATAGTTTAACTTAAATTCTGTATAGCATGCTATGGACAATGTTTATGTCGAAAAATATAACATTTGAATATTTTATAACTGTATATCAAAGTTTTCAAGCTGACATATCAAACCGAGAACGAAAAATAAGCTGGGTAATTGACCATTTCTTCGACAACGCCACAATGACCTACGCTTTTAAAGTAAACAGTCAATAATATGTAACCACTCGGAATAAACCCAACACGAGTGTATAATTATGTTAAATGATTTATTTCTTTTGAATTGCGATACTTTCCTAACTCTGTCAAATAATCTAAGCATGCATATAAATTTAAAACAAATATTTCCACCTTCTTGTTCATAACAACAACAGATGACACCATTTTGTATTACCAACATGTGAGAGACTTAGAGCAATCGCACGCGTTATTTTTTCAAGACATGCGCAATTTAAAGTGGCCCCATTATAGGCACTACGCCATTAAATTTAATTACTATTCCTGATGTACATCTACTGCCTTACATTGAATTTCTACTACAAAAAACAGCTGGAAAGCAATTTTTTACCACTCTCATGATCTTGTTTCTGGCTATTGGCAAATTTCAGTTGAAGAATGTAGTCAACCATTTACTGCTTTCGTTACTGATGATGGCTTACACGAATGGAAAGTTATGTCTTTTGGATTAGTCAATGCGCAATCAACATTTCAACATTTAATGAATAAAGTATTACGACCTCTTTGGAGCGAATATGTTGGTGTTTATTTAGATGATATATTAATTTATTCTGATTCGTTAGAAGAACATTTCACATATCATATCATAACATATCATACTTCGTCGTTTTATTAATAATCTCCGACAGTATAACTTGATCAAATTGATAAGATTCAGCAGCTGTAGAACACAGATCGTAGCATTCACCGTAGCGAGCAGTTGGTTGACAAATGACATTTCATGCAAATACCGATTTTCAATACGTACACAGCTTTTCGCAATATTAACATTGCAACATACTTCCTTCAATCTACAAAAACAAAATCATGACAAAACAAAACATTAGTTATCTAACATTTGATTTAGTGATTAATCTTATTTAACATATTACAGCATTTTTGAATGAATGAATGATTCATTTATTTCTGCATAAAGCATATAAATGTGAATTACATACAGAATAAAATAGCATAAATTAACAAATGATTAAATAGTTTTACATAATTAAGAATTTAGATAGATTTTCTTTGGACAGATATATTTTGAATTTATAAACATTGGGTGCCTGACGTGTTTCTAGGCTTAACGAGTTATATACATTTATGCATCTTACAAAAAAGGTTTGATGATGGCAATTTGAATTGCGCCATTGGCACAACAAGTCGACCAAGTGGAGTGACAGTAATAAGGTTACTGGAATCGATATCCACAAAACTATTAATAACTTTCTAACAAAATAATAGGTCAGCAATCAAGCTTCTACTTTAAAGTGTTTCGATATTCAAATTAACGATGCGTTCTTTAAAAATTAAATCGTAATGATACAGCAGTGTGTTTGAAAGTCGTCGTTGCACAGATTCTAGCAATTTGATATCTTTTATCAAAATTGGTGACCAGACCTCACTGGCATATTCAAGTATGGGACCCACATACGTCATAAATAGTTTGATTTTAAATGAACAGTCTCTGCTATAAAATACAAGATTAAACATTCTACTACGAATAGCTGCTTTCTTACAATTGTTGGTATATGTGTAGAAAAATTTAATGTTGATGTCATTAAAACACCTAGATCTCTGATTTTATCAACAGATTCTAAATCTACTTCTCCAAATGATTATTTTGCTTAGGATTATTTTTTCCCAAATGTAATACGTCGCATTTATGACATGCCATTGTTAGCTGGTTATGAGTGGCCCACTGCAAAATGTAGTTTAAATCAGCTTGCAAGGCAATATGATCAGCATTTGAGTCACACGTAAAGAACAGCTTACAATCGTCTGCATATAATCTGATACTGCTGTGTTTTATTATATCAACAATTTCATTAATATATATCAAAAATAATACTGGCCTCAGTACAGAACCTTGGGGGTACATCTGACTTTACGTCAGACCAGTTTGAATGGTTTCCATTGACAACAGTTCATTGACGCCTGTTAGTAAGGAATGCTTCTATCCAGTCATATAATTTACCTTAATCGATATTCTCGAAAAATGTAGTAACTGAGGTGTGGTCAGCGAAACGAAAATTGTAAACTGAAGGTTCAACAGACGAAGCTCTGCTGAATGGCAGTGAAGATTCAATGTCCACAGAAGAATGGTTACTATTAGCAAACGGTATATTTGTTGCTGCTTTTGTTACAATAGTTGAATCAGATATAACTAAATCCAAAACATTTTCACCTCTTGTAGGCTGCAATACATATTGTGATAAACCACATGATAAAATAAAACATAAAAATTCTACCTCTAGCGTAGTTGCATTTTTATGAAGACAATAATCTGACCAGTTTATGTTAGGAAAATTGATGTCTCCCACAACCAATATACGACGATTAGTTAACAAATGAATGTTAATAAATTTGAGAAGAGTTGCTAAGCAACCTCCATTAGGTGGACACTATACATTGATAATAGTTAGCTATGACAATTAATCTTCACAGTTACTGCTACAACTTCACACGATGAATCACATAACGTAGAGGTTACTTTGGCAATATAAATAGACGGGACAAATATAAGAAGGCCACCACCTCTTTTTTCTTGTCGATCTTGACGAATAATATGATAGGATGTACCTTGTAATTGTAAAGAGGCCGATGGAACGGAATCATCAAGCCATGTTTCAGTTAAACAAACTATTGTATTCGAATAATCCGAAGACAACATAAAATTCAGTAAATCCAAGAGAGATTTTATAGATCTAGCATTGAAGTAGTGTATGGTGATCATAGATTTTGATTTTGATAATATTGAATAATCAGCTTGGTCAACATTTTTATAATTACGTTTAAAGCAGGAGAGTAATGATATCATTAATTTATTGTGCATATGTAGATGACTTTTTGAATCATTTGAATTAATTCAGGTTTCTGTAGCGGCTGATTTTGATCTTGTTAATGTTACTTGAGATGAGTCAGATGACATAGTAGAAGTTTGAACAGACTGATCTATTGACATGTCAAGTGGTGTGATGCTGTCAAGTTTTATGTCATCTGTCATCAATCTTAAGCCCATCAACCTTAAATACGCTTCCTTTGTGATTTCGCTAGTTTTATGTTTTCCATATATCTGTTTTCAATTTTTAGTTTAACCGGCGATTTATCAATACCAACTGCCAACATAGAGCCTTTTAAATTTTCAACATTACTGATTATTGCATTCTTAAATGACAAATCGTTTCTTGAGATGAGTAATGGGCGAAGTCTATAACTGCTGTTTGAGCAATTTGTATTGTGCCGACCAAGTCTGTATGCATTCTGCAAATCAGTCTTAGCTCTTTCGCTCGACAAACCAAGCCGTGATGACACAAAAGTAACTGCTATTTGCAGGAATTTCTCTCCTTCTTCTTCTGGTAAGCCCATAATCAATAAATTTTGGTTTCGTACAGCATCTTGTAGTCCAACGATTGTCTCTGCTAGCGCCATGATATTTTGCTTTCGTAAAGCCTTGTACGACTTTCAAGCTCTGCTTTCAAAGCAGCTAATTCTGCTTTAAAGAAAGATTTAAGCTCAGAGGTCTGAGCTGCTATTGCAGCAATATAATCTGAAACCTTGGGAGGCATGATTTATTTCAAATATATAAAATGTATCCTCAGAAACTAAGCGATAGTGGAGAGTAGAAAACTCACATCCGACACCATCCGACACCTAATAATTTCCTTTAATACTTCCTCACTGAATCTCGCCGTTGTGAAAAATGACAAGAAATGTGTGCATTGTAAAAATCACGTGACGCATGTGAAAGTGCACTTTCAACCTCAAATGAGAAACAACAGAGCTCCTCTCTGATGTTCGCCGCGTTTCCTAACAAGGGTTTGTCTCTATAAACTATGATCGAATGTATGTGTTTACCCTGTTTTCAGTTAACCAAATGAAAGCTTTATCGTGCCCCCGGGTACGGTGGCCCACAACTTCCAATAACAACAGATTCACTTTCCTGCCACATTAACTTTATTTGCCTGCCACAATAAGAAAATCATGCAGCATTAACTTTAATAACCTGCCACAACAAAAACATGAATCATAAAACATTAACTATACTTTTATTACAAAAAGTTCACTTGCCTGCCGCATTAAGAACTTACATTACAACAACTTCACTTGCCTGCCACATTAAAAACTTACATTACGGAATTGTTGCCTGTATTACGGAAGTATATGCTTCTATCCGTCCGTTTGAAAACGAGATGCTGTGAAGAGATTTTCTATTCTGAGCCTCGGAATTCGGATAAAAAACATGGCCGCTGATTGTCAATTTTTTTAGTCGATGCAGTTTTCTGTATTTAACAAACTGTGACTGAATGTCATCACTACTCAAAGATAATCAATAACAACCAGGTAAAGCCATCATCTGTTTAATCGCCTAGGAACTTGCAAATTTTTTGTTATAATTGCAAATCAATTAACATGAAATCGTATTTTGACAGACAGTGAAGCATAGATTAATCAGATTATCCATGTAGGCTAGACTTTGTATAATGTACATCCACCCTCTCCCTGATCAACTGCTGTTAATAATTCTTGCAGTTGACTACTTACATTCACCTTGATACACTAGTTTGTCATTATTTGGGCTCCGTAGTAAAGAGAACAGTCCCATTATTTCATGATTATACATTCATAAGAAGAAAATTTGTAGTAAATTCACTGTCAAGTGTTACACGTTCTTGTATTGAAATAAGCAATTAATTAACATGGTAATATATATGAACTGATAATGACTAATAATTTATTATTTCAAAGTTAATAGGTGTATACAAGTCACTTGTTCCATTTATTCAATACCAATTTAATATAATTTCTTTGTAAGACTTGGTAAATATAACAATCAAATCAAGCTTTTTGGCACGAAGGAATCTTGTAATGGCCGAGTTTGCCAAGAAATTCACAATTTGGGCAGCTTGATGATTTGAAACCAAAGAAAGAAAGCTTGAAATCACTGTTTGGTTTGTACTGCCAAAAGTGAACTATCAAATAAAAATATATATGTTATGGCCTACCAAATGCCTGTGCATTGAAGTATACTGTCACAAAAATATCTTTGAATTGATAGAATTTTTTTTTATGCTGTGGTGGCAACGACATGGATTTTTCACAGGCGCTGACCAGTGGATTGCATATTGCATGAACCATATCTCCTGTACAGTCATGATTGAAACTGACCATGATGCTCTGTGATGTTTTATTCCATGGGACGTACCGTGTTCCCGTCAGCCATCCCAATAGTCCTGCTGACGTGGCTTCTACAGTTACCGTTGTTTGGTCGGACTGTGATGTGTCAACATCCATTGGCTCAGATTCTGCTGTCGGTGTGTCATCGTAAACATACGCAACTTGTCTCGACGGTATGTTGCTGCATCCAAATTCGTTTATTGTATCCATGAGGTTGTCTACTGCAGACTCCTCTAATGTACGTTTTGCAGCTCCAGGAGATGAATAACATGGTTGCAGAATAGATAATAAATAAATGGCAGTTGGCTCAAATTGATCGTTCCCTTATGGCAATAGAAACAGTGATTTGAATCTTTCTTTATTCAGTTTCAGATCATCAATCAGCCCAAATTGTACGAATCCCTTGGCAAACTCAGCCATCACCAGATTTCTTCGTGCCGAAAAGTTTGATTTGATCGTTTCCGCTATCACCCTCTTATTCGATTCTGCTATGACTCCCTTGTAGCCATGCTCCATTATCTTATCCATTCTGTTCTTGATATAATCCGTTATCTCACATAAGAATTTGTTTTTAATTCTCTGCCAGGGCTTCGTCATCAACATCTGTCATTGGACATGGCTAGAAAATACAGTTATATGTTACATCATCCATGAACTGCGCTGGTTGACCACCATTTGCAAGACAAACTGCCACAACTTCTCCACACGTCTGATAGGTTCTGTTACTGATATATGTCATCGAGAAGAATTGTATCCCATCTTTAATGAGCTCTTCTCTGATTTTTATTATACAAGAGTTCATGAACTCTTTGCCCATGGCTCCATGATCGATGCCGGCTTCACCAACATACTTGACAGTCAGTCGATTGTTCAACTTTTGATCTCTGGCTGCTCTCTGCTACATAGCGATCAGGCGACAAAATGGGGCCTCTCTTCGGGCGACAAAAAACAGTTGGTCATGATAAAGAAACAGCAGGCATGTTGTTAGATAGTATTTCAATTTCATGTAAGGCGTTATGCAGTACATCGCTACTAGATTTCAATTAATCGGCAGACGGTCTGTTGTAATTACTCTAGTTTTAAGGATTGTCTGCCATCTACTTTTCAATTGCAATGTATACACTATTCGAAACTCTCTACTTTAGTAAATGTACACAGTTTTGAGTGCTTGCCAGAATGTATATATACATATATATTCCTTTTCAAGAACAACCAACAATCATTTACGATCAGCTATCAGTGACATGCAATGATGAGCAACTGGCGTTGTCCCTGCTGAAAGAAGAGGAGGATGGTATACCAATGCTGGACACAGTGGAAGACCTTCTGCAAAACCTGGAGGGGAAAGTCAACACAGATGACCAACTGTTTGTTGTGGCCCGAAGGGAGGCACAATTTCAACGCCTGATCGCTATATGGCAGATATCAGCCAGAAATCAAAATTTGAACAATCGACTGGCTGTCAAGTATGTTGGTGAAGCCGGCATCGATCAAAGATCCATGGGCAAAGAGTTCATGAGCTCTTGTATATTTAAAATCAGAGAATGCATAAAATAATGGAGCATGTCTACACGGGAGTCATAGCAGAATCGAATAAGAAGGCGTTAGCAGAAACGATCAAATCAAGTTTTCGGCACGAAGGTGATGGCTGAGTTTGCCAAGGGACTCACACAATCTGTGCAGCTTTATGTTCTGAAACCGAAGAAGGAAAGATTCAAATCACTCTTTCTACTGCCAAAAGGGAACAATCAATTTGAGCCAACTGTCATTTACATATTATCTATTCTGCAACCATGTTATTCATCTCCTGGAACTGCAAAGAGTACACTGGAGGAGTCTGCAGTAGACAACCTCATTGATACAATAAACGAAATTGGAGACCGCAACATACGATCGAGACAAGTTGCGTATGTTTACCATGACACACCGACAGCAGAATCTGAGACAATTGAAGTAGACACATCACAGTCCGACCTAAAAACGGTAACTGTAGAAGCCACGTCAGCATGACTATTGGGATGGCTGACAGGAACCCGGCACGTCCCATGGAATAAAACATCACAGAGCATCATGGACAATTTCAATCATGACTGTACAGGAGATACGGTCCATACAATCTGCTATCCACTGGTCAGCGCCTGTGAAAAGTCCATATCGTTACCACTACAGCATGTGAGAACACACGATCAATTCAAAGATATTTTTCTGACAGCATACTTTCAATGCACAGGCATTTGGTACGCCATAATTTATATGTTTTTATCTGATAGTTCATTTTTGGCAGTACAAACCAAACAGTGATTTCAAGCTTTCTTTCTTTGGTTTCAAATCATCAAGCTGCCCAAATAGTGAGTTTCTTGGCAAACTCGGCCATTACAAGATTTCTTCGTGCCAAAAAGCTTGATTTTATTGTTATATTTACAAAAATCTTACAAAAATTATATTAGATTGGTATTGAATAAATGGAGCAAGTGACTTGTATACACAGCTATTAACTTTGAAATAATAAATTATTAGTCATTATCAGCTCATACATATTACCATGTTAATTAATTGATTATTCCAATTCAAGAACGTGTAACACTTGACAGTGAATGTCACACTATAGATTTTCTTCTTATAAATGTAATGCTGCATGATTTTTCTTATTGTGGCAGGCAAGTAAAGTTAATGTGGCAGGCAAGTGAAGTTAATGTTGCAGGCAAGTGAAGTTAATGTGACAGACAAGTGAAGTTGCTGTAAGTGGCAGTCGTGGGCCTCCTTACCCGGGATGGGGGGGTACTTCGTTATTTTTTAGACAGGGGTATGACATTTTAAAAAATTGACGAAACCCCTAAAACTTCGCAGCAAGTTAGGCCGGAGACCCTAAAATTTATTTTTTACGAGTAAAACAAAGGAAAAGTGCAACAAATTTGAAAATATCTAAATTGACATCCTAAAATTTAAGAAGATTTTGGAAAAAGACAACCTTTAAAAATAACACGTCCCCGTATAGTCAGTGTATGAAAGCCCCCCCCCGGGGGATCGTGAGTACTTTTCTGCAGTGCGTCTTCATATAACTGCGTGTTATAAGGGAATATATTTTCTTTCTGAATGGAAAAACTTCCCTCGATTCTATATTTCCGTGTTCGGCATGGCTGGTGGTGTGTATCGTGTCTTATTCATGTTTTTTCTTCAACAAAAAATTAGCAAGGATGTCATTTAGGATGTAAACATTTCCGCTGCAAAATGGAAACTTTCAATGACTTAGTTAACACAGACATTACTTTATTGAAAACATATGCAACCCTATTTAAATATTGGATCAATGAATGAAAAGGGCAAAATCAAATATGCAGCTCTTTTTGACGAAGAGAGCGAAGAATACTTGTAGTTCCAAACCTGTTGGTCACAAAGTTATTAAACAGAAATTATTCTGACTGCACATTTTATCGATGACAAAAGGAAAAGCATGAAGAAGACTATATTATATTTATAGTGAATTCTAGTATGATTGGGATCTTCAAAAACATGTAGCATGCAATAAATAGACACACATCGTTCTACAGTATTCTAATGTTTGTTACAAAGGAGTTGATTTCAAATAATTTTGTGGATGTTCTTGTCGACAAAATTTGATTTAGCTGCTGTTATAGTCTTTGGATATCGTTTTGCCACAGTTCACGATTTATGTACAAGGCAAACAAAAATTTGATAGGTGGAATGCATATATATATATATATATATATCCATTAAAGGAACTGAGCTTTATATAGTAAGACTATAATAATTTCAGTCGGAGCTTTGTAGAATTTTATGGAAGTGAAACATAATTTATTAACATTCGTTGTTGTTTACGTAACTTATTTTTGGGACTTCTGGTCATATGATCTGCTTGAATAGCTATAATCTACTTTTTCAAAAATTAGTTTCTTTAAAATATATAAGCCAAATTTGCATTGCAGCGCGGGTGACTCTTTGCAGGTATGACATATGCAACAGCTAAATGGCGTATAGTTGACGACTAGATATAAAACCATTAAAACCCGGGGTTAAAACCCATACATATTTAGACAAAATACGATTAAAATAATTTTTTATTGTCAAATAAGAAATATATACGAATATAAATTAATAACATGAATACTTGATATGGAACTCAAAATACTTTACAGAAAAAGATAAATTGAGTTTTGCAGGTAATTTTTAAAAAGATAATTTGAAATTCTCGTAATTTAAATCCGAATTTAAATACGATTGCCGTAGTTTCTCAAACCGTATTGTGTCCGGGAGCATTTACAGGCTTGCGTCTACTATATTGTATCATTTGTTTACTGAGTGGTCAAATAACTTCCAGCTAAGATACAAAATCTTAATCAGGCAATCGAGCCATATAATTTGGCCAAAAACCTTCCTGTTAGGGCAGACAAACCTTTCCCAGAAACCTTCCTGTTTTTGCAGACAAAACATTGTAGAGGATAAATCAAAATACAGCTTTTGCGAATAAGCGATTATGCCAAAAAGCCATTGATTTCAAATACAATCATTTCTCATTAACAATATGATAAGAATCATATCGCTCTTTTGTAAATGTGTAATCAAACTTTCCCATACAGATAATGCATATTTAACAATGCCATTCTTACTATAAAAGTGAAGTGAAGTTTGAAATAAAACATTCTGTTGCTGGTTACTTGTTGATAGTGACAAAGTAAGTTAAATTAAAGTGTTAAACTAACAATAAATGTATGCTGTGTGATATATTACCAACGATGTAAAACATATATTAATGAAGAATATGGCGCATCGTTCCTTTGGATTCCGTAATACAGCATACTTTCTGTAATAGCAGGCATTTGTATCTAATGTAAGGTCATAACTAATATCGTCAGGATTTCAAATCTACATGTACGTTATATAAGCAGTACATTTAGATAAGCATTGACATGAATATTTTTGAGAATTAAATCATCGCTGATGGCATCGATAAAGAAATGAATATTAGCATAATCTGTGGCTTAGTAAGATACCAAAACATTGATATGTCTCAATGATTCATACAAAGATATTTTAATTTGTGCTCAAATTTCTTTTATTTTCAAATTTACACATTAATGAATTTTCGTTCTTTTATTTTCTTAGATGAGGTTGACATTATTGATTTTGGTTCTATTCGGAGTTGCTGTTGCACTTGCAAGTAAGTTCTCCTACTAATATTTAAACTAACAGTTGTGACGACGATGTTTGGATCACTAATATGACATTTACGCAATGCAGTATCCACTATTATGTATCTATCCACATGCCACTGACATAAAAAAATTGAGAACACGAATGTGATATGCAATAATTAGAAAGCTACTTGCAAAAGATCTAGCAGCAATGATTTGTTAAAAATAATTTCAATTGAAATAGGACTGTAAAGAGGGCCAACATTTTGTTTTAAGTATTCTGTTGTAACGTTGCATCTAAAGTTTATTTCAAATGCCAAAGGCTAGCAAAACATATAGTTTTGCAAAATATTAATACAATTTTGGATGTTTTAATTTTGGAATAAGATACGAGAGACGAAGAAGAAGAACACGATGAGGAAGCCAATGATGAACGAGGTATGACATACTAGATAGAATTAGACAAAAGAGAGAGAATTTTTCTATTGTAAATGCTATGTCGTGCTACCTGATATTGATTCCAATCCCGTTGTTCCTATATAAATCCAATGCTCTCAGCTCAAACTAAGTAGACATGTAAAGTATTTACCAGAGCAAATACAAATATTACAAATATGCTTTGCATTTCAATGCTCTATTCCTTGAAAAACATTTCCATTTGATTATCTATAATATATGCTTGAATACTGATTTTTTACATCTCCTAACTTTATTTCTTTAGGCACAGATGTCGAGAGTGAGGACGAAGGTTAGATTTGGATATTTAATTAGAAAGTACATTATATTGAAATTGCCATGACTTTTTCCGGATAGATTGAATGATTTCAATACAATCTACCTCAATAAAGTAAGAATAAATAAATAAAGTCATTACAACATGTTTTTAGTTATCAACAACCACATACAATCGAATAGTGAATGCTTCTACTAAAGCTTCTTCAATGCTGCTAACATCCTAAGCTCCAACTCGGGTGACATATAGTTTAAATGATTTCAGGCCATGCTTGTTTCTATAAGCAACGATTCGTTTCTGAGCTTATTTTATTTTTCATTAGGAATTGAAAGTGATCCCAAACCCTGGTACAGACGTCGAAGACGACGATCCTGGTGGAGACGTCGCCGTCGTTATGGCAAGAAATAAATCAGCTAGTTCACATCAGTGCCGTTATATTGCCGTAAATATTTCTATTAGCCACTGTTATGCTAATATGACATTGCGATGATTTATATTTTGTAGTTGGTAAATGTTTATTAGAATATAACTTTTTAAGATTGAAGCTGATGTATGAGATATGTGATTGGCAACAATAAAATTCTAATCCTTGCAACTTTCGTTTCTTTAATTACCTTAGTTTATGGAATAGATCCCTTGATCTCTGTAGCATATAGGAATTGGGATATCTTTTGTCTATCTTATTTGCAATAGATCAATAGATTCCTAACAAATTGAAACGTTCATTATATATTGTAGCGGATGGAATATATGGTTTATCGATAGTAACCACCACACACACATAATAGTTCGTTAGATGATAATAACTGTAGCTAGCCACCAACAAGAAGATGATAAAATGAAGGGTTAACATGATCGTTGATAAACAAAGCCTCTATGAAGGTGGACCACTTTGCCAATATAGGTGTTGTCTCCACGGAGGGCAGAAGTGAAGAGAGTTAATACCCCATTCAATGAGCAAAAATGACCGGCAGGTGCTACGCACGTAGGATGGCGTGCATGCATATTGTTTATAACACAATGTTCATTGTTGACATGAATTTTATAACAAATTAGGCCTGCGAATAATAATTTTTTCAAAGAGAGACGGTTGAATTACGCTAACCATAAATTCAGCTTGTGCTCGCAGCGGTTGCCGGTAAATTTTGCCCCTTTAATACATTACAGACATTGATTTACATTTACATTTCGAGGTTTACGTGATTACAAACTCAAGCTTTAAGAAATACATTATGTAGGACAATAGATATAAAACAATCCACTACCCAATCGTGGATGATAAATTACCAGCTGTAGTAAATGATGTAAATGGAAAATAATATTTGTAGAAATCAGAGATAATATCCTGCTATAAAATACATGAAAATAGACCAATTTTCACTTTCTACGTCAATTATCTAAACTTTGTGTTTCGAACTCTTACAAATAAATTGTTAAATAGCATCAGTACAGCAAAATATCCAGTTTACAAATTTTGAATCCATCAACAACAAATTAGGTAATCGTTTTAATTTCTATTCCTTTTGGAAGAAATAAATAAAGAACAATAGATATCGAGATTTCTTTCCAAGTAAACAATCGTGAGATTATTATAGATATGAATCTGATTGCCAATTCTTTCAATAAATACTATATTAATCTTGGTCATACCCTTGCATCAAATCAAACAAACTGATAATTATTAATCATATGCACATAAACATAATTCATCTATTCTTAGGCCGGTCTCATAAACAGCTGCGGAGAAAGTAATTATGAAAATGAAAAATAATAGGCAGTAAGGTCAATGCCAAAATATTGAGCTCTTTCAGTGCAAACACATGGATCTACACAAGCTATACGCAATAAACCATTTTTAAGTGCATTGATTACGAATCCAAACTCTTCCTACGCCCTTATCCAGTATCTTCTGAGTAAAATCGTGAATAAAATGAGGCAATATCATATTCTGCTTTCGCTTGAAAGCCGCCATTTTTGAACGAAAGCAGACTGGGGACAATAGACTTTTTGCGCATTTTGAAAACACGCAGTGGTCAAAAATCAAAGTTTAGCATGGAGTTAAGCTGTTTTTTATCAAGAAAACCTTGGTAAGATGGATGAAACGATAATATAGAGTACATTGTTGTTTTCATTTCCATACATTGTAATATATATTGTAGAAGAAAAAAGCTTAAAAGACTTGATATGACTTTGAACACCCTCTAAACGATTCCTTCAGAAAGCCGAACATGGACCAGGTAATGGTACGCGTTGTTTACTTATTTGTTTACTATTTTATTGTTTTATTGATATGGAAAAACTGGAATAATGCTTTACTTCATATACAAAGTAATGCTCATATTGATTATAGCGGTAACATAATAACATTCAAAAGCTTTAGTTAAGGGATATGCCATACTCCAAAAGGTTTTATTTCATTTTATGAATTGATCTTAAAATCCTGTTCTAAACTAGCCCAAGTGTTTTTAAATTGCTATTGTTCGTCACTGGAATCACTATCATCAACACAATGGCCTGTATCAGAATTACTGTGTTCATTGTCATTGACATCTTCAGTGGTTTTATTTTCACATGTGCTAAATCTACACTAAATCTAAATCTACAGAGGCTTGGATAGCTAAACACTGCTTTTTTACAGCTACATTTATTTGTAGCATATCCAGTTTTGCAGCCACAATTCACAAAACATAGTTCGCTGTCCGGTGCTGGATTTTGTGAAAGCCATTTTATGTCTATTAAAGTGTTTTTTGTTTTCCAACCATAATCTATGTCTGATGGGGAATTTACTATTTTCTTAGTTGCACGGCGCCAATTATACGCCTGGTAATTGCTCCGTTTGATATGCAGCTCCAAAGAATCTCTGTTTGGGGGAATAACTTCCTCTGAAAATCTGCCTGACTTGAATGTGATAAATCGAAGCAGATTGACAGAGCTGTCGTCGATGTTACCCCAATATAGTAAACAAACAAATTTTTCCAAATCAGACACTAGTTGGATGGATGGGCAATCTTCTCTACCTAGGTCAGAAAATGCAGACAGGCTGGATTCATTTTCTATTAAAATTTTCACGGCGGTCTTTTTACCTTTTCCATAAATCGCACTTGTGCTATCGCAACCTATGAAATAAATAAGCAAAATAGAATTCACTAAACTAATCTTAATTACAACAAGTTTTATAAATATCTGAATATTTTAAGAGGCTAATTACCTTTGAATACATGGAATCCAAGGAGTGAATGGCACCAGCTGATTCCCCAATGACTGTTAATGGTGTTCATCATCATCATCATTATTTATTCAGGGCCTGGTAAGCCATACTCTAGGCTTGTTTTCACAGGGCTGATTACAAAATGCATATAATATAGTATTTAAGAATAAAATGTTAGTACAGTATTAGGAAACTTTACATTTATAAAAAGTATACAAATTTATATAAGATATATATTATTTAATTAACGTTTTCTTCAAATTATCTATATATGTTGTGCTGTTAGCTATTTCTTTTATTCAGGAGGCTTGTTGATTCCATTTGTGAATACCAGCTGATTGAAATGAGTGGCTGTGGCATTTGTCGTTGTATATGTTATTGTGAGCAAAAGAGCGAGTTTTGAGTGAATTAGGACATGAAAATGAAGTGGCAATTTTTTGAGGAGCTAATTGAAATTTTATTTTATGAACCATTGCAAGTTGATAAAACGTGATTCTGTTTTTAACGCTCATGATCTCCGTTTTATTGAGCATTTCGGAGATGGAAGTCCTGTAGCCACAACGAAGTATTGTCCGTAATCCTCTGTTTTGTAATCTCTGGAGGCGAGTTAGATGTTCTTGTTAACAGCCCCCCCATACAACAGCACAATAATCAAAATGAGGCAGGACAATGCTATTAAATAAAAGTTTTCTGGAAATTAGAGGTAAATATTTTGATACATATGTCAGTACACCCAAGCTTCTGTTGATTTTTCCAACGACTGCGTCTATGTGTGAATTAAAATTTAAATTTTCATCAATTTTTATTCCTAGATAATCTAGTACGTTTGTGGTTTTAATTTATCTATTATTAATTTTTATGTTTAATCGATTTAAATGTTTAAGCTTTTGTTTCGTGCCGATTGTCATACAGTTTGTTTTATTTACGTTTAGACTTAGTTTATTAGAGCAAAGCCATATATATATACTTTTTCTATTTCAGTCTGTAGGACATCATTTACTAGTTCATTAGATTTGCCTGCATAATAAATGATTGTATCGTCAGCGTAAAGATTTATTGAGCACAAATCTACTGAACTAACAATGTCATTAATGTAAATTAAAAATAAAAGTTGACCTAATATCGAACCCTAGGGAACACCACACTCCACAGTACATATGTTCGATGACACTCCATTGTTTAATACTAGTTGTTTCCTATCACAAAGGTAAGTTGTAAACCAGTTTAAACTGCTTTGATCACATCCATACATTTTAAGTTTTGTTAGTAGAATATTATGGTTAACAGTATCAAAAGCTTTAGGTAAATCCAAACTTATTACTCCGATTAATTTTTTTTATTCATTTCTGCAAAGCAAAATTATGTGAGGGAAAGTAAACTGCTTGATGTTGAATGACGTTTAAGGAAACCAGATTGAGATCCTGATAATAGCTGTTGGTCAGTTAAATAATCCTAAAATTGTCGATGAACTACTTTTTCGAGTATTTTTGAAATCACAGGAAGAATAGAAATTGGTCTATAATTATTTATATCTTGAGCTGATTTACCTTTGTGACGGGGATTTATTTAGCACATTTAAAAGCCTCTGGAAAGATTCCTGATTCTAATGATAAATTAAATAGTTGACATAAGTGAGGAGCAATAGATGGCGCTATTATTTTTATAAGTTTTGTTTCAATGTAATCAATTCCTGTTGAACGCTTCATTGGCAATGAATTTATAATATCTTCAATATCTTTAGTATCTATTTTACTTAATCAAAATTGGCTTGATAACAGCTTAATGCGTTCACTATCATCAAAACACAAATATTCACCGACAAACTCAATTGGACACTACTGAACATTTTGAATAGAGGAAGCCATTTTACTTGCAATGTTCCTGAAGTAATTGTTAATTTCATTTGCAATTTCTAGTTTATTATTAATGGTTTTATTGTTTATTTCTAAGGTGTCTATCCCACGTTTGTTTGTTTTATTCGGAAAAACCTCTTTCATTATTTTCCACATCTCTTTCGGTTTATCTTGACATGCGAAGATTCGATCACTATAGTGCTTTTTCTTACAAAGCCTAAAATATTTTATGAATTGGTTTCTGGACTGTTATAAAGTTCAAAATATTTTCCATTTTTAGTTTTGATGAACTCCTTATAATAATTTTCTCGTTTATTCTTAAATAATTTCGCAGTGTCATCCATGAATATAGTACTGCATTTGTTTTTGATTCTTATCCTTTTTAGCGGAGCGAATTCATTTATGATTGCTAGAAGCACGGTCTGCCAAGCTTGATATCTTTCATTTTTAGTATGAAAAAGATTTAAAATTTACCAATTCATAAGAGTTACGCCAGATTTAAATTATCAATGTTTAATGAGGTTTGATACGTTGAGGAACAATAAAGAAATTCATGTTGTGATCAGCAACTTTGTCTACTGTGGCACCACACGTGTAGTCATCATCAAAATTACTTATGCACAAATCAATGCAAGTAGAGGACGTATTTGTAATTCTTGTTGGGCATTCAATATGTTGTTTAAAACTTGCATCCTTATTGATAGAGTTTAATTTACGGGTTAATGATGAGTTATTGAACATATTTATATTGAAATCACCAATAATAATATTTTTATGATTTATTAAGGTGTCTGAATGTAATCGCATATCGGAAAATTCATCTAAATAATCAACAGGGGATTGGGGGTGCCTGTATAAACATGTGATTAGTAGTATTTCGCGACTACATGGAAGACGCAATTCAATAGTACCACTCATAAGGTCGAAAGCATCAAATTCTAGCCTGGGTTTGAAAATAAATCCGAGTTTTCGATAAATAACAATACCTTGTTTACCATGAAAACGGCCATTGTTATCACGCCTGAAAGGAGGACTGTAGCCATCCAGAGACAGAAGACCGGTTGGAATTTCTTTAGACAACCAAGTCTCAGTAAAACAGAGAACGTCAGGACAATACTCCAGGAGAAAACATCGTAATTTCTTCAAAATGGGTTAGGATGCCACCTTGCCCTGTATTCAAATGACAAATCTTTAGGCCACTGGTATTATTGTAGACTTCACAGCCATCCAAAATGTCCGTAACACTGACAATAGGTCCAGGATTAAGTTCAATATCTCCACTTAGTAAAATTAACAATAGTCCAAAATATCTATTTTTATAATTAGGTAATTCAGATCTACTGTTATTTATCAATATATTATAATTATAAGGGTATGCTCCTAATCTAAAATCATCTTCGCCTTGGATATTCCAACCAATTCCAGAGGCATTTAAGGAAACAGCATAAAAGTCTTTTTGAGCCTTTTTTGATATTATAAAAATGTACATAATAAGGTATAACAAATTTAAACGAAGTGCCATCATGAGTATAATTCAAGAACAACTGACATTTTGAAATTGATCATAAAATGAATGATGAATATAGTTTTACCACCATTTAGAGAATCACGTCCGAATTAAGAGTTTTCAAACAATAAAATATACAACCAATCAGAATCATAACCAAGACCAACTGACAGTTTGAAATTGATTAGAAAATGAATGATGAATATAGTTTTACCGCCATTTAGAGAACCACGTCCGATATTAAAAGGTTTTAAACAATATAATATACAACCAACCAGAATCAAAAGGAAGACCAACTGACACTTTGAAATTGATTAGAAAATGAATGATGAATATAGTTTTACCGCCATTTAGAGAACGACGTTCGATATTAAGAGTTTTTAAACAATAAAATATACAACCAACCAGAATCAATATCAAGACCAACTGACACTTTGAAATTGATTAGAAAATGAATGATGAATATAGTTTTACCGCCAATTAGAGAACCACGTCCAATATTAAAAGTTTTTAAACAATAAAATATACAACCAACCAGAATCAACACCAAGACCAACTGACACTTTGAAATTGATTACAAAATGAATGATGAATATAGTTTTACCACCATTTAGAGAACCACGTCCGATATTAAAAGTTACCAACCAGAATCAAAACAACCAACTGACACTTTGAAATTGATTAGAAAATGAATGATGAATATAGTTTTACCGCCATTTAGAGAACCACGTCCGATATTAAAAGTTTTTAAACTATAAAATATACAACCAACCAGAATCAACACCAAGACCAACTGACACTTTGAAATTGATTAGAAAATGAATGATGAATATAGTTTTACCGCCATTTAGAGAACCACGTCCGATATCAAAAGTTACCAACCAGAATCAAAACAACCAACTGACACTTTGAAATTGATTAGAAAATGAATGATGAATATAGTTTTACCACCATTTAGAGATCCACGTCCGATATTAAAAGTTTTTAAACAATAAAATCTACAACCAACCAGAATCAACACCAAGACCAACTGACATTAGTTGAAACTGATTAGAAAATGAATGATGAATATAGTTTTACCGCCATTTAGAGAACCACGTCCGATATTAAAAGTTTTTAAACAATAAAATATACAACCAACCAGAATCAACACCAAGAACAACTGACATTAGTTGAAACTGATTAGAAAATGAATGATGAATATAGTTTTACCACCATTTAGAGATCCACGTCCGATATTAAAAGTTTTTAAACAATAAAATCTACAACCAACCAGAATCAACACCAAGACCAACTGACATTAGTTGAAACTGATTAGAAAATGAACGATGAATATAGTTTTACCGCCATTTAGAGAACCACGTCCGATATTAAAAGTTTTTAAACAATAAAATCTACAACCAACCAGAATCAACACCAATACCAACTGACATTAGTTGAAACTGATAAGAAAATGAATGATGAATATAGTTTTACCGCCATTTAGAGAACCACGTCCGATATTAAAAGTTTTTAAACAATAAAATCTACAACCAACCAGAATCAACACCAAGACCAACTGACATTAGTTGAAACTGATAAGAAAATGAATGATGAATATAGTTTTACCGCCATTTAGAGAACCACGTCCGATATTAAAAGTTTTTAAACAATAAAATCTACAACCAACCAGAATCAACACCAAGACAACTGACACTTTTAAATTGATTAGAAAATGAATGATCAATATAGTTTTACCGCCATTTAGAGAACCACGTCCGATATTAAAAGTTTTTAAACAATAAAATATACAACCAACCAGAATCAACACCAAGACCAACTGACACTTTGAAAATGATTAGAAAATGAATGATGAATATAGTTTTACCACCATTTAGAGATCCACGTCCGATATTAAAAGTTTTTAAACAATAAAATATACAACCAACCAGAATCATAACCAATACCAACTGACACTTTGAAATTGATTAGAAAATGAATGATGAATATAGTTTTACCGCCATTTAGAGAACCACGTCCGATATTAAAAGTTTTTAAACAATAAAATCTACAACCAACCAGAATCAACACCAAGACCAACTGACATTAGTTGAAACTGATTAGAAAATGAATGATGAATATAGTTTTACCACCATTTAGAGATCCACGTCCGATATTAAAAGTTTTTAAACAATAAAATCTACAACCAACCAGAATCAACACCAAGACCAACTGACATTAGTTGAAACTGATTAGAAAATGAATGATGAATATAGTTTTACCGCCATTTAGAGAACCACGTCCGATATTAAAAGTTTTTAAACTATAAAATATACAACCAACCAGAATCAACACCAAGACCAACTGACACTTTGAAATTGATTAGAAAATGAATGATGAATATAGTTTTACCGCCATTTAGAGAACCACGTCCGATATCAAAAGTTACCAACCAGAATCAAAACAACCAACTGACACTTTGAAATTGATTAGAAAATGAATGATGAATATAGTTTTACCACCATTTAGAGATCCACGTCCGATATTAAAAGTTTTTAAACAATAAAATATACAACCAACCAGAATCATAACCAATACCAACTGACACTTTGAAATTGATTAGAAAATGAATGATGAATATAGTTTTACCGCCATTTAGAGAACCACGTCCGATATTAAAAGTTTTTAAACAATAAAATCTACAACCAACCAGAATCAACACCAAGACCAACTGACATTAGTTGAAACTGATTAGAAAATGAATGATGAATATAGTTTTACCACCATTTAGAGATCCACGTCCGATATTAAAAGTTTTTAAACAATAAAATCTACAACCAACCAGAATCAACACCAAGACCAACTGACATTAGTTGAAACTGATTAGAAAATGAATGATGAATATAGTTTTACCGCCATTTAGAGAACCACGTCCGATATTAAAAGTTTTTAAACTATAAAATATACAACCAACCAGAATCAACACCAAGACCAACTGACACTTTGAAATTGATTAGAAAATGAATGATGAATATAGTTTTACCGCCATTTAGAGAACCACGTCCGATATCAAAAGTTACCAACCAGAATCAAAACAACCAACTGACACTTTGAAATTGATTAGAAAATGAATGATGAATATAGTTTTACCACCATTTAGAGATCCACGTCCGATATTAAAAGTTTTTAAACAATAAAATCTACAACCAACCAGAATCAACACCAAGACCAACTGACATTAGTTGAAACTGATTAGAAAATGAATGATGAATATAGTTTTACCGCCATTTAGAGAACCACGTCCGATATTAAAAGTTTTTAAACAATAAAATATACAACCAACCAGAATCAACACCAAGAACAACTGACATTAGTTGAAACTGATTAGAAAATGAATGATGAATATAGTTTTACCACCATTTAGAGATCCACGTCCGATATTAAAAGTTTTTAAACAATAAAATCTACAACCAACCAGAATCAACACCAAGACCAACTGACATTAGTTGAAACTGATTAGAAAATGAACGATGAATATAGTTTTACCGCCATTTAGAGAACCACGTCCGATATTAAAAGTTTTTAAACAATAAAATCTACAACCAACCAGAATCAACACCAATACCAACTGACATTAGTTGAAACTGATAAGAAAATGAATGATGAATATAGTTTTACCGCCATTTAGAGAACCACGTCCGATATTAAAAGTTTTTAAACAATAAAATCTACAACCAACCAGAATCAACACCAAGACCAACTGACATTAGTTGAAACTGATAAGAAAATGAATGATGAATATAGTTTTACCGCCATTTAGAGAACCACGTCCGATATTAAAAGTTTTTAAACAATAAAATCTACAACCAACCAGAATCAACACCAAGACAACTGACACTTTTAAATTGATTAGAAAATGAATGATCAATATAGTTTTACCGCCATTTAGAGAACCACGTCCGATATTAAAAGTTTTTAAACAATAAAATATACAACCAACCAGAATCAACACCAAGACCAACTGACACTTTGAAAATGATTAGAAAATGAATGATGAATATAGTTTTACCACCATTTAGAGATCCACGTCCGATATTAAAAGTTTTTAAACAATAAAATATACAACCAACCAGAATCATAACCAATACCAACTGACACTTTGAAATTGATTAGAAAATGAATGATGAATATAGTTTTACCGCCATTTAGAGAACCACGTCCGATATTAAAAGTTTTTAAACAATAAAATCTACAACCAACCAGAATCAACACCAAGACCAACTGACATTAGTTGAAGCTGATTAGAAAATGAATGATGAATATAGTTTTACCACCATTTAGAGATCCACGTCCGATATTAAAAGTTTTTAAACAATAAAATCTACAACCAACCAGAATCAACACCAAGACCAACTGACATTAGTTGAAACTGATTAGAAAATGAATGATGAATATAGTTTTACCGCCATTTAGAGAACCACGTCCGATATTAAAAGTTTTTAAACAATAAAATCTACAACCAACCAGAATCAACACCAAGACCAACTGACATTAGTTGAAACTGATAAGAAAATGAATGATGAATATAGTTTTACCACCATTTAGAGATCCACGTCCGATATTAAAAGTTTTTAAACAATAAAATATACAACCAACCAGAATCATAACCAATACCAACTGACACTTTGAAATTGATTAGAAAATGAATGATGAATATAGTTTTACCGCCATTTAGAGAACCACGTCCGATATTAAAAGTTTTTAAACAATAAAATATACAACCAACCAGAATCATAACCAATACCAACTGACACTTTGAAATTGATTAGAAAATGAATGATGAATATAGTTTTATCGCCATTTAGAGAACCACGTCCGATATTAAAAGTTTTTAAACTATAAAATATACAACCAATCAGAATCATAACCAAGACCAACTGACACTTTGAAATTGATTAGAAAATGAATGATGAATATAGTTTTACCGCCATTTAGAGAACCACGTCCGATATTAAAAGTTTTTAAACAATAAAATATACAACCAACCAGAATCATAACCAATACCAACTGACACTTTGAAATTGATTAGAATATGAATGATGAATATAGTTTTACCGCCATTTAGAGAACCACGTTCAATATTAAGAGTTTTTAAACAATAAAATATACAACCAACCAGAATCAACACCAAGACCAACTGACACTTTGAAATTGATTTGAAAATGAATGACGAATATAGCTTCACCGCCATTCCAATCCCGAAAATATCATTTAAAAATGAGGGGCCACCATAATATTTGCGGCACAGGGGTCGCTCAAACCCCCACTCTTTTTGGGGACTAAAATCTGCGCAGTTGTTTGATATTCTTCAAAAATCAGGCGGCAGCATGAGCGACTCAGATTTTTTGAAGAAAGACTATCAGACATATATCAATACATAGCACATTCAAAATTTGACTCCACCTAATCATGATTGTCTCTAATGAGACCCCCTGGGGAGTGCTCATTTTCACCTATTTTCAATACTTTACATCAAGATGCTCATATAAAAAACTATACTTTTTTCTTCAAAATTTTTGTGAATTATGTCTATGGTGTGTACTATATATATCACCAATAAAAATAGGGATTCACCATATTTGTCTACCGGCAAAAGTGGATCAAATTAGAAATATTCAGTTTAATGACGAAAACTCAGTTCTCTGAAAGGGGTAAATGAGCTCCAGGATATTTCAAGCAAACAATTTATGTAGCACAGTGGCCTTCATATGTAGAAATGCTATTTGATGAATATAACATAAATTCCTCAAATTAATTTCTCATCAGGGGAACGAGGATAATTGTACCCCATTTTGCTCATTAAAACCCATAAAATCAATTATTATAGGACTGAGTTAATTTCAAGAGACCTCTCTCAGGAATCTTAAAGTAGCCCTCCAGTTTAATGGACAACATCTGAAAACAATTGTTTTTCAACAGTGGGAAAGATTTTTGAGACTTCTAAATAATGAAATGATATGTTGGACTTTTAGATCATAAATAGCTAGGTTAATCTTTGCTTGGCTAGATCACAAATACAAACAGACACCAAGGCCATTTCAAGAGTTAATATATTAATTACAAATCAAAAGCTATGTCGAAATGAGTTTAAATGCTTTCAAACTTACCTTTTGGAAGTCAATAGGCCTACATAATTTAAACATTGTAATTTCACAACAAAAAACTCCCACTTCAGAAGCAGAAACAAATGTATGCTGTCACTATTTTAGCCATTACAAGCAAAAATAGCATTTCAAGCACTGCTGAGGTACTTAAAGACAATATATATTATGATATACTCATTTGCTTGAATATCCAAAAGCTATTTTTAAAAACATTTGAGATAGCGTTGCGTTTTCACATTTCCTGCTTGTTCTTACGAAACAAGCTGCCATCTTTAAACTGTTATTTTCTTACAAAAATGACTAATTATAAATTCAAAATGGGCTACTGTCGCGAACCCCCTTAAGAGTTTATAAACAATAAAATATACAACCAACCATAATCAAAACCAAGACCAACTGACACTTTGAAATTGATTAGAAAATGAATGATGAATATAGTTTTACCGCCATTTAGAGAACGATGTCCGATATTAATAGTTTTTAAACAATAAAATATACAACCAACCAGAATCAAAACCAAGACAAACTGACACTTTGAATTTGATGTAATAGATATTATTCTGCTTTCTTCACCAGTTCCAGTAGACAAAAATAATTTACAGCTAAATTCATTGCAAGAAGCAATCAAAATGATAAGGACATCAGTCTCAGGGCTTTTTATGATAACATTTTTTGCATGTGAGCTTGCATGCAGAGCATGGAGCACCAACCTTGTATCAGCGTCTTCATGATCAGAGTACAATTGATTGACTTTGTGCGATGATATCATGTCCCCAGCAGATATTATTTGTATGGATTCCTTCCCTACAGTAAGAGTGATGGTAATGTCATCATACAATTTTGAATCATATGTTTGCAATTGCAGTGACAAAAAGGGGATTAAATCTTCTTTGTTCTGGCCAACCAACAAATATTTACTCCATTGGTTTGGTAGTTTTTGATTTGGGTTTAATCTTCAGAGGGTAGCACTCTGCCACAAAGTCAACACGAAAAGCATTGCAATGCTTTGCTATTAGTACTACTCTTTGTAAAATTGAACGTGCTAGGTCGTAAAATGTCAATTGTGCAATTTTCATCTTCTGTAAAAATGCCATAGCATCAATCATAACAGCCCAATCTCCGAGAACTTCATCAACACAAATATCCGATGTATTTTGCTCAGTTTCGATCATGAGCTTGGAATTGTGTGTCTTCATTCACATGCTTAGTTGCTGTTGCAATTGGTATTGGGTATGGTCGAAGAAAGTAACATGAAATTTCCTGCAAATCTCTGGTTAATACTAATAACAGGAGCCTTGCAAAAATATATTGGGTGTTTTTGAGAGCAATTATTTCACCTTTAGAAGTTTTCAGGTTAACAGATTTGTACATGGATTGAAATGTTTTTACTGAAGACCTTGTGATATATGCATACAAATCCGGATTTTCAATTAACAGATTATCCTTTTTGAAACTCAGTAACTTTTTTCACCATTTGTGCAAGGTTCGATAATAATTTTTCTACATCTTGAGAAGAAAACTCTCCATTGCAAATGTTAACCAAATATGAGGTTTTAAGAATAAATAGGTTAGTCATGGATTTGATAGTATCAATTAATGCATGCACAGTGCTTTCATCCTTGAATATTATGGACCGATCAAGACCTTTTCGATTTCTGTAAATAATAAAAAATTTATAAAAACTGCTTGTATTTGCTGAAATGGTCTATTTGGAATGTCATCCTAAAAGCAAATATTATTTCATGACTGGGTGTAAATTGTATACCTTTTAACGGTGTTTGAACCTGTTAAATTCCAGCACTGCTGTGTAATTGCTGCTCCATCTGTTTGAGATTGAATCCATTTGAAAACAGCATGTCTATTTCTTGATATTCCTACAAGTCCGGCTAATCAGAGGCTGTGGAAGTTACAATTCAGAGTAATGTACTGTTTCTTTGGTTTTCTATTATATCAAACCTACCTTTGGTTTTGCAGTCACGGTTCATTGTCTGCTCAATGGTTTAATAACTGAAAAGCCATACTTTTGCTGACGTTGGACCGTCCAGTTCTTTGCAACAAGATCAAAAAATTTGAAATTTGACAAAAACGTATGAGAATAATATATAGTCTTGAGGTCACAAGGAAATCCTATGAAATCAACCTTTCAAAATAGTTGGACTAGCCTTGATCTGTGTTGCGCAAGGAATCTATTTCAAGCCGTAGCACAATGCATACCTGGAATAGTTCTTACGGCCGGAAATGAAAAACTACGGTAACATTAAACGAGCTCCTGAGAGATGCATTTCCCAGTTAGATGTGCGTGTTGCATGGATCAACATCATCAACAACTCTATCATGTCAATATATTGAGACCAATAATGAGTTGTACTATGTTTAAGGGACATCTCCTTGGCAAATTCCATGTACCTGCAAAAGAAGAATCATTGTTGTTTTTTATTGTTTCTATGTCATTGAACTTTGTATGCCTAAAATGATTATAGATTTTAAATGTTTTAAATGTTCCTTTCATAAATTTTACCAACCACACTACCATTGCTGTATGAATCTGATGTCTTAGTGTGATATGTTGCTTTTGCTTTTTCAATTACTGCATCATCATTTTCTTGTTCGTCAAGTGGAAGGGAATCTATAAATGCTTGGAACCAAAGGCATTCAAGAGCGTCATACATCAATTTGTGTGTTCGTACACATCTGGTGTAATGTTTTCCAGACATCACACCACGAACATAACCAGACGCGACAGCTTCTTCTTCAATAAGGATATCCTGTTGAAGTCCGAAAAAAAAATTATGTACACTAGATGTGCACACTTGGTGGTCGGATCTAAATTTTCTGAGTCGAGTCTTACTGACCTCCAAACCACCGTCCTGGAAAAATTTTTAAATACCACTCATAAATGACATTATCATGTGAAAATCTCGTAAGAGCAAAACCAAATTGTCTTTGAACTGTGGAATTGTCCACCTAAAACGAATTTTGTTACACTTTCATGCATCCTTAATAAAAAATTATGTGGGATTGATTCAACATGCAAAAACATATTATAATTTATAGAGTATTACTGACCTTACACAGCAAAATCCTTAAAATCACTTACAAGAATCTTTTAATAAGTATCAAGAATATATTTCCTTGAAACAACAATATTTGGCTGTTCCGTGAGGTAAGAATATTTGGATTGTGTAAGAATATAAATTGTTGTTTCAAGACGAAATTTTCTTTTTTTTTCACACGCTATTCAATTGAATTTAGCTGTTAATTGCCGCTATTTTCTTGTTTCAAGAATAATTGTCTACATAGAATCAGAGATGCTCGCACCTTCCAACAATAATATTCTCATTTCAATTGGCTTTTTTCTTAATTGGAGTATATTTCTGTTCAACCTAATACGGTATTATAGCCCTTTCCTGGCAGAAATAGAATCATAATCCAAACAACAAACGATATATAACTTGATTAAAATCATGATTTTAATTAAAATATTATAGTTCATTTATCAAATATCAAACATTTTATTCAACAATCAACATGAATAATTCCAAAAGTGTTTACATATTTTGTTACTAGACTCAATTAACAAGAACTAATGTAACTTCAATACATATCACTTAATACATCATTTTAGTAGTTAAATGTAATAAAAACGTTTTATGCCTATTTAACAAAGCTCAAGATTATTTAGACTATATACGATGATTATAATAGTAATTTGTTATTTATGAGATTACCATCTAACTTCAATATAGTTCATTATTGACAGTACAAAGTTCTTGAGTATGGTTTTATCAATAAAAACACACATTGGCATTGCCAAGAACGATAGATGGATGGTATAGTATATTCCCAAAATGAAAAGTTAAACCAAGTAACAGATATGTGTTCCTGGTGAAAAAGCAAACAAAAAAGAGTTGAGTAAGTGAAACATATATCCTCAGTTAAAACTGGAGAAAGGACACAATAATAGAGTAGCAATGCCAATAATATAAAGATGATAACAGCTCATTAATATATGATTAAATTTACTTAAAATTAAATTTATGGTAATTATTCAGTGATACACAGCTATATTACGTTACTTCAACTCCAAGAATCAACTTTCTAGTTAACTGACGTGCAAATTGTAAATAGTAGCAATAATAATAATGGTAATGTAATAATAATGGGATCATTCAACGTCAGTTCTTGCTACGTGGTCAATGAAAATAATCAAAGCATTTATAGAATGAGAATCAAAAATGATACATGCTAGATTATGTTACGTTACTTCAAGAATCGTCCTTCTAGTTTTAAACTTAGGTGAAACTTGAAGCACCATAATCTAGGAAATCATATTTTTGCCTCCAATTTACTACAAAAACTAAAGTCAAGTTAATAAAATATAACATCCTATGTGATTGTCGTTGGAATCTCTCAATTATTGATAATATGAAGTCTAATATAAATTATAATAATAGGAGTAAAATAATAATAGTAATATAATAATAATGGTATTATTCTACGTCAGTTCTTCGTACGTGGTCAAGAAAATAATCAAAGCATTTATAGAATGAGAATCAAAAATGATACATGCTATATTACGTTACGTTACTCCAAGAATCGTCCTTCTAGTTTTAACTTAGATGCAACCTGAAGCACCATGATCTAGCATATCTTATTTTTGTCTCTAATTTTACTGTAAAATCTAAAGTGAAGTTAATAAATATAATATCCTATGTGATGGTCGTTGGAATCTCTCAAATATTGATATTATGAAGTCTAATATAAATTCTAATAATAATAATAGTGCCGTGGTATTATAATAATAATGGGATCGTTCCACGTCAGTTCTTGGTACGTGATCAATGAAATAATCAAAGCATTTTGAGAATGAGAATCAAAAGACACATGCTAGATAATATTACTTCAAGAATCACCCTTGAAGTTTGATGCTGGCTTGGGATGAGAACCCTGAGAATGCAATTTGGCCTCCTGACTTTAGGCGTTCTAAATTAGTTTGGCAGACAAAAGTCAACGTTGAATTATTAAACGCATAGAATAACAAAGTATAATAGACCTACCTTTCTTACACTTGAATCTCCAAAGTCAAATCCCACAAAATAATGTTCGAGGAAAGACAACATTCAGGCTAGGTTTAAATGAACTTCCTTGCTGGCCAATGGCGGTGTCATTCCATCGCGTTTTCATAAACCAAATAGGCCTAACCAATTCCATGTTTTCACCTTTTACAATTTCTCGCGTAAATATCATATCATTTGAAGCATCTTTACAAGTTAAAGTTAAAGCCATGGCAGGTTGAAAACATCTTGATGTTCTCTGCGTTTGTAAAGTCGTAAACTGCAAATGCAAACGGTCACAGTTTTCTGTTTTCTTTCAAATCTTCATACCGCGCCTTTGAATGAGGACCTGGGTCTCAGTTTGAAAGGACGCAATTGGATGAAACAATAGGTCTGCACGCAGGCTAAAAATTTTGGGAACTTTGACACATTTTACAGAACAGTTATTTAGCAGTGTGAAAACATAGAAGCATGGAATTCTTATTTCAAGAATATTGGCCCTATACTACTTGAAACTAGTGACGCCTCAAATCATATAGCTTTATATTCTTATTTGGAGAAAAAAATCTGTCAATACAAGAATTTTAGGATATGCTTGTTTTCAATTTTTGCTGTGTATATGCTATGCTTTGCAATACACTCAGTCATCAAATACCACAACTGTTTTTTTGAACTCTAATTCATAGGCCATTTCCAGACAACGTTTTAATACATCATACACAGTCTGAATTTCAGTGATTGGTGCATTTATAACAGTCAGGTTAGTAATTTTGGAAGTATAATTTGGATCAGTAGCAATTTTAGTATTGAAACCTGTCCAGCCTGGTAATAGCTCTTCACACAAAGCATGATTTAATTGCACAAGATGTATACAAATTATTTTTTAAATGTGAAGGATTTTCTTTACTGCAATTTTCATAACTAGTCTTGATATCTTCAAATGATTTATTTATTATAGGGGAAAGCCTTTTTCCTAGCACAAATGCGGATAGCTGAGGCGATGGTAGATTGACCTTTTTAAGCTTTTTGCTGAAGCGAATTGGTTCAATATTTTCCTCTTGATTCTTTGTTAGTCTTTGAGTGCTGATACCATTTGCTACATGCGTAGACCCAGCCCCACTAACAGTTTCCTCACTGAAATCTGCATTATCATCGACAGCCGTAGTAAATGCTCCTCTTTATAGTCCATTTGGGATATCATCTTGACATTTAATGGTTTTTATAGTTAGCGCTGTTTCCAAATCCTTTACTGTTGTTTTTCAAACACAATGGACAAACTTGTTCAGCATCTCAATCACTTTATCTGAATCTGATATCTGACGTATTGCAATTGCTAGACATAGTGCCTTGCGAATCTGATTTCTCCCACTTGATGACATATAGACAATATATTCAATTACTGACAGGATTTGTATTTTTATTTTCTCAGGCACCTTTATCTCTTCATCAAAGTTTGGATCCTCAGAACATCCCATAATCAAAGCAAAAAAATATTGCAGAGTATTGCAGGAATTCTTTCATTTATTGAATATTGTGAAAAATCATCTGCCATTTCGGCCATGCCTTGGACCTCTATATCAACACAGTGGTAGCCCCGTATTTGACGCAAAATATTTTCACCAACTTTTTCCTAGGCAGCATCAGGAAGCAGACAAGCATCAAAAGTCTCTCCTAGAGATAATTTTTGTGAAACTCTATTTTTTTTCTAAAATAGAAATAATTCACTTATCAGTACTACATACTATTGGTGATATTTGGCGAAAAGTTAATGTTCAACTTCATTTATATGCAGATGACATCACAATTTTTATAACATTTCAACCTTCAGTTAATGTAGAACTTCAATCTGCCATCAGCAAAATCGAAGCCTCTGTTGCTGATACAGATAAGTGGATGTCTATTATCAAGATAAAATTGAGCAAGAGCAAAACTGAGATACTGCAAATTAGTTCTCGATTTCGTCATCAACCTTCTTTTCTATTCTTTTATTTATATCTTTCTTTTCTCAATTTTGTTGGCGAGCCTATCATTTCAACATCATCTGCACGTAATATTGGTGTTGTATTTGACAAAGATTTATCAATAAAGAATCAAAACTGTCTGCAAATCACTTTTTTACCACCTACGTTGCATTTCTAAGATCAGAAAGTACCTCAATTCACATACCGCGATAATGTAGGTTCATGATTTTATATCGTCCAAAATCGACAACTGTAATTCTTTATATTTTGGCCTGAACAAGTGTTTTATTAAAAAATTACAGCGTATTCAAAACGCAGCAGCAAGACTTATCACATTAACCTGCAAATACGATAATATCCAACCTATTTTATATGAACTACACTGGCTTCCAGTAGAGCAACGTATTAAGTTCAAGATTTTAATACTGACTTTCAAGTCCTTTCATGGCCTTGCGCCTACATACTTACGTGAACTACTTGTTGAGTATTGCCCTATAAGAGATGTCTCAGGTCATCATCTGGTAATTTATTGACAGTTCTATTTACTAATATGAAATTATATGGTGATAGAGCATTTTCTGTGGCTGCTCCAACTCTATGGAACAATATATCGAAAGACCTGCAAGCTTGTACATCATTACGTGTATTCAAGAGTAAACTAAAACCATATCTATTTTGCATCTCGTTACCTCAATCATTGTTGTATAAAATTTAAGATTGTTCTTAAATTAGTTAATTTTACCTTCTTATTTTTCGATAGTTTATTATTACAAATTGTGAAGCTATAAGCGCTAAATAAATATTATTATTGAGGGATTACATCACTCTTGTGAGTGGGTTATCGGAATTTAGACCCACGAGCTCACTAACAACAAACGAGAAATCCATATCTTAAACGAGGCCGCCGAGTTTACGATATGGATTTGGAGTTTGTTGTTAAAGAACGAGCGGGTCTAAATTTCGATGGCTCACGAACAAAGAGTGATGTAATCATTTTATTAATCATGTAATATAACCTTTGTCTGGAACATCAATTATCTCTAATCAATTTCACTACAACAATGATTTGTTTTCTAATTTAATGGGTCATTGATTTTTCATTAAATACAATTGGAATGAAATTCTTACGAATATCATTTCAAAATATGACGCGAATGTTTCAACAGAATTGTTTTTCAAACATATGTGCAATATTAAAAATAATATAAAGGTTACATTTGAATATAGTAAGTCCCAAGTTGTTACATTTTGGATTTCTCAAGTTGAATTTTTAATTACGGAGTATACATTTAATTTGATTTTGAAAAAATATTCCATCTGTCGCAGCTTGTCGCCATTTTCAAAACACATAAAACTGTGCAGGTATAGGTCTATAACCGCACACATGCAGGTATAGACGTATACCTGCACGCTTTTAGTGGTTGCCATTGAATCTTGTGGGTTGTCTTGATATAACTGGTAAACACATGGTACAAATCCAACAATAGTGACTCGAGTTTTTTTCAAGTGATTATTAATATTATTTTATCTGCAATTTAGCTATTAGAGCGAACTGTATATAATCAACTTTATATTTATTATGGTAAGTTTTTTTAACAAAGTTTCAATTCAGTTTTGAAATTTTAGCAAACAATGGATTGTATTTCAAATTATATGTTTTGGACAATATATTCACACAGCCAAATGGCAAATACCATGTTGCCATTTGACCTTTAAAAAGTCTTCAATACTGTAAGTTAAAGTATTCTTTTATCCAAGTTATCCCATTTTCAAGCTAGCATTTAACAGGCTATGGAGTCACAAACTATGAATCAACTCGGCTTACCAATTATTTGTCAAGAAGGAGACAATTTCATGCATGAACAGAGGTATATAAGAAAGAGAGGTTAATAAAATTGGAAAATTCGATGGTGAGATTTCCGTGACTGGAAGTTTTTAATGGAAATGACCCTGAAGTCTAATGGTTTGTGGGGCTTTTTAACTGGAACAGAATCAAAACCAAGAGATGAAGCTACACAAGAAGTAAAGAACATTTATTTTGCAAAACAAGATAAAGCTCATGGCATTATTATCTTTACTTGTGGCAAAGTCACAGTTAGTTCATGTAAGGGGTAGGCGAATTAAAAAAAAGAAGCATGGGACAAATTAGAAAAAATATTTGAAAAGAAAAGCCTTGCGAACTTAATTTTCTTAAAAACAAATTATATAGAACCGTCATGCTAGAAGAAGAATCAATGCAAGAGCAAATTAATAAAGTAAAAACTTTAGCAGACAAGCTAGACGATGTAGTATCAAAACTTGAAGAAGAAGACATTGTCACAGTTTTACTTGCAAGTCTTCCTGAGTCATACAATAACTTAATAACTGCTATGGACAATAGTAAAGTTGAAGACTTAGATTGGGAATATGCTACGTCCAGGTTACTACAAGAGGAGCATAAGAGGAAAGAATCAGGGTTGGTCGATAGAGATAATTAAAATGCATTGATATCCAATCGACAGTATAGCAAACAAAGAAATAAATGATTTGTATCAAAGCCAAAGCCTAGCAAATGTCACAATTGTGGAAAGATGGAACATTCAGCAAAAGATTGTTGGTCAAAGAAAAAGAACAGCAAAGGTATCAAAGATGTCAAGGAAAGTAACAAAGTAGAATTAGAGAGTGATAGTGACGATGAAAGTAACTATTAAGCTTTAATTACATTACAACAACAAGGAATCGATAAACCAAATAATTGAATAATCGATTCAGGGGCATCAAAGCATATGACAGGGAACGACAAGCTATTTATACTTTATGAGAATTAAAAACAAAGCAAAAAAGTTAGGCTGAGAAATGACCACTCCCTTGAAGTAAAAGGTGAAGGAACTGTCTCACTGGTAGCTAAAACACCATATGGTCTAAAAAAGATCAAATTGACTAAGGTATTATTTGTACCAGAAATGGGAAAGAATTTGCTTTCAGTAATGTTAACTTTGAACAACATACATGTTGTATTATGAAAAATAATAAAATAAGTGTTTAATTTGTACAGTTTTGCATTCGCAAATGAATACTTTGGAAATACGTAATCATAATTACACAATAAATACATTCCCGTTCTTAAAGTTTATCATTGCCATCATATTCTCTCATACATATCTTTGTGTTTTTTAACATTGTAATGACTTTAGACATTTACCATTAAATAAAATACGCATTGATCAGAATTATAGTGTTTTTCATTTTATGCGTCTTGAAAACCTCTACTATTTAAGCTGCTACATTAAGCTGAATGTACACTGAATTGTGAATATAAATTTTTCGGATTGAATTGAATGTTTTTCAGACTGAATTGAATGTGTTTTGGATTGAACTTAATGTTTTTTGATTAGTTGAATAAATTTGGGTTGAACTGAATAATATTTGGATTGAATTGAATATGTTTCGGATTGAACTGAACATGATTCAGTTTGAAGTGATTATGTTTCGGATTGAGTTGAACATTTTTCAGATTGAATTGAATATGTGTTTGATTGAATTGATTATGTTTTGGATTGAATTGAATATGTTTTGAATTGAATTGAATATGTTTTGGATTGAATTGAATATGTTATGGATTGAATTGAAATTGTTTCTGGATTGAATTGGACATGTTTTGGATTGAAATTATATGTTAGTGCCGAAACCAATGGATGAAACCTTCTTTACAACCCGAAAAACCCACACACAACAAATTTCAATGTCAGACAAGAGACAAATAACTAGTAGCAGTCCAATGATAAATCTGTTTTCAATAATTGTCACAATTTTCAACTTACAAAGTTCAAATATTCACACCTAACAAACTCCAAGCAAACCGAACGAATCAACCCAATGACCAAGAGCGACATGTATACGTTAATACAAGGCACTGTTACTAAAATTATTGCATGCATTGATAAAAATTTAACCTGGAATAGCATCGTAGGAGAAACATGCCATGTCCACTTTCTTCTCTGACTCAAATGTTAAACAGACCTTCATTAAGGAAATAAATAACCAACTATGAAAAGCAATGATTTGTCTAAATGATCTCTTTCCCCCGTTATGCTCCACACCTTCTCCAATGTGCCACCCTTTTGACCAGGTACTACCTGGATCCCCAATGCCCCTTTCTTTCTACCATCCAGCTGCTCTCTCCCCTGAGAAAATGCTGGGAATTTTTTACCCGGCATGACTGACATCAGTTGGAGGAAACATACCAAAAACCGATAAAACTAATTTTCATGGAGAAAGTCATCCCGCAATAAGACTAAACGTTGATAAACTAATGACCCAAGCAGAATTGTTGATAATGCTCTGACAATATCTGAGTAAGAAAGAGGACCATTCCTAAAAATAGACCGTTACTTACTTGCTCTTTGAATTCTGGCTGAACACCATTGTCCCTTGGGAAATTTGATGTGGAATATTCGTTTAATATGGCTATACCTTATGGTATTTATCTGTAATAATATGACCATTTTCATTACATAAGGTTGGAATAGCGGGTTTCAATTGAAACCTGTTATTTACTAAACTATAAAACCTGGAATGTAAACTATCATCAACCAATGCTCTTCCTTTTGTGATGTAAAAATCGGGATTTTGTGATGATTTAATTCTGAATGATACATGATACTTTAAACTTAGTTCATTGAATAACTTCTTTGAAGAGAGGCCGGTTTGAATTTTGTCAAGCCATATATCTGTTAAGCAGCAATTCCCCACTATTGTTTAATACAATCGCAATTATTATAATTATAGCATGTTAAATTTGGAATTTGTAAACTTATTTTATAAGCATTCCAATTTTGCAAATGTGTTAGAAATGTGATTTTGGGCTTGTGCTCCGAAGTTGTTTTGAGCCCATGCGGTAAAATCTAAAAGTACCTAAAACGTCTAATTTGGATATTTGTAACCGGTAGGTTTGATCAAATGTACTAAATATAACCAAAAGGTTTTAGAATAAACAGTAATAACTCATAATAAATAAACTTCTTTCATCTTTTATGTGCTCCGTGCACCTGAGGCTGAAGAAATGTTACTCATACATCATAATGAGGCTACATTAAACAGACAACATAAATGAATAAACAAAGCATTTGCAATGCTACAACAGAACTTTATATTACATAGTAACATGTACAGAACATATAAAATTCCTCGTGACATATTTGTAATATTTTTGGTCGAAAAGCAGTGATAGGTTTTTGTAAAATCTCGTTAATGAGGTCATTAAAACATATTATTGGGTATGTTATGGATATCGGCTGGAGAAACTAATTGTATTTTTGAAGTATTCAATGTTTGAAGTTGTTACAAGCATGACAATAGTGAAGAAATTTTAAACACTGCCGAAACACCTTTCAATATTTAGGCGATCAAATTTTGAAGTAGCGAAGAAAGAACACAATGTTGAGATAATGAGAACTGCAATATTGTGCTGAATGACAAATATAATACATCAGCTACAATCTAAAAAGGTTATTTATTATAACAGGATTTAATTTACTAACGGCAAACGATAAATCATCGCTATGTCATATTATTATTATTGGCAAGTAGAAGTGTTTATGACGATAACGGTACGATAGTGATCTGAACTAGCAGATTTATTTCTTGCCTCGACGACGACGACGACGCCAGCCCCAATAACGGCGTCTTACATATCTCCAGCGTCTACGGCGTCTTCTTCCCCAGGGTTTGGGATCACTTCTTGGTTCTAATAAAAAATAGAGTATGATGAGTAAAATGAATTGTTGCAAGTGAAAAGCCAAAGTATACAAGTAATGCAATTCCAAATATTTGCAGCCCTAATTTCAAAACAATATGAATTTAAAAGTGAAATTTGAGCTAGCAACTTTTCAATATTGACAAATGATTCAAAATAAAATTAAACACAAACATCATTTTAATCATTTTGGTTTTAGGGCTATATTATAGTCCTTGCAATAGAATTGAAAATCTGCCTTTTGGTAGAAAGAATGGCTATGCAGCCTTTACGTGATACTGCTCGTTGATAGCTAGCTCATGTTTCGATGATTATATTACATAATTACAGCGAAATAATCTGAATTTTAATAGCGAAAATAAAAGAAACTTGCTTGTTTTTGAGGCAACAAACAGAGTTTAATGATTGGCTAAATAGCGTTATTATCATGTATAAAAGACGATCGATGTTTACGTTTGAAATAATTACCATTCCAAATACTGCTTTTCTCAGTTTCAGAAAGCCCTGTACACCACTGATGATTACATCATGAAATTTTTCAGTGAAAATATTTTACTAACACTAACCTGCTTCATCCGGACTCTCCATTTCTTCATCTAAGAAAAAAAAAATATATCAGGGAATACATTATTGTTGGGATGTCCATGTCGTAACTAGACTCTTGGAAAATCTACTCTTGTGGCACAGCAGAGCTAACAGCATGCTGTGCAGCTGTACGAGTTCCAAGTGTCGTAACAAAAATGTCTTGAAGTTGTTGGCTTCGTATTTTAAAATGATTTATTACAATATTTGTTGTTAATAAAGCTTCAGTAACTACTTCCTATTTTCTAGAAGTCACAAGTGATTTGCTAAATTGAGTATACATATAGCAGATCTTAGGTTATAATAAACAACATTTAAGCCAGTAATGACTGGTAAGCCTGGAAACATCATTGAAAGCGTATACGGAAGAATTAACATATTAGGATGTACCAGCAGGATAATCATTTAAATATTTATAATCTTCTAATGCTATATGTTATATGCTATTTATTTCTTCTATTTCTGACCTGGTACGTCATTGGCTTCTTCCTCATCTTCATCTTCATAATCACTCGAGTCTAAATTTCCAAAATTAAAATGTTGCTAAGTTATATAAACATTTTGCACAAGTATAGCCACTTATAGTAATGCAGTCTTTGCCTTTTTCTCTAATATGTAAGATAGCAAAAATGGAGCATCTACTATCCCATTTAGAGTTAGATAATATATTTTATAAGATAATGCTGAATGTTGAGAATTATTGGAAATCAACTTTGAGATAAGCTGCTTCTAAATTTAAAACCCTATCATTTTTAATATAGGAAATTTTTAAATGATAAATCAGGGCATCTTTTCAAATATTAGGAAGTTACATATAAATACATCATACTGCCATTTACTTTGGAAAAGTGTTAGATATTATCTTATATTAATGCAATTATTTAAAATAATTTTGAATTTCAGTTTCTTCATAACAAACCATTTTCGCGAGCCCTGCTAGACGCTTCACTATGCTATTCCACACTCCATTCGTGTCCTTGACATTTTTGGCGTCAGTGGAATGTGGATATAGATACATAATAGACATTTCCCTGTCTTTAAGAATTCATTGGATGTTCTCTTCAATCATGATTTTATCATGCTGTGCGACTGTTTAAGAAACTAGTATCCAGTTAAACACCGAATGAGCATATAGTGTAAAGCGCATTACAATGTTTTGGGTGACAAACTCTGCCAAACTCATGCAAATGAAATATTCAATAAATAAATGATTAGTTACATACACTTCAATGATTTGAACTCCGTGACCCATGCATTTGAAATAAGCTTTCTTATCTCGATTACGAAACTTCTGATATTGGTTGCATAATGTATATGGTGAGCTGTGAGCATACTGAGTTACATCATTTTTTGTGTGACAGAATTCACAATAACAAATCTAGGTCGAATCTCGGGCAATTATGAGACGAAAATAGTAAAAATCGTGCAGTTTTGAAGGCATTACAGTGCTAAAGCTCCCAAATATCCCAAATGCCTACCGTTGGGCAACATTGACAAATACTATCCCGGTCAGAAACTATTCGCAATTCTTTCACGGTTAAGTAGTTTTCTAGTTAGAGATGAATTTCACATTCCTGAACTCCTTACTTCTGCTTTCGAAGGCATGAAAGGCAATATAAAATTGCTAAGATTGTATCTGATTTTTCTCAACACATTTAAAGTATAGATAATAGGATTTTTACGATCATGACATCGCAAACAGAATAAGGCAGTAAATTGTATCTGTGAGTTCAAATTTACCGTACCGCCCGAGTACCGACAATCCGACTGTGTGTAATCCAGTTTCTTTAAACACCATCAACGACCCATTGTCAGCTGTAATGTATTGCACGACTTGAATAGTTTCGTTGTTTTCAGATTAAATCAAAATAGAACTTAAAGCTAAAGTTGTATCAATGTAAGAGCTAAAACTAACATTTCAGTTATTACATATTCTATATAGTTATATCTATGAAGTAATTACGATGATTCCCTTATTGTAATTCAATCAATCCATACAATGCTTGAAATCTGATTAATTTTTTTATAAAAGTCACAAATTCCCGGCTATAAATTCCTTACTAACTTTAAAAGTAAGATCACTCCGATTGATTGAGAGGTATTTATATAATGTCAACGCAAAAAACTCAAAATGTGATTCTATATGAGCTGTGATATGGTTATATATGGTATGATATGATAGATCAAGTTTTAGTAGCAATTTGATTTTAGTAAGATTAATTGTTTTACTTGATTAATTGTATAAATTAACGTCTATTTCTCTATCAAGTAAACTTATATATAATTTTTAATGTTTACTTTTAACTGACTTTCAATTCTTTTTACATATTATGCCGTAACAGCGGTAACGCTTTAAACTATGGTTGCTGTAAACTTTTATTCCAATGCAAACGATATTCTGGCCAAGTTATATCATTCATAAATCGTTCATACCATTCGCATTTCACTGTCATTTCCTCTTTTGAATGCCTAAAGTATATTTAATCTTCTTTGTTTAAGAAAACTGAAGTAGATTCTGGCGACGTTATTATCATTTCGCATTTCACTGCTATTTCCTCTTTTGAATGACAAAGTGTTTTAATCTACTGTTAGCTAAAGAAAATTGACAGGCGATTACTTACTAAATCATGTCTGTGAAGTTAGACGCATATTCGTCTTGACGAATATTCAAATATACCTATATCGGAGCGCGTTAAATAACGCTTCGCACAAATGATGTGATCACAACAAACATACTAATGGAAGATTTACAAAGATAAGGAACCATATAAACTACAAAATATATGATAAAGTCGATAAAAGCAATATGAATCATTTTAAAGAAAATAAATTATCAAAAGATACAAAATCGCACCAAAAAATTGAATTATTCATTTGACCACAGATGAACGCATGACTGATCAAATCAATCACGGATGTTTAGACAAAGACATGGATTAACAGTGTTTCGTATTGGAAATCAAACAGACGAATATTCAAATTATCACCGGTTTAATCTAAACTTTGGACGAATATTCAAATTAACAGTGTTTCGTATGGAATAGAAATACAGACGCATATTCAAATTATCACGGGTTTGACCTAAACTTTGGACGAATATGCGTCTGTTTTTCTATTCCATATCAAACCCTACTAATTTGAATATTCGTCCAAAGTTTACATCAAACCCGTGATAATTTGAATATTCGTCTGTTTGATTTCCAATACGAAAGACTGTTAATCCATGTCATTGTCTAAACATCGGTGATTACTTTGATCAGTCATGCGTTTATCTGCGGTCAAATGAATATTTCAATTTTTTGGTGCGATTTTGTATCTTTTGATAATTTATTTTATTTAAAATAATTTATATTGCTTTTATCGACTTTGTTATAAAGTATATTTTGAGTTTATATGGTTCTTCAACTTCGTAAATCTTCCATTAGTATATTTGTTATGCTCACATCATTTGTCGAAGCGTTATTCAACTCGCTCCAATATAGGTCTATTTGATTTGAATATTCGTCCAGACGAATATGCGTCTTACTTCACAGACATTTACTTAATTAATAGGTATCCTTTGTCATGCTAAGTGTAAGGAATATCTGGTGGACGAATACAATGCAACAAAGTTTGACCGGGGAAGTTTATTGGATGCTTGTATCGGCAGCAGAAAATACATTATAATAGTTTGAATAACCTACAAACATGGACAAAATCTGGCCTTTCTAGTGATATAGCATGCATCATCTGCAGTAACGATTGCGTGATGATGCGTCATTGAACACACAAACAAATTTAGGGGAAATTTAAAAGTAGATGATACTTCCTGTACTTTATTAGATTTATGAGGTATATAGACCAATTCGGCTAAGATTTCACGTGACAAATAGCGGGTGTTTATATCACGTTACTCACGTAACATATCAAGTGAACTACCGCAAAACAGAGCAATATGTAGGTTAATCTTTCTTCATTAATTAATCAAAAGGAGCTCGGATCTTACTATTTGATAATCTATAGCTAACTTTAAACGTTGAATTTTATGTTAAACTTGTTTTTATTGCTGTGGGGGAAAATGAACCTACAGAGCAAACCGGTTACAAAACGCAAATTGCAAGTGAATTCCTATTGATGTCTTACTAAAATCCTATTTCATTGTGACCTAAAACACATGTCAGTATCATTATATATTATCACATATGCCATACATTTGACAGGAATTATACTATTTCGATGTTAGTTACAAATGAATTTGATTTAAAGGAGCAAAAATGACCGGCAAGCGCTACGCACTTAGGATCACGTGCATGTTTATTGTTTATACCACAATGTTCATTGTTGACATGAATTTATAACAGATTAGGCCTGCATAGAACAATAGTTTCAAAGCGAGACGGTTGAATTACGCTAAGCATAAATTCAAATCGATCTCGTAGCGGTCGCCGGTCAATTTTGCCCCTTTAAAAAAAATTATACGATTGAGTTCTTCCCGGACAAAAAAGATTTAGTTCATGTAGCTTTTCACCAGACTTTTGACACTGTTAGTGTTTAACCCACACATTTCCGAAGCCAGACAATACATTAAACTGTAGTCAGAATATAAGACCATAAGACTACAAGTAGTTTGAGTTTCATAGTTTTTTGTGAAGTTGAACTTTCAGAGCAGCAGAATTTCCCGAATAGGTCAGACGGCTTGTAGTTTTCAATAAGCGAGGGTCTGTTATTGACAGTACACATTATCATAAAACATATCATATTCTATAGTTTTTACTAACTGTCGCGAATTATATTATTTTGGTGCTCATATAATAGTTCTTCCATAGTGTAGAGCTCATATTTTGGTCATCGCAGAAAGAAAACGAGCAAGAAAACGGCGCAAAAATGTAGCGTTAAAAGGAAATTGCTGTTTACCTTTAATTTAAACGTAATAATATCCCCAAAAAGTAATGTATTCACCGGTAAAAATTGGTTTATCTGGTAGCGAAAATGTTACATCTTTTATTTCCAATAATTATTCTCCTTGGAGAACAAATAATTCTCCTACGAGAATAAATAAGATATGAAACACACCAGCAACAATATAGAGTAAGCAACTATGCACAGAAGTAATTTTCTTAACTTAGAAATTAAATAAATTCTCTAATAACACGAAGTTAGATCCATTTGATAACTGCAGAAACGTATGTGCGACCACTCTTGCAATCATTCAATTGTACGAGTGTAAACACCCATTACAGACCACTCGAAACTTAGCCGAATTGGTCTATTACCAGTGCTTGCAGTATCATTACTTACAATTCGTAACTATCTACTTTGAATATTAATAGGCCCACTCACTTGCTAATGCAACAGCAACTCCGAAGAGGAGCAACATCAGTAGTGTCAGCTTCATCTAAGAAAATACGCGAAAGAAAAATATTTTAAATTAAAAATGAAAGCTTATCAAGCACTGAGGCATATGTATGTTACGATATAATAGTAAGCAGCAAAGAAACCGACAATATTAAAAATTGCTTTCTATTATTATTATTTATCGGTGGCATTAGCTAGAATTTAATTTTCCAGATATACAGATACCACATAGTTGTGCAGTAGCACTTTTGTTTAGCTTCAGCGTTGATAAAAAGGTAATTATAGATAGTAAAGCTACTTTGAATACCTACTTTGGAAGCTCTAAAGAAGGTATGGTTAATTAAGACATCCAAGGGATCGAAGCAAAATATTGTGCATAGCTTATTTTACAGTAATGCATCGCATGAAATTGAAAGCAATTTTTCTCTTACCTTCTTAGTACGATACAGTAAAAGCGAACAGCGATAGACTGCTTAATTCCAACGCTCTCTGCGCTTTTATATGTTTCGCTTTACTTTGTCACAGTCTTTGCCCTTTCCTTGTATACAGAAGTTCAAAAGGGCTATAGACCTGAAAGCCTGTTTCCTTAAATTCCTTATTCACAATATCCTGTGTACGATTTAATCTGTCACGTCGCTTTGTGTGTACAAAAAGGAAGGTTTTTGACCAATTTACAAGATTCCATTGCGATGATGATATTTCTATATTAGTAAGAAAGTACCTGACCAAATGGTAGTAAGGAATTTATACCATAGCAAAATTTGAGCAGTTAATAATCTACTTATATTAATAATACTGTCTGTTTATATATCACAATATTTCTATATTTCTATATTTCTATATTTCGATATTTCGATATTTCGATATTTCTGTGTCTGTCCGCGACTTATGTACGTCTTACTGGCGATATAATACGGATAATCCGTTGTCGGGAAATTATGCAAACATTTGTGTCGAGATAACCGTGTACAGTAACAAATTTGTTGTATGAAAAGTATGGGTCTATGACGTTGTTTTAAAATAATATACTTCATCTGATAATTTATTTGATATCCTTGCATTAAAAAATTCAGAGATTTTGAAAAATTTCATAGGTCGATAATCTAGCGGGCAGCCAAATCGAATTCAAATTGAAATCCCCAGAACAAAAATATTTTGCTTTGAATTTAAAAGCTGCGTGTAAATTGTTTGAGCAAGTGAAACTTGAAAATGAATCAGTTTTATGATAATTAAAACAATACGAAATACTGAATTACATTGAATTACCAGTATAAATAGGCCAAACAAAATATGTTTTGAAATCAAAGAAACGTAGACTTATTTCATGTAGTGTTGATATCAGCAATACATATAGCGCTGCACAAACGCTATGAAAATTAAAGAGACTTTAGGTCTTTAATTTATAAATGAAACAAAATGCCGTTCATTACTTTTCACAAAATCGAGATACAAAACATTTCACTTTTAAAAAGGCTATTTTGATATATAATTTGTGAGAACACTGAGCAAACAATCTGTTTTGAAATGAATAATCTATCGCGGGGCATAAAAACAAATTAACTTTCAAGAATTTTCAAAATGACGTTGGCGTTCGATCAATTCGAAAAATATTCAAAGTTCGAATAGATTATCTGTCTACAGTATAAAATTATAGAGTTTAGAACTAATCAAGGCATTGCACAAAAGTATTTCTATAATTTATTAGTGAATATAAAAATATGAATCATTTGGTTATGAGCAGGCAGGCTTTTATTTTCAGATTTTGCTTCAATAATTAACGAAGGAATTATAGGCATCGATTAGAATTAAAATTTCATTTTGTTGACTTGCTATACGAATAACACACAGTATGTTACTACAGTTTCGAGAATAAAAATAGCGATGTCTTGTTATTATCGTTGATCAACATTTAATAAAGTTAATTTTTTCAGGTATATCAAATTCAACAAAGTTAAATTGAATTGAGCGTATGATTTGTGATAAATAATAATAATTATAATATTTTCAGCGTTCAAAAATTTTGCTTTGAATTTAAAAGCACAAAAACATAATTTAAAAACATTTTTAAATAGTTAATACAGTTTGGATGAGTGTAACAAACCTTGTGTTACAAAAATAAAAAGCGAAAAGGTTGCATGAAATAATCGATCATAGCAAACAATATTTATTAAAATACAACTTACCATTTTCCAAATGAGATCCAAATAAAAACTATACGAGCGGCATAATCTCCGAACAACATTTAAATACATAATAGCGGGTTCTCTGAGTTAATACACCAATCAATAATAAGTTAACAACCATATTTTATCGAAGGAGAATGTACGCCCGATAAGAATAAAATAAAGATTGTCTTTTATTCGAAATAATTCTGACAAAAATGATCATTTCATATCGTGATCAAATGCATGGTAAAGTAGATTCATTTTCTACATAGTAAATTATCCTTTTCGTCAGACATCATAACATGAGCATTTAAATATTACCATCGGCTGTGGTATTTTATATCTTTGAAGCTGCACTAAACATTTCCACTCTATAAACCATCGCGTCAGTTTCAATAAATTCTGAATAAATGCATATCACGAATCTGGCAAAATGAGTTGTTTTCGTTTTTCTATCAAAATAATTAATTTATTCATAATCATCTTTTCTTTCATTCGACATCTGTAATGTATTATAAATAGCGCGTAGAAATATTGACAACAAGATGTAACATAATATCAATATCGAATTAGTATAGCGATTTATTATAGAATTTTATTTCATTTTAAAAGAATGTTGATGCTATTATTCTGGAAAATTTGATAACAAGAAGCACTATGAGGTCAACTTTTCATATCTTTTGTTTACTTTTAAAATTTTATTTTCAACGAACTCTTAGTATTTTGATAGACTGCCATGAAAATCACAGGCCTGCTTGCTGAGATTGCAAAGATCAAAATAAAAAAATAAATAATCAGATAAAGTATATTATTTTAAAACAACGTCATAGACCCATACTTTTCATACAACAAATTTGTTACTGTACACGGTTATCTCGACACAAATGTTTGCATAATTTCCCGACAACGGATTATCCGTATTATATCGCCAGTAAGACGTACATAAGTCGCGGACAGACACAGAAATATCGAAATATCGAAATATCGAAATATAGAAATATAGAAATATAGAAATATTGTGATATATAAACAGACAGTATTATTAATATAAGTATTGTCCTTGCATTAAAAAATTCAGAGATTTTGAAAAATTTCATAGGTCGATAATCTAGCGGGCAGCCAAATCGAATTCAAATTGAAATCCCCAGAACAAAAATATTTTGCTTTGAATATAAAAGCTGCGTGTAAATTGTTTGAGCAAGTGAAACTTGAAAATGAATCAGTTTTATGATAATTAAAACAATACGAAATACTGAATTACATTGAATTACCAGTATAAATAGGCCAAACAAAATATGTTTTGAAATCAAAGAAACGTAGACTTATTTCATGTAGTGTTGATATCAGCAATACATATAGCGCTGCACAAACGCCAAGAAAATTAAAGAGACTTTAGGTCTTTAATTTATAAATGAAACAAAATGCCGTTCATTACTTTTCACAAAATCGAGATACAAAACATTTCACTTTTAAAAAGGCTATTTTGATATATAATTTGTGAGAACACTGAGCAAACAATCTGTTTTGAAATGAATAATCTATCGCGGGGCATAAAAACAAATTAACTTTCAAGAATTTTCAAAATGACGTTGGCGTTCGATCAATTCGAAAAATATTCAAAGTTCGAATAGATTATCTGTCTACAGTATAAAATTATAGAGTTTAGAACTAATCAAGGCATTGCACAAAAGTATTTCTATAATTTATTAGTGAATATAAAAATATGAATCATTTGGTTATGAGCAGGCAGGCTTTTATTTTCAGATTTTGCTTCAATAATTAACGAAGGAATTATAGGCATCGATTAAAATTAAAATTTCATTTTGTTGACTTGCTATACGAATAACACACAGTATGTTACTACAGTTTCAAGAATAAAAATAGCGATGTCTTGTTATTATCGTTGATCAACATTTAATAAAGTTAATTTTTTCAGGTATATCAAATTCAACAAAGTTAAATTGAATTGAGCGTATGATTTGTGATAAATAATAATAATTATAATATTTTCAGCGTTCAAAAATTTTGCTTTGAATTTAAAAGCACAAAAACATAATTTAAAAACATTTTTAAATAGTTAATACAGTTTGGATGAGTGTAACAAACCTTGTGTTACAAAAATAAAAAGCGAAAAGGTTGCATGAAATAATCGATCATAGCAAACAATATTTATTAAAATACAACTTACCATTTTCCAAATGAGATCCAAATAAAAACTATACGAGCGGCATAATCTCCGAACAACATTTAAATACATAATAGCGGGTTCTCTGAGTTAATACACCAATCAATAATAAGTTAACAACCATATTTTATCGAAGGAGAATGTACGCCCGATAAGAATAAAATAAAGATTGTCTTTTATTCGAAATAATTCTGACAAAAATGATCATTTCATATCGTGATCAAATGCATGGTAAAGTAGATTCATTTTCTACATAGTAAATTATCCTTTTCGTCAGACATCATAACATGAGCATTTAAATATTACCATCGGCTGTGGTATTTTATATCTTTGAAGCTGCACTAAACATTTCCACTCTATAAACCATCGCGTCAGTTTCAATAAATTCTGAATAAATGCATATCACGAATCTGGCAAAATGAGTTGTTTTCGTTTTTCTATCAAAATAATTAATTTATTCATAATCATCTTTTCTTTCATTCGACATCTGTAATGTATTATAAATAGCGCGTAGAAATATTGACAACAAGATGTAACATAATATCAATATCGAATTAGTATAGCGATTTATTATAGAATTTTATTTCATTTTAAAAGAATGTTGATGCTATTATTCTGGAAAATTTGATAACAAGAAGCACTATGAGGTCAACTTTTCATATCTTTTGTTTACTTTTAAAATTTTATTTTCAACGAACTCTTAGTATTTTGATAGACTGCCATGAAAATCACAGGCCTGCTTGCTGAGATTGCAAAGATCAAAAATATATAGGCTCATATACTATCATATCATAATATTTTCAGATTATATATAATTTGATTTTCAATACACGCGCGTGGGTCGGCTTTGTTCAATAATACGTTGTCGAAGCAGTAGGTTTGTTGGCCACTTCAGTTAAAGCACCGATAACAAAAAGTAAGGTAGTGGCCGATTGGTTAATGCCCTGGTATTTCAATATCAGGGTCGTCAGTTCAAATCCGCCATATTGCAATTTTTATCAACGATTTTTCTGATTTTTTTTAATATGAAGCAGTAAATCATTTTTAATTAACAAAAGATATCGTTTGATCATGTTAATAACAGAAATCAGTGGACCGTGTGTCTTGTTGAAGCTAAATTAATTTAATATTGAATCTATCGCATGCAATGCCACGAGTTTCACTGGCCACACTTTGACGGCGTTATTTTGTGAACACCACATTAGTGTTGTATATATTGCAATAAAGATTTATGAATTCGAACCGAACGCGATCCGATCGTATCGGGTCAGATTCGGGTTAATATTTTAGGTCTTCGGATCGGATCAGATTTGAACTTATTTTTTGTGGATAGTTTCAGATTTCGAAATTTGACTGAGTATTTGTAATTTATAATAATTGTGTTCTGGCTTCCTTTCAACACATAAAATAAAGTTTTTCTATGTAGACAAAGCTACGTTAAATTATACATTTCAATCGACTCAATTGATGTGAAATAAATTAAATTTTTATTAAAGGAATGATTAAGATGTATTGATTAATGCTACATCGTTTCAATGCATATTGTGTCTCATGTTCTCCTCCAGAGTTCATACTCCGTATTATACAGCGATAGTCAGCTTAGTCAATTGTTTAATTATAAGTGATCTGAAAGTTTTATCATAGAAGGTCCATTATGGACTACACTCATTGCTAGTTTATTATAATTATAATTATTATTATTATTATTATTATTATTATTATTATTATTATTATTATTATTATTATTATTATTATTATTATTATTATTATTATTATTATTATTATTATTATTATTATTATTATTATTATTATTATTATTATTATTATTATTATTATTATTATTATTATTATTATTATTATTATTATTATTATTATTATTATTATTATTACTAGCAATGAGTGTAGTCCATAATGGACCTTCTATGATAAAACTTTCAGATCACTTATAATTAAACAATTGACTAAGCTGACTATCGCTGTATAATACGGAGTATGAACTCTGGAGGAGAACATGAGACACAATATGCATTGAAACGATGTAGCATTAGTCAATACATCTTAATCATTCCTTTAATAAAAATTTAATTTATTTCACATCAATTGAGTCGATTGAAATGTATAATTTAACGTAGCTTTGTCTACATAGAAAAATTTTATTTTATGTGTTGAAAGGAAGCCAGAACACAATTATTATAAATTACAAATACTCAGTCAAATTTCGAAATCTGAAACTATCCATAAAAAATCACTTCAAATCCGATCCGATCCGAAGACCTAAAATATTAACCCGAATCTGACCCGATACGATCGGATCGCGTTCGGTTCGAATTCATAAATCTTTATTGCAATATATACAACACTAATGTGGTGTTCACAAAATAACGCCGTCAAAGTGTGGCCAGTGAAACTCGTGGCATTGCATGCGATAGATTCAATATTAAATTAATTTAGCTTCAACAAGACACATGGTCCACTGATTTCTGTTATTAACATGATCAAACGATATCTTTTGTTAATTAAAAATGATTTACTGCTTCATATTAAAAAAAAGAAAAATCGTTGATAAAAGGTTTCCGAATGGCGGATTTGATCTGACGAACCTGAAATTATTATACCAGAGCATTAACCAATTAGCCATTGCGTTAATTACTGATATCAGCGCTTTGACTGAGCTTATCAACAAACCTACTGCTTCGACAACGTATTATTGAACAAGGCCTACCCATGCGCGTGTATTGAATTTCAAATTATATATATAATCTGAAAATATTATGATATGATACTATATGAGCCTATATATTTTTGATCTTTGCAATCTCAGCAAGCATGCCTGTGATTTTCATGGCAGTCTATCAAAATACTAAGAGTTCGTTGAAAATAAAATTTTATAAGTAAAAAAAAAGATCTGAAAAATTGGTCTGATAGTGGTTCTTGTTATCAAATTTTCCAGAATAATAGCATCAACATTCTTTTAAAAGGAAATAAAATTCTATAATAAATCGCTATACTAATTCGATATTGATATTATGTTACATCTTGTTGTTAATATTTCTATGCGCTATATATAATACATTACAGATGTCGAATGAAAGGAAAGATGATTATGAATAAATTAATTATTTTGATAGAAAAACGAAAACAACTCATTTTGCCAGATTCGTGATATGCATATTTATTCAGAATTTATTGAAACGGACGCGATGGTTTATAGAGTTGAAATGTTTAGTGCAGCTTCAAAGATATAAAATACCACAGCCGATGGTAATATTTAAATGCTCATGTTATGATGTCTGACGAAAAGGATAATTTACTATGTAGAAAATGAATCTACTTTACCATGCATTTGATCACGATATGAAATGATCATTTTTGTCAGAATTATTTCGAATAAAAGACAATCTTTATTTTATTCTTATCGGGCGTACATTCTCCTTCGATAAAATATGGTTGTTAACTTATTATTGATTGGTGTATTAACTCAGAGAACCCGCTATTATGTATTTAAATGTTGTTCGGAGATTATGCCGCTCGTATAGTTTTTATTTGGATCTCATTTGGAAAATGGTAAGTTGTATTTTAATAAATATTGTTTGCTATGATCGATTATTTCATGCAACCTTTTCGCTTTTTATTTTTGTAACACAAGGTTTGTTACACGCATCCAAACTGTATTAACTATTTAAAAATGTTTTTAAATTATGTTTTTGTGCTTTTAAATTCAAAGCAAAATTTTTGAACGCTGAAAATATTATAATTATTATTATTTATCACAAATCATACGCTCAATTCAATTTAACTTTGTTGAATTTGATATACCTGAAAAAATTAATTTTATTAAATGTTGATCAACGATAATAACAAGACATCGCTATTTTTATTCTCGAAACTGTAGTAACATACTGTGTCTTATTCGTATAGCAAGTCAACAAAATGAAATTTTAATTTTAATCGATGCCTATAATTCCTTCGTTAATTATTGAAGCAAAATCTGAAAATAAAAGCCTGCCTGCTCATAACCAAATGATTCATATTTTTATATTCACTAATAAATTATAGAAATACTTTTGTGCAATGCCTTGATTAGTTCTAAACTCTATAATTTTATACTGTCGACAGATAATCTATTCGAAATTTGAATATTTTTCGAATTGATCAAACGCCAACGTCATTTTGAAAATTCTTGCAAGTTAATTTGTTTTTATGCCCCGCGATAGATTATTCATTTCAAAACAGATTGTTTGCTCAGTGTTCTCACAAATTATATATCAAAATAGCCTTTTTAAAAGTGAAATGTTTTGTATCTCGATTTTGTGAAAAGTAATGAACGGCATTTTGTTTCATTTATAAATTAAAGACCTAAAGTCTCTTTAATTTTCATAGCGTTTGTGCAGCGCTATATGTATTGCTGATATCAACACTACATGAAATAAGTCTACGTTTCTTTGATTTCAAAACATATTTTGTTTGGCCTATATATACTGGTAATTCAATGTAATTCAGTATTTCGTATTGTTTTAATTATCATAAAACTGATTCATTTTCAAGTTTCACTTGCTCAAACAATTTACACGCAGCTTTTAAATTCAAAGCAAAATATTTTTGTTCTGGGGATTTCAATTTGAATTCGATTTGGCTGCCCGCTAGATTATCGACCTATGAAATTTTTCAAAATCTCTGAATTTTTTAATGCAAGGATATCAAATAAATTATCAGATGAAGTATATTATTTTAAAACAACGTCATAGACCCATACTTTTCATACAACAAATTTGTTACTGTACACGGTTATCTCGACACAAATGTTTGCATAATTTCCCGACAACGGATTATCCGTATTATATCGCCAGTAAGACGTACATAAGTCGCGGACAGACACAGAAATATCGAAATATCGAAATATCGAAATATCGAAATATAGAAATACTAGCAATGAGTGTAGTCCATAATGGACCTTCTATGATAAAAATTTCAGATCACTTATAATTAAACAATTGACTAAGCTGACTATCGCTGTATAATACGGAGTATGAACTCTGGAGGAGAACATGAGACACAATACGCATTGAAACGATGTAGCATTAATCAATACATCTTAATCATTCCTTTAATAAAAATTTAATTTATTTCACATCAATTGAGTCGATTGAAATGTATAATTTAACGTAGCTTTGTCTACATAGAAAAACTTTATTTTATGTGTTGAAAGGAAGCCAGAACACATTAATTATTATAAATTACAAATACTCAGTCAAATTTCGAAATCGGAAACTTTCCATAAAAAATCACTTCAAATCCGATCCGATCCGAAGACCTAAAATATTAACCCGAATCTGACCCGACACGATCGGATCCCGTTCGGTTCGAATTCATAAATCTTTATTGCAATATATACAACATTAATGTGGTGTTCACAGAACGCCGTCAAGGTGTGGCCGGTCAAACTCGTGGCATTGCATGCAATATATCCAGTATTAAATTAATTTAGCTTCGACAAGACACATGATCCACTAATTTCTGTTATTAACATGATCAAACGATATCTTTTGTTAATTAGAAATGATTTACTGCTTCATATAAAAAAAAAACAGAAAAATCGTTGATAAAAACTGCCGAATGGCGGATTTGAACTTACGACCCTGATATTGTAATACCAGAGCATTAACCAATGGGCCAACCCCTTACTTACTGTTGTACGCGCTTTGACTGTACTAATCAACAAACCTGCTGCTTCGACAACGTATTACTGAACAAGGCGACAGCGCGAGTGACAGCGCGTGTATTGATTTCAAACTATATATATAATCTGAAAATATTATGATATGATAGTATATGAGCCTATATATTTTTGATCTTTGCAATCTCAGCAAGTAGGCCTGTGATTTTCATGGCAGTCTATCAAAATACTAAGAGTTCGTTGAAAATAAAATTTTAAAAGTAGACAAAAGATGTGAAAAGTGGACCTCATAGTGCTTCTTGTTATCAAATTTTCCAGAATAATAGCATCAACATTCTTTAAAAGGAAATAAAATTCTATAATAAATCGCTATACTAATTCGATATTGATATTATGTTACATCTTGTTGTCAATATTTCTACGCGCTATTTATAATACATTACAGATGTCGAATGAAAGAAAAGATGATTATGAATAAATTAATTATTTTGATAGAAAAACGAAAACAACTCATTTTGCCAGATTCGTGATATGCATATTTATTCAGAATTTATTGAAACGGACGCGAATAGAGTGGAAATGTTTAGTGCAGCTTCAAAGATATAAAATACCACTGCCGATGGTAATATTTAAATGCTCATGTTATGATGTCTGACGAAAAGGATAATTTACTATGTAGAAAATGAATCTACTTTACCATGCATTTGATCACGATATGAAATGATCATTTTTGTCAGAATTATTTCGAATAAAAGACAATCTTTATTTTATTCTTATCGGGCGTACATTCTCCTTCGATAAAATATGGTTGTTAACTTATTATTGATTGGTGTATTAACTCAGAGAATCCGCTATTATGTATTTAAATGTTGTTCGGAGATCATGCCGCTCGTATAGTTTTTATTTGGATCTCATTTGGAAAATGGTAAGTTGTATTTTAATAAATATTGTTTGCTATGATCGATTATTTCATGCAACCTTTTCGCTTTTTATTTTGTAACACAAGGTTTGTTACACTCATCCAAACTGTATTAACTATTTAAAAATGTTTTGAATCATGTTTGTGTGCTTTTAAATTCAAAGCAAAATTTTTGAACGCTGAAAATATTATAATTATTATTATTTATCACAAATCATACGCTCAATTCAATTTAACTTTCTTAAATTTGATATACCTGAAATTAACTTTATTAAATGTTGATCAAAGATAATAACAAGACATCGCTATTTTTATTCTCGAAACTGTAGTAACATACTGTGTCTTATTCGTATAGCAAGTCAACAAAATGAAATTTTAATTTAAATCGATGCCTATAATTCCTTCGTTAATTATGGAAGCAAAATCTGAAAATAAATGGCTGCCTGCTCAAAACCAAATGATTCATATTTTTATATTAAATAATAAATTATAGAAATACTTTTGTGCAATGCCTTGATTAATTGTAAACTCTATAATTTTAAACTGTAGACAGATAATCTATTCGAGCTTTGAATATTTTTCGAATTGATCGAACGCCAACGTCACTTTGAAAATTCTTGCAAGTTAATTTGTTTTTATGCCCCGCGATAGATTATTCATTTCAAAACAGATTGTTTGCTCAGTGTTCTCACAAATTATATATCAAAATAGCCTTTTTAAAAGTGAAATGTTTTGTATCTCGATTTTGGTAAAAGTAATGAACGGCATTTTGTTTCATTAATAAATTAAATTAAGACCTAAAGTCTCTTTAATTTCATAGCGTTTGTGCCGCGCTATATGTATTGCTGATATCAACACTACATGAAATAGGTCTACGTTTCTTTGATTTCAAAACATATTTTGTCTGGCCTAGTTATACTGGTAATTCAATGTAACTCAGTTTTTCGTATTGTTTTAATTATCATAAAACTGATTCAGTTTTAAGTTTCACTTGTTCAAACAATTTACACGCAGCTTTTAAATTCAAAGCAAAATATTTTTGTTCTTGGGATTTCAATTTGAATTCGATTTGGCTGCCCGCTAGATTATCGACCTATGAATTTTTTCAAAATCTCTGAATTTTTTAATGCAATGATATCAAATAAATTATCAGATGAAGTATATTATTTTAAAACAACGTCATAGACCCATACTTTTCATACAACAAATTTGTTACTGTACACGGTTATCTCGACACAAATGTTTGCATAATTTCCCGACAACGGATTATCCGTATTATATCGCCAGTAAGACGTACATAAGTCGCGGACAGACACAGAAATATCGAAATATCGAAATATCGAAATATCGAAATATAGAAATACTAGCAATGAGTGTAGTCCATAATGGACCTTCTATGATAAAACTTTCAGATCACTTATAATTAAACAATTGACTAAGCTTTCTATCGCTGTATAATACGGAGTATGAACTCTGGAGGAGAACATGAGACACAATACGCATTGAAACGATGTAGCATTAATCAATACATCTTAATCATTCCTTTAATAAAAATTTAATTTATTTCACATCAATTGAGTCGATTGAAATGTATAATTTAACGTAGCTTTGTCTACATAGAAAAACTTTATTTTATGTGTTGAAAGGAAGCCAGAACACATTAATTATTATAAATTACAAATACTCAGTCAAATTTCGAAATCTGAAACTATCCATAAAAAATCACTTCAAATCCGATCAGATCCGAAGACCTAAAATATTAACCCGAATCTGACCCGACACGATCGGATCGCGTTCGGTTCGAATTCATAAATCTTTATTGCAATATATACAACACTAATGTGGTGTTCACAAAATAACGCCGTCAAGGTGTGGCCGGTCAAACTCGTGGCATTGCATGCAATATATTCAGCATTAAATTAATTTAGCTTCGACAAAACACATGGTCCACTAATTTCTGTTATTAACATGATCAAGCGATATCTTTTGTTAATTAACAATGATTTACTGCTTCATATTAAAAAAAAAATCAGAAAAATCGTTGATAAAAACTGCCGAATGGCAGATTTGAACTTACGACCCTGATTTTGTAATACCAGAGCATTAACCAATGAGCCAACCCCTTACATACTGTTGTACGCGCCTTGACTGTACTAATCAACAAACCTATTGCTTCGACAACGTATTACTGAACAAGGCGACAGCGCGTGTATTGATTTCAAACTATATATATAATCTGATAATATTATGATATGATAGTATATGAGCCTATATATTTTTGATCTTTGCAATCTCAGCAAGTAGGCCTGTGATTTTCATGGCAGTCTATCAAAATACTAAGAGTTCGTTGAAAATAAAATTTTAAAAGTAAACAAAAGATGTGAAATGTTGAACTCATAGTGCTTCTTGTTATCAAATTTTCCAGACTAATAGCATCAACATTCTTTTAAAAGGAAATAAAATTCTATAATAAATCGCTATACTAATTCGATATTGATATTATGTTACATCTTGTTGTCAATATTTCTACGCGCTATTTATAATACATTACAGATGTCGAATGAAAGGAAAGACGATTATGAATAAATTAATTATTTTGATAGAAAAACGAAAACAACTCATTTTGCCAGATTCGTGATATGCATATTTATTCAGAATTTATTGAAACGGACGCGATGGTTTATAGAGTGGAAATGTTTAGTGCAGCTTCAAAGATATAAAATACCATAGCCGATGGTAATATTTAAATGCTCATGTTATGATGTCTGACGAAAAGGATAATTTACTATGTAGAAAATGAATCTACTTTACCATGCATTTGATTACGATATGAAATGATCATTTTTGTCAGAATTATTTCGAATAAAAGACAATCTTTATTTTATTCTTATCGGGCGTACATTCTCCTTCGATAAAATATGGTTGTTAACTTACTATTGATTGGTGCATTAACTCAGAGAACCCGCTATTATGTATTTAAATGTTGTTCGGAGATTATGCCGCTCGTATAGTTTTTATTTGGATCTCATTTGGAAAATGGTAAGTTTTATTTTAATAAATATTGTTTGCTATGATCGATTATTTCGTGCAACCTTTTCACTTTTTATTTTTGTAACACAAGGTTTGTTACACTCATCCAAACTGTATTAACTATTTAAAAATGTTTTTGAATTATGTTTTTGTGCTTTTAAATTCAAAGCAAAATATTTGAACGCTGAAAATATTATAATTATTATTATTTATCACAAATCATACGCTCAATTCAATTTAACTTTGTTAAATTTGATATACCTGAAATTAACTTTATTAAATGTTGATCAAAGATAATAACAAGACATCGCTATTTTTATTCTCGAAACTGTAGTAACATACTGTGTCTTATTCGTATAGCAAGTCAACAAAATGAAATTTTAATATTAATCGATGCCAGTATAATTCCTTCGTTAATTATGGAAGCAAAATCTGAAAATAAAAGCCTTGCTGCTTAAAACCAAATGATTCGTTTTTTTATATTAAATAATAAATTATAAAAATACTTTTGTGCAATGCCTTGATTAATTCTAAACTCTATGATTTTAGACTGTAGACAGATAATCTCTTCGAACTTTGAATATTTTTCGAAATAGTCGAACGCCAACGCCAATTTGAAAATTCTTGCAAATTAATTTGTTTTTAAGCCCCGCGATAGATTATTCATTTCAAAACAGATTGTTTGCTCAGTGTTCTCACAAATTATGTATCAAAATAGCCTTTTTAAAAGTGAAATGTTTTATATCTCGATTTTGAGAAAAGTAATGAACGGCATTTTGTTTCATTAATAAATTAAATTAAGACCTCAAGTCTCTTTAATTTCATAGCGTTTGTGCCGCGCTATATGTATTGCTGATATCAACACTACATGAAATATGTCTACGTTTCTTTGATTTCAAAACATATTTTGTCTGGCCTAGTTATACTGGTAATTCAATGTAATTCAGTATTTCGTATTGCTTTAATTATCATAAAACTGATTCAGTTTCAAGTTTCACTTGTTCAAACAATTTACACGCAGCTTTTAAATTTAAAGCAAAATATTTTTGTTCTGGAGATTTCAATTTGAAGTCGATTTGGCTGCCCGCTAGATTATCGACCTATGAAATTTTTCAAAATCTCTGAATTTTTTAATGCAATGATATCAAATAAAATATCAGATGAAGTATATTATTTTAAAACAACGCCATAGACCCATACTTTTCATACAACAAATTTGTTACTGTACACGGTTATCTCGACACAAATGTTTGCATAATTTCCCGACAACGGATTATCCGTATTATATCGCCAGTAAGACGTACATAAGTCGCGGACAGACACAGAAATATCGAAATATAGAAATATAGAAATATTGTGATATATAAACAGACAGTATTATGTATATAAGTGATAAGTGATAGAAATATTGTGATATATAAACAGACAGTATTATTAATATAAGTAGATTATTATTATTATTATTATTATTATTATTATTATTATTATTATTATTATTATTATTATTATTATTATTATTATTATTATTATTATTATTATTATTATTATTGGTACACACGTCCGTCAAGAGCACGGAATATCTACTGATCAATTTGAAAAACATTTTAGAATAATAAAAAAGTGCAAAAATAAATTCGATTGTCTCGTGAATGAAATGCTGGCAATTCAAGAACTGAAACCAACATTAAACGTTCAGGGCGATTCCATCCGGGCCAAAGTTTTCAAATAACTGCATGCATTTCATATCTATAGGCTAGTTACCATAGTTACTGTTGTCACTGATATAGATCTCATATAATTGTAAATATTTTTCATGATGTAACTTTACCCTCAAGGGGCAAACATTTTTATGTATAAATATATCTTAATTAATAATAAAAAACATTCACTTGAGAATGGCTGAAGTCAATCAGTCGAAACGTTGTGCAAATTTAGTTGTGTTGTTATTTTGTACCAAAATTATCACCAAGAAGATTCTGATAAATATTATAAAACGCAACAATCAGTTACTACTTTTCCGGAGATTAGAAAAGTGTAGCAACCACCTAGTCAGTTGTGAAACTGGTCTAGAATATTTACGACTCTGTTTAAACTTTGGCGTTACACCAACATTTGCCAGAGTAGAGAGTGTAAAGTCAAAAAAATGGAAAGATTCTACGGAAAGTTATCAGATGAATATCATCAAAGAAGAAATCAAAGTGAGAACAAGGGAACTGAAAAAATTCCAACTAGAGGTAAATGGTCTATTCGTAGATATAAAAGAGAAATTCACCACAATCATGTATTTATCAATTTTAAAGGCCTTAAGTATTATGAGAGAGCGAAAGTATCAGTCATTAACAAGAAAACATGGCAAGAAATTAAGCCGGCTAATAAATAATACAACAGATGTTGATCAACACATTAATAACTTGTCAGATTACTCATTGAACTTTTTTGAAAAATTAGTATTGTCGAGAGGGCTAGATTTCTCGTTACCAAGACGATCAACGCGTAGGGACGAAATTGACACGAAGGCTGAGTTTGAGAAGGCATACTTCAGGGCAGAAAGATATTTACCATCTGACGAGAAAGATATCACAGCATCTACGCTCAAGTCTATTGCCTTGAATTACTGCCGTTTACAAGGACAGAAACCACCTAAGTCTTTACTACGAGCAATATCATCTTTAAAACGCAATAAGAACATTGTAATAACTAAGCCGGATAAGGGTAATGGTATCGTCATTATGAACAAAGAACATTATAATAGACTATTGATGGAAGCATCGATTGACAAACGAGATAAATTTACCTTTGTAGACCCGAATAAAAAACGTAGAGGGAGGCCTGCAAAACATCCCCACCCTCTCCTTTATAAAGAAAGAATGGTAAATAAATGTATAAAAAAAATTTTACCAGAAGAAATAGCAACAAAACTTTGTCCTAAAGGCTCTCGGCTAGCACATTTATATGGCCTACCAAAAACACATAAAACTAACTTACAAATGCGACCAGTTCTATCGGCAGTGGGATCTTATAACTTTCTTTTGGCAAAATGGCTAGATGACAAGCTCAAACCTTTGGCTATCAATAGTTTTACAATATTAGATATATTAAATTTTAGCGAAGAAATACGCAACGTAAAATTCCGAAAAGGTAGTATTATGGTCTCTTTTGACGTGAGTGCTCTGTTTACCAACGTCCCCCTACTGGAAACAATTGAAATTTTGGTTACGGATGCATTTTCTAACAATTGGTTCAATGAAAAGTATTCCTTGAATTTAACGCCTGATGATCTGCGTGACCTATTATTGATCAGTACCAAAGATCAATTGTTTCAATTCGATGGTGAGCTGTATGAACAGTCAGATGGAGTGGCAATGGGATCACCATTGGGACCTTTGTTAGCTAATGTATTTATGTCCAATATTGAAAAAATTTTATCAGAATCTAATAAATTACCAGAGTTCTACTGGCGCTATGTAGATGACACCTTGGCAATTGTCAACAATAGAAAAGAAGCAGAAAACTTATTATCAATTCTGAATGCAGCACACTCCTCATTAAACTTCACGATTGAGTTAGAGGAAAACAAAAATCTACCTTTTCTTGGAATCAAAATGACCAATACCGGCACAGAAATATCAACAAGTGTACATCGAAAAACAACAAACAAAGGACTTCTTTTACATTATCAGAGTCATGTGGACCAAAGGTATAAAACCGGTATTTTGAAGACAATGCTTCACAGAGCGCATCGTCTTTGTTCCTCTGAAGCTGATTTTAATATTGAATGTAAAGTACTTTTTAACATTTTTAGTAAACTTAAGTATCCGCCCCGTGTTTTTAATTCTATTTTAAATAAAATGCTAAGTAATGATTTTAATTCTCCAGTTTTACCAGACGATAATTTAAAATATGTTAGTATAGTTTTACCTTTTAAAGACCAACATTCATGTGATGAAACAAGAAAAGAACTTTACCGTTTAAATTGTAAAATAAGTGTAAAGTTTAATGCTATTTTTAAAAGTAAGAAGCTCAACGATGACTTGCGTACCCGTGAGGAGAAGCCAGATTTGTTAACCCAGCAATGTGTCATATATCATTTTAAATGTGGTCTGTGCGAAGCAGACTATGTTGGCTATACATGCCGGCACTTATATGAACGCATAGATGAACATAACAAAAGTAACCTTGGTACACACGTCCGTCAAGAGCACGGAATATCTACTGATCAATTTGAAAAACATTTTAGAATAATAAAAAAGTGCAAAAATAAATTCGATTGTCTCGTGAATGAAATGCTGGCAATTCAAGAACTGAAACCAACATTAAACGTTCAGGGCGATTCCATCCGGGCCAAAGTTTTCAAATAACTGCATGCATTTCATATCTATAGGCTAGTTACCATAGTTACTGTTGTCACTGATATAGATCTCATATAATTGTAAATATTTTTCATGATGTAACTTTACCCTCAAGGGGCAAACATTTTTATGTATAAATATATCTTAATTAATAATAAAAAACATTCACTTGAGAATGGCTGAAGTCAATCAGTCGAAACGTTGTGCAAATTTAGTTGTGTTGTTATTTTGTACCAAAATTATCACCAAGAAGATTCTGATAAATATTATAAAACGCAACAATCAGTTACTACTTTTCCGGAGATTAGAAAAGTGTAGCAACCACCTAGTCAGTTGTGAAACTGGTCTAGAATATTTACGACTCTGTTTAAACTTTGGCGTTACACCAACATTTGCCAGAGTAGAGAGTGTAAAGTCAAAAAAATGGAAAGATTCTACGGAAAGTTATCAGATGAATATCATCAAAGAAGAAATCAAAGTGAGAACAAGGGAACTGAAAAAATTCCAACTAGAGGTAAATGGTCTATTCGTAGATATAAAAGAGAAATTCACCACAATCATGTATTTATCAATTTTAAAGGCCTTAAGTATTATGAGAGAGCGAAAGTATCAGTCATTAACAAGAAAACATGGCAAGAAATTAAGCCGGCTAATAAATAATACAACAGATGTTGATCAACACATTAATAACTTGTCAGATTACTCATTGAACTTTTTTGAAAAATTAGTATTGTCGAGAGGGCTAGATTTCTCGTTACCAAGACGATCAACGCGTAGGGACGAAATTGACACGAAGGCTGAGTTTGAGAAGGCATACTTCAGGGCAGAAAGATATTTACCATCTGACGAGAAAGATATCACAGCATCTACGCTCAAGTCTATTGCCTTGAATTACTGCCGTTTACAAGGACAGAAACCACCTAAGTCTTTACTACGAGCAATATCATCTTTAAAACGCAATAAGAACATTGTAATAACTAAGCCGGATAAGGGTAATGGTATCGTCATTATGAACAAAGAACATTATAATAGACTATTGATGGAAGCATCGATTGACAAACGAGATAAATTTACCTTTGTAGACCCGAATAAAAAACGTAGAGGGAGGCCTGCAAAACATCCCCACCCTCTCCTTTATAAAGAAAGAATGGTAAATAAATGTATAAAAAAAATTTTACCAGAAGAAATAGCAACAAAACTTTGTCCTAAAGGCTCTCGGCTAGCACATTTATATGGCCTACCAAAAACACATAAAACTAACTTACAAATGCGACCAGTTCTATCGGCAGTGGGATCTTATAACTTTCTTTTGGCAAAATGGCTAGATGACAAGCTCAAACCTTTGGCTATCAATAGTTTTACAATATTAGATATATTAAATTTTAGCGAAGAAATACGCAACGTAAAATTCCGAAAAGGTAGTATTATGGTCTCTTTTGACGTGAGTGCTCTGTTTACCAACGTCCCCCTACTGGAAACAATTGAAATTTTGGTTACGGATGCATTTTCTAACAATTGGTTCAATGAAAAGTATTCCTTGAATTTAACGCCTGATGATCTGCGTGACCTATTATTGATCAGTACCAAAGATCAATTGTTTCAATTCGATGGTGAGCTGTATGAACAGTCAGATGGAGTGGCAATGGGATCACCATTGGGACCTTTGTTAGCTAATGTATTTATGTCCAATATTGAAAAAATTTTATCAGAATCTAATAAATTACCAGAGTTCTACTGGCGCTATGTAGATGACACCTTGGCAATTGTCAACAATAGAAAAGAAGCAGAAAACTTATTATCAATTCTGAATGCAGCACACTCCTCATTAAACTTCACGATTGAGTTAGAGGAAAACAAAAATCTACCTTTTCTTGGAATCAAAATGACCAATACCGGCACAGAAATATCAACAAGTGTACATCGAAAAACAACAAACAAAGGACTTCTTTTACATTATCAGAGTCATGTGGACCAAAGGTATAAAACCGGTATTTTGAAGACAATGCTTCACAGAGCGCATCGTCTTTGTTCCTCTGAAGCTGATTTTAATATTGAATGTAAAGTACTTTTTAACATTTTTAGTAAACTTAAGTATCCGCCCCGTGTTTTTAATTCTATTTTAAATAAAATGCTAAGTAATGATTTTAATTCTCCAGTTTTACCAGACGATAATTTAAAATATGTTAGTATAGTTTTACCTTTTAAAGACCAACATTCATGTGATGAAACAAGAAAAGAACTTTACCGTTTAAATTGTAAAATAAGTGTAAAGTTTAATGCTATTTTTAAAAGTAAGAAGCTCAACGATGACTTGCGTACCCGTGAGGAGAAGCCAGATTTGTTAACCCAGCAATGTGTCATATATCATTTTAAATGTGGTCTGTGCGAAGCAGACTATGTTGGCTATACATGCCGGCACTTATATGAACGCATAGATGAACATAACAAAAGTAACCTTGGTACACACGTCCGTCAAGAGCACGGAATATCTACTGATCAATTTGAAAAACATTTTAGAATAATAAAAAAGTGCAAAAATAAATTCGATTGTCTCGTGAATGAAATGCTGGCAATTCAAGAACTGAAACCAACATTAAACGTTCAGGGCGATTCCATCCGGGCCAAAGTTTTCAAATAACTGCATGCATTTCATATCTATAGGCTAGTTACCATAGTTACTGTTGTCACTGATATAGATCTCATATAATTGTAAATATTTTTCATGATGTAACTTTACCCTCAAGGGGCAAACATTTTTATGTATAAATATATCTTAATTAATAATAAAAAACATTCACTTGAGAATGGCTGAAGTCAATCAGTCGAAACGTTGTGCAAATTTAGTTGTGTTGTTATTTTGTACCAAAATTATCACCAAGAAGATTCTGATAAATATTATAAAACGCAACAATCAGTTACTACTTTTCCGGAGATTAGAAAAGTGTAGCAACCACCTAGTCAGTTGTGAAACTGGTCTAGAATATTTACGACTCTGTTTAAACTTTGGCGTTACACCAACATTTGCCAGAGTAGAGAGTGTAAAGTCAAAAAAATGGAAAGATTCTACGGAAAGTTATCAGATGAATATCATCAAAGAAGAAATCAAAGTGAGAACAAGGGAACTGAAAAAATTCCAACTAGAGGTAAATGGTCTATTCGTAGATATAAAAGAGAAATTCACCACAATCATGTATTTATCAATTTTAAAGGCCTTAAGTATTATGAGAGAGCGAAAGTATCAGTCATTAACAAGAAAACATGGCAAGAAATTAAGCCGGCTAATAAATAATACAACAGATGTTGATCAACACATTAATAACTTGTCAGATTACTCATTGAACTTTTTTGAAAAATTAGTATTGTCGAGAGGGCTAGATTTCTCGTTACCAAGACGATCAACGCGTAGGGACGAAATTGACACGAAGGCTGAGTTTGAGAAGGCATACTTCAGGGCAGAAAGATATTTACCATCTGACGAGAAAGATATCACAGCATCTACGCTCAAGTCTATTGCCTTGAATTACTGCCGTTTACAAGGACAGAAACCACCTAAGTCTTTACTACGAGCAATATCATCTTTAAAACGCAATAAGAACATTGTAATAACTAAGCCGGATAAGGGTAATGGTATCGTCATTATGAACAAAGAACATTATAATAGACTATTGATGGAAGCATCGATTGACAAACGAGATAAATTTACCTTTGTAGACCCGAATAAAAAACGTAGAGGGAGGCCTGCAAAACATCCCCACCCTCTCCTTTATAAAGAAAGAATGGTAAATAAATGTATAAAAAAAATTTTACCAGAAGAAATAGCAACAAAACTTTGTCCTAAAGGCTCTCGGCTAGCACATTTATATGGCCTACCAAAAACACATAAAACTAACTTACAAATGCGACCAGTTCTATCGGCAGTGGGATCTTATAACTTTCTTTTGGCAAAATGGCTAGATGACAAGCTCAAACCTTTGGCTATCAATAGTTTTACAATATTAGATATATTAAATTTTAGCGAAGAAATACGCAACGTAAAATTCCGAAAAGGTAGTATTATGGTCTCTTTTGACGTGAGTGCTCTGTTTACCAACGTCCCCCTACTGGAAACAATTGAAATTTTGGTTACGGATGCATTTTCTAACAATTGGTTCAATGAAAAGTATTCCTTGAATTTAACGCCTGATGATCTGCGTGACCTATTATTGATCAGTACCAAAGATCAATTGTTTCAATTCGATGGTGAGCTGTATGAACAGTCAGATGGAGTGGCAATGGGATCACCATTGGGACCTTTGTTAGCTAATGTATTTATGTCCAATATTGAAAAAATTTTATCAGAATCTAATAAATTACCAGAGTTCTACTGGCGCTATGTAGATGACACCTTGGCAATTGTCAACAATAGAAAAGAAGCAGAAAACTTATTATCAATTCTGAATGCAGCACACTCCTCATTAAACTTCACGATTGAGTTAGAGGAAAACAAAAATCTACCTTTTCTTGGAATCAAAATGACCAATACCGGCACAGAAATATCAACAAGTGTACATCGAAAAACAACAAACAAAGGACTTCTTTTACATTATCAGAGTCATGTGGACCAAAGGTATAAAACCGGTATTTTGAAGACAATGCTTCACAGAGCGCATCGTCTTTGTTCCTCTGAAGCTGATTTTAATATTGAATGTAAAGTACTTTTTAACATTTTTAGTAAACTTAAGTATCCGCCCCGTGTTTTTAATTCTATTTTAAATAAAATGCTAAGTAATGATTTTAATTCTCCAGTTTTACCAGACGATAATTTAAAATATGTTAGTATAGTTTTACCTTTTAAAGACCAACATTCATGTGATGAAACAAGAAAAGAACTTTACCGTTTAAATTGTAAAATAAGTGTAAAGTTTAATGCTATTTTTAAAAGTAAGAAGCTCAACGATGACTTGCGTACCCGTGAGGAGAAGCCAGATTTGTTAACCCAGCAATGTGTCATATATCATTTTAAATGTGGTCTGTGCGAAGCAGACTATGTTGGCTATACATGCCGGCACTTATATGAACGCATAGATGAACATAACAAAAGTAACCTTGGTACACACGTCCGTCAAGAGCACGGAATATCTACTGATCAATTTGAAAAACATTTTAGAATAATAAAAAAGTGCAAAAATAAATTCGATTGTCTCGTGAATGAAATGCTGGCAATTCAAGAACTGAAACCAACATTAAACGTTCAGGGCGATTCCATCCGGGCCAAAGTTTTCAAATAACTGCATGCATTTCATATCTATAGGCTAGTTACCATAGTTACTGTTGTCACTGATATAGATCTCATATAATTGTAAATATTTTTCATGATGTAACTTTACCCTCAAGGGGCAAACATTTTTATGTATAAATATATCTTAATTAATAATAAAAAACATTCACTTGAGAATGGCTGAAGTCAATCAGTCGAAACGTTGTGCAAATTTAGTTGTGTTGTTATTTTGTACCAAAATTATCACCAAGAAGATTCTGATAAATATTATAAAACGCAACAATCAGTTACTACTTTTCCGGAGATTAGAAAAGTGTAGCAACCACCTAGTCAGTTGTGAAACTGGTCTAGAATATTTACGACTCTGTTTAAACTTTGGCGTTACACCAACATTTGCCAGAGTAGAGAGTGTAAAGTCAAAAAAATGGAAAGATTCTACGGAAAGTTATCAGATGAATATCATCAAAGAAGAAATCAAAGTGAGAACAAGGGAACTGAAAAAATTCCAACTAGAGGTAAATGGTCTATTCGTAGATATAAAAGAGAAATTCACCACAATCATGTATTTATCAATTTTAAAGGCCTTAAGTATTATGAGAGAGCGAAAGTATCAGTCATTAACAAGAAAACATGGCAAGAAATTAAGCCGGCTAATAAATAATACAACAGATGTTGATCAACACATTAATAACTTGTCAGATTACTCATTGAACTTTTTTGAAAAATTAGTATTGTCGAGAGGGCTAGATTTCTCGTTACCAAGACGATCAACGCGTAGGGACGAAATTGACACGAAGGCTGAGTTTGAGAAGGCATACTTCAGGGCAGAAAGATATTTACCATCTGACGAGAAAGATATCACAGCATCTACGCTCAAGTCTATTGCCTTGAATTACTGCCGTTTACAAGGACAGAAGCCACCTAAGTCTTTACTACGAGCAATATCATCTTTAAAACGCAATAAGAACATTGTAATAACTAAGCCGGATAAGGGTAATGGTATCGTCATTATGAACAAAGAACATTATAATAGACTATTGATGGAAGCATCGATTGACAAACGAGATAAATTTACCTTTGTAGACCCGAATAAAAAACGTAGAGGGAGGCCTGCAAAACATCCCCACCCTCTCCTTTATAAAGAAAGAATGGTAAATAAATGTATAAAAAAATTTTTACCAGAAGAAATAGCAACAAAACTTTGTCCTAAAGGCTCTCGGCTAGCACATTTATATGGCCTACCAAAAACACATAAAACTAACTTACAAATGCGACCAGTTCTATCGGCAGTGGGATCTTATAACTTTCTTTTGGCAAAATGGCTAGATGACAAGCTCAAACCTTTGGCTATCAATAGTTTTACAATATTAGATATATTAAATTTTAGCGAAGAAATACGCAACGTAAAATTCCGAAAAGGTAGTATTATGGTCTCTTTTGACGTGAGTGCTCTGTTTACCAACGTCCCCCTACTGGAAACAATTGAAATTTTGGTTACGGATGCATTTTCTAACAATTGGTTCAATGAAAAGTATTCCTTGAATTTAACGCCTGATGATCTGCGTGACCTATTATTGATCAGTACCAAAGATCAATTGTTTCAATTCGATGGTGAGCTGTATGAACAGTCAGATGGAGTGGCAATGGGATCACCATTGGGACCTTTGTTAGCTAATGTATTTATGTCCAATATTGAAAAAATTTTATCAGAATCTAATAAATTACCAGAGTTCTACTGGCGCTATGTAGATGACACCTTGGCAATTGTCAACAATAGAAAAGAAGCAGAAAACTTATTATCAATTCTGAATGCAGCACACTCCTCATTAAACTTCACGATTGAGTTAGAGGAAAACAAAAATCTACCTTTTCTTGGAATCAAAATGACCAATACCGGCACAGAAATATCAACAAGTGTACATCGAAAAACAACAAACAAAGGACTTCTTTTACATTATCAGAGTCATGTGGACCAAAGGTATAAAACCGGTATTTTGAAGACAATGCTTCACAGAGCGCATCGTCTTTGTTCCTCTGAAGCTGATTTTAATATTGAATGTAAAGTACTTTTTAACATTTTTAGTAAACTTAAGTATCCGCCCCGTGTTTTTAATTCTATTTTAAATAAAATGCTAAGTAATGATTTTAATTCTCCAGTTTTACCAGACGATAATTTAAAATATGTTAGTATAGTTTTACCTTTTAAAGACCAACATTCATGTGATGAAACAAGAAAAGAACTTTACCGTTTAAATTGTAAAATAAGTGTAAAGTTTAATGCTATTTTTAAAAGTAAGAAGCTCAACGATGACTTGCGTACCCGTGAGGAGAAGCCAGATTTGTTAACCCAGCAATGTGTCATATATCATTTTAAATGTGGTCTGTGCGAAGCAGACTATGTTGGCTATACATGCCGGCACTTATATGAACGCATAGATGAACATAACAAAAGTAACCTTGGTACACACGTCCGTCAAGAGCACGGAATATCTACTGATCAATTTGAAAAACATTTTAGAATAATAAAAAAGTGCAAAAATAAATTCGATTGTCTCGTGAATGAAATGCTGGCAATTCAAGAACTGAAACCAACATTAAACGTTCAGGGCGATTCCATCCGGGCCAAAGTTTTCAAATAACTGCATGCATTTCATATCTATAGGCTAGTTACCATAGTTACTGTTGTCACTGATATAGATCTCATATAATTGTAAATATTTTTCATGATGTAACTTTACCCTCAAGGGGCAAACATTTTTATGTATAAATATATCTTAATTAATAATAAAAAACATTCACTTGAGAATGGCTGAAGTCAATCAGTCGAAACGTTGTGCAAATTTAGTTGTGTTGTTATTTTGTACCAAAATTATCACCAAGAAGATTCTGATAAATATTATAAAACGCAACAATCAGTTACTACTTTTCCGGAGATTAGAAAAGTGTAGCAACCACCTAGTCAGTTGTGAAACTGGTCTAGAATATTTACGACTCTGTTTAAACTTTGGCGTTACACCAACATTTGCCAGAGTAGAGAGTGTAAAGTCAAAAAAATGGAAAGATTCTACGGAAAGTTATCAGATGAATATCATCAAAGAAGAAATCAAAGTGAGAACAAGGGAACTGAAAAAATTCCAACTAGAGGTAAATGGTCTATTCGTAGATATAAAAGAGAAATTCACCACAATCATGTATTTATCAATTTTAAAGGCCTTAAGTATTATGAGAGAGCGAAAGTATCAGTCATTAACAAGAAAACATGGCAAGAAATTAAGCCGGCTAATAAATAATACAACAGATGTTGATCAACACATTAATAACTTGTCAGATTACTCATTGAACTTTTTTGAAAAATTAGTATTGTCGAGAGGGCTAGATTTCTCGTTACCAAGACGATCAACGCGTAGGGACGAAATTGACACGAAGGCTGAGTTTGAGAAGGCATACTTCAGGGCAGAAAGATATTTACCATCTGACGAGAAAGATATCACAGCATCTACGCTCAAGTCTATTGCCTTGAATTACTGCCGTTTACAAGGACAGAAACCACCTAAGTCTTTACTACGAGCAATATCATCTTTAAAACGCAATAAGAACATTGTAATAACTAAGCCGGATAAGGGTAATGGTATCGTCATTATGAACAAAGAACATTATAATAGACTATTGATGGAAGCATCGATTGACAAACGAGATAAATTTACCTTTGTAGACCCGAATAAAAAACGTAGAGGGAGGCCTGCAAAACATCCCCACCCTCTCCTTTATAAAGAAAGAATGGTAAATAAATGTATAAAAAAAATTTTACCAGAAGAAATAGCAACAAAACTTTGTCCTAAAGGCTCTCGGCTAGCACATTTATATGGCCTACCAAAAACACATAAAACTAACTTACAAATGCGACCAGTTCTATCGGCAGTGGGATCTTATAACTTTCTTTTGGCAAAATGGCTAGATGACAAGCTCAAACCTTTGGCTATCAATAGTTTTACAATATTAGATATATTAAATTTTAGCGAAGAAATACGCAACGTAAAATTCCGAAAAGGTAGTATTATGGTCTCTTTTGACGTGAGTGCTCTGTTTACCAACGTCCCCCTACTGGAAACAATTGAAATTTTGGTTACGGATGCATTTTCTAACAATTGGTTCAATGAAAAGTATTCCTTGAATTTAACGCCTGATGATCTGCGTGACCTATTATTGATCAGTACCAAAGATCAATTGTTTCAATTCGATGGTGAGCTGTATGAACAGTCAGATGGAGTGGCAATGGGATCACCATTGGGACCTTTGTTAGCTAATGTATTTATGTCCAATATTGAAAAAATTTTATCAGAATCTAATAAATTACCAGAGTTCTACTGGCGCTATGTAGATGACACCTTGGCAATTGTCAACAATAGAAAAGAAGCAGAAAACTTATTATCAATTCTGAATGCAGCACACTCCTCATTAAACTTCACGATTGAGTTAGAGGAAAACAAAAATCTACCTTTTCTTGGAATCAAAATGACCAATACCGGCACAGAAATATCAACAAGTGTACATCGAAAAACAACAAACAAAGGACTTCTTTTACATTATCAGAGTCATGTGGACCAAAGGTATAAAACCGGTATTTTGAAGACAATGCTTCACAGAGCGCATCGTCTTTGTTCCTCTGAAGCTGATTTTAATATTGAATGTAAAGTACTTTTTAACATTTTTAGTAAACTTAAGTATCCGCCCCGTGTTTTTAATTCTATTTTAAATAAAATGCTAAGTAATGATTTTAATTCTCCAGTTTTACCAGACGATAATTTAAAATATGTTAGTATAGTTTTACCTTTTAAAGACCAACATTCATGTGATGAAACAAGAAAAGAACTTTACCGTTTAAATTGTAAAATAAGTGTAAAGTTTAATGCTATTTTTAAAAGTAAGAAGCTCAACGATGACTTGCGTACCCGTGAGGAGAAGCCAGATTTGTTAACCCAGCAATGTGTCATATATCATTTTAAATGTGGTCTGTGCGAAGCAGACTATGTTGGCTATACATGCCGGCACTTATATGAACGCATAGATGAACATAACAAAAGTAACCTTGGTACACACGTCCGTCAAGAGCACGGAATATCTACTGATCAATTTGAAAAACATTTTAGAATAATAAAAAAGTGCAAAAATAAATTCGATTGTCTCGTGAATGAAATGCTGGCAATTCAAGAACTGAAACCAACATTAAACGTTCAGGGCGATTCCATCCGGGCCAAAGTTTTCAAATAACTGCATGCATTTCATATCTATAGGCTAGTTACCATAGTTACTGTTGTCACTGATATAGATCTCATATAATTGTAAATATTTTTCATGATGTAACTTTACCCTCAAGGGGCAAACATTTTTATGTATAAATATATCTTAATTAATAATAAAAAACATTCACTTGAGAATGGCTGAAGTCAATCAGTCGAAACGTTGTGCAAATTTAGTTGTGTTGTTATTTTGTACCAAAATTATCACCAAGAAGATTCTGATAAATATTATAAAACGCAACAATCAGTTACTACTTTTCCGGAGATTAGAAAAGTGTAGCAACCACCTAGTCAGTTGTGAAACTGGTCTAGAATATTTACGACTCTGTTTAAACTTTGGCGTTACACCAACATTTGCCAGAGTAGAGAGTGTAAAGTCAAAAAAATGGAAAGATTCTACGGAAAGTTATCAGATGAATATCATCAAAGAAGAAATCAAAGTGAGAACAAGGGAACTGAAAAAATTCCAACTAGAGGTAAATGGTCTATTCGTAGATATAAAAGAGAAATTCACCACAATCATGTATTTATCAATTTTAAAGGCCTTAAGTATTATGAGAGAGCGAAAGTATCAGTCATTAACAAGAAAACATGGCAAGAAATTAAGCCGGCTAATAAATAATACAACAGATGTTGATCAACACATTAATAACTTGTCAGATTACTCATTGAACTTTTTTGAAAAATTAGTATTGTCGAGAGGGCTAGATTTCTCGTTACCAAGACGATCAACGCGTAGGGACGAAATTGACACGAAGGCTGAGTTTGAGAAGGCATACTTCAGGGCAGAAAGATATTTACCATCTGACGAGAAAGATATCACAGCATCTACGCTCAAGTCTATTGCCTTGAATTACTGCCGTTTACAAGGACAGAAACCACCTAAGTCTTTACTACGAGCAATATCATCTTTAAAACGCAATAAGAACATTGTAATAACTAAGCCGGATAAGGGTAATGGTATCGTCATTATGAACAAAGAACATTATAATAGACTATTGATGGAAGCATCGATTGACAAACGAGATAAATTTACCTTTGTAGACCCGAATAAAAAACGTAGAGGGAGGCCTGCAAAACATCCCCACCCTCTCCTTTATAAAGAAAGAATGGTAAATAAATGTATAAAAAAAATTTTACCAGAAGAAATAGCAACAAAACTTTGTCCTAAAGGCTCTCGGCTAGCACATTTATATGGCCTACCAAAAACACATAAAACTAACTTACAAATGCGACCAGTTCTATCGGCAGTGGGATCTTATAACTTTCTTTTGGCAAAATGGCTAGATGACAAGCTCAAACCTTTGGCTATCAATAGTTTTACAATATTAGATATATTAAATTTTAGCGAAGAAATACGCAACGTAAAATTCCGAAAAGGTAGTATTATGGTCTCTTTTGACGTGAGTGCTCTGTTTACCAACGTCCCCCTACTGGAAACAATTGAAATTTTGGTTACGGATGCATTTTCTAACAATTGGTTCAATGAAAAGTATTCCTTGAATTTAACGCCTGATGATCTGCGTGACCTATTATTGATCAGTACCAAAGATCAATTGTTTCAATTCGATGGTGAGCTGTATGAACAGTCAGATGGAGTGGCAATGGGATCACCATTGGGACCTTTGTTAGCTAATGTATTTATGTCCAATATTGAAAAAATTTTATCAGAATCTAATAAATTACCAGAGTTCTACTGGCGCTATGTAGATGACACCTTGGCAATTGTCAACAATAGAAAAGAAGCAGAAAACTTATTATCAATTCTGAATGCAGCACACTCCTCATTAAACTTCACGATTGAGTTAGAGGAAAACAAAAATCTACCTTTTCTTGGAATCAAAATGACCAATACCGGCACAGAAATATCAACAAGTGTACATCGAAAAACAACAAACAAAGGACTTCTTTTACATTATCAGAGTCATGTGGACCAAAGGTATAAAACCGGTATTTTGAAGACAATGCTTCACAGAGCGCATCGTCTTTGTTCCTCTGAAGCTGATTTTAATATTGAATGTAAAGTACTTTTTAACATTTTTAGTAAACTTAAGTATCCGCCCCGTGTTTTTAATTCTATTTTAAATAAAATGCTAAGTAATGATTTTAATTCTCCAGTTTTACCAGACGATAATTTAAAATATGTTAGTATAGTTTTACCTTTTAAAGACCAACATTCATGTGATGAAACAAGAAAAGAACTTTACCGTTTAAATTGTAAAATAAGTGTAAAGTTTAATGCTATTTTTAAAAGTAAGAAGCTCAACGATGACTTGCGTACCCGTGAGGAGAAGCCAGATTTGTTAACCCAGCAATGTGTCATATATCATTTTAAATGTGGTCTGTGCGAAGCAGACTATGTTGGCTATACATGCCGGCACTTATATGAACGCATAGATGAACATAACAAAAGTAACCTTGGTACACACGTCCGTCAAGAGCACGGAATATCTACTGATCAATTTGAAAAACATTTTAGAATAATAAAAAAGTGCAAAAATAAATTCGATTGTCTCGTGAATGAAATGCTGGCAATTCAAGAACTGAAACCAACATTAAACGTTCAGGGCGATTCCATCCGGGCCAAAGTTTTCAAATAACTGCATGCATTTCATATCTATAGGCTAGTTACCATAGTTACTGTTGTCACTGATATAGATCTCATATAATTGTAAATATTTTTCATGATGTAACTTTACCCTCAAGGGGCAAACATTTTTATGTATAAATATATCTTAATTAATAATAAAAAACATTCACTTGAGAATGGCTGAAGTCAATCAGTCGAAACGTTGTGCAAATTTAGTTGTGTTGTTATTTTGTACCAAAATTATCACCAAGAAGATTCTGATAAATATTATAAAACGCAACAATCAGTTACTACTTTTCCGGAGATTAGAAAAGTGTAGCAACCACCTAGTCAGTTGTGAAACTGGTCTAGAATATTTACGACTCTGTTTAAACTTTGGCGTTACACCAACATTTGCCAGAGTAGAGAGTGTAAAGTCAAAAAAATGGAAAGATTCTACGGAAAGTTATCAGATGAATATCATCAAAGAAGAAATCAAAGTGAGAACAAGGGAACTGAAAAAATTCCAACTAGAGGTAAATGGTCTATTCGTAGATATAAAAGAGAAATTCACCACAATCATGTATTTATCAATTTTAAAGGCCTTAAGTATTATGAGAGAGCGAAAGTATCAGTCATTAACAAGAAAACATGGCAAGAAATTAAGCCGGCTAATAAATAATACAACAGATGTTGATCAACACATTAATAACTTGTCAGATTACTCATTGAACTTTTTTGAAAAATTAGTATTGTCGAGAGGGCTAGATTTCTCGTTACCAAGACGATCAACGCGTAGGGACGAAATTGACACGAAGGCTGAGTTTGAGAAGGCATACTTCAGGGCAGAAAGATATTTACCATCTGACGAGAAAGATATCACAGCATCTACGCTCAAGTCTATTGCCTTGAATTACTGCCGTTTACAAGGACAGAAACCACCTAAGTCTTTACTACGAGCAATATCATCTTTAAAACGCAATAAGAACATTGTAATAACTAAGCCGGATAAGGGTAATGGTATCGTCATTATGAACAAAGAACATTATAATAGACTATTGATGGAAGCATCGATTGACAAACGAGATAAATTTACCTTTGTAGACCCGAATAAAAAACGTAGAGGGAGGCCTGCAAAACATCCCCACCCTCTCCTTTATAAAGAAAGAATGGTAAATAAATGTATAAAAAAAATTTTACCAGAAGAAATAGCAACAAAACTTTGTCCTAAAGGCTCTCGGCTAGCACATTTATATGGCCTACCAAAAACACATAAAACTAACTTACAAATGCGACCAGTTCTATCGGCAGTGGGATCTTATAACTTTCTTTTGGCAAAATGGCTAGATGACAAGCTCAAACCTTTGGCTATCAATAGTTTTACAATATTAGATATATTAAACTTTAGCGAAGAAATACGCAACGTAAAATTCCGAAAAGGTAGTATTATGGTCTCTTTTGACGTGAGTGCTCTGTTTACCAACGTCCCCCTACTGGAAACAATTGAAATTTTGGTTACGGATGCATTTTCTAACAATTGGTTCAATGAAAAGTATTCCTTGAATTTAACGCCTGATGATCTGCGTGACCTATTATTGATCAGTACCAAAGATCAATTGTTTCAATTCGATGGTGAGCTGTATGAACAGTCAGATGGAGTGGCAATGGGATCACCATTGGGATCTTTGTTAGCTAATGTATTTATGTCCAATATTGAAAAAATTTTATCAGAATCTAATAAATTACCAGAGTTCTACTGGCGCTATGTAGATGACACCTTGGCAATTGTCAACAATAGAAAAGAAGCAGAAAACTTATTATCAATTCTGAATGCAGCACACTCCTCATTAAACTTCACGATTGAGTTAGAGGAAAACAAAAATCTACCTTTTCTTGGAATCAAAATGACCAATACCGGCACAGAAATATCAACAAGTGTACATCGAAAAACAACAAACAAAGGACTTCTTTTACATTATCAGAGTCATGTGGACCAAAGGTATAAAACCGGTATTTTGAAGACAATGCTTCACAGAGCGCATCGTCTTTGTTCCTCTGAAGCTGATTTTAATATTGAATGTAAAGTACTTTTTAACATTTTTAGTAAACTTAAGTATCCGCCCCGTGTTTTTAATTCTATTTTAAATAAAATGCTAAGTAATGATTTTAATTCTCCAGTTTTACCAGACGATAATTTAAAATATGTTAGTATAGTTTTACCTTTTAAAGACCAACATTCATGTGATGAAACAAGAAAAGAACTTTACCGTTTAAATTGTAAAATAAGTGTAAAGTTTAATGCTATTTTTAAAAGTAAGAAGCTCAACGATGACTTGCGTACCCGTGAGGAGAAGCCAGATTTGTTAACCCAGCAATGTGTCATATATCATTTTAAATGTGGTCTGTGCGAAGCAGACTATGTTGGCTATACATGCCGGCACTTATATGAACGCATAGATGAACATAACAAAAGTAACCTTGGTACACACGTCCGTCAAGAGCACGGAATATCTACTGATCAATTTGAAAAACATTTTAGAATAATAAAAAAGTGCAAAAATAAATTCGATTGTCTCGTGAATGAAATGCTGGCAATTCAAGAACTGAAACCAACATTAAACGTTCAGGGCGATTCCATCCGGGCCAAAGTTTTCAAATAACTGCATGCATTTCATATCTATAGGCTAGTTACCATAGTTACTGTTGTCACTGATATAGATCTCATATAATTGTAAATATTTTTCATGATGTAACTTTACCCTCAAGGGGCAAACATTTTTATGTATAAATATATCTTAATTAATAATAAAAAACATTCACTTGAGAATGGCTGAAGTCAATCAGTCGAAACGTTGTGCAAATTTAGTTGTGTTGTTATTTTGTACCAAAATTATCACCAAGAAGATTCTGATAAATATTATAAAACGCAACAATCAGTTACTACTTTTCCGGAGATTAGAAAAGTGTAGCAACCACCTAGTCAGTTGTGAAACTGGTCTAGAATATTTACGACTCTGTTTAAACTTTGGCGTTACACCAACATTTGCCAGAGTAGAGAGTGTAAAGTCAAAAAAATGGAAAGATTCTACGGAAAGTTATCAGATGAATATCATCAAAGAAGAAATCAAAGTGAGAACAAGGGAACTGAAAAAATTCCAACTAGAGGTAAATGGTCTATTCGTAGATATAAAAGAGAAATTCACCACAATCATGTATTTATCAATTTTAAAGGCCTTAAGTATTATGAGAGAGCGAAAGTATCAGTCATTAACAAGAAAACATGGCAAGAAATTAAGCCGGCTAATAAATAATACAACAGATGTTGATCAACACATTAATAACTTGTCAGATTACTCATTGAACTTTTTTGAAAAATTAGTATTGTCGAGAGGGCTAGATTTCTCGTTACCAAGACGATCAACGCGTAGGGACGAAATTGACACGAAGGCTGAGTTTGAGAAGGCATACTTCAGGGCAGAAAGATATTTACCATCTGACGAGAAAGATATCACAGCATCTACGCTCAAGTCTATTGCCTTGAATTACTGCCGTTTACAAGGACAGAAACCACCTAAGTCTTTACTACGAGCAATATCATCTTTAAAACGCAATAAGAACATTGTAATAACTAAGCCGGATAAGGGTAATGGTATCGTCATTATGAACAAAGAACATTATAATAGACTATTGATGGAAGCATCGATTGACAAACGAGATAAATTTACCTTTGTAGACCCGAATAAAAAACGTAGAGGGAGGCCTGCAAAACATCCCCACCCTCTCCTTTATAAAGAAAGAATGGTAAATAAATGTATAAAAAAAATTTTACCAGAAGAAATAGCAACAAAACTTTGTCCTAAAGGCTCTCGGCTAGCACATTTATATGGCCTACCAAAAACACATAAAACTAACTTACAAATGCGACCAGTTCTATCGGCAGTGGGATCTTATAACTTTCTTTTGGCAAAATGGCTAGATGACAAGCTCAAACCTTTGGCTATCAATAGTTTTACAATATTAGATATATTAAATTTTAGCGAAGAAATACGCAACGTAAAATTCCGAAAAGGTAGTATTATGGTCTCTTTTGACGTGAGTGCTCTGTTTACCAACGTCCCCCTACTGGAAACAATTGAAATTTTGGTTACGGATGCATTTTCTAACAATTGGTTCAATGAAAAGTATTCCTTGAATTTAACGCCTGATGATCTGCGTGACCTATTATTGATCAGTACCAAAGATCAATTGTTTCAATTCGATGGTGAGCTGTATGAACAGTCAGATGGAGTGGCAATGGGATCACCATTGGGACCTTTGTTAGCTAATGTATTTATGTCCAATATTGAAAAAATTTTATCAGAATCTAATAAATTACCAGAGTTCTACTGGCGCTATGTAGATGACACCTTGGCAATTGTCAACAATAGAAAAGAAGCAGAAAACTTATTATCAATTCTGAATGCAGCACACTCCTCATTAAACTTCACGATTGAGTTAGAGGAAAACAAAAATCTACCTTTTCTTGGAATCAAAATGACCAATACCGGCACAGAAATATCAACAAGTGTACATCGAAAAACAACAAACAAAGGACTTCTTTTACATTATCAGAGTCATGTGGACCAAAGGTATAAAACCGGTATTTTGAAGACAATGCTTCACAGAGCGCATCGTCTTTGTTCCTCTGAAGCTGATTTTAATATTGAATGTAAAGTACTTTTTAACATTTTTAGTAAACTTAAGTATCCGCCCCGTGTTTTTAATTCTATTTTAAATAAAATGCTAAGTAATGATTTTAATTCTCCAGTTTTACCAGACGATAATTTAAAATATGTTAGTATAGTTTTACCTTTTAAAGACCAACATTCATGTGATGAAACAAGAAAAGAACTTTACCGTTTAAATTGTAAAATAAGTGTAAAGTTTAATGCTATTTTTAAAAGTAAGAAGCTCAACGATGACTTGCGTACCCGTGAGGAGAAGCCAGATTTGTTAACCCAGCAATGTGTCATATATCATTTTAAATGTGGTCTGTGCGAAGCAGACTATGTTGGCTATACATGCCGGCACTTATATGAACGCATAGATGAACATAACAAAAGTAACCTTGGTACACACGTCCGTCAAGAGCACGGAATATCTACTGATCAATTTGAAAAACATTTTAGAATAATAAAAAAGTGCAAAAATAAATTCGATTGTCTCGTGAATGAAATGCTGGCAATTCAAGAACTGAAACCAACATTAAACGTTCAGGGCGATTCCATCCGGGCCAAAGTTTTCAAATAACTGCATGCATTTCATATCTATAGGCTAGTTACCATAGTTACTGTTGTCACTGATATAGATCTCATATAATTGTAAATATTTTTCATGATGTAACTTTACCCTCAAGGGGCAAACATTTTTATGTATAAATATATCTTAATTAATAATAAAAAACATTCACTTGAGAATGGCTGAAGTCAATCAGTCGAAACGTTGTGCAAATTTAGTTGTGTTGTTATTTTGTACCAAAATTATCACCAAGAAGATTCTGATAAATATTATAAAACGCAACAATCAGTTACTACTTTTCCGGAGATTAGAAAAGTGTAGCAACCACCTAGTCAGTTGTGAAACTGGTCTAGAATATTTACGACTCTGTTTAAACTTTGGCGTTACACCAACATTTGCCAGAGTAGAGAGTGTAAAGTCAAAAAAATGGAAAGATTCTACGGAAAGTTATCAGATGAATATCATCAAAGAAGAAATCAAAGTGAGAACAAGGGAACTGAAAAAATTCCAACTAGAGGTAAATGGTCTATTCGTAGATATAAAAGAGAAATTCACCACAATCATGTATTTATCAATTTTAAAGGCCTTAAGTATTATGAGAGAGCGAAAGTATCAGTCATTAACAAGAAAACATGGCAAGAAATTAAGCCGGCTAATAAATAATACAACAGATGTTGATCAACACATTAATAACTTGTCAGATTACTCATTGAACTTTTTTGAAAAATTAGTATTGTCGAGAGGGCTAGATTTCTCGTTACCAAGACGATCAACGCGTAGGGACGAAATTGACACGAAGGCTGAGTTTGAGAAGGCATACTTCAGGGCAGAAAGATATTTACCATCTGACGAGAAAGATATCACAGCATCTACGCTCAAGTCTATTGCCTTGAATTACTGCCGTTTACAAGGACAGAAACCACCTAAGTCTTTACTACGAGCAATATCATCTTTAAAACGCAATAAGAACATTGTAATAACTAAGCCGGATAAGGGTAATGGTATCGTCATTATGAACAAAGAACATTATAATAGACTATTGATGGAAGCATCGATTGACAAACGAGATAAATTTACCTTTGTAGACCCGAATAAAAAACGTAGAGGGAGGCCTGCAAAACATCCCCACCCTCTCCTTTATAAAGAAAGAATGGTAAATAAATGTATAAAAAAAATTTTACCAGAAGAAATAGCAACAAAACTTTGTCCTAAAGGCTCTCGGCTAGCACATTTATATGGCCTACCAAAAACACATAAAACTAACTTACAAATGCGACCAGTTCTATCGGCAGTGGGATCTTATAACTTTCTTTTGGCAAAATGGCTAGATGACAAGCTCAAACCTTTGGCTATCAATAGTTTTACAATATTAGATATATTAAATTTTAGCGAAGAAATACGCAACGTAAAATTCCGAAAAGGTAGTATTATGGTCTCTTTTGACGTGAGTGCTCTGTTTACCAACGTCCCCCTACTGGAAACAATTGAAATTTTGGTTACGGATGCATTTTCTAACAATTGGTTCAATGAAAAGTATTCCTTGAATTTAACGCCTGATGATCTGCGTGACCTATTATTGATCAGTACCAAAGATCAATTGTTTCAATTCGATGGTGAGCTGTATGAACAGTCAGATGGAGTGGCAATGGGATCACCATTGGGACCTTTGTTAGCTAATGTATTTATGTCCAATATTGAAAAAATTTTATCAGAATCTAATAAATTACCAGAGTTCTACTGGCGCTATGTAGATGACACCTTGGCAATTGTCAACAATAGAAAAGAAGCAGAAAACTTATTATCAATTCTGAATGCAGCACACTCCTCATTAAACTTCACGATTGAGTTAGAGGAAAACAAAAATCTACCTTTTCTTGGAATCAAAATGACCAATACCGGCACAGAAATATCAACAAGTGTACATCGAAAAACAACAAACAAAGGACTTCTTTTACATTATCAGAGTCATGTGGACCAAAGGTATAAAACCGGTATTTTGAAGACAATGCTTCACAGAGCGCATCGTCTTTGTTCCTCTGAAGCTGATTTTAATATTGAATGTAAAGTACTTTTTAACATTTTTAGTAAACTTAAGTATCCGCCCCGTGTTTTTAATTCTATTTTAAATAAAATGCTAAGTAATGATTTTAATTCTCCAGTTTTACCAGACGATAATTTAAAATATGTTAGTATAGTTTTACCTTTTAAAGACCAACATTCATGTGATGAAACAAGAAAAGAACTTTACCGTTTAAATTGTAAAATAAGTGTAAAGTTTAATGCTATTTTTAAAAGTAAGAAGCTCAACGATGACTTGCGTACCCGTGAGGAGAAGCCAGATTTGTTAACCCAGCAATGTGTCATATATCATTTTAAATGTGGTCTGTGCGAAGCAGACTATGTTGGCTATACATGCCGGCACTTATATGAACGCATAGATGAACATAACAAAAGTAACCTTGGTACACACGTCCGTCAAGAGCACGGAATATCTACTGATCAATTTGAAAAACATTTTAGAATAATAAAAAAGTGCAAAAATAAATTCGATTGTCTCGTGAATGAAATGCTGGCAATTCAAGAACTGAAACCAACATTAAACGTTCAGGGCGATTCCATCCGGGCCAAAGTTTTCAAATAACTGCATGCATTTCATATCTATAGGCTAGTTACCATAGTTACTGTTGTCACTGATATAGATCTCATATAATTGTAAATATTTTTCATGATGTAACTTTACCCTCAAGGGGCAAACATTTTTATGTATAAATATATCTTAATTAATAATAAAAAACATTCACTTGAGAATGGCTGAAGTCAATCAGTCGAAACGTTGTGCAAATTTAGTTGTGTTGTTATTTTGTACCAAAATTATCACCAAGAAGATTCTGATAAATATTATAAAACGCAACAATCAGTTACTACTTTTCCGGAGATTAGAAAAGTGTAGCAACCACCTAGTCAGTTGTGAAACTGGTCTAGAATATTTACGACTCTGTTTAAACTTTGGCGTTACACCAACATTTGCCAGAGTAGAGAGTGTAAAGTCAAAAAAATGGAAAGATTCTACGGAAAGTTATCAGATGAATATCATCAAAGAAGAAATCAAAGTGAGAACAAGGGAACTGAAAAAATTCCAACTAGAGGTAAATGGTCTATTCGTAGATATAAAAGAGAAATTCACCACAATCATGTATTTATCAATTTTAAAGGCCTTAAGTATTATGAGAGAGCGAAAGTATCAGTCATTAACAAGAAAACATGGCAAGAAATTAAGCCGGCTAATAAATAATACAACAGATGTTGATCAACACATTAATAACTTGTCAGATTACTCATTGAACTTTTTTGAAAAATTAGTATTGTCGAGAGGGCTAGATTTCTCGTTACCAAGACGATCAACGCGTAGGGACGAAATTGACACGAAGGCTGAGTTTGAGAAGGCATACTTCAGGGCAGAAAGATATTTACCATCTGACGAGAAAGATATCACAGCATCTACGCTCAAGTCTATTGCCTTGAATTACTGCCGTTTACAAGGACAGAAACCACCTAAGTCTTTACTACGAGCAATATCATCTTTAAAACGCAATAAGAACATTGTAATAACTAAGCCGGATAAGGGTAATGGTATCGTCATTATGAACAAAGAACATTATAATAGACTATTGATGGAAGCATCGATTGACAAACGAGATAAATTTACCTTTGTAGACCCGAATAAAAAACGTAGAGGGAGGCCTGCAAAACATCCCCACCCTCTCCTTTATAAAGAAAGAATGGTAAATAAATGTATAAAAAAAATTTTACCAGAAGAAATAGCAACAAAACTTTGTCCTAAAGGCTCTCGGCTAGCACATTTATATGGCCTACCAAAAACACATAAAACTAACTTACAAATGCGACCAGTTCTATCGGCAGTGGGATCTTATAACTTTCTTTTGGCAAAATGGCTAGATGACAAGCTCAAACCTTTGGCTATCAATAGTTTTACAATATTAGATATATTAAATTTTAGCGAAGAAATACGCAACGTAAAATTCCGAAAAGGTAGTATTATGGTCTCTTTTGACGTGAGTGCTCTGTTTACCAACGTCCCCCTACTGGAAACAATTGAAATTTTGGTTACGGATGCATTTTCTAACAATTGGTTCAATGAAAAGTATTCCTTGAATTTAACGCCTGATGATCTGCGTGACCTATTATTGATCAGTACCAAAGATCAATTGTTTCAATTCGATGGTGAGCTGTATGAACAGTCAGATGGAGTGGCAATGGGATCACCATTGGGACCTTTGTTAGCTAATGTATTTATGTCCAATATTGAAAAAATTTTATCAGAATCTAATAAATTACCAGAGTTCTACTGGCGCTATGTAGATGACACCTTGGCAATTGTCAACAATAGAAAAGAAGCAGAAAACTTATTATCAATTCTGAATGCAGCACACTCCTCATTAAACTTCACGATTGAGTTAGAGGAAAACAAAAATCTTCCTTTTCTTGGAATCAAAATGACCAATACCGGCACAGAAATATCAACAAGTGTACATCGAAAAACAACAAACAAAGGACTTCTTTTACATTATCAGAGTCATGTGGACCAAAGGTATAAAACCGGTATTTTGAAGACAATGCTTCACAGAGCGCATCGTCTTTGTTCCTCTGAAGCTGATTTTAATATTGAATGTAAAGTACTTTTTAACATTTTTAGTAAACTTAAGTATCCGCCCCGTGTTTTTAATTCTATTTTAAATAAAATGCTAAGTAATGATTTTAATTCTCCAGTTTTACCAGACGATAATTTAAAATATGTTAGTATAGTTTTACCTTTTAAAGACCAACATTCATGTGATGAAACAAGAAAAGAACTTTACCGTTTAAATTGTAAAATAAGTGTAAAGTTTAATGCTATTTTTAAAAGTAAGAAGCTCAACGATGACTTGCGTACCCGTGAGGAGAAGCCAGATTTGTTAACCCAGCAATGTGTCATATATCATTTTAAATGTGGTCTGTGCGAAGCAGACTATGTTGGCTATACATGCCGGCACTTATATGAACGCATAGATGAACATAACAAAAGTAACCTTGGTACACACGTCCGTCAAGAGCACGGAATATCTACTGATCAATTTGAAAAACATTTTAGAATAATAAAAAAGTGCAAAAATAAATTCGATTGTCTCGTGAATGAAATGCTGGCAATTCAAGAACTGAAACCAACATTAAACGTTCAGGGCGATTCCATCCGGGCCAAAGTTTTCAAATAACTGCATGCATTTCATATCTATAGGCTAGTTACCATAGTTACTGTTGTCACTGATATAGATCTCATATAATTGTAAATATTTTTCATGATGTAACTTTACCCTCAAGGGGCAAACATTTTTATGTATAAATATATCTTAATTAATAATAAAAAACATTCACTTGAGAATGGCTGAAGTCAATCAGTCGAAACGTTGTGCAAATTTAGTTGTGTTGTTATTTTGTACCAAAATTATCACCAAGAAGATTCTGATAAATATTATAAAACGCAACAATCAGTTACTACTTTTCCGGAGATTAGAAAAGTGTAGCAACCACCTAGTCAGTTGTGAAACTGGTCTAGAATATTTACGACTCTGTTTAAACTTTGGCGTTACACCAACATTTGCCAGAGTAGAGAGTGTAAAGTCAAAAAAATGGAAAGATTCTACGGAAAGTTATCAGATGAATATCATCGAAGAAGAAATCAAAGTGAGAACAAGGGAACTGAAAAAATTCCAACTAGAGGTAAATGGTCTATTCGTAGATATAAAAGAGAAATTCACCACAATCATGTATTTATCAATTTTAAAGGCCTTAAGTATTATGAGAGAGCGAAAGTATCAGTCATTAACAAGAAAACATGGCAAGAAATTAAGCCGGCTAATAAATAATACAACAGATGTTGATCAACACATTAATAACTTGTCAGATTACTCATTGAACTTTTTTGAAAAATTAGTATTGTCGAGAGGGCTAGATTTCTCGTTACCAAGACGATCAACGCGTAGGGACGAAATTGACACGAAGGCTGAGTTTGAGAAGGCATACTTCAGGGCAGAAAGATATTTACCATCTGACGAGAAAGATATCACAGCATCTACGCTCAAGTCTATTGCCTTGAATTACTGCCGTTTACAAGGACAGAAACCACCTAAGTCTTTACTACGAGCAATATCATCTTTAAAACGCAATAAGAACATTGTAATAACTAAGCCGGATAAGGGTAATGGTATCGTCATTATGAACAAAGAACATTATAATAGACTATTGATGGAAGCATCGATTGACAAACGAGATAAATTTACCTTTGTAGACCCGAATAAAAAACGTAGAGGGAGGCCTGCAAAACATCCCCACCCTCTCCTTTATAAAGAAAGAATGGTAAATAAATGTATAAAAAAAATTTTACCAGAAGAAATAGCAACAAAACTTTGTCCTAAAGGCTCTCGGCTAGCACATTTATATGGCCTACCAAAAACACATAAAACTAACTTACAAATGCGACCAGTTCTATCGGCAGTGGGATCTTATAACTTTCTTTTGGCAAAATGGCTAGATGACAAGCTCAAACCTTTGGCTATCAATAGTTTTACAATATTAGATATATTAAATTTTAGCGAAGAAATACGCAACGTAAAATTCCGAAAAGGTAGTATTATGGTCTCTTTTGACGTGAGTGCTCTGTTTACCAACGTCCCCCTACTGGAAACAATTGAAATTTTGGTTACGGATGCATTTTCTAACAATTGGTTCAATGAAAAGTATTCCTTGAATTTAACGCCTGATGATCTGCGTGACCTATTATTGATCAGTACCAAAGATCAATTGTTTCAATTCGATGGTGAGCTGTATGAACAGTCAGATGGAGTGGCAATGGGATCACCATTGGGATCTTTGTTAGCTAATGTATTTATGTCCAATATTGAAAAAATTTTATCAGAATCTAATAAATTACCAGAGTTCTACTGGCGCTATGTAGATGACACCTTGGCAATTGTCAACAATAGAAAAGAAGCAGAAAACTTATTATCAATTCTGAATGCAGCACACTCCTCATTAAACTTCACGATTGAGTTAGAGGAAAACAAAAATCTACCTTTTCTTGGAATCAAAATGACCAATACCGGCACAGAAATATCAACAAGTGTACATCGAAAAACAACAAACAAAGGACTTCTTTTACATTATCAGAGTCATGTGGACCAAAGGTATAAAACCGGTATTTTGAAGACAATGCTTCACAGAGCGCATCGTCTTTGTTCCTCTGAAGCTGATTTTAATATTGAATGTAAAGTACTTTTTAACATTTTTAGTAAACTTAAGTATCCGCCCCGTGTTTTTAATTCTATTTTAAATAAAATGCTAAGTAATGATTTTAATTCTCCAGTTTTACCAGACGATAATTTAAAATATGTTAGTATAGTTTTACCTTTTAAAGACCAACATTCATGTGATGAAACAAGAAAAGAACTTTACCGTTTAAATTGTAAAATAAGTGTAAAGTTTAATGCTATTTTTAAAAGTAAGAAGCTCAACGATGACTTGCGTACCCGTGAGGAGAAGCCAGATTTGTTAACCCAGCAATGTGTCATATATCATTTTAAATGTGGTCTGTGCGAAGCAGACTATGTTGGCTATACATGCCGGCACTTATATGAACGCATAGATGAACATAACAAAAGTAACCTTGGTACACACGTCCGTCAAGAGCACGGAATATCTACTGATCAATTTGAAAAACATTTTAGAATAATAAAAAAGTGCAAAAATAAATTCGATTGTCTCGTGAATGAAATGCTGGCAATTCAAGAACTGAAACCAACATTAAACGTTCAGGGCGATTCCATCCGGGCCAAAGTTTTCAAATAACTGCATGCATTTCATATCTATAGGCTAGTTACCATAGTTACTGTTGTCACTGATATAGATCTCATATAATTGTAAATATTTTTCATGATGTAACTTTACCCTCAAGGGGCAAACATTTTTATGTATAAATATATCTTAATTAATAATAAAAAACATTCACTTGAGAATGGCTGAAGTCAATCAGTCGAAACGTTGTGCAAATTTAGTTGTGTTGTTATTTTGTACCAAAATTATCACCAAGAAGATTCTGATAAATATTATAAAACGCAACAATCAGTTACTACTTTTCCGGAGATTAGAAAAGTGTAGCAACCACCTAGTCAGTTGTGAAACTGGTCTAGAATATTTACGACTCTGTTTAAACTTTGGCGTTACACCAACATTTGCCAGAGTAGAGAGTGTAAAGTCAAAAAAATGGAAAGATTCTACGGAAAGTTATCAGATGAATATCATCAAAGAAGAAATCAAAGTGAGAACAAGGGAACTGAAAAAATTCCAACTAGAGGTAAATGGTCTATTCGTAGATATAAAAGAGAAATTCACCACAATCATGTATTTATCAATTTTAAAGGCCTTAAGTATTATGAGAGAGCGAAAGTATCAGTCATTAACAAGAAAACATGGCAAGAAATTAAGCCGGCTAATAAATAATACAACAGATGTTGATCAACACATTAATAACTTGTCAGATTACTCATTGAACTTTTTTGAAAAATTAGTATTGTCGAGAGGGCTAGATTTCTCGTTACCAAGACGATCAACGCGTAGGGACGAAATTGACACGAAGGCTGAGTTTGAGAAGGCATACTTCAGGGCAGAAAGATATTTACCATCTGACGAGAAAGATATCACAGCATCTACGCTCAAGTCTATTGCCTTGAATTACTGCCGTTTACAAGGACAGAAACCACCTAAGTCTTTACTACGAGCAATATCATCTTTAAAACGCAATAAGAACATTGTAATAACTAAGCCGGATAAGGGTAATGGTATCGTCATTATGAACAAAGAACATTATAATAGACTATTGATGGAAGCATCGATTGACAAACGAGATAAATTTACCTTTGTAGACCCGAATAAAAAACGTAGAGGGAGGCCTGCAAAACATCCCCACCCTCTCCTTTATAAAGAAAGAATGGTAAATAAATGTATAAAAAAAATTTTACCAGAAGAAATAGCAACAAAACTTTGTCCTAAAGGCTCTCGGCTAGCACATTTATATGGCCTACCAAAAACACATAAAACTAACTTACAAATGCGACCAGTTCTATCGGCAGTGGGATCTTATAACTTTCTTTTGGCAAAATGGCTAGATGACAAGCTCAAACCTTTGGCTATCAATAGTTTTACAATATTAGATATATTAAATTTTAGCGAAGAAATACGCAACGTAAAATTCCGAAAAGGTAGTATTATGGTCTCTTTTGACGTGAGTGCTCTGTTTACCAACGTCCCCCTACTGGAAACAATTGAAATTTTGGTTACGGATGCATTTTCTAACAATTGGTTCAATGAAAAGTATTCCTTGAATTTAACGCCTGATGATCTGCGTGACCTATTATTGATCAGTACCAAAGATCAATTGTTTCAATTCGATGGTGAGCTGTATGAACAGTCAGATGGAGTGGCAATGGGATCACCATTGGGACCTTTGTTAGCTAATGTATTTATGTCCAATATTGAAAAAATTTTATCAGAATCTAATAAATTACCAGAGTTCTACTGGCGCTATGTAGATGACACCTTGGCAATTGTCAACAATAGAAAAGAAGCAGAAAACTTATTATCAATTCTGAATGCAGCACACTCCTCATTAAACTTCACGATTGAGTTAGAGGAAAACAAAAATCTACCTTTTCTTGGAATCAAAATGACCAATACCGGCACAGAAATATCAACAAGTGTACATCGAAAAACAACAAACAAAGGACTTCTTTTACATTATCAGAGTCATGTGGACCAAAGGTATAAAACCGGTATTTTGAAGACAATGCTTCACAGAGCGCATCGTCTTTGTTCCTCTGAAGCTGATTTTAATATTGAATGTAAAGTACTTTTTAACATTTTTAGTAAACTTAAGTATCCGCCCCGTGTTTTTAATTCTATTTTAAATAAAATGCTAAGTAATGATTTTAATTCTCCAGTTTTACCAGACGATAATTTAAAATATGTTAGTATAGTTTTACCTTTTAAAGACCAACATTCATGTGATGAAACAAGAAAAGAACTTTACCGTTTAAATTGTAAAATAAGTGTAAAGTTTAATGCTATTTTTAAAAGTAAGAAGCTCAACGATGACTTGCGTACCCGTGAGGAGAAGCCAGATTTGTTAACCCAGCAATGTGTCATATATCATTTTAAATGTGGTCTGTGCGAAGCAGACTATGTTGGCTATACATGCCGGCACTTATATGAACGCATAGATGAACATAACAAAAGTAACCTTGGTACACACGTCCGTCAAGAGCACGGAATATCTACTGATCAATTTGAAAAACATTTTAGAATAATAAAAAAGTGCAAAAATAAATTCGATTGTCTCGTGAATGAAATGCTGGCAATTCAAGAACTGAAACCAACATTAAACGTTCAGGGCGATTCCATCCGGGCCAAAGTTTTCAAATAACTGCATGCATTTCATATCTATAGGCTAGTTACCATAGTTACTGTTGTCACTGATATAGATCTCATATAATTGTAAATATTTTTCATGATGTAACTTTACCCTCAAGGGGCAAACATTTTTATGTATAAATATATCTTAATTAATAATAAAAAACATTCACTTGAGAATGGCTGAAGTCAATCAGTCGAAACGTTGTGCAAATTTAGTTGTGTTGTTATTTTGTACCAAAATTATCACCAAGAAGATTCTGATAAATATTATAAAACGCAACAATCAGTTACTACTTTTCCGGAGATTAGAAAAGTGTAGCAACCACCTAGTCAGTTGTGATACTGGTCTAGAATATTTACGACTCTGTTTAAACTTTGGCGTTACACCAACATTTGCCAGAGTAGAGAGTGTAAAGTCAAAAAAATGGAAAGATTCTACGGAAAGTTATCAGATGAATATCATCAAAGAAGAAATCAAAGTGAGAACAAGGGAACTGAAAAAATTCCAACTAGAGGTAAATGGTCTATTCGTAGATATAAAAGAGAAATTCACCACAATCATGTATTTATCAATTTTAAAGGCCTTAAGTATTATGAGAGAGCGAAAGTATCAGTCATTAACAAGAAAACATGGCAAGAAATTAAGCCGGCTAATAAATAATACAACAGATGTTGATCAACACATTAATAACTTGTCAGATTACTCATTGAACTTTTTTGAAAAATTAGTATTGTCGAGAGGGCTAGATTTCTCGTTACCAAGACGATCAACGCGTAGGGACGAAATTGACACGAAGGCTGAGTTTGAGAAGGCATACTTCAGGGCAGAAAGATATTTACCATCTGACGAGAAAGATATCACAGCATCTACGCTCAAGTCTATTGCCTTGAATTACTGCCGTTTACAAGGACAGAAACCACCTAAGTCTTTACTACGAGCAATATCATCTTTAAAACGCAATAAGAACATTGTAATAACTAAGCCGGATAAGGGTAATGGTATCGTCATTATGAACAAAGAACATTATAATAGACTATTGATGGAAGCATCGATTGACAAACGAGATAAATTTACCTTTGTAGACCCGAATAAAAAACGTAGAGGGAGGCCTGCAAAACATCCCCACCCTCTCCTTTATAAAGAAAGAATGGTAAATAAATGTATAAAAAAAATTTTACCAGAAGAAATAGCAACAAAACTTTGTCCTAAAGGCTCTCGGCTAGCACATTTATATGGCCTACCAAAAACACATAAAACTAACTTACAAATGCGACCAGTTCTATCGGCAGTGGGATCTTATAACTTTCTTTTGGCAAAATGGCTAGATGACAAGCTCAAACCTTTGGCTATCAATAGTTTTACAATATTAGATATATTAAATTTTAGCGAAGAAATACGCAACGTAAAATTCCGAAAAGGTAGTATTATGGTCTCTTTTGACGTGAGTGCTCTGTTTACCAACGTCCCCCTACTGGAAACAATTGAAATTTTGGTTACGGATGCATTTTCTAACAATTGGTTCAATGAAAAGTATTCCTTGAATTTAACGCCTGATGATCTGCGTGACCTATTATTGATCAGTACCAAAGATCAATTGTTTCAATTCGATGGTGAGCTGTATGAACAGTCAGATGGAGTGGCAATGGGATCACCATTGGGACCTTTGTTAGCTAATGTATTTATGTCCAATATTGAAAAAATTTTATCAGAATCTAATAAATTACCAGAGTTCTACTGGCGCTATGTAGATGACACCTTGGCAATTGTCAACAATAGAAAAGAAGCAGAAAACTTATTATCAATTCTGAATGCAGCACACTCCTCATTAAACTTCACGATTGAGTTAGAGGAAAACAAAAATCTACCTTTTCTTGGAATCAAAATGACCAATACCGGCACAGAAATATCAACAAGTGTACATCGAAAAACAACAAACAAAGGACTTCTTTTACATTATCAGAGTCATGTGGACCAAAGGTATAAAACCGGTATTTTGAAGACAATGCTTCACAGAGCGCATCGTCTTTGTTCCTCTGAAGCTGATTTTAATATTGAATGTAAAGTACTTTTTAACATTTTTAGTAAACTTAAGTATCCGCCCCGTGTTTTTAATTCTATTTTAAATAAAATGCTAAGTAATGATTTTAATTCTCCAGTTTTACCAGACGATAATTTAAAATATGTTAGTATAGTTTTACCTTTTAAAGACCAACATTCATGTGATGAAACAAGAAAAGAACTTTACCGTTTAAATTGTAAAATAAGTGTAAAGTTTAATGCTATTTTTAAAAGTAAGAAGCTCAACGATGACTTGCGTACCCGTGAGGAGAAGCCAGATTTATTAACCCAGCAATGTGTCATATATCATTTTAAATGTGGTCTGTGCGAAGCAGACTATGTTGGCTATACATGCCGGCACTTATATGAACGCATAGATGAACATAACAAAAGTAACCTTGGTACACACGTCCGTCAAGAGCACGGAATATCTACTGATCAATTTGAAAAACATTTTAGAATAATAAAAAAGTGCAAAAATAAATTCGATTGTCTCGTGAATGAAATGCTGGCAATTCAAGAACTGAAACCAACATTAAACGTTCAGGGCGATTCCATCCGGGCCAAAGTTTTCAAATAACTGCATGCATTTCATATCTATAGGCTAGTTACCATAGTTACTGTTGTCACTGATATAGATCTCATATAATTGTAAATATTTTTCATGATGTAACTTTACCCTCAAGGGGCAAACATTTTTATGTATAAATATATCTTAATTAATAATAAAAAACATTCACTTGAGAATGGCTGAAGTCAATCAGTCGAAACGTTGTGCAAATTTAGTTGTGTTGTTATTTTGTACCAAAATTATCACCAAGAAGATTCTGATAAATATTATTATTATTATTATTATTATTATTATTATTATTATTATTATTATTATTATTATTATTATTATTATTATTATTATTATTATTATTATTATTATTATTATTATTATTATTATTTATTATTATTATTATTATTATTATTATTATTATTATTATTATTATTATTATTATTATTATTATTATTATTATTATTATTATTATTATTATTATTATTATTATTATTATTATTATTATTATTATTATTATTATTATTATTATTATTATTATTATTATTATTATTATTATTATTATTATTATTATTATTATTATTATTATTATTATTATTATTATTATTATTATTATTATTATTATTATTATTATTATTATTATTATTATTATTATTATTATTATTATTATTATTATTATTATTATTATTATTATTATTATTATTATTATTATTATTATTATTATTATTATTATTATTATTATTATTATTATTATTATTATTATTATTATTATTATTATTATTATTATTATTATTATTATTATTATTATTATTATTATTATTATTATTATTTATTATTATTATTATTATTATTATTATTATTATTATTATTATTATTATTATTATTATTATTATTATTATTATTATTATTATTATTATTATTATTATTATTATTATTATTATTATTATTATTATTATTATTATTATTATTATTATTATTATTATTATTATTATTATTATTATTATTATTATTATTATTATTATTATTATTATTATTATTATTATTATTATTATTATTATTATTATTATTATTATTATTATTATTATTATTATTATTATTATTATTATTATTATTATTATTATTATTATTATTATTATTATTATTATTATTATTATTATTATTATTATTATTATTATTATTATTATTATTATTATTATTATTATTATTATTATTATTATTATTATTATTATTATTATTATTATTATTATTATTATTATTATTATTATTATTATTATTATTATTATTATTATTATTATTATTATTATTATTATTATTATTATTATTATTATTATTATTATTATTATTATTATTATTATTATTATTATTATTATTATTATTATTATTATTATTATTATTATTATTATTATTATTATTATTATTATTATTATTATTATTATTATTATTATTATTATTATTATTATTATTATTATTATTATTATTATTATTATTATTATTATTATTATTATTATTATTATTATTATTATTATTATTATTATTATTATTATTATTATTATTATTATTACTAGCAATGAGTGTAGTCCATAATGGACCTTCTATGATAAAACTTTCAGATCCCTTATAATTAAACAATTGACTAAGCTGACTATCGCTGTATAATACGGAGTATGAAATCTGGAGGGGAACATGAGACACAATACGCATTGAAACGATGTAGCATTAATCGATACATCTTAATCATTCCTTTAATAAAAATTTAATTTATTTCACATCAATTGAGTCGATTGAAATGTATAATTTAACGTAGCTATATCTACATAGAAAAACTTTATTTTATGTGCTGAAAGGAGGCCAGAACACATTAATTATTATAAATTACAAATACTCAGTCAAATTTCGAAATCTGAAACTATCCATAAAAAATCACTTCAAATCCGATCCGATCCGAAGACCTAAAATATTAACCCGAATCTGACCGGATACGATCGGATCGCGTTCGGTTCGGATTCATAAATCTTTATTGCAATACATACAACACTAATGTGGTGTTCACAAAATAACGCCGTCAAAGTGTGGCCAGTGAAACTCGTGGCATTGCATGCGATACATTCAATATTAAATTAATTTAGCTTCAACAAGACACATGGTCCACTGATTTATGTTATTAACATGAGCAAACGATATCTTTTGTCAATTAAAAATGATTTACTGCTTCATATTAAAAAAAATAAGAAAAATCGTTGATAAAAGGTTGCCGAATGGCGGTTTTCAACTGACGACCCTGAAATTATTATACCAGAGCATTAACCAATCAGCCACTGCGTTACTTACTGATATCAGCGCTTTGACTGACCTTATCAACAAACCTACTGCTTCGACAACGTATTATTGAACAAGGCCGATCCACGCGCGTGTATTGAATTTCAAATTATATATATAATCTGAAAATATTATGATATGATACTATATGAGCCTATATATTTTTGATCTTTGCAATCTCAGCAAGTACGCCTGTGATTTTCATGGCAGTCTATCAAAATACTAAGAGTTCGTTGAAAATAAAATTTTATAAGTAAAAAAAAGGTCTGAAAAATTGGTCTGATAGTGGTTCTTGTTATCAAATTTTCCAGAATAATAGCATCAACATTCTTTTAAAAGGAAATAAAATTCTATAATAAATCGCTATACTAATTCGATATTGATATTATGTTACATCTTGTTGTCAATATTTCTACGCGCTATTTATAATACATTACAGATGTCGAATGAAAGGAAAGACGATTATGAATAAATTAATTATTTTGATAGAAAAACGAAAACAACTCATTTTGCCAGATTCGTGATATGCATATTTATTCAGAATTTATTGAAACGGACGCGATGGTTTATAGAGTTGAAATGTTTAGTGCAGCTTCAAAGATATAAAATACCACAGCCGATGGTAATATTTAAATGCTCATGTTATGATGTCTGACGAAAAGGATAATTTACTATGTAGAAAATGAGTCTACTTTACCATGCATTTGATCACGATATGAAATCATCATTTTTGTCAGAATTATTTCGAATAAAAGACAATCTTTATTTTATTCTTATCGGGCGTACATTCTCCTTCGATAAAATATGGTTGTTAACTTATTATTGATTGGTGTATTAACTCAGAGAACCCGCTATTATGTATTTAAATGTTGTTCGGAGATTATGCCGCTCTTATAGTTTTTATTTGGATCTCATTTGGAAAATGGTAAGTTGTATTTTAATAAATATTGTTTGCTATGATCGATTATTTCATGCAACCTCTTCGCTTTTTATTTTTGTAACACAAGGTTTGTTACACTCATCCAAACTGTATTAACTATTTAAAAATGTTTTTAAATTATGTTTTTGTGCTTTTAAATTCAAAGCAAAATTTTTGAACGCTGAAAATATTATAATTATTATTATTTATCACAAATCATACGCTCAATTCATTTTAACTTTGTTAAATTTGATATACCTGAAATTAACTTTATTAAATGTTGATCAACGATAATAAAAAGACACCGCTATTTTTATTCTCGAAACTGTAGTAACATACTGTGTCTTATTCGTATAGCAAGTCAACAAAATGAAATTTAAATTTTAATCGATGCCTATAATTCCTTCGTTAATTATGGAAGCAAAATCTGAAAATGAAAGCCTGCCTGCTCAAAACCAAATGATTCATGTTTTTATATTAAATAATAAATTATAGAAATACTTTTGTGCAATGCCTTGATTGATTCTAAACTCTGTAATTTTAGACTGTAGACAGATAATCTATTCGAACTTTGAATATTTTTCGAATTAGTCGAACGCCAACGTCATTTTGAAAATTCTTGCAAGTTAATTTGTTTTTATGCCCCGCGATAGATTATTCATTTCAAAACAGATTGTTTGCTCAGTGTTCTCACAAATTATATATCAAATAGCCTTTTTAAAAGTGAAATGTTTATATCTCGATTTTGAGAAAAGTAATGAATGGCATTTTGTTTCATTAATAAATTAAATTAAGACCTAAAGTCTCTTCAATTTTCATAGCGTTTGTGCCGCACTATATGTATTGCTGATATCAACACTACATGAAAGAGGTTTACGTTTCTTTGATTTCAAAAAAATATTTTGTTTGGCCTAGCTATACTGGTAATTCAATGTAATTCAGTATTTCGTATTGTTTTAATTATCATAAAACTGATTCAGTTTCAAGTTTCACTTGTTCAAACAATTTACACGCAGCTTTTAAATTCAAAGCAAAATATTTTTGTTCTGGAGATTTCAATTTGAAATACTGCCCGCTAGATTATCGACCTATGAAATTTTTCAAAATCTCTGAATTTTTTAATGCAAGGATATCAAATAAAATATCAGATGAAGTATATTATTTTAAAACAACGTCATAGACCCATACTTTTCATACAACAAATTTGTTACTGTACACGGTTATCTCGACACAAATGTTTGCATAATTTCCCGACAACGGATTATCCGTATTATATCGCCAGTAAGACGTACATAAGTCGCGGACAGACACAGAAATATCGAAATATAGAAATATCGAAATATTGTGATATATAAACAGACAGTATTATGTATATAAGTGATTATTATTATTATTTTCTTGATATTTTAGTAGCATGGCTTGTAAATGCATGGTATAGAATTGTACATCTTTCATTTCCTGAAATAATTTCGATGACAATTCTGAATCACATTAATATGTATATCACTTAACAGTATTATTTATATTCATAATACTGTATCATATTATCAGATAATTGCACATCTTATGTTATTATATCTTAATAATAATAAAGAGAGAATGGATTCAAATATTGTATAGTTCTTAAGTTATATTATGAGGAAAATGAAAGACAGAGTCACAAGACACATATTCTATCTATCTATTCAATCTATTCTCTGAAGTGTTGACAAAGACGCTGCATGAGGAGGTCCTTTGTGGGACAAATTCGTTCCTTGATTGCTTTTATAGTAATAGTAATATATTAAATCTTCTCAAAATTTCGAGCCTATTAGTTTTATCTCAAATTGTGAGTTTTGAATAGTGATTATCCTACAAATAGAGAACTATGAACTAACCAATCAGATTGCAGGAGCCTTTTAGATTACGATGTCATATTCTATAGATACGTTACAGTATCGTTACCCTAATATAATTGACATATGCTCAGATTTTGTAACATTCTCTACTTAAAAACATACTTGTAATACTACATACATCTGATTTTTGACAATTTAAGCATTGAGCATTCAGTGAATTGCAACATGTTACAGGTATGGGAGTTCTTAAGGACAATTACATTACAACTATATTACAATCAATTACAGTATATTATCTTAAGGACAAGTATATTACAATAACGGCTACGCTTTTGTTGAAGCCAAAAATATAGAAGTATTCTCAAGTACAGGGTCTAACATTAGCTTTTATTTGTTAGAATATTCAGAATGATTTTAAACAGTAAGCAAAAGACACCATTAATATAAAACAAAAATGAGTAATGGAAGACAAATAACCTCTTCTAAGAATCGTTTGTAGTTTCGTATCTTCATTGTTTATGCTTAGAGTCGGGATTAAGCCATCAATAACAAGATTTTTTGTTTATTCCACTTCATTGCAGACCATTGAAATTCCCAGAAACGAAACAGTGGAGTTTGCTGGAACGGCGCGAAACAGTGTACATGACCGAGCATATTGTGTGAAAGTCTAATGTCATTGTAACAATTAGAATCGATCTGATAACATCATGAATTTATCGGAAACCCAATGGACAAAACATTTCCGTGATGACTAGCAATGTCAATTACTTTTATAACTGTGAAAACAAATATAAAAAAATTGATCTTGGATCATTAACAATAGGATATACTTAGTCCTTTCTACTAAAACCATTTTTCATAAATTCTGGATAAAATTGATTTGTATTAATCTAGTGAAACCACATCAACAGAACTGCTTTATTTTGAGATTCACATCGTATGCACTAGGTTGTACCGTGTGCAATGTGGCAATTATCTAGCACACTATAATTGATTATAGACAATTTAAATTAAAAATTGTAATACTTACAACTATCTATATCTATAGATTTCGAAAACATATACTAAATAATCAAGCTAGAATGGAATAATTTATAAACACACACTGAATAATGTTATATATTTATTTTTATGAATTTGATCTTATCGCTATCTTCTGTTTGAAAATCATCTCCGATATGTATCAAGCTCTTTGCAGCATGCATCAGGCAAGTATTGATTGCAAAATAGTTTACAGGGATTTATTACAAAGTCATGTCAAACAGGAGGTCATTCAATTCTGCGAATTTCACGTATATATGGCTAATCAATCTACCTTATTACATGCAGTAACATTTTTCTGAAACATTTTTCATTTAACAAGAATGGAAATTAGTGCACTGAAATTTACGATTATTTGATGAGATTTTAATACAACTTTGAACCGATGAATTTATTTTTTCTATATTTATGGCCTGCCAAATGAAATACGTTGTTTTTTATTTGTTTGATGTATTGTTTGACGGCTGTTACTAACTTGCCATTTTTTATTTTCTAGTTTCTATTAGTTGTAGAATAAGCAGCATAACCCGTTTGAATTAATAGCCTTTATTGTCAAATGGAAAGTTACAAGTTTCTTTACCGGAATCGACTTTGCTAATATTTCCAAAGATACAACCAATCCGAATCATTATTTTATGTATATTCTGATTTGAGGACAAACTGTGTCAACACCATTTGATTTCATATCTCTTTTGGTTATGCTATATAACAAAGCCCTTTTATAAACTGTCATAATTGTAATGAAAGCCATTTTCAAAAAAATAAAATTGGACTAAAATTGAGTTTGGGAAAATACAATAAAATGTTTTATATCATGACCAAGATACCCCTAAATATACTAACATCCCCTATCCCTGTACAGAACTGTATGCTTCTAGATCACCCCCTTTGTGTTTACATTTACTGACAATTTTGCAACAATTTTACGATTATTAGTGTTTTGAAAATAAAGAAAAGAAACTATTTGTAAGAAAAAGAAACTTTTTGCTGTTAATAAATGATTTACTTTTCATCTATATAAATTGATTTGAAAATTGTTCAAAACTACTGAGTAGACATTCCAGAATCATACGTATTTTGATTATTAACTCTTGTACACACCTGTATGATTTAATACCACACCAACTATCCACTAGCAATTTTTTAAGAACTCTATGGATAGCCTCTTAAAAGCAATAAAATGTGAATTCTAGTCATGTCATATATAATAACAGTATGCTGTATAAAAATTACAATTGCTTTATCGGGAAGAAATTAAAAGAGACTACACATTGAAATATATTTATATTTCAAAACAAAGAAAAGTTTATTTATTACAAAAGTCTAGTAGGAACAGTTTTATGAGAAATAAAATACTTAACAACCAAATTTATCATGTCATGTGTATTCTTTTTTTTTTTTTTTTTATTATTATACTTTTTTGTTTTGCATTTAATTATTATAGAAATTAATAAATATGAATGTACATTGTTAAAATAAAAATTTCCAAGAAGTAATTTGTGCAATGACATCGAATGGAAGGTTGATAGAAAATTACGGAAGAACTTGTCGATTGGCCTTCTTGCAAAATAATATATTTTTTTAGAATAAGTTTCAATTCCCTTCTGTTCATGTGTTTCACATGATAATAACTTTTCAAATCATACGGTCCATTGCTCAAAAATGATGGATTGAAACATAATAGTTACAATTTAACTTATCTTCAAGTTACTCTAATATTGTATCGATTAGCAAAGAATAACTATTATTATTATAGTAGGAATTAGTGTGGGTCCATCACTGGACCTTGCGTACGAAAGCTATCATTAAAAAATATAATGTAAATATATATTAAAGAAATATATATATTAAATAATTAAAGAAATATTACATAGAAAATATAATTAAAAAGAAATATTTGATAATTCTACTTGGAATACTAAAAATTTTATTATGATAGTTGATTCTATGTGAACTCTTATCCAATGGGAACACATCAAATTAACCCTTTTGGGGAAATTGAGTGTTCAATCAAATTTAGATATGTCCGATGCACAAAACAATAGTAATTTCCACAGTGTTTCGGGAGATATACCATTATGAAATTTTCTGCCCTAGCATGAATTATCTGTTGTCTTTTTCTTATTATTATCATCATATTCTTAATCGACAACATCATACGAATTTAATTCCTCTCTGTACATATTTTTAATCCCTACGTCGGGGGGCACTTCTTCAATATATCTATTGTACTGGAACATGTCAATTTCAAGGGTTGAATATTTCTGATTCCTGTCAAATTTTACACAATCAATTTTCCTCTTTACTTTGTTTTGCTCATAATGACAGGAATTCTAGTGTCATAATTCTAACTGTCAATTTCATCGTTCTCCCCAATTTCTGAAAATGGGCTGACCCCACCCAAAAAAAGAAGTCCTCCAGGGTTGAATTTTATATTCTAATGATAATAATAATGATAATATGCACACCATTTAAGAGAGTGTTCGATACAGTTATATAGAGCTCTACTTAACTGGATCGAGCAGTCTCTTAAATGGTGTGCATGTTATTATTATTATTATCTTTAGAATATAGTGCAAATATTCTATTATGCATAGTTATATATACAAATGATTTGCATAATATCGAATTTTCAGATACTTGTATTTCTTATTATCATATAATATTAATTATAAAGATAGGAAGAATTCAAATATTATGTCCAGATTCTGTTCGATATAATATATATTTAGCACTATTATTCCTTGCAACCATATTTTAAAAATTTTCACTAATGTCCCCTGTTATTTATGAAAATGATTATCAACATCAAAGATAGGGTGACTTTGGAGGCTCTATAAGGGTATATATAAATTGCTGAGCTGTGCAGAATTAATATTAAATTACTCTGTATTCATCACATATTTACTTGATTGTTATCGAGAAATAAACCATTTCATACATCCCTAAGAAACCTTTTATATATTTCATTGTAGTACTACCATGTAATAAATGCAGATTCTTTCTATAAAACAGTTGTTCCAAAAAATACTATCAAACTATACAATTTATAAGAACTCTACAAAGACGACCATTCACATTTTTAACATCTAGATGACAAAGCTTTTTCTACTATTATTGAAGTGCAATGTCAACAGACAGAGTGATAATTGTCTTTCCGTCTGAATCGACTGAGTGATTTAACACCTTGGGGACATTTAAACTAGAAACGTGATCTTCCAGCATGAAAATGAAAAGCTTTGTTAGTATGGCGTATTGTTTCCGCCAAAAGTAAACGTTCATTTTATGCTACGTTTCTCATTTTATGCTTTGTTTCTCATTAAATGCTTTTATTTTTATTCCTTGTTTCTTATCTTATGCATCGGTCCCCATTTTATGCTCAGTTTCTCATATTATGATTCTTTTCGTTTTTGTCATTCTGTTTCATTTTATGCTTTGTCTCTGATTCTATGCTTCGTTTCTGATTTTATGCTTCGTTTTGTTTTGACATCCTGTTTCTGATTTTATGCTTCGTTTTGTTTTTGACATCTTGTTTCATTTTATACCTCGTTTCTAATTCTTCGTCAATCTTGAGTGGCTTCCCCCTCCATTCCTCCAGCATACTGCTCCCTTTCTTGTGCACAGCAGATTAGTGACGGTAACAGGAAATGGTTGTAAAACCTGAAGGCCGAGATGGAACTAGGCTATAGGTGAACGCTTAGAAATACAATTAAAATCGCTCATATGTTATAGTTTTATTTATTTGGCAAAATAGATACTAATAAGAATTTATTCAATTATCCTCTACTTTTTACTATTTACAGCGAACATTTAGGATTTGAATTCTCTATTGTATAGGTATATATTATTTCTGGAAAAACAATGTCAAAGGAATGTAGAACAGCATTTCAAACAAATATTCATCCAATTTTAACAATAAATTTTGAACATCAAACAATCTTGTTGAAAAAATCTACAGTGACAAATATCAATTGCTGTCTCGATGCTTGCATGAATCCCTGCCTTTTTGACAAATCCCTTCGGTTGCGGATGCGGAGTCCTGATGAATGAATTGCGCACCAATTTCCCTGCCTGCGATTGCCGATTTCTATAGCATCATTGCCGCAAATCTACTATATTTTATAAATATTTTAGCATATCCACATATAGGGTCGTGGCCACAACCATCTACTACGTATACCAATGTATGAAAATAATTAACATAACTATTTGGAAACTCGCTTCATTAATATGTAAATGAATAGGATGTAGACAAAGGCACGTGTATCACTATCCACCAACAATATATGTGGTACATATATATATATATATATATATATATATCAACGACGTATATATCTGTTAAGATCTTACATTCCAATGCTCAACGTAGAGGACCTACGAACATTCCCATACTGAATTAAAATTCAGTGGCCTTTCCTGTGAGGGCCTCCCAGGGGGGGGGGGGTACCTCAATAATTTTGTGATGGGGGTCTGCCATTTTCAAAAATTGAGGAAACATCTAAAGTTTCACTGCAAGTGAGAACAGAGACCCAAAATTTCATGTTTTTACGAGTAAAACAAAGGAAAAGTTCTAAAAATTTCGAAAATCTCTATATTGACACCATAAAATTTTACAAGAATTTGGACAAAGGAACCCCCTAAAAATGGCACGTCTCCGTATAGACAATGTATGGTAGTCCCCCTGGTAGGGACGTTGACAGTTAAAAACATAGTGCTACTATCAGTGAGACAAACATCTCAATAATAGTTACTATTAAGGAAATGAACAAATGCAGCATAACAACATAGACAATTCGATTTTGCTGATTTTTAGACATTACATTTTACACACATAACACATACATAATTGTTGCTATTAATATAGAATGAGCTTACCTTGATTTGAATTGGTTAGTAGCTGCTCAGCCACACGCCTTGATGCTTCGAATCATTCTGGGCCCTTCTTCTGTTTCTGTCTCATCCCACTCGGCCCTTAATTCCGACAGAAATTTGCTGTTACAATCTCTAATCTGCTATGCGCAGAAAAGGGAGCAGCATGTTGGGGGAACGACGGGGGAAACCACTCAAGCTTGACGAAGAATTAGAAACGAAGCACAAAATGAAACAGGATGTCAAAAACAAAACGAAGCATAACATCAGAAACGAAGCATAAAATCAGAGACAATGCATAAAATGAAACAGGATAACAAAAACAAAACATAGCATAAAAGGAGAACAAAGCATAAAATGAGGAACGATGCATAAAATGAGAAACAAAAAATAAAAATCAAAGCATAAAATGAGAAAGGAAGCACAACATGAGAAACGAAGCATAAAATGACGAATAATTCTGGAGGAAATATGTCTCAATATGTTAGGCCTACATAAAATAATTTCGTTTTGAAATAATTTGCTTCCCGTCTGTGGTGAAAATCACAACTATCTGGCTCTATTGTTCATATATCCATAAAATGTAAATAAACATTGATTGTCGGATTATTTGTAGTACAAATTGTTGAAATTGCTTTATGTATGGATTGTTTATATTTGCTTCAGTTTTTGATAATTATAAACGGAGCGCTGCTACCCGGGTGGTGGGATGCAAAATATCTTAAACGGGGATTTGCTATTTTCAGAAATCGATCAGGACTGTAAAATCTCGATTAATTGAGAACAGAGAGGCTATACAATTTTGAAAAATGCAGAAGAATACTTCCAAATTTTTTCTTTTGGCAGTCAGAAGAGAGGTCATCAAACATTTCATGAATGGAAACACCGCCTATGGTGTAATAGTTGTTGAACAGAATTTCCCCTAGCTAACAGAAATATAGTTTATTTCAATGAATTTTATTTCCAGCATATTAAAACTCAAAGAAGAGGTATTTTTAAATTATATTTTAAACATCATATTTCATTGGATATATTTAAAGCACTATTAATAAACTGTGTAGCCTCAGCCCCTTTAGTTTGACACTGATCTTTCAAATTATAAACAACCTAGTAGTGGGGCTCCCTCAAGTAAAAAATTGACAGTTTTGTGCAAATCGTGATACCACCGTGAAAGAAATACCAAACGAAAGCTAATGCAATGCTGTTCATAATTAGCGTGAGACCCCAAAATACTGAACAATGATTTGGAGAAGAAAGTTATGCAATCTTTTACTCTCTGCGGTCGTTTAATAGTGGTATAACAGCTTTTTAAGGACCTCCGAAACTAGCGCATGCGCAATATGAAATTTATTCTACCAGCTGAAATTCTATTATCTATCAAATTTTCAATTTTTATTTTTTTGAAGTGCTTGTATCATCATTAGTTTAAAATCTGGCACTGCTAATGATTCTTGCGAAACAACCTGACTAGATAGATGACCATCATCATCATCCTCATCATCATCATACTTTTCTAAGGACTGATGTATTGCGTATATACTGTAGTTTATAGTTAAGCAATTAAAAAGTAGCTTCTCTGCATCGCACAGCGTAGCGAACGCATAGTTATGTATATCGATATTCATTCGGAATCCAATGTCCTTTTTTGATCGCTTATCACCAAAACTATTTGTTGGGCAATCTGTTTAATTTAATTAATGGATAACCGTATTCACGTTTTTGTAGCAGTTCCTGCTCATTCCAAATGATTGATGTCGATCATCAAAATTGTTGAACAAGAAAATGTAGTATTTGTTATCGGAGGTTCACGTATTCTTGTAGAAGGTTAATTATTATTTCCATCATTTATTTGCCAATTCTTATTGTAAAACCGGAAAATGATAGACAAAGTGGCAAGGGATGGAATAGCAATGGACGTGACGTACTCCAGCTCAGATGTATGATATATAAGGTAAATCTGTATTGCCCAGGCTTCAAGAAGAATGAACCACTTCTATTAATTTCTACTTTTGTTATGGATAACCCTTATGAAAACCATCTAAGATGTGTGATGCTATCAGATATGTATATATAGACATATTAAGAAAGCGTGACATTTAATTAATGGACGTTGCTGTTCAAGTTTAAAAACCCTAAAGAAGGCAACACAGATATTTCAATATTCGAGGTTGTACATTTAATAATTAGCGGGGTTTATCAGCAGAGCTTCCTCATCGATCCGTACGATACGAATTTGTTCATATTGGGTGCATGTATATAGTACTTGATTAAAGTAACGCTTGGAATAAATTTGGACCACGGCTAAATCAAATTTTCCTGGTAGCGATTGTTAGTCAATTTCGAAAATTATTATATGAATGTTTTCGGCTCTCACCAAAACCAGCATGTTTCTTCTTCTCTTTCTTCCAATGGTTTGTTGTGATGTGGTGCAACGCCAGATCTAGATATCTAGGCTAGCTATATGTATTGAATGATTTTTGCTGTATTGCAGATCTATTATCGTAAATTTCACATGAAGGGCTGGTGAAAATCGGGCTGCACAGCTGTTGAAATATTATTGCAACCCAAACTTGACAAAGACATCTCATAACGATCATGACGATATCAGGCCATGTTTTTAGCTACAATTCTAATGGAGTCAAAGAGATTCAAGCAAGAAGGTTGGGTATAGTATCGAATATCTAGCAGCAAAGATAGACATGAAGTAATTTGGCTACATAGAGAAATAAAAGGAGCCGTTATATGAAAAACTATTGACAACCTGACAATATGAATTCTCAGTATATACCAAATAGTATACTGTACTAAAGTTTTCAAGTTTAAGATATACCAACATGTCTTGGTGCTTCGCTACTTTCAAGGCATCGTGTCAACATTTTAGTGCACTTATATATCCATAAGCTAGCTGGGCAATTACTTTCACTTCCTTAGTGTTGATAATAAAAGCAATTAGCAAGCTGGACAACGTCCAAATGAAACAACACACATTCAAAATTAAAGGGAATAAAAAATTTAATCCCAAGTTCTTCACGGTATGGAATAACTTGAGCAGCTATTGTTCTGGCTGAAACCGATGCGACAAAGAGGATAATATTATCAATCTTACAGGGGGTCAAAACTGGTAGAGTTAGTATAAAGAACAACTTGAATGCCCGGGGGATAACTCCAAGTGACGCATTGGTGGGGGGTGCCACTTTGGAAAATTATGAAGTATCCGAAAAGTTCCAAACATCATCTTCAAGAGCTACCCAAATTGCTTTAAAAATTTGAAAATGTTAGCCTGTTAACCATTGTGCTACAAAATACATACATACATATTTTTAATTCTCCTATGTCATTTCTCAACGATCAAAGATGTTTAGCAATTATACTTACTAGTGGTCTTTATTATCAAATTGCTATTACGCGTTAGATGATTGCTATATCTACTTATAGTGTTATTATTTATTTTTTATTATTATGTCGACTGGTGATCAAACATTGTGGGAGACCGTTATAATCGCGACAACAGGAGTCAATCATGGCAATATTTTATCATGCTGTGAAAGGTGTTGAGTGGAGAAAACCCTAATTGGCCAGTTAAGGCAGAGTTTCTTGATTTTATTGTCATGTTGAAGAAAAAATTATCAACCACAAAAATTACAGAATCTGAATGTAATGTTGAGCTTCAAAGTTATAATTTTGATGATGAAACAGTTGAGTCTGGTGCCATTATTTCAAATGAAGACAACCATACAAACACAGTAACCACTCAATTTCAATTAAACACTCAGGTTAGGAATACCCCAAATATTTTTCATGTTGGACCAACTGACAGTGCCGACGATGACGCCAGTTTCGATCTAGACAAGGAAACGTGCAAAGATTTATTGAAAGGAATATGCAAACACACATTATCCGGACGGAAAGATGGTGTGTTTTTAAATTTCCATCCTAAAGTATGCACGTGTCACCTAAAGAATGGTCGATTTAGTGGTGGAGGTAAACTGTCGAAAGACATGTGTCCTAAAGCGCACATATGTATTTGTAAATCTTCTTATCAAAGAAGATCATGTTATGACAATAATTGTCCATCGTTGCATTTAATATTTTTAATTCTCCTATGTCATTTCCCAACGATCCAAGATGTTTAGCAATTATACTTACTAGTGGTCTTTATTATCAAATTGCTATTACGCGTTAGATGATTGCTATATCTACTTATAGTGTTATTATTTATTTTTTATTATTATGTCGACTGGTGATCAAACATTGTGGGAGACCGTTATAATCGCGACAACAGGAGTCAATCATGGCAATATTTTATCATGCTGTGAAAGGTGTTGAGTGAAGAAAACCCTAATTGGCCAGTTAAGGCAGAGTTTCTTGATTTTATTGTCATGTTGAAGAAAAAATTATCAACCACAAAAATTACAGAATCTGAATGTAATGTTGAGCTTCAAAGTTATAATTTTGATGATGAAACAGTTGAGTCTGGTGCCATTATTTCAAATGAAGACAACCATACAAACACAGTAACCACTCAATTTCAATTAAACACTCAGGTTAGGAATACCCCAAATATTTTTCATGTTGGACCAACTGACAGTGCCGACGATGACGCCAGTTTCGATCTAGACAAGGAAACGTGCAAAGATTTATTGAAAGGAATATGCAAACACACATTATCCGGACGGAAAGATGGTGTGTTTTTAAATTTCCATTCTAAAGTATGCACGTGTCACCTAAAGAATGGTCGATTTAGTGGTGGAGGTAAACTGTCGAAAGACATGTGTCCTAAAGCGCACATATGTATTTGTAAATCTTCTTATCAAAGAAGATCATAATATGACAATAATTATCCATCGTTGCATTTAATAGGAACTATTCGCTTTCTTCGGTCTGATCGAATATTTCCCGTTAAACCCCGGGTTAAACCGCAAGAATTAAACAATCAACCTGAAAGGGCTGATACAGGTGCAGACAGATCCAACACAACATCTGCAAATGAAATACGACCAATGGTAACTCAATGGAGACATCTAAATTCTCAAGACACCTGTCAGCTGCCAATTAATTCTCAGATATGCAACCTCCCGTACAGCCTCCTTTTTGTACCCGGTGATGCCACACCCGGTACCTCCAGACTCGATCCACTTTGATCGGATGGAGACCAAAATCAATCAACTAGTACAGCTACTGATCATTGGCCTCAGTCATCTACAACAACCTCATCAAATTCCTCGTTGTTGAAATGTTATTATTTTAATGCCAGATCAATTCAAAATAAATTAGACAGTCTCATTGTCATACTTGATTCTTATGTGTATGACGTCATCTTCATTACGGAAACCTGGTTGTCATCTATTATTCCAGATTCGATGTTGACAATGTCAACTGGATACATTATTGTTAGAAAAGACAGAGGGTCGGATGCCATTGGTGGAGGTGTGATGAATTTGATGATAATTATTCTACAAGGATGTTATTATAAACTAAACTACTTACAGAATCCGATTCCAATATGTTGAATCTGATTCGCCTTTCATTATCCGACTTATCTCGGACCACTATGAAATTATTTCTTGACGATAATAAAAAGAAGAAGATGCAAGCATATCAAAGACATTATGAAATTCAGTTTTATAACTCATAGTCAGCTATATGTAGCATGCTCCAAGGTTATCCATATATAGGTATCCAGTAAATATATAAATTTCCATCAGCGAATCTCACAGTTAAAGAACAAGAATTAATGTACAATAGAATAATTTTGCCACATAAATGTGTAAATATCTCCTATTATTAGTTTAAATATTATTAAATATCTGCTGCTATTAAATGTGTAAATATCATATTATCTGCTATTAATCAGTTTTATGATATTTGTGTTTCTTATTCGAATTATGTAGACCTAGCATGGTATGAATGTATATAGATTTTACCGTTTTAATAATAGGTCCTCATACATCGATCAATAATCTTTAAACAAGTTATTAAAGGACGTTATATAGCCCCCAATGCATGTAGCTAATATGCATGTAGCCTCTACAACACGCATTGCGTGTAACTGGAATTCTAGTGTCAACAAATTGAATACTTTGTTCATCTATATATAAATATCAATGGTATTCTAGTACCACAAACAACTTGGCTTTCAAAGAGTAAAATGACAGTTACAAATTATTTAGATGTTACATTCAATCTTACCAATCGTTCATATCAACCCTATAGAAAGCCCAATGATATACCGTCCTACATCAATGCCAATTCAAATCATCCCCCATCGATAATTAAACAACTACCAAATGCAATTAATAAAAGAATCAGTGATATATCATCTAACAATGAAATTGTTAACAAGTCTAAAACAACGTACGAAAATGCACTGAGGGAAAGTGGACATGATGCAGAGCTTGAATACAGCCATTGTGATAATTCTATACACAACAAAAGGAGAAATAGAAGAAGGCAGGTGATATGGTTCAATCCACCATAAGTTAAAAACGTGCGCACTAACATCCGCAAAAACTTTTCTACACGTAATTGAGAAACATTTCCCAGCGTCTCATAAATTTCACAAAATATTCAATAAGAAAACCATAAAAGTCAGCTACAGCTGTATGGACAACATGGGAAAATTATAAATAACCATAATAAAAAAATTAATAATGACTAACCCAAAAAGAATGAACGTAGCGAGATCTTCTAGTCATTTGCATTTACGCATGTACAGCTTCTATCAACAATATTTTTGTGAAAATAAAACTTTTCAATAACTCACCAGGGCTATACTGTGTTTCATAGCATAGAAACCTATCATTAACATGTTACGACTTTTGTTCTTGTATACCGCTTTGTTAAAATTAGACACGTCGTGAAATATTAGCAAACATTCAAGTTGAAAATACACATTGAAAATATTTATTTCACCTTAAACGAATTATTGACTTGTTTGATAATTTATTTTCATTAAAGTAATTATCCAAGCATTTAAAAACCTAAATCTGTACCGATTTTGACTTCGTAAATTCATGACTCTATATTCATGCACACAAGCTATCAACACAATTCCTTCTCCGCGAATGGCTATGCAAAGACAATATTATCATGAAATGTTGTGTTATTGGCCCCAATAAACAGGGGCATTCGTCTAACCTCTGCTAAAATAATTTTTAATGAAGAACAGAGGCCGTTTGAAAAGGCCTCATCGTTCAAAAAATAACATTATTTACTTCTTGTATCCATGTTATTGAACAAGTCACATTTAAAAATCGCAATATGATTTTTTTTTAACATTTGGAATAAAGTCGTAAAATCCCCTATTAATTACCTGCGAAACTAGAAGTTGGTTATTCTTTGCCTTTTGCAATGATGGTTTGATTTGAAACAATATAAATGATCACATGTACAGAAAGAGATCAAAGCATGGGCATTCGAATCCTATAGTCACGCGCTTCAAAGATATTCTAAAAAATTTACTGTTCCAGAAATTGTCATAAATCCTTACAGTCTTTTTATGACCCCGTACTAAAAAGCCATTGAAGAAGTTGAATTGCAAATGTTTACACTCGCTGAACAATGGTCAACTTATTTAATCAGAAGGTAAAACATCGATTTCTAGATGTATTTTCATGTTAATTTTTCATATTGAAAGTCACGGGATCAATAGCTATAGCAGACATGAAATTATATCGATATTTTATCTCAAAATTGGCATAAATTTACACAAAACAGGTGACAAATTTGCGGCTCAATCGCCAACGTCTTTTGGCGTGGCCATTGGATATACTGGTCTTCTCACCTGGTCATTTAAATGTTTTAAATCCACACACAAACGTAATTTTCCAACAGGTTTAGGTACTACAACTAAAGGGTGGCGCCAATCTATCGGTCTATCGCCGACAGGTTCCCATATCTTCTTTTGAACTAGTTTGTCTATCATTTTTTTTAACATTTTCCCGTTGTGCATATGGTATCGGGCGTGCATTATAAATTGCATATGATTCTGCATCATCTCTTAATTGGATAGACATAGGCTCGCAGTTCGTTGCTTTTAATTCTGTTTCTGAGGAAAATACGTCCCTATATGTTTCCATTAAAATATTTTTGATTTGTAAAATTTCACTTTGCGTTGGATTTTCAGGGTATTTTTCAGCATTGCCATGACAACCAGCAATTTTAAAATTAGGTTCGCTCAATGGTCGAGGAAAGGTGGAGTGAACGATATTCAATTTTTTACAAGACATAAACGAAAGATAAATATGATCAAGATGTTCACAAACAAATACATTGTCACTACATAATTTCCCTAGTTTTATGTCTAGCTTGATAAAACCTCACAATTTTACTTCAGAGCCGTCTATGCCAGAAATTAAATTGTTTGTTTTAGTTAACTTGTCAAATGGTATGTTCAAAGCTTTAATGTGTTGTACAGACGTTACCGAGCCTTGTGCGCCAGTGTCGGCAATAACTTCGCACTTACCCAAATATTTAGTAGACCTGTGACAATAAATGTCAACATCTATTTTTGGATCAGCTTGGCTCGCATTCGCAGCAATCGTAATCCCACTTTGTTTTATCGTTGTGTCGTCAGTACTAGTTGACTTCGAGCGGCATACCTTGGAAAATGGTTTAATTTGTTGCAATTAGTACATGTCTTTCCTTTTGCAGGACATTCCTTTCCTTCATAATGGTGGTATCCACAATTATAGAACATCTCTCTTTATTTGACTTTTCTGTCTTTGGTCTTTCACTGTGCACTTTCATGCGCGATATCGTGGACTCCAATGACTGCATCGCATTTCGACCGATATTCCCTTTCTCTTCATTGCGACATATTTTGAGGGGGTCTCTGTCAATGTGGGATGTGGTGTCTTGGCTAACAGTTTTTGTCTAGTATCATCGTCTCTTATCCCCACTGTTATCAAGGTTCCATCCAAGGTCATATCTTTCAATGCAGCGTCGGTTGCTTTGACGCACAGAGCAGTATAGAAATCGTCAAATGCTTCATTATCTTCTTGACGACGTTGTATAACGTTTAATCGGTCTAATGCCAAATTTATTTTGCTTTTCAGGTATATTTGAATCTTTTCCCAGCAAACACGGAGACGTCTCTGCAACGTCAGGAGACCTCTACGAAGGACCTAGACATTGCCAAAAAACACAGTCAAAATCTCTTCATAAATCCTAAATGATTAAATCAAGCATACAACTCTAAACTTCAAAAGTAATAAATTCGATTAAAATGTCTTGTAGCCTCTGACCTCTGTAACCTTTGTTGAAGGTTGATTGACAGTCTAGACTCCGAGCTACAGACTTTTTGATTATTTGTTGACCAAAAGTTTTCAGCGCAAAAGCAAAAACAATGGGACTGACAGCCATTGGTCGATCTACACAATGGAAGTTACATTGGTAAAGTTGGTAGACTTCAATCAACTTGCACCCACCTTGTATCAGCAAAAAGATTATCGTAACAAAAATGATAACAAACATTTCTACAGTTTACCAGGTCTATTTTTAGCATTTTTGTAGGGATTTTGGCCATGCTTATTGCAAGTGTCTCACTGTCTAGACAAGCAGCATGTCAGAACCTTCTAGAAATTAGCAATCGTTTCGACGGATTTTTCGAGGCAAAATTTGTCAAGTTTAAAAATGATTGAAGAGAAAATAACGGCAAAGTTGTGTCGATAATCATGTTAGCTAAATACTTTCCACTTTTCTTTTAGTTAAAACGTCCAACAGCGTACCAAACAATGCCATTTCGTTGTCAGAGTCGAGGGGACGAATTGACGAGGAATTTAGATTTTGATCCTATATTAAGGTCTGCACGCAGGCTACTTTCCAACATCGATTCAGGAATATACATTATCGCCATGTGAGACACATCATCAACATCTGAATCGAATTTTGACCCTAATTCGGCTTCATAAACAATTGTAATTGAAATAAGATAAAGCAAAAATAATACATTCATGGGGCAAGATGTGGAAATTATTGCGTGAGTCACACTTTCAATGACTGAGGCCTACAGTATTTTTGAATATAGAATCAGATTCATGTACACATTTCTGATCCTACGATCCTGAATGTTATTTTAAAGTGTATATCCCGGATATTGGGATTGCTTCTTTAGATAGAGAAACAAATTTCTATTCGTACATGATCTTCTTGTGTTTTTACTTTGCGCGATCATTTTTCCTTCAAAAATGTTTTTAAAGTGACGATTTTGGATTAATTTTGTGTCTCACTCTTTTTCCTCGAACAGGAACCCGTTTATTTTCAACAAGAGAGTTTACACCGAAAAAACACTAAACTTTTTACTTATTTGTCTCTAAATAGAAAACCACTAAATCAAATGACAATCTGATTTCAGAATAAAATTTTCAACGTTCGGCTGAAGATTTAGCGCTATATTTGATCCAGGGGCGGATCCAGGCTGGTGCAAAAGGAGCGCTCGCACCAGTCAAAACTTTTAAGCTTTGATTGCGCCGCTGTTCTTTTAATAACTTTCTTACATTAATAATACAATAGCTGTGACAAATTCTGTATAGTTTACGTCAAAATTGTTCGTAGTAACGTGAAAGTAGCATTGGTATTGTCATCAGCATCGTGTGATTGGCCTGTTTATGTACAGTGCGTTCTCATATTTCTGCCAATCGGTGATCACAATTTCGCACCCGTCTGATTTCTCGTCCAATAGATTGATTCGCTTTTGCACCAGTAGGATGACGTATCTGTAGCATTCCATTCAAAGTACTCGACTAGTAACCAATCAAAGTGCTCTATCTAGCATTCTAGCAATTTTCGCACCAGTCTGAACCCCTAGAAAAGTGTTAGCAATAAAAAGCATCGCGTGATCTTTTTTTTGTGATGTCTTCGTGTGAAACGAGAAACAATGAAGTTTGAGTTCGCCTCCTTTTGATCACCAAATCAAATCCACAATGGCGACGATAAAATTGTTTTGTTGATGTTATTATAGTATTTTAAATTGTTCTCGATGTGGGAAAGCAATAAGGATGGAAGGGCTGGAATTAGTTTTTCCAGTCGAGATTGTTAAGGACCTTTTTGGAAATGAATGCTGGCCATAACAAGTTAGAAATATGTAAATTCTCGGAGTTTCTATGCAACTATGCAATTTCCATCATCAGAGCTTGCACCGTTGCACGTTCGGCAAATCGTGCCCCAGTCTGGAAGACCTATACTTGAATCTTCATTGACTTTGATTTTGATTTACGTATGTATACAATTATATGTGCTCAATTTTTTATGTTTGTTTTTGTTTACGTTTACCCTATGTTAATTTTCGATTTTGGCATGTTTTAGTAAATTGATTATTCAAAGGCTCCAGCATACATGTTATCTTTCTTGACGACCATCTAAATTATTGATGACTATATTATTCAAGTTAGCCTGGATTTGCCTCCCGAAAGTTGCGATTGATGTCTTCTACAGACTTCTATTTTGAAAAATTTTTCCGGGGAGAATGACCCTGGACTCCCCTAAAAGTACGGGGCTCCACCCCTCTTCACCCAGACTCCGCCCATTTCTTTGCACCAGTCAATTTTTTGGCTGCATCCGCCCCTGATTTGATCAGTATTCAAGATACAATTAAAGAGATATAAGCCCCTAAACTTAAAAGTTTTTGGTTTTGAATTTTTCTCACTCAAGTTCTCACACGATTAACACCTCTTTCCGATTTCGTCTAAGCATAGTTGGCATGGTTGATGCGTATTAAAAATAGTCACATAACTTTAATGACCAGCAGCGATAACCTGCTTAGACGAAGTCGTAAAGAGGTGCTAGTCGCGTTAGGACTTGAGTGAGAAAATTCCAAAACTAAAAACTTTTGACTTTAGATGCTTATATCCAATTACCTGGATCTTGAATATTGATCAAATATACCTCTAATTCTTCAGCTGAACGTTGAAAATTTCATTCCGAAATAGTTTGTCAATTGGTTTAGCGGTTTTTTATTTAAAGACAAATAAGTAAAAAGTTTGTATTTTCCCGTGTAAACTCTCTTGTTGAAAATAATCGGGTTCCTGTTCGAGGAAAAAGAGTGAGACACAAAATCGTAACTTTGATTGCATTTTTGAGGGGAAAATGCTTGCGTAAAGTAAAAGTACAAGAAGAAGATGTACTGATAGAAAATTTTTCTCTATCTTAATAAGCAATCTCCCAATATCCGGGATATACACTTTAACTAATTTGTCTTTTGAGCTTAAGCCCGGTTTTAACTTAACTAGTCTTTCTCATGTGTGTGTGTGTGTGTGTGTGTATAATTTTATTTCGATTCGTAACCAAAATGAGCAAATGCTCGTTTATACATTGATACGAATTTAAAAGTAAGTTATTAATTATAATATTGTAAATTAGTAGATATAATGATAAGGATAATAGTATTAATAATAAAATATAATTTTTATTTTTATTTTATAATTTTATTTTATTTATTTATTTATTTATTTATTTATTTATTTTTTTTTTTTTCGTTTTTTTTTTCGTTTTTTGAACGAGACAAGTTCCATAATTATGCTAATTGTATTATATTTATGAGAAAATGCTAGTGTTTTTGATATATATAACATTATAATCTAACTATCGACAGCTGATTGACATAAACCAATAATTTATTTTCCATTCCAGGGATGTCAAATACGCAAGTTGACTCTTTGAATGTTCTTATTGCTTCCCCACGTATTACTTCCGGGATAAAGTTCCAGACTCTAGTACCCACTGCTACAATCGACCATTTCATCAGGGTTGTTCTGCAAATGGGTGGGATGAGTTTGTTTGGACGGCAAGATGACGTATATTTAGTGTTGGATATCTTGAAGAGGGAGTGTAAAAGTTTTGGAGTTTCTGTTATGAGTGTTTTGTGGATCATATTGGTTAATTTTACTATTCTTCTGACGTGTAAAGATGGAAGACGATATTCTTTACCAGTATTGGGTCGTGTTAGGTGTTTTAGTGATTTTTCTTGAATTCTTTCTAAGTTGAGTCTATCCGTTTGATTAATTCCAAGAAGAAGTAGGCTACAATGTTCTAGGTGAGGACGGATGTATGTCTTGTAAAGTGTATTGGCAAGGTGTGGGTTTAGGGATTTTTTAACCTGTTTGATTTGATATAGGGAGAGATTGGCTTTTCTGATGCAATTGCGAAGATGACATCTCATGTTTAATCTACTGTAAATGTGAGCACCGAGTATCTTTATTATATTGAGCCAAGGTAAGGTTACATCATCGATTGTAATGTCTTTGTTATGTATTTGATTAGTACTTAGAAGATTTGCGCTCGTAACGTGAATGTCGGGTTCTGGAATGTGAGTGATTAGTAGGCATTGAGTTTTTGAGGGGTTCAGTTTTAGGCAATTCAGCTGGAACCATTGGTGCACTTTTTCCAAGTCTTTGTTGAGGTGTTGGACAGCAGTGTTTTTGTGGTTGGAGGAATAGTATAGCGTTGTATCATCTGCGTATCGTATGATGGAAGAGGTTATTGGAAGAAATGAAAAGTCTGCTACGTAGATATTAAATAGTAGTGGTGATATTATCGATCCTTGTGGGACTCCCCGAGGGCAGGAGAAGGGCGAGGAAGTCTGACTTTCAACTCTGATAGATTGTGTTCTTCCACTTAGGTAATTGTTGATTAAGTTACAACTTGATGGATTTACACCGTAAGCTCTCAATTTTTCCATCAGAAGTTTATGGTGTACCATATCAAATGCCTTGGAGAGAAGATTTTCTCGAATGCTTTGGAGATATGAGTGAGGATGGTAATTTGTCGATAATTTTCTTTATTTGATGGATCGTTTTTTTTGTATATTGGTGAGACTATGCCATGTTTCCAGGCTTTTGGTATTTCATTTCATGTGAGTATCCTTCTTTTCAATTTTAGACAAATCAATATATAAATATGCTCATATGTTGAAGGACGTATTTACAAAGAGACAGGTAAAAATATTCGATGTCGTAGAGCTTCATTTCCTTTACGAGTAAATGAAACTCTCCTTTCTCTTTCCTGTCTTCAAATAGTCTCCGGACCCAGAAACGTTTACTGTATTTTCCTGCATATACTCTACGTCTTCTGAGCAGAAACATTTGAATAATTTGCGTCGTGCTAGCAATACAACTTCCAAATTGACTGGTGCCATGATGGATTTTCATGAAATGTCGAATTTGGCACATGAAACAAAATTTATGTGGAAATGAACAAGCGAAACTTTCGTCGCGAAAGTAGAGGCGAAATTTTTGCTGCAGCGAAATTTTCACCTTGTGGAAACCCGGCTTTGCTCTGACTTATATGGAATTCTATTATTTTTCAGAGATATAACGACGATGCTAGCAAATACAAGGTCAATATACAATATCAAGAAGTTGGATAAACTATACAGAATATATTTATGATGATGAATGGATTGAGTATTCCGAAACATATTATATACTAGGACGATCATGTCCACTTCAAATTTGTTGGAACATTCTGCAACGAACTAAGAAGACTACATTATCTATAAAATACAGTATAGGTTATCTTTGATAATTAAATAATTTATTAAAGTGCTATGAAATGAAAAAATGGGTATTGAGGTTTTTAAAGATTATGAATCTGCATGTTTGACATAGTGCCATGGCAATATTTTTTTATGAAAATTAGAAGTAAAATGTATCTTTTTCGCATCGCAAACATGGTGCATTTTGCACTAATTTGGGGACAAGCACCTGGGCACTAATTTAGATGTCGTGACGTCAACAGGTTTATTGAAGAAATTGCAATAACGTGCCACAAGCAAACTGAAAGAGAAAGGTGTATCTGGACCAAGTTTTTACCTGCTTTAAACTTTAAAATATATGATTATATAAACATTAAACAAAAGTGTGATATTGATTTTAGTGGAACAACAAAGTTGTTTATATTCAAATTGTCAACTCTCGAGTGAAGAAGAATGTTATTACAACAGTTGCTGCTCGTAGCACATCAACTCCGTCCCTTCCTCCTCAATTTCACTGCGTTAGCGCGTTCTCATGACTTTATGTTCTTTCTCAAACTGACAATTCACGCAACTACATCCATCACGTTCAACTACATTCGCGTATTGGGTTGTACGGAAAAGGAATCAAAGGAATGGGTTGTAATATAGGGATTGGTCATTGGCAGACATGATGTTTTGGTGGTAACTCCTGATTTAAAATGCTCTTGAACTTTTTTGGTATTGGTCGTCACTTTCTAATTTAATTCAACAAAGATTGACTAGGTCTACAAATTATTATTATTTACTTTGTTAGTTAACGGTTATGTGTTTGAAATTGAAGTAGATTAATTAGTTATGGAAGTTGCATATTACGATACCCATCAAACCATCATAGCAAATATATTGACATGGAGGTGAGCCCTTGATAATGTATGAGTGTGTCTGTACACTTCAGTTGTGAAAATGCAGTGTTCTTAGAACAGTGTGACTACTAGAAATTATAATGGAAATGTACTAAATAGTATACAGTACATGGTAATTATAAGTATATAATGGACTTTCTTGGCTAGAGCAGTGTCTGAAAGTGAATATCAGTTGCTTTTTCCTTAATAGTAGCCTACTATTATCGGAATTCGTGGGGAAATAACCCTTGATGCTGCATGACAGTAGGAATGTGTCTGTTATGGTTGGGTATGACCGTATAAGGCTGTACGCCTAGAAGAATGTTACTGATAATTTAAATATGTTTTTTCTATCCGATTGTTGTATATGAATGAGTGTACGAAGTTAATGTATAGCTACAGCAAATAAATTTATATCATAGATACGACATAAGACATTATTCATAGATACTGGGCAAAAGACTAGATGTTATGCAAGCCGAATACCAATCTGCCTTACGCAGTTTGCAATGAGAAAATGTAGAATTGGAGGAGGACACATAAGCTAGTGTCCTCCCTGAGATGATCACTGTGAACTACTCAACAAAGACCAAAATAACTCCTATAGCCCCAGTCATGTCATGGATAATGCCATGTGGGAGGATATCACCGCTCACCAATATGTCATATCTGACACATAATTCTAAAGTAGCAAATTGAACAAATGTAAAACAATTTAAACGTCCACCAACTCAAAGTAGGAACCTGATATTGGGTCCAGCTGATTACCGAACGTCTAGGATATGAACGCCTCAAATAATGACCACCTGTCTACAGTACCCAATACTAGTACTCCAAAGGCAATATATAATTAGTTAACACATCAATGCTAAATACTAAACATAATTCCAACGTTCAGAACAGTGAATGACAACGAATGACGCACACTTCGAAACAGGCATTATATCAAGATAAAATTTAAAAATTCATATACAAATATGATGGATTAACAATATAAATATGTAACATTACACAGAACAGCAGTGTAGTGGCACAAAGAACCAATTAAATCTACACCAAAGGGCGTAGCTGGAGCTAGACAAATAAAGATCATCAGCTGATTTCTCTATAACCAAGTAAAGACCCTAGAACATAAATTAGAAATTAATAAATCAGCAATAATAACATCCAGAAAACAACCAGAAAATCAGTAGGCGCACTCAAGCACTCAAGCACCAATATAAAGAACGAGACAGGAGTAGGGGAGCGGTAATATTGTAGTGGCTTGCGTTAGACGTGTTATGGTCATTTAAATTGTCAAATGTTTATCTCTACACAGGGAAAACGCAGTTCTTAGTTTGAGTAAAAATTTGCTTAATTTAAGTACTGAAGTACTTGAAATGAGTAATTTATTCTATGTCCAACTTCCGGCGTTTTTTTACTAGGTAAGACCAGCATTCTTGGTGAGATTATTCTACTAAGTACATTTTTACTCAAAACAAGAACGAAATAATCAGAGATATATTTTCAAATCAAGCAATTTTTACTCAAATTAAGCATTATTATTAGTAATTATTGATCAAATTGAGCATTATTTTCTTGAAACCTTACAAATATAAGTAATATATTCTCAAATCAAGACAGGAATTGCTAATGACAGTAGCAGTTAGTGATCAAATTGAGCATTATTGTCTAGATATTCTAGAAATTTTGCATCAAATCATGCAATTCTAAATAAACAAGCATAATAAAGTTATAATAAATGTAAATCAAACAATGTAAACAGAGCACAGTAAACGTCCAACGTATTGTTATTACTACTAACTCCAAATGTATCACAATTACAAATGTATTAGCAGAATCAACTACAGTCTAAATCTCAGTCACTCTAAGTTCTTTACTCTCCCTTTTGACCGTCTTTTTGATAAATCAGAAAATGTATTATTCATACAACTATAATGATGATTGGTATACCCAAACAGTAGCAACATTTAAGTATTGAAATATACCAAACTTGAAATATTTATTCAAGGCATCTGATCATAACCAAAACGTTTGTGTGCTATACTCTGTAAGTCCATATTATGCCACAGAGTGTCAATGTCAAATGTCATCAATATCCATCTTCAATCTTTATCCAGAATAAAATTATTAGATATATTTATGGGCGTTGTATAGCAAAATTCTGGATGAAAAACTAATATCAGAAACCTTTTTGTTCAATTTTATATCCAAGTATGGTAATAGATGAAATCAGAGCACAATCCAAGTAAGTATCGTTCCAGTGGCAACTGCAAAAAAAAACAGAGTGGGTATCATCAATAGAGCACTGTTGTTGACAAATTGTTAAGAAAAAGAATGAAGTTGAATAACGTCAATGATTATCAGGCAAATAATATGTAAATAATCATTAATTGTCTATTATGGAATGAATTTAGGGTATAACTGGAAATCTTCTCATTCTTGTTGAAGAGATTGTTTAAAAAAAGGGAATAGTTTTGAGGAACAATACATTTTATTGTTTGAATTGCCATGAAAAGAAGTTAGCCAACTTCTCTTTAGTTGTCCAATACCAGGAATGGACCCTACTAAATCATTACATAAAGTTAGAGGAGAAGGCACAGATATTTTCCAAACGGGTAAGCACTTTTTTGATCATATGCATTACACACAGTTGAATGGATCAGTAGAAAAGCTTATCATTCAAATGGTTATTTATAATGATCATAATGATCAAAGCAATATAATTCCAACGAATTTGAATGAATTCAAAACCGTACAGAGAAAAATCACTTTTAAGGCATGTCAATTTGCAATATGTGAAAACCAAGCAATATATCGAAAACATGCTTTCTGCAGTTTCATCTGTCTTGGAGTTGCAACTTAAAAACTCGGCGATCTGTTGAACATTGATTGATTCACTTGAAATCACTTATTTAATCTCATCAATCAATTCTACGACGATTGCTCGAGAGCTGGAAACAAATGCTCTAATACTTAGAAAACAAATCACTGCCATACCAGCTTGGAGGTTTTTTCTGGAATCATAGGGTCTATGAACTAACGTATGATTCTCAGCCCAATAAATTCCCATGGGTTTGGGATATAATTTATGAAATATGTTGTATTATCATTGAGAAGATAGTCATTGTGGCGGGTGATAACTATGACGTGTTTGGCGAAGAAATGTGATTTTGGACAATTGATGTTCTGTGATTTTGTGTGAATCAGGGTGTGAATAATTTACCAATTTTATATAGCTGTTATGTTCAATGAGAGGAAAATCACACATAAGTTCACACACCGTATGGTTTCAGAAACAAAACAGTGTTACTGTACTATATAATTGCTGAGTTCTAAAGAACATTGAATTATTTATGCATGAGATACAGAATAATCCAGCAGTTACCATAAGAAGATTTATGTAAAAATTTGTATCAGTCGTTCAGATGTACTAATATAATATCAAAAATTGATATAATTACAAATATAATATAATGATGCTAATTATATATGGGCCTACTACCTGGTGTAATTCTATTGGGATCAATCTTATGATTGAATGTTTATGAATCGCAAATCCATTATACTGTACAGTAAAACCTGTATATAACAGCCAACTACGAGATCTAGAGAATTGACCGTTAAAGGTAGGTGGTGTTTATATACAGGGCTGATTTAATAGAAAATACTATACTATACACTGCTAGAGTGACCACTGTAGACACGTAGCAGAGGTATATAGATGACCGTTATAACATGTTTGACTGTAAAGTATTTGCAATTTATTTTGCATACATTCATGAAATGATTGCTGAAAATGCTTATGCAGGGACGCACAGTGCAACTTTAAAAGGTACACTATGTTGCTACTTGGTATAATGTTTATGTATCGCAAATCCATATACAGTAAAACCTGTATATAAAAGTTAACTACGAGATCTGGAGAATTGACCGATATATGTATGTGATCTTTATATACAGGACTGATTAAATAGAAAAAACCTAATTAGACCTTGCAAGAGTGAGTGACCACTGTAGACACGTAGCTGAGGTATAGAGGTGGCAGTAATAACAGGTTTGACTGTAGAGTATTTGCAATTTATTTTGTATACATTCATGAAATGGTTGCTGAAAATGTTTATGCAAGGACACACAGTGGAACTTTAAAGGTACACTATGTTGCCACCTGGTATTGACATGAAACGGCTTAATAGTTATATTTCGGAAGCTGAACATTTTGTTTGTAAAGCTACAGCTACCAGTAGGATACATGAGAAAATTTCACACTGATTTATCATGATTTACATCTTGAAATGTTTTTTGATTGATGAAAGTCCACATGTTATCATAGTTTTCAAGTTCTATTATTTGGAATCATTAATTTACAAATAGATTATTTTGAAGGTAATTGTTATTGTAATCATATAAAAGTAATTTGCCTTAGAAATTTTGAAATAAAAATAAAACAATTATTGAATTAAGATTTGCATAATACTGAGAATAATTAAGACCTCAGTCTAAGTTATCTGCTTTAATATTCATTCAACAATTGCTTAATACGTACATGCCTCGATTAAAGATACATCGATCTTACTATTTATAATCTCTTTTAATGTTTAAATGAGACACAATCTTGCTATAGGTACAAAGGCTTAATATTTAAAATGTTTTACGTACACACCTTTGCTGCTGTAGGTACAAAGGCCTCACATTTAAAATGTTTTACGTACATACCTCTGCTATAGGTACACATGCTTAATATTCAATATGTTTTATGTAATGCCCCAGCTCTAGGTACACAGGCTTAATATTTAAAATGTTTTACGTACACACCCTTGCTGTAGGTACAAAGGCCTCATATGTAAAATGTTTTACGTACATACCCTTACTATAGGTACACAGGCTTAATATTCAATATGTTTTATGTAATGCCCCAGCTCTAGGTACATTCTCTTATATTCAAATTGTTTTACATACACACCCTTGATATAGGTACACAGGCTTGATATTCAAAATGTTTTACTTAAACACCCTTGTTATAGGTACACAGGCTTAATATTTAAAATGTTTTACGTACACACCCTTGCTGTAGGTACAGATGCTTGATATTGAAAAGGTTTTATGGAATGCCCCAGCCCTAGGTACATTCTCTTACATTTGAAATGTTTCACGAACACGCTCTTAATATATTTTTTTTTTTACGTAAATGACTGCTATACATACATACACGCTCTTGATATTTTAAGCTGTCATTTTCTGCACACTTGCGGAATCTATTTTATCCGCTCAGAAAAATGTTGTACATTTACATGCAAGAATGTATGAAATGAATAAAACTGGATTTTTGAAAGGTTTAGCGTACAATAAAATTTATCAAAACAAGAAGCAGCACAGAAATGACCCTCAACCTTAGTCAAGACTCATTATTTTGAACAAGACAAACTCAATTAAAAAGTGTACGCAAAACAAGGTTAACACATATATACTTAGGCCTAGGCCTATAGCTTCTCAGAACGAGAATACAGTTGTGCATCAATCCAACATATTCCTTCTGATTATTGTATTATTCACGTCATTATCGATAAAATTGAAGCTTGTTGACGTTTAAGCAGAAGCAAATCTTCCGCAATCACTGGCAAATACTGACCTGTTCTTGGAGTTATGTGGAGAGCCATCCATCATGAAGTTAGCAAGAACAGTAAAACCGTTGCAGCTTCATAACATGCTTTTCAACGATATCAAGAGAATTGCTGATTGCATCGTAGAACCAAAAGAACGACTGTTGATCTTCACAAAGTATAAACCATGCAGCAGATAGATGTGATTTTGAGCAATTCAAAGTAGACCATGATCCATTCGAAGAAATGAAATAGATGGTCTACATAAATGCGTTTATTGATCGTAAAGTTAGCAAGGAACTGCTTGATTTCTTGCGTTTCACACCAACAGCGACATTTGACGATCTCAAAGAAAGAGTGAGACAATACAAGCAGACGTCAGAGTTCCTCAACCGTGGCGATGACAACAAAGCTGTGTTTCAGACGAATGGCGTGACCAACCAATGATGTACATTCAAGACAGACATCAGAGTGTAGAAATTGTGGTACAAGTCACCCCCCAAGACGATGTCCTTCACATGGAAAAGAATGCCACGGGTGTAGGAATCAAGGACATTTGAAGAGGTATTGTAGATATAAAACTACTAATAGTAATGTAACTTTCGAACATAATGTAAACTCAGAAAATAACTTCGTTAACGAGCAAGAACAATATTTTATCGGTAATATTGACGACGAAGTCGTGAATAGTATGGAATCAATCATGGAGATGGTTTAAATAAACGGAATTAAAGTAACTATGCAACACGACACTGGTGCATCATGCACAATTATATCCTCTGTCTTGTGGCATGAGATCGGTTCGCCTGATCTTAAATTATCTAAACGTAAATTAAATAGTTATGATAATCGTGGTCTTAAAGTATTAGGGGAATGTTTATTAACAATAATTAGAGAGGGGGTACCCTTACCCATAAATGTACAAATAGTTGACTCTTCACGTAAATACGGTTTATTTGTAAGAGATATTTTGAAACTTTCGCATGTTGGTTATATTGAAATCTCTACTGAGTATTTACCTGTTGTTAGGGGTATTATGGCCACGATGAAACTCAAAACAACTGCCAAACCAAAATTTTGTAACGCGCGACCGGTTCCATTGCCGCTACAGGCTGCTGCGACCAAAGAACTTGAGCGTCTGCAAGCCATGGGCGTTATCGTGCCTTTGAAAACTGGTGTGTGGAATCAATCATTAATCAGAAAATGCCTCCCCGATTGTTTGGGTAAAAAAGTCTAATGGTGACGTCCGTATGTGTGCTGATTTCAGTGTACACGTGAACGGTAAAATTCTTAGTGATTCTTATCCCATTCCTAATATGGAAACAATTTTTGCAAATCTAAACGGTGCCAAATATTTCGCAAAAATCGATTTAAAATCTGCGTACTGGCAAATAGCGATCGACGAAGAGGCACAATATATTTCAACATTGAATACTCATAGAGGTTTGTTTAAAGTTACACGTCTTCAAATGGGCATGAAAAATAGTTCTTCCATTTTTCAACAAGCAATTGAACAAATTTTCACTGGACTAAAAGGCATCATCCCTTATCAGGATGAGATTTTGATATACGCGGCAAACGAAGATTCCTTAAACAAGCGCTTATATAAATGCAGTCATGGAACGATTTAAACACCGACGTTTGTCTATCAATAAAGAAAAATGTGTTCAAAAAATGGAAGATATTTCATTCTTAGGCTTCAAAATAAGCGCCAGTGGCATAGGGCCAGATCCAAAATTAGTTGAAACAATTATCTCTATTGCTCCGCCCACCTCACGTGATATAGTAGCCTCGTTTGTGGGGTTGGTCAGTGCTTTTGGACGTTTTGTTCACAATTTTGCAGAAAAACTAAAACCGTTAAACGAGTTACGTAAAAAAGACAGCGCTTTCAAATGGACTGACGCTGCGCAACAAGCTTTTATCAATCTAAAACAAGAGCTTTCTTCAAAGCCACTTGTACAGCTTTATTCTTTATCCAAGGATGTTACATTAACTACTGATGCCTCAGGTAATGCAATCGCAGGCATTTTAACGCTAGACGAAAAACCTGTTCTTATCGTGTCTAAAACTCTGTCGAGTGCTGAACGAAACTACTCCTCCACAGAACGTGAGGCGTTTGCTATTGTTTGGTGTTGTGAACGTCTTCGGCATTTTTTGTTAGGTCGTCGTTTCTCGATCATTACTGATCATCAAGCGCTAGTCTTTTTATTTGGCGAAAATAAAGCCATTCCAAAAACTGCATCAGCCCGAGTTTGTCGATGGGCAATTAAGTTAATGTCTTTTGATTTCGACTTAAAACATCGCCCAGGCAGTCTAATTTCACATGCTGATGCGCTATCGCGTTTATCCCGAACCACAGTTTCACGTGAAGACGTTATCGCTAACATAAATGTTGCCACTTCCTCTGCATTTTTCGATCCTGTTCTTGACGTGGCCACTGTCAAATCAGCCACTGATTGTTACCCTTTAGCAAAGGATGCTATCTCTCGTGTTGTTTCAGGCCGCTGGGTGAATGTTTTTCAAGCCGAACAGCCATTTGCAAAAGTGCGTGATGATTTAACTGTTGAAAATGTTATACTTCAAATCATCCCCTTTCATCCCTTTAAAACTCCGCCCAATTGTACTTCTGAAGGTGCATTCCACTCACCAAAGTATAAATGCCACTACTCGTTTTCTATTGCAATGTGCCTGGTGGCCAGGAATATTTCGTGATGTAGACCGTTATGTGTCTGATTGTTCAAAGTGTTCTGAAATACGTCCTGTGTGAGATCGTTCTGTCCATAGTTGGCCTGAAGCGTCCCCTTGGGAGCTTGTTCACATGGATTTCGCCCATATTACTGACATAGGGAACATCTCAATTGTCGCCGACGCCGATAGTGGCTGGATTGAGGCCTTTAAATGTGCTGATCGGGCTACGTCAACCGTCATTCGCATTCTCGCGCAGATTTTTTCTCGTTTCGGAATTCCAAAAAGCTTTGTTTCAGATAATGCAAAGGAATTCATTAATGATGATATCGTTCAATGGTTGGTCACTTCAGGCTCCTCTAAAATTGAATCCTCTGTTTATTTTCCCCGAGCTAATGGTCTTGCAGAACGCTCAGTTCAAACAGTCAAAATAGTCATGAAGGCTTGGAATACCAGTTTGCGTATCTCTTTTGAATTATTTTTATATCGTATCTTACTGGTTCACCGTGCCACATCCCTAGCGAAGGGGAAGACTCCTGCAGAGATTTTAACAGGCCGCCAGCTTCGAGTTCCTTTCTTTGCTGATTTTGCTATTGGAGATACTGTTATGTATAAACCGGTTAGTAACAAGGCTGCTCAGCCTGCAGAATATATTGTAGCTAAAGGTAACAATACTGCGTGGTTAACCACTGACGGCAGAACTGTCTTAGCTTCTCGTTCTAAATTTGGACGATCAGGTAGCGATAAAAATAATGTAAATACAGAGACATCGTCGTCTCCCGATATAGCTAATCCTATTATACCTGGTACATCATCTGTGGATCGTTCTGCATCTGAACAAAAGACAGCGGTTCGCCGTTCAAATCGTAAATCTCAACCACCGGATAGGTTAGGATATATTTAGATTTAATGATATTTTATTGATATTATAATCTACTATATTCACACAAAGTAAAAAATTATATGAAAATTATTATTCGGCTAATTTTATTAATTCTGTTTTATAATTATTTTCCTATTATCGAACTAAAAGGGGGAAGTTGTAGTATTTTCAATATATGTGTTATATGTTAAATCTGCCATGTCACGATGACGTAATTATTTCTCAAATGTAATGTTATGCTATCATGTTCGTTGACCTTCTGTTATTGTAAAATATGCTGAATCACAATGATGTGTATACATAAACCAGTTACGCAATTATATACCTAGATGATTCTGTAAAATTAGTCAGCAAATTATAAAATTGTATATATATGTAGGATTTGAAATCAATAAACACTTTTCAGTTACAGCAGATTCAATGTCTCGTCTCTGACTGTATTCCTTGCGAAACCACAATATGCAGCATACACAGAATTACCAAAACATCAATTCAAGAACACGGTCATCAAACAATTATTATTGGAAGAAAACCGATCATAAAAAGTTTTAGTAAACGCAAACATATCGACATTTAAAATCAATTGCAATTCTTAAAAGCTAGTAAATAAAACATTCTAACAAACAATCTATTGAACCTGTAAATATTCGATAGACATCAAGAAGTGATAGTGACAATCTCACAATGTAAAACAAGTTTTGTAATCAGTAATTTGAACCCTCATGTATGTACACTTATATGTCTTTAATAAACTACATTCTATTCTAATCATTTGCATTGACTGAGGTTTTCCGTAGGGTGGTACCTTACCACTTTGTCTCCTTTAACAGGGGCTCTCCCCTGTGAGGCTAAAGGGATCTATCAATCCCTTATTGTTTGATATAACTAGTTACATCGACAAAACAGCACTCCAAACAGGCAATCAAACACCATTTGCAAATTAAAGTTGGTAAAATATATATTATAACTGTAGGCCTATATTATCTGATATATGATGGAATGACTATACAGAATTACTGACATTTGAAAGACAGATTATTAATGTAAATATAATAACAGGAATAAAATTAACAGTGAGATATGATTTAAACCATCTTTTATTGTTGATATATTGGATTGTATCTGTTCTAAATTGGAAAGTATGCCTATGCATTAGTTGAGCAGAGGTATAGTATAGCATATCGCAAAGTTTGACAATATTAACTCTTCGCTGTAATGCAATTTAAAAATTGAAATGTCAGACTCAAGAAGAAGGGACACTTTGTAGCCTAAGTAAAGCTTTACCCAAGTAAAGCTTGGCATAGCATCGCAGAAGTCCACTTTCTTCTCTGAATCGAACGTTAAAGAGACCTTCATTAAGGAAAGAAATATTAGGAAAAGCAATGATTTGTCTAAATTTAATCTCATTCCCCCATTATTTGATTTGATTTATTTCATCAACTTTCAATTGTTGACAGGCAAATACAGGAGGGCTTGTAACCCTCGCTTACATACAGCCTAATGGTTTGATAATTCTAAGTTTACATTCTAAGTTTACAGATATATGATGTGTAATCTATTAGAAAACTTTACAAAGCGAATTAACATTGTATTTCTTTAAATTAAATTTAAAACTAGCCAGTGTGTTCGATGAAACTATGTCTGACGACAGTTTATTCCACCATGGAGTAACTCGATAACAAAATTGATGTTGTACACTTTGTAGACGTGGTATCTGAGGGACAATAAAGTTTGAATTGATGACCACACATCGAATATTTATTTGTGTCATACTTGAAGCTCAAGCCTTCCATACATAAATCCACAAGATTGTGGGTTATCTTATACAATAATTGTGGGTTATATCTTATCTTATGCTCGACACCTTCCGCAATTTGCCAGCCTTTTGACCATGTGCTACCTGGATTCCCAATGCCCCATTCTGTCTACCACCCAGCTGCTCTCTCCCCTGAGAAAATGTTGGGAATTTTTTACCCGACATGACTGACTTCAGTTGGAGGAAACATACCAAAAACTGATAAAAATTAATATTCACTTACAAAGTCATACCCCCAATAACACTAAACGTTCAGAAATTAATGACCCAAGCAGAATCGTTGATAATGCCTTGACAATATCTCGGTAAGAAAGAGGAATGGAGCTTTACTAGAAATAGACCGTTACTTACTCGTTCTTTGGGGGACATGTCGTTGCGAAGAAACTCGTTGCGAAGAATTTTCTTCGCAACGACTGTTCTTCGCAATGAGTTTCTTCGCAATGAGTTTCTTCGCAACGACGAGAGCTCAATTTTCTTCAAAATGAGTTTCTTCGCAATGAGTTTCTTCGCAATGAGTTTCTTCGCTATGAGTTTCTTCGAAATGACTATTCTTCGCAACGACTAATCTTCGCAATGAGTTTCTTCGCAATGAGTTTCTTCGCAACGACATGAGCCCTATTTTCTTCGCAACGACTATTCTTCGTAAAGATTTTCTTCATAGTGACACATAGTGCTCTGTTACGCAATCGTCAATGTAGCGATCATCACGTAGTCACCTTCCAGAATTTGTGAACGTCATCTCTCGACTAACTCCCAGGCTCTTCATTAAGTACATTAGGAGGAGTAGAAATGGACTGTAAATGGTTAAAGAATTGCATTTATTTATGTTAACGATGTTTTGGATTATCGTATTTTCAGAAATAATAATCAGTTACACGAGAATTAAACATATCCTCTGGCTGAAATATAGAAATGTCAATTTGTAACATATATTATCTCAAAGGCAATCTGTAACATATCTCAAAGGCAATCCCAAAAGATATACATATATAATGTGCCTAATATGCAATAGCGATAGACAATTTATTTGTGTTATATCCAGCTTGCTAAGATATCCGGATTTTTAATCTTTGATTGGGAAGGAAACTATGATGAATCACTTTTTCAAGCTCAACTTTAATTATGCTCATTAATAATTTCATACACAAGACAAGATTTTCACTGCTTAGCTCGGCTCCAGTGTGGTTACTAATCATTACCATTGTATGTTTTAATATATATGTTGTCTTGATGTTATATAAAGAGTTGATATCTGATGTCGTGTATGTGATGGAGTGGCTGAACGAGTGTGGTTTCTGTAAGATATTGTTGTCGTTATTATTATAAGTAGCTGCTAATAAACCATAGTAAAAAAGAGATGTTGTAAATGAGAGTTGAGAGAGTCACTCGAAGACAGTGATTGAAGAAGGAACTACATTCATATTTATGTAAAGAAGAAGCGTTCTCATTTTTTGTCTCTCTCACACTGACTCTACAGTCTTACAACCATCATTCGATTCCGGTTTTCTGTAGCCGTCTGAACCGGTGTAAGTTCGAGTCTGCTAGAAGATTGTGCTAATTCATATATGGTGCCCTTGAAAAGTATATATATGCAATCGAAAATGTAAATGAATTGATAACAGTTTTAGTTCCCAATGCCAGAAATATTAACAACCATGCATCATGGATATGCTGACTAAATAAAATAACACTGAATGCCAGTAAGCTAAATTCAAAGCAATCCTCTGGATCAGCTAAAATTATCATGCAATGTATATATTGATTATTTTTACTATCCTTTGCGAGTTACATATTTTGAAAATTTCCCTTGAAATATCAATAAATATTACCCATTGACTGACGGTCAGCAGACACCATGTCAATTAATTCCTATTAAAACCCCGTATGGTCCTGCATGGGCTGGGACAAACTTCCAATCATTGTCAATCCTGTATTCTATTCCAGAAATATACTTTCTTACAAATCCAACTATATCCTAGAATATTGAGGATTACTCTCCGCTTTCGATACTGCTACAAATGTATATTAACTTTTTGATACTATATGTAGCCCTACTATATGCCTACTATACTACTAACTCTCCATATTGTGAAGAGAAAAGTGAATATAACATGAGTTATGATGCTGTCAATATTTTCAGACATTACTAATTGCATACAAATTAATGATTATTAAAAAAGTTTATATCAAATAAATGATTATCTGTAGTCTGTAAATTTGGTAATTATATCTATGTAAACACAAAGAAATCATAAGTTGTACTTATTACAATGAGATTTTAATTAGGTAATTTATGGTTCATAGTTCATAAACATTCCTTGCTGTGTATATCTTTATGAAACCATAGTCACTAGTGACTATGATGAAACCGAATGATACTTGTTTCATCGCGATCAGCTACATATCCACGGCTAATTTATGGACATACTTTTCACATCCTGAAAATTTCACCAGATTCAATGGTCGGATTCGGATTATGTCGGCCCTGATCGGATCGGACTCGGACTAAAATTTCGTTCCTATATTTGGATTATTAATGTCTAATTCAATCCGTGCAAACTATGAGGCTTAAGAACCCGGTTATGAAGGAGGTTTTGCAAAATAAGATTGCTATTGCAAATAATGAATAAGCAGAACTATTACTGTAGATTAAAGAATGTTAGGTCATCATAAAAGCTGCTATCACGAGCGTCTGAAGCATATCGGTCTGTAAAGCTTGGAGTATCGACTTGTGCTACATTTGATAGAAATCCTTCTTTTAAAAGTCATATTTGCCTGTAAATAATAATTGGAAAGTTAGAATAATCATATTCAAATCAAATCCCTCTTGTGCAAGCTGTGTAGACGGTCAGACGCTATATGAAAGCTTATCATTGGAATTTACGCGTTTCCTTCGATTTGCTCTTACTGGTGCACAGAGATACTTCAAATACTCGCGGAGAAAAACCCTCACAATATGATGTTGAAGTAAAGGATAGCGACAAGAGAAAACTCTGAGAATTGCGACGTTCCGAGTTTCTCAGAGTTTTTCTTGTCGCTATCCTTTACTTTAAAATGTTTTACTAGGAAACTACTAATAAAAATATGATGTTGATGGAAATAAATCTTGAAACTCCTTTTGTTTCTGATCACGATCCTGGAGATATTGTTATATATAAAGCAATGAGTGCCACGCCCTCTAGGGAAGCTGTATATTTTCTTACAGAAAGGGAAAACACAGCATTTTACCGTGACAGGGAACGAGCAATCTTAGCAGCAAACAATCAAATGGGCAATTCTGATACATCTTCAGCAGTGTCATTGCCAGCTGCCTCCAAACCTCAGGGAGTAACTTCAAGTGTTGGTATACCGGGAGGTGCCGATTATCGAGGGTACCTTTTCATGATCTTTTAAAATTTTCGGGGTATCTATTACCAATTTTTCAAAATAATAGAGGTATTGTCTTTCATTGAGCAAAAATGTTAATGTAATCCCAGGAAATTGTAATCAATTTATGCGTCGATAAAGATTTAGCGTATACATTTTGGCCTGAGTAAAATATTTGAGGTATCAACTTTGGAGAAACAAACTTTTGGGGGGCAAATTTCTGACTCAAATTGGCAGCCCCGTCCCTTAAATTTCTCACATAAAGAAATCATTCAATTCAAAGTAGAAAAATAAAACATTTTCGCTCACAATAATTTATCTATATCGTTGCGGAATATTTGAAATGTATTAGAAGCGTTGAATTGACGATGTGATCCTGAGTTTAGTGTATATGTAGGAGATCTAATAACGTGAGTATATAGGTGATCTTCTAGGTGTTATTGTGATTTGACTCCTTGTATTCATATTGAATGAAGGTCTCCCACAAGAAAATGTATACTAAAAAGTGGAGTACAAAAATCATGTAAAAGCTAACCAAAAAGATCCAAAAACTTGAAAATGCTACCCACAAATCTAAAAAAGTGTTAGAATTTTTTATGTCTCTTTCAAAATTCTCTACAAATTCAAAAAAGGGACACAAACATTTCCAAAAGCTGATATTTCCTACCCAAAAAGTATTTTCTCAGCTGGAATATGGACCATCGAAAAGAAGTGGCATTTCCTAGTATTGTCGTCATTGGGGAGTTACCTACCCGTGATTTATTTATTATGGAACAGCAGTAATCATGCAATGACCATTCATATCTATAATGTTGTATGCTATATTGTGATTGCCGGTGGTAAATGTTGAAATTAATTAAATGAAACAAGTACGTACATGATAATTAAAATAAGAAATCTAATTGATTTAGTTTGTATAATATATGCATCATGCAACAAAGTGGAGTCCCTCACCTCATTGCGAGAGGCATTTGCATTAAAGGTCAACAAAGCATGGCACTGTATAAAAACAATCGATCAGCATTAATAATTGTTAATTAGTTAAAAATAAAAATTACCGAGAATGAACCACTCGATAATTTTTCTAAGTAAAATTGATATTAATCATGGTTATTTATATTGATTTTTAATGCAAAAGAGTGCTTATTTGAAAGCGTCCATAAATTTAGCATACAATTATATATATCTTTTATATATAATTTAGGATGCAAGCAAATATGTCCTCTTCCTTTTTAAATTGTGTAATACGCACCTCCATGCTGTTTACTTTACTTGAAATAGTTATCTGTAAAAGGTTTGAAAGACATATTATATTCCAATTCGACAAATATATATTATTCACTCATTCATTCATAAACTGGTTACTTTATTCAAGACAACCTTTCGGTGCTTGAAGGCTCCTCTCTGTAGCGAAATGACTTTTCTTCACAACGACTATTCTTCGCAACGAGTTTCTTCGCAATGAATTTCTTCGCAATGAGTTTCTTCGCAACGACCATTCTTCGCAATGAGTTTCTTCGCAATGAGTTTCTTCGCAATGAGTTTCTTCGCAATGAGTTTCTTCGCAACGACCATTCTTCGCAACGACTGTTCTTAGCAATGAGTTTCTTTGCAACGACTGTTCTTAGCAATGAGTTTCTTTGCAACGAGTTTCTTCGCAACGATATGCACTCGTTCTTTGAATTCTGGCTGAACACCATTGTCCCTTGGGAAATTTCATGTGGAATATTCGTTTAATATGGCTATACCTTATGGTATTTATCTGTAATAATAGGACCATTTTCATTACATAAGGTTGGAATAGCGGGCTTCAATTGAAACCTGTTATTTACTAAACTATAAAACCTGGAATGTAAACCATCATCAACCAATGCTCTTCCTTTTGTGATGTAAAAATCGTTTAATTCTGAATGATACATGATACTTTAAACTTTGTTCATTGAATAACATCTTTGAAGAGAGGCCGATTTGAAATTTGTCAAGCCATATATCTGTTAAGCAGCAATTCCCCTCTATTGTTTAATACAATCGCAATAATTATAATTATAGCATGTTAAATTTGGAATTTGTAAACTTATTTTATAAGGATGGCTGGAATGTTGCAAATGTGTTAGAAATGTGATTTTGGGCTTGTGCTCCGTAGTTGTTTTGAGCCCATGCGGTAAAATCTAAAAGTACCTAAAACTTCTAATTTGGATATTTGTAATATTTATGGTTGCGCAACAGTGATAGGTTTTTGTAAGAATCTCGTTTATGAGGTCATTAAAACATATTATTGGGTATATCATTGATATCGGCTGAGAAACTAATTTTATTATTGAAGTACTCAATGTTTGAAGTTGTTACAAGCATGACAATAGTGAAGAAATTTTAAAAATCTGTCGAAACACCATTCAATATTTAGGCGATCAAATTTTGAAGTAGCGAAGAAAGAACACAATGTTGAGATAATGAGAACTGCAATATTGTGCTGAATGACAAATATAATACATCAGCTACAATCTAAAAAGGTTATTTATTTTAACAGGATTTAATTTACTAAGGGCAAACGATAATTCATTGCTATGTCATATTATTATTATTGGCAAGTAGAAGTGTTAATGACGATAACGGTACGATAGTGATCTGAACTAGTAGATCTATTTCTTGCCACGACGACGACGACGACGACGCCAGCTCCAACGACGTCTAAAGCGTCTACGGCGTCTTCTTCCCCAGGGTTTGGGATCACTTCTTGGTTCTAATAAAAAAATATAGTATGATGAGTAACATCAACTGTTGCAAGAGAAAATACCATCTAGACAAATAATGTATATCTGAATATTTGCAGCCATATCTCTTTTGAAACAATAAAAATTAAAAAGTTATAATTGAGCTAGATACTTTTCAATAAATAAAACCGAATCAAATCAAAATTAAACAGAAACAGCATTTCAATCATTTTGGTTTGAAGGCTATATTATATTCCTTGCAGCAGAAATCAAACACTGCCTTTTGGTAGAAAGAATGGCTATGCAGCCTTTACGTGATACTGCTCGTTGATAGCTAGCTCATGTTTCGATGATTATATTACACAATTACAGTGAAACAATCTGAATTTTAAAAGAGAAAACAAAAGAAACTTGCTTGTTGTCACGGTAACAAACAGTGTCTACTGATTGGCTAAATAGCTTTATTTTCATGTATAAAAGACGATGTTTAAGTTTGAAATAATTACCATTCCAAATGCTGCTTTTCTCAGTTTCAGAAAGCCCTGTACACCACTGATGATTACATAATGAATATTTTCAGTTAAAATATTTTAACAACACTAACCTGCTTCATCCTCACTCTCCACTTCTTCGTCTAAGAAAAACATAAATATATCAGAGGGAATACATTATTGTTGGGATTTGCAAGTCGTTATTAGACCTTTGGCAAATCAATTAATGTGGCACGGCAAAACTAACGGCATGAAGTGCAGATGTAATAGTTCCAAGTGTCGTAACAAAAATGAATTGCAGTTGTTGGCTTCGTATTTCAAAATGATTTATTACATTAGTTGTTGTTAATAAAGCTCCGGTAAACACTTCCTACTTTCTAGAATTCATAATTCTCTTACTAAATTGAATATACATATAGCAGATCTTCGAGAATAATAAGTAACATTTAGGCTGGTAATGACAGGTAAACCCAAAAACATCATTGAACACGTATGCGGAAGAATTAACGTATCAGGATGGACCAGCAGGGTAATCATTTTTATAGTCTTCTAATGCTACATGGTATATGCTATTTATTCTTCTATTTCTGACCTGGTAAATCATTGGCTTCTTCCTGATCTTCCTCTTCATAATCGCTCGAGCCTAAATTTCCAAAATTAACATGTTGCTAAGTTATATAAACATTTTGCACAAGTATAGCCACTTATAGTGATTCAGTCTATTCCTTTTTCTCTAATATATAAGATAGCAAAAATGGAGCATCTACTCTCCCATTTAGAGTTAGATAATATACTTTATAAGATAATGCTGACTGTTGCGAATTATTGGAAGTTTGAGATAATCTGCTTATAAATTCAAAACCTCACCACTATTGATACAGGAAATTTTTTAATGTTAAATTAGGGCATCTTCGCATTTATATGAAGTTAGATATTAAAGCTTCATAATACATACTATTTTGGGAAAGTGCTGGTAATTGTCTAAAATCAATGCAATTTTTTAAAAGAATGTTGAACTTCAGTTTCTTCCTAACAAACCATTTCTGTAGGCCCTGCTAGACGCCTAACTATGCTATTCCACACTCCGTTCGTGTCCTTGACATTTTTGGTGACAGTGGAATATGTATATAGATACTTTCATATATACATATTTTCCGTCTTTAATTTCTGTATTTCAATTACACTGATATTACTGAAGCTTCATCGAAACAAATAAACATCATATGTGATTTATGGGTGATTGGATATAATGGTTGGCTACAAAATTGATTCCAACTGAAGCTAAGTACTGACAGTTGCCCAGCCGTTCGTTTGTCTGCGTTTCGTAAGCTATGTTTTTGGTAGGAATTATTCTGATAAAATTTCAGACTTGTTCGCATGGAATGATGGATTTTAAGACATATCTATGTCGTATTCGAAACCCTGATTGTCATCATCTTTAAATTCTACTTGTATTGCTTTGCTTGTGCATTTCAAAAAATGTTACAATATTAGAAGTTGCTTTTCATAACTCAATGCTCAAATATCATCAACTCACTGAAATAACATGACGTAATTGGAAAAGCTACGAGATCGGATTTCGAAAAATTCTATAGGAAGGCTGCCTGCCTTGTTTGACCCTTTAATCGTGTTTTAATCATGTTGTATACGATTGTTTAGGAAATGATACTTTCTATACTTTGCTAGATTTATCAAGCATATTACCTATGCTTGCAGTATCATGAATTAAAATTCGTAACTGCTCGTGTAAATATTCATAGGCCCACTCACCTGCTAGTGCAACAGCAACTCCGAAGAGAAGCAACATCAGCAGCGTCAACTTCATCTAAGAAATACAAGAAAGAAATATTTTAAGGTACAAATGAAAGCACAAATTAAAATATATTTAATTAATTACTGTGAAATATGTATGTTATGGTATAGTACTAAGCCATAGATCTTTCTGCTATTATCGATGTCATCAGCCTTAACTTAATTCTCACAAATATGCAGGCCCAAATCGGTTATCATTATCCAAATCGATTGCTATATATATAACTGTCGTGTAGCTGAAGGTCTGATGAAGTATATTACAGAAATTTACGTAAAAAAACCTGCTTTACAATCTATTACAGAAAGTATGTTTCATTAAGAAATACAAAGGAATGAAGCACTACCTCCTGCTTAATACATGAAACATTGTTGGTAGTTTATCTTACCTTGTCAGTATAATCCAGTGACCAACGACATACTGATCAACGTCAACCTTATCTTTACTTTTATAGCATTAATGGACATTTTCAATTATGCATTGTTTGTATGGAAAAATTATTTTTCAAAGATACTTCATGTGAATACAGACAGATGAACAAAAAGGCCAATATGATTTCTAAAGAATAAAATCTTATTATCTATGAACAAGACCTGTCTAATATCATTTGTTTATCACATTGTATTTGAAATCAATGGCTTATTCACGAAAATTTTATTTTGATTTATTCTGCACAATATTTGTCTGGGAGGTTTATTCAAACAGGAAAATTATTTGGTAAAATTTTGTATGCCCAAACAGGAAGGTATTTGACCTAATTATATAAGTGATTCAATTGGCAAGGTGCAGCTAGCCGACCAATATCAACACACAGCTGGAAGTCTTGGTGAAGCACCTAACACCTCTAGTACAAACCTTTGCTAAATATAGCACATTCTAATCTCATTTAAGTCTTCACTGAAAATCCGATTCGTATTTTGAGACATAATCATGATATATAAAAATTTAGACATCATATAGCAATTTTGTAATCTTTTTCCCATTTCTATGGCCATTTTATATGCATTTGAGCTAAGAAGGGTTTTACCGTAAAATTACTGCCCTTGTAAAAGCTGCCCTGCTGGGATTCTATTGTTTGATCGTTTCAACTCCTCCACTGCGCCTTGCAAATTGCATGATAATGATATCTATATTAGTGGGAAATTATTTGACCACTGAGTAAACAACTGCGGCGACTAATAATAGACGCAAAGTCGATAAATGAACCCGGACACAATATGGGATTGAGAAACTACAGCGACTATATTTAAATTTTAGACAATTTGAAATTATACAATATTTATCCTTTATAAAATTACATCAATTCAATCTTTTTGTGATATAAATAATAATTCTATATAAGAGTTTCCTAACAGCAAAATTTATATGCGTATGAATTGTTATTATTAATATTATTATTTAACATTCTATCTCTGTTTGTGAGTGTCAGACTCCCCGGTTTTCCATATCAAATATTGCAGCCAGCATGACAAACTATGTGTCATTTGAAAAACCGAATTTCTAATGGTTCTAACCAGCTATGATTTTCTGTTTTTATCTCTTCCTGCTTTTGTTAAGATTTTTATCTACTGCTGCTTTTGCTACAAAGATGAAATAAACTATTTCCAGTCAAACTCTGTTGCTTTATTTCGACCGCATGCGTTTAGCTCAAGTTTAGCTTTAGCTCTGGCATGGCAGAGATTCTCAAATTTCAATAGCAACCGGAATGAAATCGACTCAAAACATCTCAAAACAAATCAAAAAGTATTTTCTTGAAACATAGCCTTCTCACCAGAGAGCAGCACGGATTTTTAGAAGGTCGCTCGACATGCACACAGCTGTTATCTATACTCTTAACATTTCGTCTAAAGCAATAAACAATAAAATATAAATATAACGGATACCATCTATTTGGACTTTAGTAAAGCTTTTGATACTGTGTCGCACAATAAGCTAGTTATCAAGCTCAACGCATATGGTATACAATTCGAGCTCATCAAATGGATCATCATTTTTAGGCTTACTAAGGTTTGCGAATAGAAACGAAACGAAACGAAGCGAAACGAAACGAAACGAAACGAGATTATTATTTATTAAAGATATTGATAAATTATCACATAATATAAAATTGTTTTGTTAGCTAAACAACATTTCATCCAACTTATCGTGTTATGACTTGATTTTCTAAGTTAAAAAGCAAAAACTTACGGCTTACTAAGGTTTGCGAAACGAAACGAAACGAAACGAAATGAGATTCTTATTTATTAAAGATATCAATAAAATATTACATATTATTGTTAAATCAAACACAATATTTGTAAATTGCCAACTTATTTCATTATTATCTTGTTTTAACTAGCAAAATTGGCAAACAGAAAAATGTAAAATATTGTTCATCTACGACGTGTTTTGTGGTATTCACCTCAATGCAACGCCGTGATCCGTGATAAGCTGTAAAACAAACAAGCCGAACAATCACGACAAATCACAACCTTCCTTCTTGCAAATTGAAAGCAAAAGAAGGCGGTCGTGTCTATGATTCACTTGTCAAAATTCTGTATTTTTCGAGAATATCCTGGACTATTGACAGCGTTAGGAGAAATTTTATTGAAACTACTGGTTATCTGTTGCAAACCTTGATTTTTAATTCTGAAAAGTATACTTCTTTCACAGAAAAATAGCAGAGCACCCTTTTTTCCTCTAGATGAAGGATGATTAATTATTGAATATAATATGGAATAAATGCTAGAATGAAAGCTGGAAAAGGCGGTTTATTAGCAGCACCATTATCGATGGCATCGATTGTTTTTCACTTTCTCGACTTTAAATATTTCTCACACTAAAACAATAGCAATACGAGCAATACAATTCACTTCATTTCTTAGTATGTCATACTCAGACATGTATCGCATTAATTTAGAAAACTACATGAAAAAATATTAAGTTTATATTTGGAAACAGCCGTTTAGGTTGACCTAAGTGTGATTTCACGTCTTTTCAGATTTCGAAAAAGCTGGTTTTTCACTTTCTCGACTTTAAATATTTCTCACACTAAAACGAGTGTAGTGACCGTTATCTACGTCACAACTGTACTGTAATTAGCGACATAAATATGTATTGCGAAATAGATAATTATCGACATGATGTAGTCGAAGGTAATTCATTATTACAACTTTACCTAGCAAAGCAACTAGTATTATTTGAGTATCTCTTCTCTATCTTTAACACTGCTACATTGGTGACCCCGCGAGAACACACACATCAAATTATATTTTAGCTTTTTAATATCAACAACAATTCGTCAACATGTCAGTTCCTTCAACATCAACAACAAATAACGTCCCTCCTGCTCCAATGTCTGGTTCAATTGCTGATCAACCAATCTCGTATATTCACGCTATTGCTCATAAATTACCTGCTTTCTGGCCAAACGATCCTGCTTTATAGTTTATGCAAGTAGAAGCCCATTTTGCAACCCATGGCACAAGTGTCGATGCAACCAAGTATAATTACGTCGTTGCTTCATTAACACCATCAATTGCTAGCGAAGTCAGAGATATTATTGCTTCTCCTCCTGCCGCTGATAAATACCACAAGCTAAAGCTGGCATTAATCGAGCGCACATCGCTCTCCAACAACCAGCGTATCCATGCCTTGCTTGCGAACGAGCAACTCGGCGATAGAAAACCTACTCAATTGTATCGCCGTTTTCAACAACTACTCAATAAACACGACGAAATAGCTGATCCTCTTATCAAAGAACTTTATCTTCCTCGTTTACCAACTAGAGTTCGTGTTGCCCTAGCTACTTGTAAATCTCTTCCTTTGAGCGAACAAGCAACGTTGGCTGATGACATTATGGACGATCCTGGCTTACATTCAGGGCCCGAAGTTCCTTTTGGACAAGTGTCCGCGGTTTCTGATTCATTTCCTGTTGATCCGCAAATTTCCGCAGTCCGTAATCCGGAAGTCCGCAACGCGACCTAGCAGCTGAAATTGCAGCATTACGAAGAGAAGTTCAAGCACTAAAACAGTCTCCACGCACATCTTCTCCTGTTACTGATGGGCTTTGCTGGTATCACGCCCGTTTTGGTCAACGAGCTAATCGATGTAACAGCCCTTGTACCTGGTCGGGAAACGATCAAGCCAGCCGTTAATGACGACTACTGTGTCTGGCTCTTCCATTTGTCTGCTATTTGTCCGTGACACTGCTACTGGCATCACATTTCTAATTGATACTGGTGCCGAAGTCAGTGTGTATCCAGCTAGTGTTCACGTCCGTCGTAACTGTCCTGCGCTGGAAACTCTCAAAGCTGCAAATGGTAGTCCAATACGAACATTTGGCACACAGTCCATTACTTTGCATCTTGGTCTGCTCACACCATTACCTTGGTCATTCCTTGTTGCTGAGATACAGCAACCGATCATTGGTGCTGACTTCCTTCGTCATTATGAACTCTTAGTCGACTTGAGGAACAATCAACTCATCAACGCTTCACAGTATTATCGTATTCCAGCTCAACTTTCAACTGTCATTTCTTCCACAATTCATCATGTTACTGCCGCAACTTCCCCATTTAATCAATTACTTAATGATTTTCCATCCATCACCCGTCCCTGCTATAAGGAAAATGGTATCCATCATCAGGTCAAACATTTCATTCCTACAACAGGTCCTCCTACATTCGCCAAACCTCGCCGACTTGCTCCAGATCGTCTCGCAGCTGCCCGGAAATACTTTGATGTCATGCTGTCCCTTGGAATCATTCGTCCTTCATCTAGCAGCTGAGACTCTCCATTACATCTCGTTGCAAAAAAGTCTGGGGAGTGGCGTCCATGTGGTGACTATCGTGCTCTCAATAATGCAACCATTCCTGATCGATATCCAATTCCACACATCCAAGACGTTGCTGCCTCTCTTCGTGGTATGAAATTTTTTTCCAAGATCGATTTGGTACGTGCATATCATCAAATCCCTGTCGCGCCAGAGGACATTCAAAAGACTGCCGTTACCACCCCCTTTGGTCTCTTCGAATTCACAAGGATGCCCTTTGGATTATGTAATGCGGCCCAAACATTTCAACGGTTCATGGATGACGTCTGCCGTCCACTCAATTTTGTCCATGTCTATCTGGATGATATTCTCGTAGCTAGTCCAACCTTCGAACAACATCTAGTTGACTGTCGCAGCCTTTTCACACGCCTGGCAGAGTATGGTTTAATCATCAATCATCAATCCATCAACTTCGATAGAGAACTTCTTGTTGTTTATTTGGCCATCAAACATTTCCGCTATTTCGTGGAAGGGCGCCCATTTGATGTGTTTACTGATCATAAGCCTCTGACGTTTTCCCTCATTAACAAAACAAATCATCCAACACCTAGGCAGATCAGACACCTTGCTTTCATTTCAGAATTTACTTCACACATCAATCATCTCAGTGGAAAACACAACGTGGTGGCTGACGCCTTATCCAGAATATCCATCCAATCTGCTGCCGCAATAACATCTTCTGTCGACCTTTTTGATCTCGCAAAAGCTCAAGCTGCTGAAAAAGACTCCCTAGCATCTGCAATCAAGTCATCTCTCCATCTTGTTCCAATGCCTCTTCCAGGATCCTCCATACCATTACTTTGTGACACTTCTACTTCTCAACCACGCCCATTTTTCCTGTTTCCAAACGGAAGGCCATTTTCGATCAGCTCCACAACTTGTCTCATCCTGGTATAAGAGCCACACAACGTTTAATATCCTCACGATTTATCTGGCCTGGACTGCAAAAAGATGTTGGCAACTGGGCGAAAACTTGCATACAATGTCAACGTGCCAATGTTCACCGTCATACTACTCCTCGTCCAGAAGTCATCATTCCACCAAATCGTCGTTTTGATCAAATCCATATGGACATAGTTGGAACTCTACCAATCTCTAACGTTTATGTTTTTACAGTCATTGACCGCTACACACGTTGGCCAGAAGCCATTCCAATGTCAGATGCTACCGCTATGTCTTGTGCCAAAGCATTACTCTACCACTTGATATCACGTTTTGGCGTGCCTTCAACAATGACTTCCGACAGGGGACGCCAATTCACATCTGATCTCAGGACTGCTCTCAGCACTCTTTTGGGTATTCATCGACAACGCACCACATCTTATCATCCACAGTCCAATGGCCTGGTTGAGCGTTTCCATCGGCAACTGAAAGCTTCCCTTCGTGCTCGTCTGACAGGACCCAACTGGACAGATGAACTACCTGTTGTTCTCCTTGGCCTTCGTGCTGCAGTTAAAGAAGATTTGCCTTGCTCACCTGCTGAACTGGTTTATGGTATGCCTCTTCGATTACCTGGCGAATATTTTGCCCTTCCTACAGGTACACCAGATCCTAATTCCTTCTTAGACAGTCTTCGTTCTTACATGCACCACCTCACACCACTAGTCATAAAGTCTCATTGCCACTCACCTTCTCACATTCCATCCACACTCGATACGTCTACCCATGTTTTTGTTCGACACGATGCCCACCGTACTCCACTTCAACCACCATATGACGGACCTTTCAAGGTGCTATCACGATACAAAGACTACTTCATGTTGGACTTTGGTCATCGTAAAGATTCAGTTTCTATTGCTCGTCTCAAAGCTGCTTTCCTTCCTTCCTTGATTTTAAATACTCCTTTGGACTCTACAACTGGCAACACCAACAACACCATCCAGCCAACAAGTCTTCCTGTTCAAAGTACAACTCGCTCTGGTCGTCTCACTCAACCACCTCTACGTTATTCTGCCTAACCGTGAACATTGATCGAACATCCTCACTGGTGGGGGAGTAATGTAGTGACCGTTATCGACGTCACAACTGTACTGTAATTAGCGACATAAATATGTATTACGAAATAGATAATTATCGACATGATGTAGTCGAAGGTAATTCATTATTACAACTTTACCAAGCAAAGCAACTAGTATTATTTGAGTATCTCTTCTCTATCTTTAACACTGCTACACGAGCAATACAATTCACTTCATTTCTTAGTATGTCCTACTCAGACATTTATTGAAATAATTAAAAAAAACTAGATGAAAAAATATTAAGTTTATATTTAGTAACAGCCATCTAGGTTGACCTAAGTGTGATTTCATCACTTTTCAGATTTTCAAGAAAGCCGGTTTTTCCCTTTCTCGACTTTAAATATTTCTCGCACTAAAATGAACAATACAATACACTTAATTTCTTAGTATGTCATACTCAGACATGTATCGAAATAATTTAGAAAACTACATGAAGAAAAATTAAGCTTACATTTAGTAACAGCCATCTAGGTTGGCCGAAGTGTGATTTCACGTCTTTTCGGATTTCGAAAAAGCTGGTTTTTCACTTTCTCGACTTTAAATATTTCTCACACTAAAACGAGCAATACAATTCACTTCATTTCTTAGTATGTCATACTCAGACACTTATTGAAATAATTAAAAAAAACTAGATGAAAAAATATCAAGTCTATATTTAGTAATGGCCATCTAGGTTGGCTGAAGTGTGATTTCACGTCTTTATTCAGATTTCGAAAAAGCTGGTTTTTCACTTTTTTCAACTTGGTAGGTCTTTCAAATGAGAACGAGGCGGGCTGATGACATGATATCACTCTATATGGCTCTCATACATGTGTATCGGATACAATTAAAAGGATTTCATTCAAATATATAACGTTTTTATTCAGATACAGCCGTTTAAATTGATGTGGGGGGTGTTAAATAGGATTTTCAAAATGCCGGTTTTTACTTTGTCCAACTTGCAGGTCTCTCAAATGAGCACGAGGCCAACACATCATCCGTTATCGCTAGATATAGTTCTTAGATATATATCGAATTTAATTCAAAATGTTTCATTGTTATACATCTTATCTATGTTTAGATACAGTCATTCAAGTTGTGATCTAGTTAGAATTTTAGGTGTTTTCAAAATGCCAATTTTTGACTTTCTCCAACTTGTAGGTCTTGTACTATCCGAATGTATTTTTGGCGTTTGCCATTGGGAGTAGGCTCCGAAACTGATCTTTCGTTTGTTCATCCATTTCTGGCATTTTGATTCTTTAATGATTATTGTATTTCCAATTAGACTGAATGGCATACCTTTTTCTATGATTCTGTGTGACATTTTCAAAATTATAAGATTTTCAGGACTTCATGGGTACCAAATCGTTCCTCTTATCAATCAATCAACATTATATCCATCGAATTACAAACATACTTTTTATATATTTTACAGCTCCATGTACATGTATATTGTATTATTGAATGTTCTTGTATTAATTCATTATCAATTTCCACTTACGTATGTATCAACCCAGTAGCCCATATTTGCATAAGCATTGATGACACCAAATATATAATTTTAACTTGACTTTGTGACGAATTGATATATAATAAATAAAAATCTTCTTGTATATTAACCATTATGCACCTTTATGTATGCTTGGAATAAATATCAAAACGCTGGTATATGAATGAACCAACAATTATATGTAGAAATTTTCCATATACTTTGATACATTTGTGTTGAACAATATCTAGTGATATCTAATAATGTGCTGGCCTCCTTCTCATTGGATAGACCTACAAGTTGGACAAAGTGAAGTCCGGCATTTTGAATACCCTATAAATCCCCCCATATCAACTTAAACAGCTGTGTCTGAACAAAAACGTGATATATTTTCATGAAATCCTTCTACATGTATCCAATACACATGTAAGAGCCATATAGAGCGATAGAAGTCATCAGCACACCTTCTTTTCATTTGAGAGACCTACAATTAGTTGAAGAAGTGAAAAAGTGTCATTTTGAAAACCATAATTACCCCCAATATCAACTCAAATGGCTGTATCTGAATAAATGCAGGATTAGTTCTCATAAAATCTTTTGAATTATATCCAATACACATCATGTAAGAGCCATATAGAGCATAGATTATAGAATATTCTATAATCTATGTATAGAGCGAGAAGGTCGCGTATGGATGGCCCTCATTCGTACTGACTACCTGGGACACGAAAGTAGGGCAACAAGATTATAATTATACACTATTGTATGGATAACATTAACTTGTTTAAATGATTGTATCAAGTGGGAAAGGATATGGGCAATTAATGGACATTTGAATACGCTATCGTCGTTGTGATTTTATATGAATACATAAAATGATGTAATGATTTGTAAATAAATACATACACAATTTGATTGGAGAGACTTTATATAAATAATTGCAGAATGTGAAAAATATGTTTGTTTTTTTTTGATAATCTCGAAATAACCCCTCTCTGAGCCCCCTTTGTCAACTTTGATTGCTACAATTGTTAAATATTGACTGGATAATTTTCATCTACTTTCCTCAATTAAATTCGATACATTTCTGAGAACCATACCTAATGATAAATTGTGTTCTGTCTCAATATAATTTTGAGAGACCTACAAGTTGGAGAAATTTAACAACTGGCTTTTTCGAAATATCGAACTAACCCCCCTCTCTTAGCCCATCTGTCAACCTCAATGGCTATAATATTTATTGTTATCTAAATTTTATTCAATATTTGTCTGAGAACAATATCTAGTTGTACCTAGTGCTCTGGGTATCTCTATATAATTCGAGAGACCGAATAGTTACAGAAAGGGTAGGTATAAACCGGCTCTTTCAAAATCTGTAAAATCGAACTTCGAAGTTCTGTCAGCTTCAACCGTGGCTTCAACGAAGACCGAGGCTGACGCAATTACTGTGTACTTTGTACCACAGCTGATCACGGCGCCGAATTTAGATGCCCGCGTGGTAAACACAAGGATTTACGCCGTTTTGAAAATATGTAAGTTTTTGCTTTTTAACTTAGAAAATCAAGTCATAACACGATAATTTGGATGAAATGTTGTTTAGTTAACAAAACAATTCTATATTATGTAATAATATATTAATATCTTTAATAAATAAGAATCTCGTTTCGTTTCGTTTCATTTCGCTTCGCAAACCTTAGTAAGCCTCATTTTTATCTCTTGTCACACTCAATCTGTTTGTATTGAAAATGTCTATTCCAAATCTTTGAATATTGACATCGGTGTACTCCCAGGGCTCCGTACTTGGCCCTCCACGTGTGCAAACATGGCGGATTGTCGTCTAGGAAAGCTTAACAATATCTTGTTGCGCTATTACATGATCTGCTCTATTTTGACGATTTAACATTTAATTTAAAGAAGAAAATTGTAATCGACAAAAGCCAGTTGATTCAGAACATATCATCAACCTTTCAATGTATAAATCAGCACAAGGAAACAAGAAGTTTGAGAAATGTAAATAACATTACCAGAATTGCAGGAAGAACTCATTTTTTGAAGAGGTTACTATGGATAAGTTAGTCTTCTTTATTTTGGCTTTATAGTCACTGGCTTCAAGATTTTTATTGTAGCCGAGTGTATGTTTGAGATCCGTATTTACATATTTTGGTTGTGGATCCTCTGCTCGTATGCAACAAAGGCCTGACACATAGGCCTGTTAATTTAGATTCAGTATACAACTTCAAATGATCTTGCAATAACAAATTGACATAATTCAAGCCTAAATGAATAGCAATTGGATGAAAACCCTTCTATATGCACCGCTTTCGCCTGTCTGTAGGCCCAGGCCAGGAATAGGCTTGCTGATGTCCAATGACAGGGAGAATACATCTGTTTTCTATTGCGTTTTCTAGAACGTCTGTTGATGTTGATGGATTGCTTCTATAATTCAGCTATCTACATCATACAAATTTTTTACAACTGGATATAAAAAATATATGTTTTAAACATCTTAAGATTCATAAATCTTTTCATTTTTATTTTACAAATATTACTACAGATTATGTCCAAATAGTTTATTTGAATTTAAGTAGTTGTTAAATATTCCGCATTTGAAATGTTTTATTCGTAATATATACTGTATAGCCTTTCTGAGTGCATGCAGATCAGGTGTTCTTATTTCAATAAAAATTCATTTTTCATTTTGTTTCTGTTTATGATTCTGTGTTTATTTATTTGATGGTGTAAGATCTCATAATCTAAGCTTTATAATTACGTTGAAATATTGCTGATATGTAGTTACGAAAGTGGTGTAACATCCCTTCAATAGCTTTTGAAAATCAGGATTTTTCGGGGCGAATGCCCCAGGATCCTTCTAGAGGACGGGGCTTCGACCCTTCGCCCAAGCTGGATCAGCTCCTTTCAGCCACTCCCCCAATTCAGTCCAACTCAAGCCTTTTGTCGATATTACGCAGCCCCTACTAATCATAAACACACGGAGCACAAGAGCACAAAGACCTTTCTCTTATTCAAAACTCTTTGCAGCCTTCAAGATATCCTGATAAAGTAATCCAAAACAATTTGACATCGAATTCTTTAGTTTACCCGTCGCTTACATTTTGCGACGGTCAAAACATATCATTCAATTAACATTCTCATTGAAGAATATTTGGATAATATAGATAAGGTGTCCCCTGTAATTTTCTTGCATCCACACGATAAACTCTCAAATAACAAAAACTTTTCATTTTTAATATTTTTGTTGAATAACATTGATACGTGGTTGTGCAAATGACGTAACAGAGTCCAATATAATCAGATTATGGGGGATGTTTCGAGATTGGCCGAAGAAACGTAGTTTTTAGATTTGAATTATTCAATCTTTTCAATACTCTTTAAAACTCTTGATTGACTTGCACTATCTTTGTTTTCATTATACTGTCTTGCTAGTAGCCGAAGTTGTTATTATTGGTTTGATAATCATTTGGGAGGATAAATGCCATAAGAGTTCACATGGAGCTTTTGAGAGATAAAAATATGTTTTAAAAAAAAAATAAAATTCCAATGCGAAAAAAAAATTTGCAATTGGTTCAAATTTATAATTCTAACCTAGGATTTACTGACTCAGTCCTTCCTTTACTTTAACGATTCCGAGTTTAACTTGAATCATTTATGTGATTGTTTTATGACTTTATTCTTATTTCTATGGCAAATATATAAACATACATCAAGCAATGAATAGTTTCCTATGAGCATTTGATATTTTCCTCGTGATTTTCTGATTGCTTCTCGTTTTTTCCCACTTGACCTCTAGTGCGCCAAACATCAATAACTGAACGACTTCTATACATCAATAACTGAACGACGTCTATACATCAATAACTGAACGACTTCTATACATCAATACCTGAAGGACTTCTATACATCAATACCTGAACGACTTCTATACTTCAATAACTAAACGACTTATATACATCAATAACTGAACGACTTCAATAAACGTTTACTTGCATAAATTGTTTTTGCAAACTCCTGTTAAATTTCGAAATTCTCATTTTTGATATTAAGTTCAAATTTTAAGATACATGTTTCAAACCAGGTGTGTTATTGTGATTTGTCGTTATAACTCTAAACGGAACTGATTGATCGAATCAAGTTTGTTGTAGTAGAAACATATTAGTAATATTATTTCATTTTTCATTAGGACCGGAAAGTGATCCCAAACCATGGTTCTACCGAAGAAGACGTCGTGTTACTCGAAGACGTCGTAGACTCTGGTGGAGACGCCGACATTTTGGCAAGAAATAGACATCCGGCAGTGCCGTTATTATCATAAACATAATATTAATATTATGACATTGATGATGACGTATTGATTATTTATCTTTGTTGTTAGTAAATGCGATAAATATTATTTTTTACATTGTAACTGATGGTGACTTTTTTCATTCTGCTTAGTGCAGTTCTACTTGCCACGACATTGTGTTTTTCATTAGCTTTAATTCATTTTATAAATTTATCTACTTTAATTGGTCGGGGTACCTTTACGGTACGATTCCTAACAATTGATAACTTTTATTCTATAATCGGAGAGATTTGTTAGCAAAAACTGGAAACATTTCCTATCCAATTTTGTCCTATAATAGCCTTATCCCATCAATGTCGTGATAACGTTTTAGTCTCATGTGAAACTAATTCATAACCAATCAGATTCAGTGATGATATGCTGGAGTAGGGTGGGTGACTGTATCTCCCTACTCGTTTTGCCAGGGGGGAGAGGTTTTCCTACTCTTTACAATACTCAGATATTTTGATATACAAATAGCATTATATCATTATTTAGGCTCTTTTCAAATAAACTATAGTTCTTACACGAATGAGGTTGAAGCTCAGTCAAAAGAAAGGAGAACGTCATTGAAAGCCGAAATGATACCGAAACCAGCGAATTTTATGGGATTCCTTCTTTTAAAACTGATGGAAAACGAGTATATCAGCTTTCTCCGAGGAATTTTTTCATAGTAAACATCTCACAGTAATCATCGATCCCATCAGGGCTTCTTCAAATACTCGTTTCTATATAGGGTTTTATTATTTGAAGAGGATTCGATTTACCAATACACTATCACGTTGCTTTTGAATATAGTCTCTGTCATAACCACTACTCCACGGTCAATCCTGCTGCTTATGACAGATGAAGTTATAGATAGTAGATAAAGAGGACGTCATATTCTATCATTGCCTCATTCTCATGTTTGATGACGTCATCGACAATTGTGTACGTGAACTTAAACACGGTTACCTTTCTATAAACGTTTGGAAATCATCACTGATCAGAATGCTTGTGAAATATTTTATCACGTGTAAGAGAAACAATAGAACAAATCAAGATTGATTTCTTGTTTTCCAAGAAAGTGAAACTCTACGGGATAACAAATTCTGTTTAAACACAAGTTGTTTTATTCGAGCATGGTTTGAAATCCTTCATATTTTCAATAAGAATTGGAGCAAGTAGTTAACAATAAAAACAATTATTATGAAGCCTGACCAAGATTTGTTGTTAAGAATTAGTAGTACAAATTTTTTAGCTTAATGTAACTTCATGTTACATTATTTAATTAATGGACATATTTTAAAATATATGCTATAATTTAAATTAATATCTATTGGAATATGAATATGAATATAAAAACAAAACAAGAAAAATGGTTTTTGACGAACAAAAGGAAAAAAGAGCGAAAATAAGCCAATACGCATTCTAAACATTGATGATATTTTTAGCCTAAAAAAGACAAAATAGTACCTTCGCGGACATTCTCTGCAATTAAAATATGAAGAAGTAGCTAAAACCAGCCTCGTCCAGCATGCATTCGCCATACGAACGATTTCATGGTGGAACGATACTCCTAATAATGTAATCATTTGTGGATATATCTCAACTTTTAAATCAGAACTAAATAGATTAGACCTGAGTCGATATTGTACTTTTTACTAACACCTTTTCTTCAATTTTATTTAAACTAATTTAATTTATTAATTTAGCACTACTTCTCAAAAAATCATTAATAACAAATAATTAAATATTAATACAATAATAAAATGAAAAAATACAATAAAAATTATCATATTATTCGTTATACAAATGATGAAAAATAGATTAAAACATTTGTATTAAGCTATTAATTATTCAGCGGCACACATAAGTGGAAGTACATCTCTGTGTGCTCGCGTCATGTTTGACAAAAATACATACATACATAAATAAATTCATAGTGTGACGTTGAAGACACGCAGGAACGGCTGTAGTAGTTCGCTTCAGAGAAATTTATAATGCTCGGTTATACCTATTCAATTTCCCGCTATGCATTGTGGATCAAGGCGTATTGGCCTCCTCGAAACTCATTTGAAAAATGGAGTCTTCGAATGTTGATGAAAGCGATTATGACAGTTCTTCTAGTTCATATGATATCGATTTCAACAGTACTCCATTACCAAATTTTTTTAAAGCTATACCTTTAATAGATGACGAATTTGGATAAAGTCTTAGTTCTCAGGAATTTCTTGAAAGAAGCGATAATAAAGCAATAGAACCTGAAAACTCTGTCGATTCTGACATTGCTTCTAGTTCATGTTTGGAATTTGATTTAGTTATTACTGAAAAGGAGTTAACGTCATCACCAATGAAATTTATTGAAATAAATTTACCTTCATCACCTGGAGATGAGATTATTTATCCTATGCCACAAGGAAATGACGATAAGTCGTTTAAAGAAGAAGCTAGTAATGATATTTCCCATGACCACGAAGGTTGATGGATGACTTCCTTGTCAGGCTTGCCGCAATGTGCAGAAGAACATTTGTACGAGAAATTAATATCTGATTGCTGCATAGGATGGTATAGGATAAGCGTGAAGGCTACAAAATGTGGAAGGAAGGATATATTTGTAACTTTCGTTGCACGGACATACTTATTTATTGCCAAAGCATTTGTATCTGCTTCGATGAAAACCAAGAGTTACCAAGTTTATTTCCATCTTGATGCTCAATCTGCAAAAGTTTTATATTCAAAATTTAACTGCAAGGCTGGTCAAGGTGGTGTATGTAAGAATGTTGCAGCAGTTATCTTCTGTACACTAGATTTAAAAAATTAGAGCTGGCAGGTGTCCCAGAAGATGTGACATGCACTCAAGTGCTTCAACAATGGAGTGTACCATCACGTCAGTCAGATGCCAACAAAGCGGTTGAATTCCAAAGTCTGCATTTTGAGAACGCAGATAAAGGTAGAGATATATATAATAGTAGAAAAAGACTATTGGTGCAAGGTTCACAACCATACTGCCAAGATACCTCAACTTTTGTATTTATTACTTAAACCAGAAGAACTCAGAATGATGAGATGCTCCTTTACCGAAGCCTGAAGGGCTAACCATTTTTCCATGATTTTGAATGGGAATGACTGTGAACCTTGCACTCTATTGATACCTACCAATCAAGACGAAGCTGATGATGATGATGCAGAAGAAGTAACTTGCCCCAATTTGATGAGAGGCATATTCCAATCACTTTCAGAATCAGCTGACTATAGTTTACTTGGAGATATAGTTTCAATCGAGTTAGCTAATCTATGGTGAATATTACAGTAGAGGAGGCTATGGACATAGAGGAAAATTCTAGGGAGCAGAGTACCTCAGCTATGTGGTATAGGGAGCGGGCCAAGTGGTTGACAGCATCTATATTTGAAAAAATTATGAGTAGGAGAAAGGAAATACACCCTAAAAGTATGCTAGAGGGTATTTTAAAAAGAAAGATAGGTCATTCGAATAAAATGCCTGTGCAACTCAAATGGGGACTTGAAATTGAAAAAGTTGCATTAGAAAACTATATGGCAACGTCAAACCATACTGCTGTTCATTTTGGATAGGTTGTAAAGCCCAAGTGGCCATGGCTTGTTGCTAGTCCAGATGCATTATTATTTGATGGTGATACCCTAGTTGGTGGGGTAGAGATCAAGTGCCCCTACAAAATGAAGGACGTTATATTTTATGCATTTTGTATTTATTACAGCTACAGTAGATTACATTCTATCACATATTACTATAGAAAGTTACAGTACACTTCCTTACTTATTGCAATTAATTTTGATCTATATATGAAATCTTAATTCACTTTTAATAGCATCAACCCCTTTTGATAGATAGGATAGTCTAGGAGTGACCTAAAGAGACAGGTGGTCTTTATATGAAATGTAAATTCAATATTAATGCATCAGTGCCTATTGATAGTTAAGATAATCTAAGAGTGACCTGAAGAGAGAGGTGATCTTTATATGAAATATAAATTCATTCGTAATGTATCAGTGCCTTTTGATAGTTAGGACAGTCTAGGAGTGACCTAAGAGACAGATGGTTTTTATATATATGAAATATAAATTCGATATTAATGCATCAGTGCCTATTGGTAGTTAAGACAGTCCAGAAGAGACCTAAAGAGACAGGTGGTCTTTGAAAAATGTTTTTATTACTAATAGCATCAGTGCTTAATGATAGCTTAATCAGTCCTGAATATAATATTTTAATATGACAGTGTATTTCAGGGTGCACAAACAATAAAAAATCACCACAGCTGATGAAATCATAACTGTTTACTGTATGTATTTGAATACATTTGTTCTCTTTGAATATGTTGGAATCAAAGCAAAATAAAACTGTTTATATAGGTTATTCACTATCGCTATCAGAATCAGAATATAATAATGCCTCATTACTGTCAATACCAACAGGAGCAGGAAAATTTGTGAGATAGGCACAGATAACCCAAATATGATTTAGTTTAGTAGCCATACTCAATGGAAAAACATATTTTATGATAGGCAATATCTTAATTCGTCTTATCGCCCTCTCCACGTGGACACGCAAAGTCGCAATTGGTCTTGTTTCAACTTCTTGAGCAACAGTCAAAGAAGGTGAGTGACCTAGCAAAGGAGGAGTATTCAGCGTTACTCCATCAGGAAGATCGTCTTTAATAGTAAATCCCTTATCATCTATCACAGAGTCACGGCACTCTAATAAGGAATATATCCCACATGCTTGAGTAAGGGCTTTGTCACTATTTTTACCAGCATATAAATCTGAGACAAATTTTACATGTCAAGAGGTTGAAATACCAACCAATCCCTTTTCAGTATTATACTGTTTGTAACTGTAATAAGTTATACTCTGACTGCGAGGAGAACTTGGCATTTCAATGTAAAGTTCTGTGGAATCAATGATTACTCTAGTGCTGGGGTATATATTTGAAAAACATTCAGGAATATTTGCATCTGACACAGAGCGTGATGACCAAATTTGATATTGACGGAATATATGATGTAGAAAGTCAAACCAAGTATAATGAGAATCCTGGACAGAGAACCAGCACTAATTCCAACCTTGTGGCGCAAGTCTTTCGCCAATAGCCCACATCTTAATCTCACAATAAAAAATTCCTCTTCTTGGCTGAGTCTGCGTCTAAGTCTTCGTTCCTTACTCTCCTGTGATAACTTTACAGCATTAGTATTTGAAAAATAATAATTTAATTTGTCCATTCTATCCACCAAAAGAGTCAAACAGTAATTTAAATGTTACATAGTCTGGCAGGCCAGTATAAAATTTGAAAATTTCCTGATTGTCTTTCAGTGATTGCAATGAAAATTTAGATGTAGCTGCATGAGATTCTAAATAAGTAACCTTATCTTGAAGCTCTTTGATTTTAATATTTAATGTTGCTTCTTCACGATGATTTTCTTCTATTGATTGCACTATATTTCGCAAAAATGTAGCTTCATCTACCTCACTTGTTGTGTTTTGACTGCTACTGGCAGTAGGTTGTCTTCGATTAGGTGCAATAAATTGGCGATTTCCAGCTCTGGAAGTAATTATAGGAGTCGTTGCTGTTGGTCTTTTGACTCTTGACACAATAGTAGGAACATTACCCATGTAGGTTTTTCTACCATTTGGAAAATGTGCAGACCATACACGGTGGTTAGCGTTAGGCACCAAATCTTCCCGACTTATAATATTAGTCCATTTCTTTCGTAATTCTGTATTTTCAGGTCTGCTGCCAGAAGGGAAACGGTAATAAGAGAACTGTGTATCACGTATGGTGCATTGTAACAACCAGGGAAACACCATGATATATGTCCACCGATAGTCTTCTTCTTTTCAGTGGCGTCTAAATCATCAACACAACTTGAACTAGAAGCAGTATCAGAATCAACAGAGTTTTCAGGTGGTATTGCTTCATGCTATTGAAAAAATAACACTTTTTTCAAATTCATCATCTATTAAAGGTATAACTTTAATAACATTTGGTAATGGAGCGATGTTGAAATCGATATCATATGATCTAGTAGAACTCTCATAATCGCTTTGATCAACATTTGTAGAAGCCATTTTCAAATGAGTTTAGAGCAGGCCAATACGCCTTGATCCACAGTGCAATGCGAGGAAATTGAATAGGTATAACCGAGCAATCGATACAAATTTCGTGCATCTGTAGTGGAAATAATGCAGCGAAAATTTCGCAGCAAAATTCCCCACGTGAAACTTCATTTAGTGGAAACTAGTATCTGCTCAACATTGATGAGCCTGTATACGCTACTTCTAATTAGTATATTTATCTTCTGTTCTTGATTAACGCGATACTAAATGGTTATTTTTACATTGTAACTGATGAATGCGATAATTTTCATTCTAAATAACAGTTTTACTTGCCTCAACATAGTGTTTTTTAATTGCTTAAATAATCTATTGCACAAATGTTTATTTTAATTAGTCTGGATACCTTTTGGTACGAATGATAACAAATCTTTGTCCGAAACATCACAATTCATTGTTTCAAATTGAACATTAACTATTATATAATGATTGAAACATTCATAATAAACTTTTGTCAAGCTGAAATTGCGTTTTGGCCAACTGAGAATGAGAGCATATAAGCATTGATGAAAATCATATCTAATTGATGTGAAACGTGTGTTTTTATTAATAATAATAATACGCAAACCGTGTCGGTTACCAAATCACCACTGTTCCTACAATGTCAAATTCCTTCTCAGCAGCGCACTTATCAAACTTCTAATACGCTTCTGGAATATTTATAGACCTTCGACTACACAAAGTTTTATTTTTTACAGCTTAAAATGCAATAAACTGCCCATAAACTGCGATAAAATGGCCAGAACACGTAATTTCGAAGGAATTCGTGCGAATATAAACTGAGTTGCCTTTCTTATATTTTTTTGTTATGAAGAATTTGTCATGTGGAAACGTATTTTCAAGCAAATATTTTTAATATAAAAGTATTTTAATATGCCTAGAAAGTGAAGAGATACTGTCAGATCCCACAATACTTTAAGGCTCACAAACAGAAGACACATTTCTCGTTAAGCCTTTTACAACTTTAATGTTGAATGTTTTATTGGTAAAAATCATGTTCAAGTCAAGTGTAAAGCTAATAACAAAGATGATAAACAGTCCAAAGACTAGAGTAACTGGTAAAGTTACATTAAAAATATCTTCTCCAGCAAAGGCACGCACAGGTGCGATTAAAGTGAAATCTATCGAATGCTCTAAATATGCTTTACTATGTTATTCAGATTACTTAGTATCGGGCGGGAACCTTTATCCTTCCCGAAAGACTTTTATGTCGAAGTTAGTGGCTAATGAGAATAGACATCGGGTGACTGAGATTGGCTCTGCCTCAATTAAAACGAGACCAAATCCTGGGCCTGTAATTCAAGGGGCTAGAAATTGGCTTTCCGGTTACATGAACCTGTGCCGAAGATATTGATAAGCTTGTTAAGAACAACATTTTAAAACGTCAATTGGGTCCTACGGAATGATTCTCTCCGATAGAAGTAGCATGGCGAAATAACGGTAACCACTATTTTTGTCGGGAAAGCGACAATATAACACGAGAAATGTTTATTGTACCCCTGCCGAGTCATTCTTTGCTGATTTACATGGCGGTATTGTAATTTCCTCACTTGATTTGGAATCCAGTTTCAATTAGATTTAGCTAGATGAAACAACAAGTAAATTGACAACTATTGCTACCCATGTTGGATATTATTATTACTTACGGTTACTGTTCTGAATTTCATCAGCTCCGTAGATCTTCCAATGGATAATGAGTGATAATCTGATTGAATTAGATGGTTGTAAAGCATATATTGATGACATTCTGGTCCATTGAAAGATAAAGTAGAGCATGAACGTCGCCTTATGTAGTATTAGCACAATTGAAACAGATTGGTGCGAGAGTAAATAACAGCACATGCAATTATTCTTAAAAAAAAATTGTTTATCTTGGACATACTTTATTAGTATATTGCGTATCACCAGATAATTTCAACATTACATAAGCATTGGCATTAGAAGGTCCCACGAATGTCGCTGAACCAAGAAGAATGTTAGGTTATGGCTCACGATACCCAGATATGATACCATTGTCACAAGAAAGAACGCCTGAAACGTGTAGGGCATTCGAGGCTATTCTCAGTGCGCGTGATTCAACAGCACAGGAATTATGAGAGACAATGGCCCGCCCATCACTTCAGATGAGTACAAATTATTTTTCAAAATTTGGGAACGGAGTATTCACCATTCTGTACCTCGATGTGCAAGGTCTAATGGTATAGTGGAGAGATTACATCGGACATTTAAAAGAAGTTGGCATAGATATGATATATTACCAGGTCGTCGACGTTTATATCATGTTTTACATATATTACGTACATCATATAATTGTACAATTGGTACAACACCTATGTCAGCGGCTATACACCATTGATTTATATTGATTGAACTTTGACAATGGAAGCCTCGTGATCATGAATCATGATGACGTCATATGACAATGATAGGACTATCTCCTTAATAGAAATTAGCGTATTCCTTAAAATAGTAGTCTTTGTAATCATTTAAAATAGATCTTATTGTATTGCTTATTATAGTCATTTCGTATGTAGTTAAAATAGTAAATGTCGTAATGTTCTAAATTGATAAATAACATCTCAGCAAAAAATATGATTTGTCATTAGTTTTAAATTTAGCCTTTTGTTTTGTAAACTGTATCAAAGTAATAGTATTTTTCTTGTTAATTAATTAATCAGCAGTCAGTCACTAGATACGCTGCCTTGAAGAAGTTATTATCGTTTAATAGTTTATTTTATAAATATATCAAGAGAGGAGAAAGGAATAGGTATTATTTTATCTGTCTTCTTGTCTTGGATTAAAGATTGATTCTGGATTGGTCATATCCGTTAGTAAAATCACTTGGTGAGTTCGTTTCAATTTATTGTATTGTTTGTATAAACCCAATGTTGGGAGTTGCACTTGGTGGAAGTGAGAATTGCACAGTCCGTCTCATACTCGTAGTTAAGTCCACGTTCAGGAGCGCCCCATCATAACCTATACATGCCTTAATAACCCCTATAACATCATTACCAGCTGATAATAGAACATCGAGCACTGAACATCAACTGCTTTCTAAAGCTGTAATAGAAGTTAATAATGATCCCAAAAACAGAAAGTTTTAAAAATGAATCTACCTAATATAGCGGAGAAATTCTCTACTCGCGTTGGTAATAAGATTGTCGATGGCAACGTTATTTCTGCAGACAAACACAGGGTCGAGATCAAAGCTGATACTGGCAATGTGCTTGTTAGAGCACGTTCTCATGTAATTGCCGCTCAAAACAATCAGTGCTGCTATATAGGCCTACGTACTTGGTTTTTTACTATTCGGCTTGCGTGAGCTGCGTGAGCATATTTAAAAACGAATGGATCAAAAACTTATATTTATCACCCAATCGTGCTCTGGTTCTAGTTTTGGATAACTAGCTAACGGTTGGCTGATAAACAATAGACAAACAATAGATTTCTCACTTTTCAGCCATCAGGCGCGGATCCAAGGCATCAAAAGGTGCTTGAGCACCATGTCAGATTTTCAAAGGTGTGATGCTGCCGCAGATGAATATAACTTGATATTGCCATAGAAATGAAGCGATGTAAGCTATTTTTGCGCTTGCCATATTTTCCTGCTGTTAGCAGTCCCGAACTCTCTTAGTGAACACCTTCATTGGATCAGTGATTCAAATCAATCTTTCTTCCAACCAGCAACAAGGGCTGAGCAGCCCTGAAATTTGAAAGCCAATCACCTGTCGTGTTTGATCACCAGTCAGAACAATAAACATTCCCTTATCAATTTCACCCACCCCTTTGAACCAATCATCTTCTCTAAATTAGGAATCTCAGGAATTTGAGCACCAGTGGCAGTGAGCACCCTTCTATTGCTTTTTTTAGTGCTAGAATTAAAATGACGTCAAGCAGTCATGTACAATACAAAGTCCGACTGTATTGTTCTCAACTTCGTGTTAACTTATAAAGCTCAAATTGTTATGCCTTCCACTTGTGCAAGCATGGCGAATTGTCGTCTGGGTAAGCTCAACATTATCTTGCTGCGCTATTACATGATCTGCTCTATATTAACGATTTAACATGTAATTTAAAAAAGAAAAATGTAATCGACAAAAGCTAGCTGATTCAAGACATATCATCAACCTTTCAATGTATAAATCAGCACAAGGAAATAAGAAGTTTGAGAATTGTATATAACATAGCAGAATTGCAGGAAGAACTCATTTTCCGATCAAAAATTGGAAGCGCTATTGGACGTATTGCCACAAGAGGTTAGTATAGATAAGTTAGTATTCTTCATTTTGGCTTTACATTCACTGGTTTCAAGATTTTATTGTAGCCGAGTCTATGTTTGAGATCCGTATTTACATATTTTGGTTGTGGATCCTCTGCTCGTTTGCAACAAAGGCCTGATAAGTAGGCCTATTAATTTGTGGTCTCACTCTGTCCATTTAGTTTCAGTATACAACTTCAGATGATCTTGTAATAACAAATTGACATAATTCAAGCCTAAATGAATAACAATTGAATGCAAACCCTTCTATATGCACCGCTTTCGCCTGTCTGTAGGCCCAGGCCCAGAATAGGCTTGCTGATGTCCAATGACAGGGAGAATACATCTCTTTTCTATTGCTTTTTCTAGAACGTCTGTTGATGTTGATGGATTGCCTATATAATTCAGTTATCTACATCATACAAATTTTTTACAGCTGGATGTAATAACTACCGTAGTTATTACATCCAGCTGTAAAAAATTTGTATGATGTAGATAACTGAATTATATAGGCAATCCATCAACATCAACAGACGTTCTAGAAAAAGCAATAGAAAAGAGATGTATTCTCCCTGTCATTGGACATCAGCTGTGTCGAATTATGCCGTTTTAAACATCTCAAGATTCAAATATCTTTTAATTTTGATTTTACAAATATTACTACAGGTTATGCCCAAAATGATTTATTTGAATCTAAGTAGTTGTTAATTATTCTGCATTTGAAATTTTTATTTGTAATATATACTGTATAGCTTGTCTGAGTGCATGCAGATCAGGTGTTCTTATTTTCAATAAAAATACATTTTTCATTTTTTCTGTTTATTTTATTCTGTGTTTATTTATTTGATGGTGTAAGATCTAATAGTCTAAGCTTTATAATTACGTTGAAATATTGCTGATGGAATTGCAAAAGTGTTGTCAAATCGCTTCAATAGCTTTGACTATGAATGCCAATTGTTGTCATCGAAATGCAGCCAAATCAGATCACCTCCCTGCGTGGAAGCAAGGCACGTGAAGGTGAACCTTGCCCGAAAAACTCTAAAAGCAAGTAAACATGGTACCTTCCTCTACGTAAACTGTATAGCCTTTGAAATCGGTTCGAAATTGGCCCACGGCCTATATGTATATTTAGATTTTCTCGCTTGGGGAAGCGAAAAAAATATGGAGCACAAGCACACAAAGACATTTCTCTTATTCAAAACTTTTTGCAACCTTTTTATAACAGAGTTCAATATAAACAGATTATGGAGGACGCTATTGAGATTGGGCGAAGCAACTTAGTTAGTTTAGACGATTGTTTCATTTTTGAGAAATCTTAAACGCAAGGAATTATATTTTACATGTTTCCAAAGTTCAACACATGTTCAATTGATTTTGCTATTTTGTAATTTTAAACTTTTGTCACTCGAAGTCCAGTATTGGACGCTGGACCTACACTCATAGTTGCCCAAAGAAAAATTTGTTGAAGAAATCATTTCCATGAAAAATAATATTGTAAAGTAAAGTATTTTTATCTAACGATATATACAGTATCAAATTAATCCAAAGTATGATCCGAAATTGAAACAAGAAAAGCCACTTGATCTTATCTGACGAAAAAAAAAATCTAATCTAAGAACGGCAAAAACTGATCAGATCGTATCTGATTCGCAGACCACTATACATTAATGTGTACATTAAAGTTAGCAAAAAAAATGTGCTTAGTAAATTTAAACTTAAACTGGATTAAAGATTTGCAATAATATAACGACCTAATTTTTTACACAAAATCTGTTTTGGGGTAGTTTGAGAAAATACAATAAAATTGAATAATATTTGAACTGCCTACAAATTAATTCAAAATAGCTAGCTGACGTGCTGAATTTTACTCTACTGGTTGATGTTCAAGCTCTACTTGGAATCGGAATCTGCTAATTATTCCGAATAAATTTGATTTTCATTATGGCTAGGGGTCAAGTTAATGGTAAGTATATTATCTTTATAAATCAAATTGGATGCCATGCATTCAAATGCATCACCTTGATTCACAACTTTTCATCATATTGGTTACTTATCCATTGGACTTTTAAATACCACAGTATCAATTTTGAGATTGGTTTCTTCATAAATATCGAAAAGCATTTAAACTGCATTCTTCACTTTGAATAAGCTATATATCTTTGAAATTTCGAATTTATGATTTTATATTCGTTAGAACAATAAAACCGAGAACGCAAATCAAGTGAAAAATGGCTTTCATCGAGATTATTTAAAAGGATATATGTTTGCTTGCTATTCAGATTGATGCTCATTCTCTTCCTGTGTTTTTCCTTTTACAATTGCATTGATAGGAAAAAGATCAAAGTTGTATGATTTCAAAATTGGTTCAAATCTAAATCCTGATGTTGTTGTATAGTTGCTAAATGTCATTTTGTGTCCGGGATCAACTATATAACATAATAATACTATTATTAGCATTTGAGAGCTGCAGTTGTTTACTAAATTTGTCAAATAACTTCCGACTAATAATAATGTAATTGGGTCTGGTAATTAGGTCAAAAACGTTCCTGGTTGTATAGAGACAAAGAATTGCCATAAGATCAATTAAACATACCTTTGTTGATAACTACTTGTTATAGCAATAGGCTATTGATTCCAGCTATGTTGTGAATACGCATAATCAGCTTAGTTTGCATACCAATAATAAGCTCAGGGCAAACAATCGGTTGAAACAATGGGATAATCAAATGTTCGTTCTATACAATAGAAATTCTTAATATAGATAATTCCTATTCAATGACCTGGAGACTTCATATAAAAATGGAGTAAACTTTGAAATTAATCAGTCTGTCGTTGGTCGTTGATTGATGCTAACGAGGTAAGAGACAAATTGTATATGCGTATGTGATATATTTCAATGAAACATGCATTATGGCGAATATGTTGCTTTGCTCCGTCGGATTTCTTTACCAACATATTATATTTAATGATCAAAGTGAATTTTTTAGGATGTAGGTCTACATTAATCATTTTAAGAATTAAGTCAAAGCGTTGCCATCGACTAAGAAAATAAAGAATGTTGGATTATTCTCTATATGCTTAAGTAATATCGTAACAATTATACCGTGATATATAATTCGATAATTATGTACCCGATTTAGAATATATGTCATATTTTATGCTTTCAATTCATTATTCTAATATGCACATTGAAATATCATTTTTTTTCATATTGTCTTAGATGAAGTTGACACTACTGATGTTGCTTCTCTTCGGAGTTGTGGTTGCAATTGCAAGTAAGTAGGCCTATACTGATCTTAAATGATTTCTAATTGTTATGAAGAATCAATTATATATATAGATTCCAGTTAAGATAGATGCCATGAGGAATTTTTATTCAAATTGCGACTAACTTACCTCAAAAAGTTAATGTTTCTAGCGTGGACCAAGAACAAGAGTGTATGTAATCATTTGAATAACCATGTAACATAGCCTTTGTCTGGAACATCAATTATCTCTTATCAATTTCACCACAGCAATGATTTGTTTTCTAATATAAGGGGTAATTTATTTTTCATTGAGTGCAATTTGAATAAAATTCCTACAAATATTCCGCATCCGTACCTGTAAGGTCTATATACCCGACATAGCACGAATTCCCATATACTTTTAGTGGTTAGCCCTGAAATGTCGTGAGTTGTCTTTAAATAGCTGCAAAATTATTTATTATTTAATCCGCGTTTGTACTTGTCACTTTATCACTTTATTGTTAATCTTGTAACGTGTATTTATGTATTAATTCTATTCTATCGGGAAAGTACAGAGCAACAACAACAAAAAACATAGTTACAAATCATGTGGTATAAATCCGCTAACCAAAACTAACCTTTAAATCAAATGATTATCAAACACTTATAACGTAAATAGGTAAAGAGACATACATCTAACATCTAAACATATGCGTGCGATAGTGATTGTAATTATTATCAATATTTTGTTTATTTTAGACACAAGTGAAGAATCTGAAGAAGATAATGTTGAAGAAGATAATGATGAAGAAGTGGAAGATGAACCAGGTATGAATTACTATATCTAGCTTAGAAACTAAACATTGTAAGAAATAACATATGTTAAGGGTCGCAAGTGCTAAAATTCTATCTTCCGAAGAAAATTCAATCCTCTGCGAGGGTCAAACCTTTCCGCCATTACAAATTTTCAATTTGCACACTTAAATATTTTGAAATTTAATGGAAACAATAGAGACAATAGTTATCACGCCAAGAATAAAGTTTTTCTCCCATTGGATTCAAAATTTAAAGTGCTAATTTCACTATGCATTATACAAGCCACTTCGTTTTCGTCTGGTTCCCTCTGAACGAAATTCGAACGCTTTTTACCAAATTTTCAAGCAAAATTCACCGTTTTCAATTCGCTCTTTTAATCTGTAAAGCTTCAAACTAAGCCAAAGAAACATTGGATGTTCGACTACTGATTTTAAATTCTGGAAAAATATTCAATTTCGATTAATTATCTGCTATGCATGACATATCTGCTGAAGCATTTCTATCATCTGCTTCTCATTTTTTTTGTTAGATAACATCCAGAGAGAGGACGAATCAGCAGGTACGTGAGATATTATAAAGTAATCAAGCAGAAAGTAGATATAATAATTTAGTGAATTTTGATTTTGTTTGATGTTTTCTATATTAGTTTTTACCGTTTCAAATCTATTCCAAGCGTTGTATAAGGATATATATTTTAAAAAATTGGGGCAACAATATCTAGTTTATGTAGACAATCACTTGAATCTGATTATCGAATGTCTCCACCGAAAGGCAGCCGGTGAATGACCGTGATATTGAGAATAATATTTCCTCGTTAATCCTCTGGGGGGATAAATGTCATGGATTTCGACAGGGCGGATCAAATAAAACTTTTGGGGGATAACCATATAGTTTTCAAATCATAAAACAGATTCCTCAAATAGTTTTTTTTTAAACAGAATATATTATCCTACAATAATGAGAAAAAATAAATTAGAGAAAAAATAGAAATAATATTGTAGTCCAAAAATAACAGTTGCACTAGGTTCAAATTTGTAATCAAAATGTTTTGTCTGCCAAAGCATAACCCTGCCTTTTTTCTGAATTATGAAGACGGCACCCTCCATTATTTGAGAGTCCTGTATACAAAAGCGTGAAAGTGATTATAATCCTCAATCCTAATTCATTGTGCTTCTAAAAAGTGTCTTTTGGCCATAAAAGGAAATTGGATATTTGCTATTTTTCTCGTATTTTTTGATCCCTTCTCGATTTCTCCTTCCGTGACCTCTATTGCGCCAAACATCAATAACTCATATTGAACTGGACTTTTATGAACATTTACTTGCATAAAACAATTTTGCATACTCCTGATAAAATTGGTTATCTTATTTCATTTTTAATTAGGACCAGAAAGTGATCCCAAACCGTGGTTCTATCGAAGAAGACGTCGTGTTACTCGAAGACGTCGCCGATGGTGGAGACGTCGCCGACGCTATGGCAAGAAATAAATATCCGAAGAATTGCTCCCGTTATCATCATAAACACGATATTATCACATTGATGATGATGTATTGATTATTTATCCTGTTGTTAGTAAACGCGATAAATATTTTATTTTTATTGTAACTGATGTATGTGACATTTTCTCTATAAAAAGACTGTGTACTTGTCTCAACATTGTTTTTCATTTGCATAAATTGTATAAACTTTTCTACTACATTAGTTGGGATACCTTAACTGTACAAATTCCTAACAAATGTAAACTTTTATTCTAATTCCTCTCATGTCGCGAAAATTCATGATAGATTCAGTGATGATATGCTGTGAGAGGGCGGAGGACGGTATCCCCTTACTATTTTTGCCAAAGGGCGGGGTTTCCCTACTCCTTATAATAGTAAAGGTTTTATACCAACATCATTATATAATATATTAATAATAATGGTATTATTATACCCCTATTTAGCTATACTACATTCTAATCATAATCATTGCCTAACTCGAAATTATTAATCTCTTGACATTAACTCTCTTATCCTTACAATTAAATTTATTCATTGGAACTTTTGAATCTTTTCAACGATGTCTATGATCGATACCATGCTTGGCAAGCTGTCCTTTTGATAATAATAGCATAATTTGCAACGTGCCCTTAAAAACAATTCGCCTTACCAGAAATAACTTCATTAAGTATTTTAGAAATTGCAAACGTAATTATTATTGTAGTCAAATTATGGAAAATAAAAATTATAACCATTAAACATTTATTAAGGCACCTTATAACCTTATATAAATACTGAAGAATATAATCTAAAATATGGAATATACAGGTTGTAGTATAACTATTGATGTAAATGTTAACTGTTGTCATTGCAGCTAATTTAACTAATTCAGCTAATTTGTAATAATTAATATGTTCATTAGATAAATAGATTATTAATTTGCGCAATATTTATTAATAGTTATACAATACTGGATGCTGCATTGACAAGCTGCAGATCACTAAGAGCGCCGTCTGTAACTTGATGTTTGCGGGATCGTGAACCTAGGATGCAGATGATAGTGGTACGGAGTACGCTGAAGCAGATTTTGCGCTTAACCCAGGCAGAATTTTCACTAAAAGGTAGACCATGTTTTCAAGAGATCATGTCACTCAGATGTCTGTAGAATTGATGTATTTCTCTACTCAATCCATCATAAGTTGTAAAGATTAAAGGGGTGAATGACCCATGTTCTTGGTTAAGGGTTCTTTCGTTGTATTTTCTTTTCTTGATGGACTCCATTGATTTCATTGATGATTTCAGGGTTTGGTTTCGGTAGCTAGGAGCGAAAGGATAGAAAATTCCAACAGCCATGAATGCTCTTTGCAACCTCTGCCAGAAGCCCTGGCTCAGGGGTGATTAGCTCAGTTGGCAGAGCAACTAAACTTCAGATCGTATCATATCTCATCGACTGTGGTTCAAATCCCCCTCAGGTCAACTCAGCCTTGACTTTATCTGAAACATCAAATGAGTACCATCTAAGGATGGCGGATGGAATGGTTCAGGAGGAATTGCATTGTGAGTAGCTGCGGCGCATCGTTGCGCATTGACAATCAAGGTCTATCTGCCATGAAATCTGTTGAAATTGATCTGCAGTGTCGCGGCTGAGATCTAAGGAGCGTTTAACATCATTGCTCTTAGCGAAAAGAGCCACTCTTCTAGAAATAGAGGAGTGGTACGGGTGCCTTCGGTAGGGCGACACCGTCCACATTACTTTTACTTTACCAGAAGCCCTGGGCACAAAAGTCAGCACGTGACTCGTCCGTACTTGATGGAGTTGTTTGCAGGGCTGGCTCTTTCCTCACATCTTTTCAAACAGTAGAGAGAAGGTCAGCTGTTACGTTAACTAGCTCATTGTGCCTCAACAACACAAAACCACCAACTTTGCATGATAGCGCGTGATCTACGTTGAACTTTGCATGGTAGATACATTCATGGGAGTCTTTGTAGTTGACAGCCATAACGAAGAGCAATGACATCAAAGAATTCTCTTTTTGTGAGGTTGTAGTTCTCAGATTTAAGTGGTAACGGAGAAAGCCATATCGAGGCTCCATCTGATCTTGCGATATCATTTGCCTTCAATTGAATTGGTGTCATGGCTATTCGCAGAGATTCAAGAAGATCGTTATGATATGCTAATTTAGAAGTAGAACATTCTTCTTCTGATATAATATGCTCTATTTCATTATTTGATTCGTTTTTATCATTTTGTATCATTATTTTATGTGATAAATTGTTACAAAATTTCTTTGATGCTGCGAAATCAATATCAGCAATTCTTGAAATGTTTAATATACCCAATCTCCCAAGTTTGACAGGTAATGATAGCAAGTCCCGTTCTGAGTCACTGCACTGTCTATTCTCACATATTGCTGGTATAAGCTTATTTCTAACAATGTTTTCCACTGGTTTTAAGTAATTAACTATTCCTGGTATAGTGCGAAGCGTAAAGTTAAACTTGTGCCTGTAGCCAGCGGTAAATGCAGTATGCTGCCTGAGGATGAAACTTATCAATCTCAGCTAACATGTTGAGCTCTTTAATCCAAGGACAAACTAAAGATTCTACGTATTCTTTTTTGAATAACGGACTGCCAATCACCGCACCGAGATGCCGTTTTTATTCTGCGGTTATATTGATTCCAGTTCCCGCAAATATTTTTTCAGCATGCTCAATTTTCTCTCGTTTTACAATCAGCCAAGATTTGACTGCTTTTGGAAAATATCCAATCTTTGGACCATAGCTTGTTAAGCTCTGCCACCAATGAAGGATGTCCTTGAGTTTTCCAGCTGAGCTCAAGTCGTCCGCATATGCCGAATGCTTTGTCTCGTGCACTGACAAAGCATTTAACATAGGGATGGACCCCAGAGCATAAATGGACATAGCTGCTGGATCACCTTGTGTAGTTCCTTCTTGTGATGATATTTCTATCCCGCCTGATACAAATAGACGTATATGTTGGTTATATTAGTTGATTACATACGATGCGATGATTGGGCATATGATGCAGATGTTGTGTAACATAAAATTTCGGTTAATGCGGTTAAAAGCATTATCGGCGTCGACAAGTAAGACTGCATCACATTCATTGTCATCAAATATTGTGCACATTGCATGGATAACAGCTTCGCAGCCACCACGCTGGCCAGCACATAGTTGAAAGTCTCCTGCACTGCTAAGAATGTCGTCCTTAAATGTCTTAGTTACTGCACGACCCATTATTCTACGTAATACCTCTCCAACCCCAATTGGTCTCAAACCTGGGTTTTTGTTCAAAGGAATCAGCTTGCTTGCCAGGAATGCCTCCAAAGAACCATCAGCCCCACAATATCGAATTAAACAAAGCTTCCTAGTCATTGCTGCTATAGAATTGCATAAATCAGTGCCATTACTTCCAAATGATGATGATGTTAAAATCCTACGCCAACCATCGAAGTCAAGACTTAAAGGTCCTGAAGCACCTTTAACCTCACGTGCCATTTTTTGTATCAGCAGGCCATCAATTGTCTCGTAGGCATATTCACCGTAAGAGGATTCTGGGCCTTGCCTCAAGAGGGCTGATTTTTTCATCATTAATCGTCAATATTCCACTAGATTCGCAATCAGATAGTAAGCGTAAAGCATGGGTTCACTTTCCCTGCTAGCATAAAATCATTGAACTTTTTTGCTAAATCTTGGATGTTATTGCCACAATGATTTGATGGATCAATTTGGATTGTACGTATCTTACTTCTCTTACCAATGTGTCAAAATCACCAGTCTTCCAAAGTTGTAGGCGCCTTTCTAATTGATGAGAATGCTCTTTGGACTTAGACTTTTTACTCAATTTCTGAAGTAAAATTGAAGGCATTATCATCAAAGCATTCAAGGTTATCCCTTTAGGTTGGCCTGTCATTGACCCAATCATTAACCAGGCGAGTACATTCATCAATGTATGCTGTACCTGCCTTTCCAGAGGGTAGCATAAAAAGGTTTCATTTCCAGGTTACACATTTCTCATAAGTAGCAAAATGACTTGGTTAATATCATAAAAACTCAAGGAACCCCATACGAATAATGAACAGTCCTGTGCTGGCTGGCTACAGATGCCGTTATCTTGATATACATTATTTAATATGGCGTCTATAGTAGGACTTGAGGGTGATTGATTATCTAGATTTGAAAGCGGTTGAATTGTGTTATGCTGCTGACATTTATGATGATGCTGTTTTAGACCTCGTTCGCTTTTAAAACTTCTACTGCATCCTGTGCATGAATATAGTCTAATAGATGTGGCATCCATTGTAGTTAAGAGAAGACAAAGCGTTATCGCCCAAGTTATGAAGAACACTTTTCAAATATCATATGCATCATCTAATGACAGGGAATATACATCTGTTTTCTATTCCTTTTTCTAGAACGTCTGTTGATGTTGATGGATTGCCTCTATAATTCAGTTATCTACATCATACAAATTTTTTACAACTGGATATAATAATTACAATTTAAACATCTTAAGATTCAAATATATTTTATTTTTATTTTACAAATATTACTGCAGATTATATCCAAATAGTTTATTTGAATTTAAGTAGTTATTAATTATTTCCCATTTGAAACGTTTTATTCGTAATATATACTGTATAGCCTGTCTGAGTGCATGCAGATCAGGTGTTCTTATTTTCAATAAAAATACATTTTAATTTTTTTTTCTGTATATTTTATCCTGTGTTTATTTATTTTATGGTGTAAGATCTAGTAATCTTAGCTTTATAATTACGTTGAAATATTTCTGATGGAGTTACCAAAGCAGTGTCACATCGCTTCAATAGGTTTTGAAATCAAAATTTTTCACGGGGAATCCACCCCTTTAGAGGACGGGGCTTCGCCCCTTAACTGTCCCTTACCAGCACCAGTCAGATTTTCAGCTGGATCCGCTCCTGTCGGCCACTCCCCTAATTCAGTCCAACTCAAGCCTTTTGTCGATATTACGCAGACACTGTAGTGTATAAGATTTCAGCCTTTTTATTATTAAGCCTCTCTTTCATGCATACCAATATTTACTCATTAAATTAACTTGTAAAATAATATCAAATAACAGTAATAACAAATAATATCCTCTGCCTACCGACATTAGAACAAGACATAAATAACGATTCATCACTTTCTCGTCTATGTGTATTTTCTAGTAACGATTTATCCTATATCTTATCCGCCATCGTCACAACACTAATAATCATTAAAAATAAGATTTGGGTCTGCGCGAAGGCTAGTGTTGTTCGACTAAAAATATTAAAAGGGAGAAGTTATACGTATTTTTAGATTTTCTCGCTTGGAGAAGCGAAAAAAATACGGAGCACAAGTGCACAAATAACTTTCTCTTATTCAAAACTTTTGTCAACCTTCAAGATATCCTGATAAAGTAATCCAAAAAAAATTGAAATCGAGTTCTTTAGTTCACCCGGTTCTGATATGTTTTGACCATTGTGAAATGTCAAAACATATTTTTCAATTAACATTCTAATTGAAGAATATTTGAATAGACTAGAAATTGTGTCCGTATGTGTCCCCTGTAATTCTCTTGCATCCAAACGATAAACTCTAAAACAACAAAAAGTTTTCATTTTTAATATTTTTGTTGAATAAACATTGATACGTGGTTGTGCAAATGACGTAACAGAGTTATATAAACAGATTATGGAGGATGTTATTGATATTGGCCGAAGAAACGTAGGTTTTAGATTTGAGATATTCAATCATTGAAGATTTTAAGTATAGCTTGGTTGGTTTATTTACACAAAAAATCAGATAATATCATTACCTTTTCAATACTCTTTAAAACTCGTTAATTGACTTGCACAATCTTTGATTTCATTATGCTATCTTGCTAGTAGCCTAACTTGTTATTATTAGTTTTATTACTGTATGTTATAGTCTGTGCCTGTCTTAGATCATCCAGGGACGTCGGAGCGGCAGGGGCAGCGGGAGCGACTGCCCCTCCTGCCTGTAAGACGGAGGGCTAGCGGGGCACGAAGTGTTCTGCAGAAATGTTCTTTTTTCAGATATTTTTCTACACTGTACTAGACCATGATACAATGATTTTTAGGAATACGATAAGCTAAGGACATGGTTGTTTTAATTTAGCTACTTGTTCAATTTCAGATTCCATTATCAGGACTCCTAACATGCATAGGTAAATTACTTTTTATCTATAACTACGATGTAAAACTTGTTCTCTCTCTCTCTCTCCATATCTGTGTAGAACGAATTGGTATCCCAAAACCAGGGAAATCACAGCCGCTACGGGTTCACCTCACCATTGAGAAAAGAAAAGAAATACTTAACGCAAGCAAACGATTGAGGGATCATCAAAAATATGATGGAATCCTTATTTCTCCAGATTTGACTCCTGCTGAACAAAAAACAGCATATGACCTCCGCTGCCAGCCTCGCAAGATACGATCCGATTTCCCAAACAAATCTTTCAAAATAAACTTGGGACAAGTAATTTAAATTGAGAACTCTAATACTTCAACCGATAATCAATGACTTCCTTTTGGCTATAATGATCAACCTTCTATTAATACACTGTCTGTCTCAACGATGCTTTGGAATGTTGAAAGACTCACATCACTTGAATCACATCATTCTTATTGCCAAGTTCTAAGCCAGAACATGAAAACAGAGTTAAAAGAAAACGTATTATAGACATAGAAAAACTTTATAAACATCCATCGTTACGCCTAGCAGGTGAAGCATTAGAGAAAAAAGACCTTAATACATCACTATACATCACATTAAAGAAGTCATTCTCTCTAGTGCTTCACTAACAACTTATCAAAAAAGGATACATAAACCATGGTTTGATAAAGATTGTAACCAGTTGAAGAAAAATGTCTTAAATCTATTCGAAAACGTCATGAAGTATCCAAGAGATCAACAAATGCGAGATAACTAGGCCATTGAAAGAAAATACTACTTATCTGTTATCAAGACAAAATGCACACATTACTACAAGAACGAAATTATAAAGACGTTGGACCTAGCGAAACATAAATAATGGCTACTTTTCCGAAAAAGTTTTCAAAAACAGATATCCCCTATTCCAGCAGAAAAATTAAATGCTCATTTCAAGTCCCTTTTGGATCCTCTCAATTGCCAACCTCGTATACCCTGTTTCAACGATGAAGACGTTGATGACACTTGGTTCAACCAGCATTTCTCAGAAGATGAAGTACTAGAGGCAATTCTATCGACATCAAAGAAAAAAGCACCTGGAGTTGACAACTTAACAAATGAACACCTAGTCTTTTCAATTGAGCAGGTTATCCCATTGTGGACCTCTCTGTTCAATCTATGTGTAGAGCAAGGACAAATTCCAGAAAAATGGAAACATAGTATTTTCAAAATTTTATTTAAAGGAAAAGGAGCTACAGATGATCCAGGTAATAATCATGGTATCGCTTTGTTATGTTGTCCGTTGAAAGTGTTCACGTCCTTATTAAACAAAAGAATAATTGATAACGTTTCTTACCTCTTGTCTGATTTACAATTTGGTTTCCAACGCGGCAAAAATACAACTATTCCTTTAAGTATGCTAATTAATGATATCAGGGAATCATTCGCATTAAAAAGAGGCTTTACATACGCCATTTTTATTGACTTTAAGAAAGCTTTTGATTCTGTTGGTAGATCAAAGCTTATTTCAAAATTTCATGATCAGTTTGGTGTTCGAGGAAAGATTTTAAATATTATCAAAATAATGCTGCAATATAATTTTATAAGAATCGATGACGGAGTAAAATATTCTTAAAGTATTACTCAACACCATGGTGTTTTACAAGGAGACAGCCTCTTTCCTACACTTTTTATTATGTATATAGCTGACCTAACCTGAATTCTAACATCTATTGTTAATCTCTGTTATCTGTTTTATGCTGACGACTTAGTTATTTGTTCTATTCAACGCTTACCAATTCAACAAGCACTTGATGCAATATCCTTATGGTTCTCCACAAACTGTTTGCAAGTAAACAAAAATAAAACTAAAGTTGCTAAGTTCAGAAAAGGTGTCTGGAGTTTGTGAGGTCCTACGAAAATCTTGGTGTTATCATGCAGCAATCCCTTATAGTTACTAATCACATAAAAAAGAAAAAACAGAAAGCAATGCTAGCCATTAGTACAATTCGATATTTAAATCGTATTTCGTTTGACGCAGCTATGGTTATCTTCGATATGAAAGTTCTTCCGTCTATTACATGCGCACTACAAATAATAGCCCCTTTTCTCAAAGCTTCACATCTACTACAACTTGATACAATTTTAGCCAATTTTATAAGGAAGATGCTTCAAATCTATCAATATCCACTTCAAACTCCCTTGTCTACTTTCTTACTCAAACCAAACCATTGTCTACAAGCTTAAACACACGATACACTATTTCAATGGATGAACTATCTAAAGCCTCTTGCAGTTGGTCCAGGAGATCTCAGAAACATATTTGCAATGGCTACCTTGAGGCCCCCATAGCAAATACTCCTGGTGGCGTCAAAGCGATCAACCAAATAAATTAATATTAGCTAAATGCGCAATGCATGGGTTCCATCACTACATATGTAAAGATAAAACTTTTCATTCACTGTCTTATGATTGCTGCTGCAAAGAGTGTGGCTCTAATGCCAATACAGTATTTCATATATTGAATTATCAAGCAATACCATCTTACATAAATTTTGTCAAGATGATAGAAGCTTCATAAATATCGTTACATTTATCAATATTAGTTGCATAATTCTTTAGTAATTAGCTATTAGTTAATATTATCAGCAATATAAGCACCATATAATCATCATATAATCATCATATAAACACCTTATAATCACTTACCGATATTATACATTAAAAGTCATTTATCCTCAGCTATTAGATAACAATTCATTTTTTCAGTTAAATTTATTAACGTTATAGCACTGTGTATAAGCTACGTTGACAGCATTAGTGAGCCTATATATCACACTAATATTCATATTAAACTTAATCCAGCTTATTATCTGTAGATCACATCTGCTATAATATGATTAACTGCAAGCTGAAGTTACTCTGATATTATTGGTAAAGTTTAGATTATACATGCATATATAAAAAAATGAATAGCATGTACGAATTGAATCTACCCTGAATGGGTGAAATATATATTCTATCTCTCTCTCTGTTACTTGCCTGTCGATGATTTTGGAATAAATCGAAACCGTTGCAGATTATCGTCTGATAATTTCTTTGTCGCTAATCAGTATAATTAAGTCGAAATTATGTACTTCTCAATTAATTATTTTAGATAATATGTAGAAATGATGTTTTTGTGATCTTACATCCAATCGATAGTGAAATAAATATAAAGTAGCTTTTATATTACACATGTATTTGAAATAGTGTGAGTTTAATGTCAGAGTTGATGGCGAGAGACGATCGAGATAGAGTTAACAGAGAACGGTATAGATACAATGCCATATGTTGTACTATACCGGAATCTAAATTTGGCAGGAGAAGCTGCGATTTGAAGGAAACTGGTTCTGTTCGATGAATGTATTTCCGGAGCGTCGCGAGGTAAATTTTTCAAAGGGAAAATGCCCCTCTAGTCTAGTTCGCCCCCCTGACATAAGTTACTTCCGACATCCCTGAGATCATCCCAATAACAAAAGAAACTGTTAAGTGAGTTAATTATATACACTAGAAAGGCTAACATGTAAGTTTCAGAAAACTCCAAATTTAACGTCGACTTGTTTTACATCTAACAGATTTAGCAAAATAGAAAAGAATTCCAATAAAAATGCAAGAGAAAGTAATAGGAAACTGCTTGAAATACCAAACATTTCCTGACAGTCAAACTGTTTCCCTGATCTTGGGGCTGATAACCCTTCATAACTAGGTATGTATAGGAGTCTAGCCATCTGTGAAATATGTATGGTCCCTTTTCATTTATTTATCCTGCCTAAAATCAATTGTATGGTGCTTAAATAACCATAAATCAGCTCTAAATATCGTTAGATTTGTAGATACTTGATCTCATAACACATAAATGAAAATGAGCTTCTTACACCCTATACATCTCACAAGTACTAACTGGACCTATCATAAAAGAGGTTGGTGTACAATACAGGTCCGATGGTAGAGCTAACACAAATACTCATGTTGATTAGAAAACCTTAGTAGCCTGAGCCCCCTCTTTAGTGAACTAGCGCTCATGTCGGTCTAATCCATGTTAAAGCGCATACCAAAGGTCAGGCTCTAGCACATGATATTCACGCATGACCAAATCCAGTTTAGATGATTGTTTCATTTTTGAGAATTCTTAAACGCAAGGACTTCTATTTTACATGTTTCAAAAGTTCAACACTTGTTCAATTGATTTTGCTACTTTGTAATTTTTCACTTTTGTTACTCGAGGTCCAGCATTGGACTCTGGACCTACACTCATAGTTGCAAAGAAAAATTTGTTGAAAAAATCATTTCCATGAAAAATAGTATTGTAAAGTAAAGTACTTCTATCTAACGATATATACAGTATCAAATAAATCCAAAGTATGACCCGAAATTGAAACAAGAAAAGCCATCTGATCTTATCTGACGAAGAAAAAAATCTAATCTAAACACGGCAAAAACTGATAAGATCGTATCTGATTCACAGACCACTATACATTAATGTGTACATTAAAGTTAGCAAAAAAAAATGTGCTTAGTAAATTTAAACTTAAACTGGATTAAAGATTTGCAATAATATAACGACCTAATTTTTACACAAAACCTGTTTTGGGGTATTTTGAGAAAACACAATAAAATTGAATAATATTTGAACTGCCTACAAATTAATTCAAAATAGCTAGCTGACATGCTGAATTTTACTCTACTGGTTGATGTTAAAGCTCTACTTGGAATCGGAATCTGCTAATTATTCCGAATAAATTTGATTTTCATTATGGCTAGGGGTCAAGTTAATGGTAAGTATATTATCTTTACAAATCAAATTGGATGCCATGCATTCAAATGCATCACCTTGATTCACAACTTTTCATCATATTGGTTACTTATCCATTGGACTTTTAAATACCACAGTATCAGTTTTGAGATTGGTTTCTTCATAAATATCGAAAATATTTAAACTGCATTCTTCACTGAGAATAAGCTATATATCTTTGAAATTTCGAATTTATGATTTTACTAGGAAAAAATGCTGCCTCCGGCAGCTTTTTTCTAGCTCCAGCGGAGGACCTTGTGGGCCTTTGGCCCAATGTTGTTACTGTTGAGAAACTGTATTTAATTTTCTTCATTGAGGAGGTGGTTTCGCTCCATATATAGTATGTATTTCAGAATCAAAAATATATTGGTAACATGAACGGTATATAATGAAGATTGACTCTACAATTTTAAGCGTTGTATTATATTTCAAAAGCGTTATTCGATATCAGTCAGTTTATATCATGCTATATAGCATTTTACAGTTTCGAAGTAAGATTTTGCCAAATATTCCTAAGACTTCCAGTTGCAGTTTGATATTAATAATCTACTACAGATATGTAGCTCAATGTGAACCATATAGAAATTATGTCATACATAAAATGCCATAAGAAAATTGACACGTAATTATCTAAAGCTAAATGAAAGTGTGTTAATTAAAATGTCATAATCCTTTCATACCAGTCCTGCATCTGCATATACAGTACTAATAATATTTCATGATTTAGAAGTATTAATTAAAGTAAATTTCTGCCAAGTATCCTCAAGACTTCCAATTGCAGTGTGATATTAATAAAAGTGTTCCAACTGCAGTTTGATATTAATAAATCTTTACTTTATATGTCTAATTCAATATGAACCATATAAAAAAATACGTCAATACAGTTTTATCAAAAAGATACGTTAATACTGTTTTATTGAAATAATTTCTTAATTGGATAGCTGGATGAAGCAATAATACGCATATTACATTCATCTTCATAATTATATCCCCACGTGATAGCAGTGGAAAGGAGAACATTTGATTGGTCGGGTTTCATTTCGGTTATGACTTTTAAAATAGGCTTTGAATTTAAAAGCTGGCTGATGAATTTCAAAGCACAATTATGCAGAGGCATTGTCGGGCTAACCCTAACCCTAACCTATTACTATTGCGTGGACTGTGGTTTACTAAAATCCTACCACAGTCCACGCGTGGTCCACGCTACGCCTTCGTTGCTTTTGTCTAGTTGTTGACTTAAAAATTTTTTGAATAAATGTTGAAATTATCCTTGGAACCAGGAGCCTTTAGAGATTTGAGATTTATTTATGTTTACATTTCATTATGATTTTCTTGTCGCTTTTACTAAATACTTTTGATAGATAATTTGATACGGCGGATGTTTGGGGATATTTTGTACAATTCAACCGGTTGAATCCAAATATTATTTAAAATTCAAAGATGTTTTTAATTTCGTAAACACAGCACTCTCTGTGATGACGTTTATAAATGATTTTAAGCTGAGAGCTACGTCTGGAAAATAGAATTTAGCTGACAGTTAATTAAACATAAACAATTACAAAATTAGAAAGTAGTTTTCGTCATCCCAATTCATGTTTCTGGTTTTGTTCGAGATTTCAAAACACTTGATCATATTCACGGTTCATTGCCTGCACGGCTTTGCTCTGGATGGCGGCGGCTTTGATCTTTTACAGAAAACTTGATTTTTCAATTTTACACCAAATTCAGTTGATTTTTCAAAATTCAATATAGCCTATGTTCAGACCACGAAAGAGAGCCTTCGAATGATGTATGATGTTCAGGATTTCTTAGCATGGTTTTTGAGATTAGCGCGTACACAGTTTTGAAGGTCATTTTTATATAGTAGTTTGAGATATTCATTAGAACAATAAAACCGGGAACGCAAACCAAATTTAAAAATGGCTTTCATCGAGATTTTTTAAAAGGATATATGTTTGCTTGCTATTCAGATTGATGCTCATTCTCTTCCTGTGTTTTTCCTTTTACAATTGCATTGATAGGAAAAAGATCAAAGTTGTATGATTTCAAAATTGGTTCAAATCTAAATCCTGATGTTGTTGTATAGTTGCTAAATGTCATTTTGTGTCCGGGATCAACTATATAATATCATATATACTATTATTAGCATTTGAGAGCTTCAGTTGTTTTGTCAATTAGCTTCCGACTAATAATAATGTAATTGGGTCTGGTAATTAGGTCAAAAACGTTCCTGGTTGTATAGAGACAAAGAATTGCCATAAGATCAATCAAACATACCTTTGTTGATAACTACTTGTTAGAGCAATAGGCTATTGATTCCAGCTATGTTGTGATAGGAATAATCGGCCAAGTTTGCATTCACCAATAATAGGCTTTATATCTTGGAAATCTATAGAATTTTTATGCTTCGTTTAACTTATCGAGGGCAAATAATCGGTTGAAACAATGGGATAATCAAATGTTCATTCTATACAATAGAAATTCTTAATATAAATAATTCCTATTCAATGACCTGGAGACTTCATATAAAATTGAAGTAAACTTTGAAATTAATCAGTCTGTCGTTGGTCGTTGATTGATGCTAACGAGGTGAGAGACAAATTGTATATGCGTATGTGATGTATTACAATGTAACATGCGTTATGACGAATATGTTGCTTTGCTCCTTCGGATTTCTTTACCAATTAACATATTATTTTTAATGATCAAAGTGAATTTTTTAGGATGTAGGTCTACATTAATCATTCTAAGAATTAAGTCAAAGCGTTGGCATTGTCTAAGAAAATAAAGAATGTTGGATTATTCTCTATATGCTTAATTAATACCGTAACAATTATACCGTGATATATACTTCGATAATTCTGTACCCGATTAAGAATATATGTCATATTTTATGCTTTCAATTCATTATTCTAATATGCACATTGAAATATCATTTTTTTTCATATTTTCTTAGATGAAGTTGACACTACTGATGTTGCTTCTCTTCGGAGTTGCGGTTGCAATTGCAAGTAAGTAGGTCTATACTGATCTTAAATGATTGATAATTGTTATGAAGAATCAATTATATATGTAGATTCCAGTTAAGATAGATGCCATCAGGAATTTTTATTCAAATTGCGACTAACTTACCTCAAAAAGTTAATGTTTCTAGCATGGCCCAAGAACAAGAGTGTACGTAATCATTTGAATAACCATGTAACATAGCCTGTGTCTGGAACATCAGTTATCTCTTATCAATTTCACCACAGCAATGATTTGTTTTCTAATATAAGGGGTAATTTCTTTTTCATTATGTACAATTTGAATAAAATTCCTACAAATATTCCGCATCCGTACCTGTAAGGTCTATATACCCGACATAGCACGAATTCCCATATACTTTTAGTGGTTAGCCCTGAAATGTCGTGAGTTGTCTTTAAATAGCTGTAAAATTATTTACTATTTAATCCGTGTTTGTACTTGTCACTTTAACATTTTATTGTTAATCTTGTAAAGTGTATTTATGTATTAATTCTATTCTATCGGGAAAGTAGAGAGCAACAAAAACAAAAAACATAGTTACAAATCACGTGGTATAAATCCGCCAACCATGACTCACCTTTATTTCAAATGATTATAAACACTTATAACGTAACTAGGTAAAGAGACATACATCTAACATATAAACATATGCGTGCGACAGTGATTGTCATTTTTATCAATTTTTTGTTTATTTTAGACACAAGTGAAGAATCTGAAGAAGATAATGTTGAAGAAGATAATGATGAAGTGGTGGAAGATGAACCAGGTATGAATTACTATATATAGCTTACAAACTAAACATTGTAAGAAATGACATATTTTAAGGGTCGCAAGTGCTAAAATTCTATCTTCGGAAGAAAATTCAACCCTCTGTGAAGGTCAAACCTTTCCGTCATTTCAAATTTTCAATTTGCACATTTAAATATTTTGAAATTTAATGGAAACAATAGAGACAATAGTTATCACGCCAAGAATAAAGTTTTTCTCCAATTGGATTCAAAATTTAAAGTGCTAATTTCACTAAGCATTATACAAGCCACTTCGTTTTCGTGTGGTTCCCTCTGAACGAAATTCGAACGCTTTTTACCAAATTTTCAAGCAAAATTCACCGTTTTCAATTCGCTCTTTTAATCTGTTAAGCTTCAAACTAAACCAAAGAAACATTGGATGTTCGACTACTGATTTTAAATTCAGGAAAAATATTCAATTTAGATTAATTATCTGCTATGCATGACATATCTGCTGAAGCATTTCTATCATCTGCTTCTCATTTTTTTGTTAGATAACATCCAGAGAGGGGACTAATCAGCAGGTAGGTGAGATATTATAAAGTAATCAAGCAGAAAGTAGATATAATGTAGTGAATTTTGATTTTAGTTTGATGTTTTCTATATTAGTTTTTACCTTTTCAAATCTATTCCAAGCGTTGTATAAGGATATATAATTTAAAAAATTGGGGCAACAATATCTAGCTTATGTAGACAATCACTTGAATCTGATTATCGAATTTCTCCACCGAAAGGCAGCCGTTGAATGACCGTGATATTGAGAATAATATTTCCTCGTTAATCCTCTGGGGGATAAGTACCATGGAATTCCACAAGGTGGATCAAAAAAAACTGTTGGGGGATAACCATAATATTTTTCATATCATAAAGCAAATTCCTTAAACAGTTTTTTTTTAAATAGAATATATTGTCCTACAATAATTAGAAAAAATAAATTAGAGAAAAAATAGAAATAATATTCTAGTCCATAAGTAACAGTTGCACTAGGTTCAAATTTGTAACCAAAATGTTTTATTTGCCAAAGCAAAACCCTGCATTTTCTGAATTATGAAGACGGCACCCTCCATTATTTGAGAGTCCTGTATACAAAAGAATGAAAGTGATTATAATCCTCAATCCTAATTCATCGTGCTTCTAAAAAGTGTCTTTTGGCCCTAAAAGTAAATTTGATATTTGCTATTTTTCTCGTGATTTTTTGATCCCTTCTCGTTTTCTTCTTCTGTGACCTCTATTGCGCCAAACATCAATAACTCATATTGAACTGGACTTTTATGAACATTTACTTGCATAAAACAATTTTGCATACTCCTGATAAAATTGGTTATCTTATTTCATTTTTAATTAGGACCAGAAAGTGATCCCAAACCGTGGTTCTATCGAAGAAGATGTCGTGTTACTCGAAGACGTCGCCGATGGTGGAGACGTCGCCGACGCTATGGCAAGAAATAAATATCCGAAGAATTGCTCCCGTTATCATCAAAAAACGATATTATCACATTGATGATGATGTATTGATTATTTATCCTGTTGTTAGTAAACGCGATAAATATTTTATTTTTATTGTAACTGATGTATGTGACATTTTCTCTATAACAAAGACTGTGTACTTGTCTCAACATTGTTTTTCATTTGCATAAATTGTATAAACGTATCTACTACATTGGTTGGGGTACCTTAACGGTAAAAGTTCCTTACAAATGTAAACTTTTATTCTAATTCCTCTCATGTCGCAAAAATTCATGATAGATTCAGTGATGATTTGCTGTGAGAAGGCGGAAGACGGTACTCCCCTACTATTTTTGCCAAAGGGCGGGGTTTCCCTACTCCTTATAATAGTAAAGGATTTATACCAATATCATTATATAATATATTAATAATAATGGTATTATTATACCCCTCTTTAGCTATACTACATTATAATCATAATCATTGCCTAAATCGAAATTATTAATCTCTTGACATTAACTCTCTTATCCTTACTATTAAATTTATGAATTGGAACTTTTGAATCCTTTCAACGATGTCTATGAGCGATACCATGCTTGGCAAGCTGTCTTTTTGATAATAATAGCATAATTTGCAACGTTCCCTTAAAAACAATTCGCCTTACCAGAAATAACTTCATTAAGTATTTTAGAAATTGCAAACGTAATTATTATTGTAGTCAAATTATGGAAAATAAAAATTGGTTTCAAGATTTTATTGTAGCCGAGTGTATGTTTGAGACCTGTATATACATATTGTCTGTAGGCCCAGGCCCATGTAGGCTTGCTGAGTATCTAATGACAGGGAATATACATCTGTTTTCTATTCCTTTTTCTAGAACGTCTCTTGATGTTGATGGATTGCCTCTATAATTCAGTTATCTACATCATACACATTTTTTACAACTGGATATAATAATTACAATTTTAAACATCTTAAGATTCAAATATCTTTCAATTTATATTTTACAGATATTACTACAGATTATGTCCAAATAATTTATTTGAATTTAAGCGGTTATTAATTATTTCGCATTTGAAGCATTTTATTCGTAATATATACTGTACAGCCTGTCTGAGTGCATGCAGATCAGGTGTTCTTATTTTCAATAAAAATACGTTTTCATTTTTTTCTGTATATTTTATCCTGTGTTTATTTATTTTATGGTGTAAGATCTAATAGTCTAAGCTTTATAATTACGATGAAATATTGCTGATGGAGTTACGGGAGCGGTGTCACATCGCTTCAATAGGTTTCGAAATCAAAAATTTTCACGGGGAATGCCCCCGGACCCCCAAGAGGATGGGGCTGCGCCCCTCTACTGTCCCCTTCCAGCACCAGTCAGATCTTCAGCTGGATCCGCTCCTGTCAGCCGCTCCCCTAATTCAGTCCAACTCAAGCCTTTTGTCGTTATTACGCAGACACTGTAGTGTATAAGATTTTAGCCTTTTTATCATTAAGCCTCTCTTTCATGCATACCACTATTTACTCATTAAATTAACTTGTAATACAATATCAAATAACAGTCCTCTGCCTACTGTCATTAGAACAAGACATAAATAACGATTCATCACTGTCTCGTCTATGTGTATCATCTAGTAACGATTTATCCTATATCTTAATCTGCCATCGTTACAACACTAATAATCATAAAAACCTAGGTTTGGGTCTGCGCGAAGCCTAGCGTTGTTCGACTAAAAATATTAAAAGTGAGAAGTTATACGTATTTTTAGATTTTATTGCTTGGGGAAGAGAAAAAAATACGGAGCACAAGCGCACAAATAACTTTCTCTTATTCAAAACTTTTGTCAACCTTCAAGAGATATCCTGATACAGTAATCCAAAAAAAATTGAAATCGAGTTCTTTAGTTTAGCCAGTTATGATATGTTTCGACCATTGCAAAATGTCAAAACATATCATTCAATTAACATTCTAAATGAGGAATATTTGAATAGATTAGAAATTGTGTCCGTATGTGTCCCCTGTAATTTTCTTGCATCCAAACGATAAACTCTAAAACAACAAAAAGTTTTCATTTTTAATATTTTTGTTGAATAAACATTGATACGTGGTTGTAAAAAAGACGTAACAGAGTTATATAAACAGATTATGTAGGATGTTATTGAGATTGGCCGAAGAAACGTAGGTTTTAGATTTGAGTTATTCAATCATTGGAGATTTTAAGTATCGTTTAGTTGGTTTATTTACACAAAAAATCAGATAATATCATCACCTTTTCAATACTCTTTAAAACTCGTTAATTGACTTGCACTATCTTTTTTTTCATTATGCTATCTTGCTAGTAGCATAACTTGTTATTATTAGATTTATTACTGTATGTTATAGTCTGTGCCTGCCCTTAGATCATCCAGGGACGTCGGAGCGGCGGGGGAAGCAGGGGCGACTGCCCCTCCTGCCCGCAAGACGGGGGGGCTAGCGGGGCACGAAATGTTCTGCAGCAATATTTTTTTTTCAGATATTTTTCTACACTGTACTAGACCATGATACAATGATTGTTAGGAATACGATAAGCTAAGGATATGCTTGTTTTAATTTAGCTACTTGTTCAATTTCAGATTCCATTATCAGGACTCCTAACATGTATAGGTAAATTACTTTTTAACTATAACTACGATGTAAAACTTGTTCTCTCTCTCTCTCTCTCTCTCTCTCGCCTGACGATGATTTTGGCCAGATTTTTTAGTAGGATATATTTTTGCTTGCTATTCAGATTGATGCTCATTCTCTTCCTGTCTTTTTCCTTTTACAATTCCATTGATAAAAAAAGATCAAATTTGTATGATTTCAAAATTGGCTCAAACCGAAATCCTGATGTTGTTGTATATTTTCTAAATGTCATTTTGTGTCCGGGATCAACTATATAATATAATACTATTATTAGCATTTGAGAGCTTCAATTGTTTAATCAATTTGTCAATTAACTTCCGACTAATAATAATGTAATTGGGTCTGGTAATTAGGTCAAAAACGTTCCTGGTTGTAAAGAGACAAAGAATTGCCATAAGATCAATTAAACATACCTTTGTTGATAACTACTTGTTATAGCAATAGGCTATTGATTCCAGCTATGTTGTGATGGTAAACAGAATATTCAACAGGCTGCATGGAGTCATGCGCAGTAGCACCCTGTCCTGTCTGATATTTTGGCCACATCTGAATTAAATTTGAATCTCGCACGATTGACTGTACTTCGGTTTGATTTGTATTTCAAACTCAACTTGACTTTGAGATTTCTGATGGCGGCCAGAAAATGGCGGTCTTGTCCGAATGTAATGAGATTAAAGTTCCAAAATAACAGCTTTCGACAATAGTCATCGTCATATAATATAATTTGTGTGGATACAAAGTTTTTATCCTGGTCATCGTAAAATTCCAGTACAGTTGATGTAACATTTATCAATTGCTTGCACGTCTACGTTGTTACTTATCAACGAACAGTCTAACAAAGACAGAGTACACGGTGTATTTTTAAATAGCTAATATTGAATATTGGACAGGGTAAGGGAAGATATTTGAAAAATTAACATGAAATATGGTGTAATCTAACTCAGCTTTGAATAGTAAGATTTGATAATATCAATATAACATCAAAACATGAATAAATTGTACACATAGAATAGGCTAGTCTATATTTTCTAAAGTCATTAAGTCATTGCTCGTAGACTAGCCTACCTTCAAATCATAGTCTATAACCTACATTAATCAGGAAAGTAAGGGAAGGAGCTCACTCAATCAAGTAAGGGCCAAGGTACTAACTGATGATAGATAGGCTTAGTGATCCACTGTCTTTGATCTGATATAGTATTTATTAAATTACAAAAAAGCTAACATTAATGAGCGACTATTATGGAAGAGCTTTTGGTCTCCACTACACACAGTATCTCAATTCAGTTGAAAACTAATAGTTATTGTTTTTAAAAACAACTTATCTGAAATAGTAAACAAACTTATCTATTTGTATTGTAGACTTTGCAACACTGAGCCAGAGTAAATGTTTGTAATATTGTTTAAAATCATAGAAATGTAGGCTACTTGCAGAACAAAATCCTCTGATAAAGTGTTCCACCGTGGATATAGCACAGCTAATAAATGGATTCTTAACCACTTGCAGAAACAGGACAATTGTGGCATTTGGGACGATTACTTTGTCATAATCCTTTACACCTTGCCTATAATAATTATTAATTAATATGTATCAACATGTGTGTATATGCATCAATATGAGATACTTACACAACAAATAACTAATGGACAATCTACAAGATTATAGGCTAAGCTAATTTTTGATTTATAAAGGGTAGGCCCCTACAAAGTTGAAAGAGACAGCATTCTGAGGTGATTGGTCAAGATAATTAAAATTTAAGCAACATCGGTAATCTTCATCAGGATGTCTCGTGATATTAAACTACCTCCTAGAAAATTATGTTAGACATACGGGAGGCTGAGAGCTCGACTGTACGCGGACATATGTTTTGTAGATTAAGCCTAGTAATCAGCAAAGAGAAATGTTAACTTTTCAATAGCAAATATCCCCCTAACATGCTTTGGCAGAAATCATGAAACAATAGAGGGATGGTTTATATTTCGTGTAGGGTCTACTTCTGTGTGTGTACTCTTTTACTAAAAATATCATCATACATTCATGAAAATTGATGTTCTTCAAGCAAATATCAAAATAATGAGTTGAAGTTTAGAAATAGGCTAGATACAGTTGAAATCTGTTTATAGCAGCCAGCTATGAGAGGTAGATAAATTGATCAATGTAGACTGGTAGCTCAATAGTAGAGTGCATGTAGTCCCTGTGGGAGACCGGGGTTTGATTCCTCATCGCCTCACAAAATGTATTTTTTTTCTATACGTACCAGTAACTTTCATTTAATAGAGCTCACTGTAATTTCAATTAGTTGATTATAAATTTGACTGCTGTTCAGACATTCATTCCCATGCAAACAAGCTTGAAGCTTATGTGGTTAAATTTAAATTGTAAACTGTGAAGTGAAACAAAATTATCCCATCACACCATTATATGCAGGTGGCCTTTATATGCAGGGTTGATTAGATAGAAAATACTATTTCAGTCATACCAAGAGTGACCACTGTAGACGGTTGGCTGCTGCATAGAGGTGACCACTATGAATTCTGGCAAAGGAGCATGTGGCCATTGTTTTCAAATTAATTTTAATAAGACTAGGCGTTTGGCGTGGTCCTGGAATACTGTAGCAGAAAAAGCTACATGGGTGCAACCCTGGGCAGCACAATGCTGTACCAAAACCTTTGAAGCCATTGTTACTCGAGTCTTGTAGCTAATCTGTCTCCCCTACTACCTTCTTTTAAGTCATTTCAGAATCAATCAAATGCATTTCTAATTTTGTACCGATTAAGTCTGAAACTCTCCTCTTACACCCCCTCTGAGTTTTGAATCTCGCTCTTGTCACGTGGGTATTTTCAGTGTGCGTTGTTCAAGGTAGTCAAATTAGCCCTATTCACAAATATATTCATAAACAGGATAACAATCATTATGGAGCAATTTCTCTTTGCCTGTATGGTCGAAATTAATTGAATTCATTTAACAACTATCAATTTACCAATCATGAATTAGAAAACGTTCCTGCACAACAGTAGTAAGTTTCACTTGATGTTTACATCTAGAAACAAGAAAGATTTTGTTTGATGCCTTTGTTTTCCATCCTTTCGAAACTGTGCTGACGTCTGGGAGAACCAACAGTATGCAAAAACACCTTGATTGCCTACATAATCTACTGAACAAGGATACATGGCATTGGTGTCATTTATATTATCGATGATTAGAAATAAAGTATACGCTAAGAAAAGCTCGTGCTCAAGAACGTTTAAAGAACGTGCCTATTTAACTTGCGCTAGTGCAAGTTTTCCCGTCTGTTTTGATCCTCTCACAAGGCCCATGGCTGCCACCTAGTCTGCTGGTCTTTGGTTAATCCGTAAAAGTATACGCAAAATGCAGGCTGTGATAACAGTTCTTGAACTTTAAATGGATCAACAAATATTCATGAATTGTTCATGAAAAACAGGCCATTTAACCAGATATAGCTACGTTCAGCCCAAACTATCAAGGCTGTAAAAATTGTCAGTAAGAAGAATTGAAAGCAGCACAAAAATAAGTGTATAGTATGAAGATCAGTATGTATAGTACTGCACTTTGAAAAGTTGAAACGACTCAACGCAACAGTTATTCTAATGTTTCTTGAAAAGCCTATTCAAATTGAAAAACTACATTTAAAATAACTTCTCAGAAAAGTGACTACTGCCCAGAATGTGTAAAACAGGCTTGTATTAAAGGTTCATGAATAGTTCATGAACTCAACAAATTTTTCGTAGGGGAATAGGCCTACTTATTTGCGTAGCACCAACCAGAGATATATCTATGTGAAAATCATATGATAATAATTAATGAAATATTTTGTAATAATAAAATGAAATAAAATTTTAAAAGAAACGTTCTTAAAAGAATCAGGACCAAATTTCTGAGTAATGAAGAAATCATACCCGCTATGATATAAACTTTGTAATAGAACCTACATTAATCATACTATCACAGAGTCATATCTGACAGGTATAATTTAAGTGAACAACCTTCAACCTTTTTGGCTGTGTTTAAAATCAAACCCACAACGAAAGTTAAACTAAAGTGACAATATTGTCAATTACGAATAAGAAAATATAATAATTAAAGAATCTGACCATTCCAAAAGTACATATATATGTTAGTTGTGAATAACAAATTTAACCTCTGAAAGTTTTGAGCCTCATTTATTTTGCACCTGCGTATTAAAGATGTGCGAATCCAATCAGATTGGATCGCATCCAGGTAGTGATATTTTAGGTCTTTGGATTGGGTAAAATTTGTATTTATTGATTCCAGATGATTTTGGATTTTGAAACTTGGAAGAGTATTTGTACTTTGCAGCAATTAATCAATGTGTTCTAGTTTCCTCTCAACTGACCGCTTCTTGTACATATAGCGACATTCATGTTCCACTCTCTAGTATTCCACTCTCTAGTACATCAATTACACGTTTGATGTGAAATGAATTATACAATTTCTTCAAGGAAATGATCAAGATTATTGATTCATTGTACGTATTGTATTATCATTTTGATGTGCTCTATGTGACTGTCTCATGTCAGCACCCTATATAATTCCTGTAATCTATCTATGTTGTCTATGTGTAGATTGAATAATAAATTAGATACAGTTTAGCCTTCATTGTGCTCACTATCCATTGGGTCTCGAATATCAATTAGTTGTTGTTATAGCAAAGCCAGCTATACGACATACAGTGATAGTACGTCACATTTATTCATGCTGGTATTTATTATTGCTGTGTGGTAGTTTTGTATTTTATCACAGTAGTAGTAACTAAGTGTCTAACGCAGAATATCCAGCATCAAGTTAAAAGATATCTGATTAAAGCGCCTGAGACTGTATCAAGCAATCACCCATAAATTTATACATTAAAAACTTGGATTCGTTTACATTAATTACAAATTATTTGCTTCGAATCGGATTATATTTATAATTGGCATATTGCTTCAAATCGGATTGGAATCGGATCATTACAACATTCATACCCGTAATCAATTTTGTGTAAATTCGATCTGATGCACACTCTGTTAGACTGTTCGTTGATAAGTAACAACGTAGACGTGGAAATAATTGATAAATATTACATCAACTGTACTGGAATTCTACGATGACCAGGATAAGAACTTTGTATCCACACAAATTATATTATATGACAATGACTATTGTCAAAAGCTGTTATTTTGAAACTTTAATCTCATTACTTTCGGACAAGACCGCCATTTTTCTGGCCGCCATCAGAAATCTCAAAGTCAAGTTGAGTTTGAAATACAAATCAAACCGCAGTACAGTCAATCGTGCGAGATTCAGATTTAATTCAGATGTGGCCAAAATATCAGACGGGACAGGGTGCTACTGCGCATGACTCCATGCAGCCTGTTGAATATTCTGTTTACCTGTTGTGATAGGAATAATCGGCCAAGTTTGCATTCACCAATAATAGGCTTTATATCTTGGAAATCTATAGAACTTTTATGCTTCGTTTAACTTAGCGAGGGCAAACAATCGGTTGAAACAATGGGATAATCAAATGTTCGTTCTATACAATAGAAATTCTTAATTCAAATAATTCCTATTCAATGACCTGGAGACTTCATATAAAAATGAAGTAAACTTTGAAATTAATCAGTCTGTCGTTGGTCGTTGATTGATGCTAACAAGGTAAGAGACAAATTGTATATGCGTATGTGATATATTTCAATGTAACATGCATTATGACGAATATTTTGCTTTGCTCCTTCGGATTTCTTTACCCACATATTATTTTTAATGATCAAAATGAATTTTTTAGGATGTAGGTCTACATGAATCATTCTAAGAATTAAGTCAGAGCGTTGCCTTCGAATAAGAATAGAAATAATGTTGGATTATTCTCTATATGCTTAAGTAATACCGTAACAATGATATCGTGATATATACTTCAATGATTCTGTACCCGATTCAGAATATATGTCATCTTTTATGCTTTCAATTCATTATTCTAATATGCGCATTGAAATATCATTTTTTTTTCATATTTTCTTAGATGAAGTTGACACTACTGATGTTGCTTCTCTTCGGAGTTGCGGTTGCAATTGCAAGTAAGTAGGTCTATACTGATAATTGTTATGAAGAATCAATATTATATAGATTCCAGTTAGGATAGATGCCATGAGGATTTTTTATTCAAATTGCGACTAACTTACCCCCGGGGGTAACTCCATGTGGTTTGGTATACGGGGAAGTGCCAATTATTGAGGGTACCTTTTCATTGTCTTGTAAAATATTTAGGGTATACATTTCATGATTTTCAAAATATTTGGGGTATTAGTTTTCAAAAAAAAATTATTTGCAGGTATCAACTTGAAAATAATGCTTATAGAACATAAAATGCTTTCTTCGCATTTGTGGATTATTTTCTGGGATATATAATTTGGTGTGAAAAAAAATATTTGAGGTACCAATTTGGGATTAAAAAAAAAAATTTGGGAGGATTTTTAAATTCAAATTGGCACCCCTCCGTCCCTGGAGTTCTTAAGTTACCCCCCCCCCCCCCTTGGAACTCAAAAAGTTAATGTTTCGAGCGTGGCGCATGAACAGGAGTGTATGTAATCGTTTGAATATCCATGTAACATAGCCTTTGCCTAGAACATCAATTATCTCTTATTAATTTCACTACAGCATTGGATTGTTTCTAAATTTAGTGTGTAATTCATTTTTCCTTAAGTACAATTTGAATAAAATTCCTATAAATATTCCGCACCCATACCTGTACAGTTATATACCCGACATAGCACGAATTCCCATATACTTTTAGTGGTTAGCCCTGAAATGTCGTGAGTTGTCTTTAAATAGCTGTAAAATTATTTACTATTTAATCCGTGTTTGTACTTGTCACTTTATCACTTTATTGTTAATCTTGTAAAGTGTATTTATGTATTAATTCTATTCTATCGGGAAAGTAGAGAGCAACAGCAACAAAAAACATAGTTACAAATCACTTGGTATAAATCCACCATGACTAACCTTTAAATCAATTGATTATCAAACACTTATAACGTAAATAGGTAAAGAGACATACATCTAACATCTAAACATATGCGTCCGATAGTGATTGTAATTATTATCAATATTTTGTTTATTTTAGACACAAGTGAAGAATCTGAAGAAGATAATGTTGAAGAAGATAATGATGAAGAAGTGGAAGATGAACCAGGTATGAATTACTATATCTAGCTTAGAAACTAAACATTGTAAGAAATAACATATTTTAAGGGTCGCAAGTGCTAAAATTCATCTTCAGAAGAAAATTCAATCCTCTGCGAGGGTCAAACCTTTCCGCCATTTCAAATTTTCAATTTGCACACTGAATTATTTTGAAATTTAATGGAAACAATAGAGACAATAGTTATCACGGCAAGAAATAAATTTTGCTACCATCGGATTTAAAATTTAAAGTGCTATTTTCACTATAAGCATTATATAAGCCACTTTGTTTTCGTGTGGTTACTTTGAACGAAATTCGAACTTTTTTTACCAAATTTTCCAGCAAAATTCATCGTTATCAATTCGCTCTTTTAGGCTGTAAAGCTTCAAACTAAACCAAAAAAAACATTGGAAGTTCGACTACTGATTTTAAATTCAGAAACAAATTCAATTTAGATTAATTATGACATCTCTGCTTAAGCATTTCTATCATCTGTTTCTCATTTATTTTGTTAGATAACATCGAGAGAGAGGACGAATCAGCAGGTACGTGAGATATTACAAAGTTATCAAGCAGAAAGTAGATATAATGTAGTGAGTTTTGATTTTTGTATGGTGTTTTCTATATTAGTTTTTACCATTTCAAATCTATTCCAAGCGTTATAAGGTTATATAATTTAAAAAATTGGGGCAACAATATCCAGTTTATGTAGACAATCACTTGAATCTGATTATCGAATGTCTCCACCGAAAGGCAGCCGATGAATTACCGTGATACTGAGAATGACATATCCTCGGTAATCATCTGGGGGGATACTCTATTATTTGAGCGTCATGTCTACAAAAGTATGAGAGCGATTATAATCCTCAATCCTAATTCCTCGTGATTCTAAAAAGTGTTTTTCTAGCCCTAAAAGGAAATTTGATATTTGATATTTTCCTCGTGATTTTTGATCCCTTCTCGTTTTTTCCTTCCGTCACCTTTAGCGCGCCAAACATCAATATCTCATATGGAACTGTTCGTCACTTGCTTTTTATTATGGTTTGCACGACTTTTATGAACATTTACTATCATAAAATATTTTTGCAAACTCTTCATAAAATTCAAAAATTATCATTCTTGATGTCAAGTCAGACATTATGTTTTCGAATCTAGGTTTGCTACGGGGATTTGGCGTGATAACTCTAAATCAATCTGGATTCAATCGATCTTGTTATAGTAAAAACATATTAGTTATCTTGTTTCATTTTCCATTAGGACCAGAAAGTGATCCCAAACCATGGTTCTATCGAAGAAGACGTCGTGTTACTCGAAGACGTCGCCGATGGTGGAGACGTCGCCGACGCTATGGCAAGAAATAAATATCTGAGGCATCGCCGTTATCATCATAAACACAAGATTATTACATTGATGATGACGTATTGGTTATTTATCCTGTTGTTTAGTAAACGCGATAAATATTATTTCTACATTGTAACTGATGTATGTGACATTTTCATTCTCTATAATAAAGACTGTGCTACTTGCCTCAACATTGTGTTTTTCATTTGCATAAATTGTAGAAAAGTATCTACTACATTGGCTGGAGTACCTTAACGGTACAAATTCCTAACAAACATAAACTTTTATTCTAATTCCTCTCATGTCGAAAAAATTCATAAGCAATCAGATTCAGTGACGATATGCTGGGGAGGGCGGAGGACAGTATCCCCTACTATTTTTTTCAGGGGGACTGGGTTTCCATACTCCTTATAGTAGTCGGAGATTTTATACCAATATCATTATATAATATATGAATAATAATGGTATAATTATACCCCTCTTTAGCTATACTACATTCTGATCATAATCATTGCCTAACTCGAAATTATAAATCCCTTGACATTAACTCTCCGAAGGATTTATAACTCTGGGAGTTAGCTTCATTGCCTTTCACTGTCCTGAACGTTAATATTCTGCTCGTGATTTTGTAATGATGTGTTAATTTATTATATCTTGCCTTTGGAGAACCATATTAGTCGTTGTAGACAGGTGGTATCTGTTTGAGGTGTTCAGATCTCGTTATCAGGTTCCCATTGAGTCAGTGGACGATTTAATTGTTTTACATTTGTTATGTCTGATTTAGAGTGATGTGAGATAGGACCAGTTGGTTAGTGGTGATATCCGCCCATCCCATGACATGACTGGGGCTATAGGAGTTGTTTTGATGTTTCTTGTATAGTTCATAGTTTTACGGTGGACACCATCTTGTGTGTCCCCCACTGATTCTACGTTTTCGCGCTTGATACTGAGCAAGGCAGTTTGGAGTTCGGCGCGCATAAAATCAGGCTAACGCATTTCGTTTGTCGAGAGCCCAGGTTAAAACCCGTTGGCTAAAGCAAACTCATCAGAGCGCCGCACCGAGAGGGTATGTCCGGAGACACGAGGACCCGAGTCAGTATTGAAAAAGCAAGCCTTGATTGGAAAAGGAATGGTTTCCTCTTCAATTCAGAGTTTTGAAAATATTTGAAAGTGATCATCAATCAGTTCAAAATGTTAAGGTTTCTCAAAACTGTTTGCAAGAATTTTCTATCATGAATACGGAAAAATTCATCGTAGGTATCCCTACTCGGAGATGTGTTTTGGAGCGTCTTTTCATATAAAAGAAGTTTGAATTTTTTGGCGAAAGGTTCGTTTCAGTGTTCGAAATTCGATCAAGGGGTAAAATAAAATCAATAATAAAATAAAAGATAACGAAAACAGTATAATTACAATAAAAATATCCAATAGTTAGATATAACAGTGCCTATATATATTGATAATTCATTGAGGACAAAATATGCTGAACTGTGTTTCATATCAATTGGCAAATTCTCCCTGATTTCATCAAGTGGTCCATGATGGAGCATATGGTGGCGTGATGGTGCGTCTTCTGAAAACCTAGTTATTGGAGCATGCCCTGCATCCGTCTTATGATATCAATTGCCTTGTTGATAAATTATCATAGTCCTACAGTTTTATTTTGCTATTGGTGTAGATTAATAAGTGTACCTTGGATTGATATTTTGATAATAATTTTTGATTTGTGTCTTTTGACTAACACTAGTGATGATAAATCGGGAAGAGAAATTTTAAGGCCAAGCACGAGGTACTTATAAATTTTATTTGCCCTTCGTTCATTGGTTGTAGTCATGGTTATTTATTGGGTGGAGGATTATAAATCCTTTGGTTCAGGAGGAGGCTCTGCTCCGAGAAAGAGGTTTGTTAGCTGGATCCGATCGGGTTTATTGGATTCAGAACATTTATAAATATAGGATCCAAAATGGTAGAGCTGAATTGTATTGCCTTGCCCAGCATCAAGCGTGAAAATGTAGAATCAATGGGGGACACACAAGATGGTGTCCACCCCAAAACTATGGACTATACAAGAAACACCAAACAACTCCTATAGCCCCAGTCATGTCATGGGATGGGCGGATATCACCTCTAACCAACTGTTCCTATCTCACATCACTCTAAATTAAACATAACAAATGTAAAACAATTAAATCGTCCACTGACTCAAGGGGAACCTGATAACGAGATATGATCACCTCAAACAGAGACCACCTGTCTACAACGATTAATATAGCTCTCCAAAGGCAAGATATAATAAATTAACACATCATTACAAAATCACGTGCAGAATATTAACGTTCAGGACAGTGAAAGGCAATGAAGCTAACTCCCAGAGGATCACAACAGACATCATACCAGGGTTATAATAGTAATAATTAATAATTAAAATAAATATACACTAGGATGTATTAACAATATAAATAGGTAACAGCACACAGAACAGCAGCGGATTAGCATAACCCAACCAATTAAATCTACACCAAAAGCCGTAGCTGTATCCAGACAAATTGAGAACATCAACTGACTTCTCTAAAACCAAGTAAAGACCCTAAAACATAAATTAGAAATTAATAAATCGGAAAAATAATACTAAAAAATTAACAAGAAAATCAGTAGGCAAACAAAAATACTAACATAAAAACGAGACAGGATCAATGGAGCAGTGATATCCAATACCCCAATGACATGAAGGTATAATTCTGAATGATAACAATTACTGGATAGAATCAAACATGATATAATGATCACCTTAATATAGTGATTACCTCTCGTAATGACCACTAATCCAATGCCAAAGAATAGTGTCTTATATAATAGTTTCACTGTAGCTATATAACATTAATTTTGTACAATCAGTCATATACTGTAGAGTCGGATAAATACATAAAGAATACAATGTTAGTAATATAACAACATCAAGTATAATTCAGATCCGCTTCAAAACTCTTCTGTCTCACATCTCTTGATCCTCTTACTTATACATTCTATCACGAGGCTGGCCTCTAACTCATGCTAAACCAACACTCGCTTCTTCTTCAAAAGTTTATTGATTTTAGTTATTAATTATGTATAATTATATGAAGTATTTAAATCAAATTATCGAATAAATATGTAACAGCAAGAAGTATTTAATTATAAAAAAAAACAACGTTAACGACACCTGATTAATGTGTAGAAGGATCGGATGGATCAAAACGCACAGGCGGTTTACTAACTCGTCCAGATCGTGTATGTACATTATCATTATTATTAAATCTTGAGGTTGGTCTCACATGAGACCTAGCCCTCACAAGTTGCTGACCGGAATCTGTTGAAATTGTTGTACGGTCTTCAGACGAACTTACTGCAATACCACGGACGTTATTGTTACCATGTCTAAATAAAATTCTTTCCCCGTCATTGGGAATAGGTACATTACTAATACTATTACCGCTATCGTGATATTTTTTCATTGCTAACTTAGCTTTTAATTGACTATCTACATTTACAGCTTTTGATGAAAATAAAGCAGGAATTGCCGTTATAGGACGTCGACCTGTCAAAGCATGCAAAGGCGATGTACCGATCATACGATGATGAGAAGTACGCATAATAAATAAAACGTGACGTAAACGTTGGTTATTACTAAGATCGTCACAACGAGACCATCGTCTTTTAAAAGTCCGGTGAAAACGTTCAACCATCCCATTAGATCTGGGGTATCGCGGGGCCGAGTGTCGAATTGTAACGCCCCATGATGACAAAAATGACTTAAACTTCTTAGACGTAAACTGCGATCCGTTATCAGACATGATCTCTAAACAAGGACCATGAGAACAAAATACAGATTCTAAAGCATCTAAAATATCAGGCGTTTTCTCACGTTTTATAGAAAACACTTCAGGGTAAAGAGACCCATAATCAACAATACTTAAATATGGTTTACCATCTACATGGAGAATATCCATGGCTAAAGTGTGCCACGGCGGTAATACATCAGATGGCTTTAACTCAGTATTAGGCCACCGTTCATCGAATTCTTTACATTGTTCACAATGTTCAATAATAGTTTTTACTTCTTTGGTCAAACCAGGCCACCATACTGATGATAAATTAGACAATGTAGATTTTAAGCCAACATGACTGTCGTGCGCAGAATAAATAACACGTTCACGTAAGGTAGATGGAATGACAATCTGTGAACCTCTTAGCAGTAAACGTGGCTGTGAAGAAACAGATAATGAATAACGTTCTTTAAAATAACAATCCAAATTTTCAGGTAAGTTAGACCAATTACTAGTCTCTAAACAATTGATAACTAACGACAACGCATTACTTGCAGCTGTTTCGCGGGAAACTTCTTTTATAGACACAAATTCAGGAGTAAGAAATTGTGTAGCGTCATCAAGAACAACTGATGCAATTTCACTATAATCTTTAGTAGACAATTCAGTGGTGTCATCCGCAATAGGTGAACGAGATAAAGTATCTGCTAATTTATTCATCTGTTCACGGGCCGGTTTATAACAAATAGTGCCCCCAAAAGAAGCTAATCTCATTAACATACGCTGTAAACGAGGGGCAACATCGTCAAATGGTTTTTTCCAAATAGAATCTAAAGGTTTATGGTCTGTCCAAAATTGTACAGGACCACCCAAAATAAATTGTCGGAAACGAGTAGCACCAAACACAATAGATAATAGCTCACGCTCCATCTGCGAGTATTTCTGCTCAGTGGAGGTGAGGGATCGACTAGCGCACAAAACAGGCTTCCATTCATTGTTATGCAATTGCATGAGCACAGCTCCTAATCCATGTGGACTTGCATCGGACAAAACAGCAGTAGTAGCATTACAATCATAAAATGCAAACGAAGTAGTTGCAGCACATCGTAAATCATCCTTCATTTTATCCCAACAATTATCAATAGCGCTCTGATCATATGAGCCCTTCAATATATCTCGTATAGCTTTTAAATTGTTAGATAATGAAGGTAAAAATTTTTGCAAGTAATTTAACATACCTAACAAACGACGCGCTTCTGTGACAGACTTTGGTGGTTGTAATGCCAAAGCTTCAGTAATTTTTGTAAGATCTGGAGCCAGACCAGCAGCAGAAATTGTATGACCAAGATAAAGCAACTGTTCTTGTGCAAATTTACATTTCTTTTTATTTAATTTTGCCCCAATGGATTTTAAACGTCGTAAAACAGCATTTAGACGAGCGTCATGTTCAGTACGGTCTTTGCCAAATATAATTATATCGTCGATATAAACTAGACATCCAGGCAGATCAACTAAATGGTCTGACATAACTCTTTGAAACAATTCAGGAGCAGAGCTCACACCAAAAGGTAAACGTTTAAATTTATAATTTCCAATATGAGTTGAGATTGTAGTTAATTCCGAAGAATCCGCATCGAGTTTGATTTGATGAAACCCGGACTCTAAATCCAAGCAGGAAAAGTATTTGGAACCAGACATCTTAGCGAAAACTGAATCAGCGTTTGGAATGGCATAACATTCTCGTTGAACAGCTTCGTTTAAACGTCTAAAATCGCCGCAAAGACGTACATTTCCATTTTTCGCCAAGCGACAACAATCGGCGATAACCATTTACTAGGGCCAGTCACTCTCTCCAATATATCAGCTTTAACCATCTTTTCTATTTCTTTTTCAACTGGTTTATGTAATCTGAAAGCAAGCTTTCGTGCACCTTGAACAATAGGTGTGACATTAGATTTAACATTAATTGTTGCAACACCAATATTTCCTAGCGTTTCATCGACAGCACTTACGCTGACATCGTATGCTTCAGGTAATTGTAACGGCTGTCCTCCTAATAATAAATAGTCGGAATAACTCAACAGAGGACATTTTAATTTCTTTATACATTTAGCCTTGATCAAAATTGCCTTGTCGCTTGATGAGGCCGACACTTTGATTTTTCCTTCAGCAATAATAGGTATCTTTTTACTATTCCATGGTTTCACAAAAGTGTCAGTAAGCATTTTAAATTCTTGACCTTTCTTTAAATATTCTACAGGTAACATCGTTGCCGTACTTCCAGGATCGATTAAAAATTCCAAAGGGTCTCCGTTTACAAATAAATGTACATAAGCACGCTCACCTGGCTGAGCGGAAATTAATGCAAAAGAAATTTCCGACTCATTCGATGATGAGGTGTTATCCTCATTGTCAAGAGCAGCGCTTTTATCAGAGCGATGTGATTTACGCCTGACAGATACTTTATGCTGTGATGGCGTCATTGTCTTGTTAACACTGTCATTCGCATATTTACTACGCTGACAAACGCTGTGAAAATGATTACGAAGTCCACATGATGAACATGATTTCCCATATGCAAGACAGCGTCCAACAGCGTGTGATCGTCCACAATATTTGCATGAATCGATAATCTTTGTATTATTTGCAGTTGTAGCGGCGATAATCTCTGTTTTAACAGCATCTGATCTATTAACAGTTTCATAACTTGAGACTAATTTTGTACATTCGTCAATAGTTAAAGAGTCAAAATCCTGTTGCAATAATAATCGTTTTGCGTCTTCGTTTCGGACACCACGAACCAACAAATCCCGCATTAACATATCTCCGGTTAGGGTGCGGTCAGTGTAACCAGTCTCATCATATAAATTTCTCAATTGTTGTAAGTATTCATGTATTGGCTCGTCTTCACTTTGACGACAATCAAATAACTTACAACGGTAATCCAAATGTCGTCTCTGTGGTTTCAGGATCTTAGTTATTCCTTTGAGGACATTAGTGACAGTTTCCGTGTTGTCGGCCAAATTAAACGTACAGTTTTTCTTGGTAAATTGCCGGAACTCTTCGCCTGCAATGTTGTAGAGAATAGCAAGCTTCTTTGCTTCTGATTGCAGTGCTAAGTCGGTGGCAGTCATATAGGTTTGGAAACCGAATTTCCACTTCGTAAATCGGTCATATGCATCACGTTGACCAGGATTGAATTCAGGCGGAAGACGCCCACGAAAAGTTGCCATAACGTAAAAATATGGTTGATTAGATATGCATGAAAAAAAATATATAAATCTATCCACTGTGCCAATGTAGAGTCGGATAAATACATAAAGAATACAACGTTAGTAATATGACAACATCAAGTATAATTCAGATCCGCTTCAAAACTCTTCTGTCTCACATCTCTTGATCCTCTTACTTATACATTCTATCACGAGGCTGGCCTCTAACTCATGCTAAACCAACAATACAACAATCAGATAGAGAAACAGTCCGTTATAATTACTAGGACAGTAACATTATTCGAGACATACAGCCTCCCTCCCAACAATCACACACCCATAAAGAATCAAGGGTTAGTCCCCTTTCCCATGAGGGACGTTGAAGGTTAAAACTGTAGTAATGTTGGTGGAACGAACATTCCATTGATAGTTACTATTTAGGAAACAAACAGAGAAATTGGTCGATAATTCTTACATAGACTACATTTACCAGTTTTATAGATGGGAATGACAATAGCAATCTTCTAGATATCAGGTAATTTACCAGACAACATGGACATCTCAAACAACATTGAAAGAGGAAGTGCTACTCCATTGGCAATGGATTTCAAAAAGATTGCAGGATAGCCATCTGGTGTCCTTGAATTTTGCTTGGTAGCTTCTTGAGCGTTTTCAATATATTTTCAGTTGAGAATTGGATAAAACCCAGGCCATTATCACTTGAAACAACTTTCTCAAATGGTGTGCTAATGCCATCGTCAGTAGTAAAGACGCTAGAAAAATATTGATTTAGTAGATTGGACTTTGCAGAGTCATCTGAATGCTGCAATACATTGTCATCTTTCAGTGAAGGTATTTGCGGGTGTGAATGCAACTTAGAATTAACAAATGAATAAAACTTTGATAGGGAACCATTGTTAACAATAGATTCTTCCAATTGTATACGATTTGCTTTAACAGCTGCGTCATAATTTAGAGAAATTTGTTTATATTTTTGAAGGTTTGATAATGAAGTATTTCTTTGTCTGTATGCTATCTTTTTCTTTATAGATAAGGGACGTGTGATCTTAGTTCTGTTAGACTTCCTAGCGTTACGATGAAAGTTTGGTACATATTTACTTATACAAGTGTCCAGATAAAACAAAATTCTTTCCAAAAAATATCAACAATGGCAATTATTATAAAATAGTGGCCAGTCAATTTTAGCAAGTTCACATGAGATAGACTAGTAGTCAGCTTTTCTAAAATTATAACTAACTTCATGAGTGTTGTAATTCGAAGGGACGGTAGGAAGATGTATAGAAAAAATTATCGAATTATGATCACACGAACTAGAAAAACGAGCACTGACTTCTATGTCAGATATATATTCTGGAGTAGATGTTAAAACCAGATTTAAAATATTATCATTTCGTCAAGTTGGCTCAGGAACCACTTGATGTAAATTATTTTGAAGGAGAGCAGAAAGGAATAACTCAGTATTTGAACCCCTAGTAAATTCTGGTATTTGCCAATTAATTGCAGGGTAATTGAAATCACCGATGATGAATACAGGAAAATCGAAGGCCGAACAAAAATTAACAAAACTGCATAAAAGATTTGTTTCTTCCATAGAGCCAGAAGACGACGGAGGATGGTAAATACTATCGGTGCGATAAGATGAATATCAATGATGAGTGCTTCTATGTCTGAAAACTTTGAGTGAAGCTCAATTATGGAAAATTTAATTTATTTTTAGAAATATCGCAACACCACCACCATTAGCATACTTTCGATCTAGACGAGTAATTGTATAGTCAGCAGAATTAGTTAGAAGGCTGTCAGGAATATTTGACTTTAACCACGTCTCTGTTAAGAAGATAAGATCATATTCTTGAGAATTAAGAATATCCTCTAGATTTGGTAATTTAATCACTATTGATCTAGAATTGAAGTAATAACACTCTAATTGAGAGTTCTGATTGCAGGTTGTTGTACTTGAGGTTGTATCACATGTTGATTGAGCATTGATATTATTTGGTTCAATTGGTAGCATATTTACATTAATTGCTGGTCTTGCTTCTGAAGTACTTGTTACCATGTTACCTGGTGGAAGGGGCATGTTCCGTATGAAGGAAGGAGATGGCTGAATGTCCCCTAGATACCCCTGTCGATATTCGTGGGGAAACGGAAGTGGTCGTACATTGCACAAAAAAAGGCATTTGCGGTTGTTGAGGTACTGATATATTTTGAGAATGCAATTGATCAGAAGAATTAGATAATGTTGGAAGGATATGGGTGTCATTCTGAAGTGATGTAGGACACTGGTTATCGTATCCATTTTGAATTGATGTGCGTGGTATTAAACCTTGTGAATTGTTAGCCTTGCCATATTGATTGTGTTTACGTAAAAGCCTAGATGCTCCTTGAAGATGTGGGAGGGGACATTTTTGGTCATAGCATTGCTTTTTTAGGAATGATGTTGGACATATTTTTAAATGGTAACGATGACATTCATCATTGGAATATGGAAATCCTCCAGGAAACTTTCAGTTTTTTAAATGATCATAACAGAATTATAACATAATTATAACATTATTGTAATCAACTTATGGAAAAATATAAATAACCCTAGACTAATGTGGAAATTCCTTAAAACTAATGTCCTTCCAAGTAAACATCAAAATAATAGCATAGACAGCTTTAAGGGGTGTTTACTTGTGAGGTGGGCCAGCCCGGAAGGTGAGGCGACACCTTTGAGTGAGATCAATATCCACTATTGTTGTCTATTGTTTTACAGTCGTGCGTGTACATGGTTCCTGGGTTAGTCCACCCAGGTGGGATCTCACTTGATGAGCAATGGGATCTCACCTGGGTGAGACGGAAATTCCCCTTTTCAATTTCATCTGCGCAAGCGTTTCAAGTAGACGACGTTGAAATTAAATCATTATTTGCATTAAATTTAACATTTTAGATAAAAACATCAGATTAATTAAGATTTAAGGGGGTTCGCTACACATAATGCCAAATTTCAATTCTATAATAAATCGTTGAAATTTAGTGGAAACATTCTTAAAGTATAGAGGTCTGGAAATATGAAATAAAAATGAGGGTTCACCGTATTATTTGGGGCACAGGGGTCACTCAAACCCCCACTGGTTTTTGGGACCAAGGTCTGTGCAGTTGTTTGATATTTTTCAAAAAATCAGACGGATGCATGAACGACACAGTTTCTTGACGAAAGACAATCAGACATATATCAATACATAGCATATTTAAAATTTGACTCTACCTAATCATGGTTGTTTATTGAGACCCCCTGGGGAGTGCTCGTTTTCACCTATTTTCTTCTATTTTCACCTTATTCTTTCTTCAAAATTTCTGTGAATTGTGTCTATGGTGTGTACTATCTATTTCACAAATGAAAATAAGGGGTCACTATATTTGTTTACCGGCAAAAGTGGATCAAAATGGAAATATTCAATTTAATGACCAAAATTCAGTTCTCTACAAAGGGGCAAATGAGCTCCAGGATATTTCAAGCAAACAATTTATGTACCACAATGGCGTACATATGTAGAAATGCTAATTCATCAGGGGAACGAGGATAATTATACCCCATTTTGCTCATTAAAACCCATAAAATCAATTAAAATAGAACTGAGTTAATTTCAAGACAGATTTCTCAGGAATCTAAAAGGAGCCATGCAGTTTAATGGACAACATCTGAAAACAATTGTTTTTAAGCAGTGGGAAAGATTTTTGAGACTTCTGATTATTGAAATGGTAGATTGGACTTTTAGATCGTAAATAGCTAGGTTAATCTTTGCATGGATAGATCACAAACAGACAATCACCAATGCCATTTAATGAGTTAATACAGTTATTATAAATCAAAAGCTATGTGAAATGAGTTTCAATGCTTTCAAACTTACCTTTCGGAAGTCACTACAAAATGTAAACATTGTAATTTCACAACAAAAAACTCCCACTTCATAAACAGAGACAAATGTATGCTGGCATGCTGACAACAATTACGTTTCAAGAACTACTGAGGTACTTATGTAAGCTCCAATACTACCTTAAATTATTAACTAATACGCATGCGTACTGAAGCAATACAATTTGCATGCTCATGACCAAGTGTTCAGTTGGCAACAAAATCGAATCCATCAACATCAACATCGTTATATCGTAATGATAGTAGAAATATCATATGTACAATAAACATGTAAAGTTTACTATTATTAGCCCATCAATCATATTAACATCAACAACGAAGAACAAAGAAGCAGCTGACACACGGTATGACATTATAATTTATTAGTTTAGTTTAGTGTTAAATTAATCATTACGCATATAATAAATATAGCTAACTTATTTTAATTTACCTCATTTTACTTTTCCCATCTTATAGTTTAAAACAAGTTTTCATATCATATTGTACATATCAAAGAGATCAATGGTTATGTGTTATTATTAAAAGCTGTGTCTATTTCTTGAGTTTTCTATGTCTATCTATTCGCTTTCATCAATCTATGTATCTGTCAAGTTACCGCCAACTCATCGTTATAATCAATTTGGCAGCTACAACTTATAGACAATAAATATTATGATATATCTGATTTGATTGAATATCCAAAAGCTATTTTTAAAAAATATTTGAGTTAACGTCGCGTTTTCACATCTCCCGTTTATTCTTACGAAACAAGCGGCCATCTCTAAATTGCTCTTTTTCATACAAAAATGACTAATTATAAATTCAAAATGGGGCTACTGTCGTGAACCCCCTTAAATTATTATTTGTTGTTTTCGTTAGGAAAACTTGAAAAAATGAAAACGATGCTTGAAAATCGAGGTCAGCCCGGTGACTTGTGCTGGACTGAAAGTGGGATGAAACTGCCATATAAAACAGGCGGCATAAGTAGCCTGTCTTATCGTCAACCGAGCTAGCCCGACTCATATAAATACCCCCTTAGACATAGATAATAATTATGTTACAGATCTGTAGTATTCTTATATAATTACACATAAATTATCTTGTCACGTGGCAAATTATCTTATCTTATCTATTATTAGTCCATTACCAGACCTCTTACAACTAAATCATTAGACACACTAAGATGGCTGACTAACAACACGTGTCTCGTGGCTCTGACTCTACTCACCTCATATTTAATGACATAAGAACATTACAAGATCAATCTAAAATAGATAATGAATTGAATAGCTATTTTATTGAAATTGCAAATAAACTTGCATTCAACATACCTGTTGTACTTTGCAACCCGATAGATTTTGTTAAAACATACTAAGTCTCACAACCTGTTCGTACTGTGCACTCATTCAATCTCGAAAAAGTAACACCTGACGAAATTGAAAAAATAATACACCTATTACCACCGAAAAGAGCGATTGGTATGGATAATAGTGACATAAAATTAGCTAAAATAGTGTAAAAAATGTAATGTAGACGGTGTCGCCCTACAGAAGGTACCCGTACCACTCCTCTATTTCTAGATGAGTGGCTTTTTTCGCTGAGAGAAATGATTTTAAACGCTCTTTGTTGATCTCAGCCGCGACACTAAAGATCAATTTCAACAGACTTCATGGCAGATAGTTCTTGATTGTCAATGCGCAACGATGCGCCGCAGCTACTCACAATGCAATCCCCTCTGTATCATTCCATCCGCCATCCTCAGATGGTACTCATTTGATGTTTCAGATGAAGTCAAGGCTGAGTTGACCTTAGGGGGGTTTGAACCACGGTCGATCAGATATGATCCGATCTGAAGTTTGGTTGCACTGCCATCTGAGCTAATTCTCCTTAAATAATCTCAGTAGCCTAATAGTCAGTAGTCATACGCGATATTTTCAATGTTTCTCTTTCAATTTCCAGATTCATTCGAAACAGCTAAAATTAACCCATTCATAAATCTAATTCTAAACAAGACAAAAATAACTACAGATCAATTTCCATTTTACCTGTTGTATCCAAAATCTTAGACAAGGTTGTACATAAACAATTATCCAATCATCAAAATAAACATAACCTAGTGTCAGCTTATCAATCAGGATTTAGAAAAGGTCACAAAAAAGGTACCGCTATATCACAGTACTAGTAGTATGTCAAACTTCACAGAATATTGCATTGCGAAAATATTGAATAAGAGACACATTGGGATTATTAGGATCGATCTCAAAAGGCCTTTGACACGGTGAATCATTCCATTTTATGAAGAAAATTCACTCATTACGGTATTAACAACACTAATCTAGCTTGGCTTCAATCTTACCTAGCTGATAGAGAACAAGTTGTAGTTATTAATAATATAGTATCTGATATAGGCATTATTAAGTGTGGGGTCCCCAAGGGCTCAATTTTAAATCTCCTTTCCTGATATATATATAACAATGACATATCTATCTTATTAAATAAATGTAGCATAAATCTATACACAGACGACACAATAATTTACTTCTCACACAAATCTACTGTAACAATAAACAACACTCTTTCGTCTGAAATTGAACATATCCACGCATGGCTTTGCGCAAATCAGCTCAGAATTAACATCAATAAAGCTAATTGCATGCTCATTGGTTCCAGTAAATCAATTAACAATACAAGTCTGAATGTAAAAGTAAATAACACTAATATTAAACAAGTTTATGCATGCACTATCTGTCATGAAGATTGACAACTGCATTAACAGCTTTAACATCAAGAAGGTCAACAAGGGACTGGGGGTATCCAAATAAAACAGTAAATTTTTACCTTTAGAAACTAAGAAAACTATATATAACGCCCTTGTTTTGCTGCATTTCGATTACTGCGCTGTTGTGTGGTGGAATTGTATGCAGAACCACCTTGATCGCCTCCAGATACTTCAAAACAGGGTCTACAGACAGTGCTCAAATGTCACTTCAGGACACCTGCCTCGCAGATGCTTAGTCAGCTTGCTAGGCTATGCGTCAGAGACAGGGTGAAATACAATCAGCTTTCATGGGCACATAAAATTAAATTTCAGAAATCTCCTCCTGTGCTATCAATAATTTTCTCTTCTCCATTCACCATCAAAACACGATCCTCAACCAATAACGATATATACATCAAACAAATCCATCGTAACTCTTTCCATTCAGCTCGCGCTAGTTGCTGGAACGATCTGCCATCCTCGATGAAAGTGACAGCTGACAGTTTGACTTATAGCATAATGTGTAAAAATATGTTATTGTAAAAAGACTAATTATTTAATCTTGGTATTTTCAAAAAACTTTATATTGTATTTAAATCTTTTTATACTAAGCCCTTTAAACAAAATCCTGTCTTGGCTTAAAGGTTTAACTCAATAAACGATGATGATGGTGATAATGATATTGATGATGGTGATAATGATATTGATGATGGTGATGATTATATAGGCTATTTTCAAATAAAATATAATTCTTACACGCATGAGAATAAAGTCAAAAGACAGGAAAACTCCATTGAAATTGCCGATACGATATCCAACCAGAGCTTTTTATGGATTTCCTACTAACTCGGGAAATGAGTATATCAGCTTTTTCCGACGAATTTTCTCATGCCTGCTCTAATTAGTAGTATGTAATTAGTATGGTCAGCATTAGTTCACTCACAACCGACATCCATCCCTTCAGGGCTTCTTTTAAAAATCGTTTCTGTATAGGGTTTTATTATTTGAAGAGGATTCGATTTACCAATACACTATTACGTTCGTTTTTTATATAGCCTCTGCCGTAACCACAGCACCACGGTCTCTCCTGCGGTCTAGATTAGTAAATAAAAAGGTCATAATTATTATTAAACGATAATAATATTCTATCAATGCCTCCTTCTCATTATTTATGACGTCATCGAAAATTTTGTACGTGAACTTAAACACGATTACCTTCCTTCTAACCTTTGGATATCATCACTGATCCGATTGATTGTGATATATTTTATCAGGTGTAAGCGAAACAATGTAACAAATCAAGATTAATGTCTTGTTTTGCGAGAAAGTGAAATCTACAGGATAACAAATTCTGTTAAACACAAGTTGCTTTATTCGAGCATGGTTTGAAATCCTTCAAATTTTCAATAAGAATTGGAGCAATTGTTTAACAATAAAAACAATATTATGAAGCTTTATTTATTTATTGATTTATTTAATTAAACAAAGATTTATTGTTAAGAAGCTATAGTATAAATTTTGTAGCTTAATGTAACTTCATGTTCCATTATTCAATTAATTGACATATTTTTAAAATATATGCTATAATTTAAATTATTATCTATATGAGGATGAAAATCATTCAAGAAAATTTTCGCTGCAAAGTACTTAGTTATCACCTCTGTGCAGCATCGATTTGTGTTTTCTTATTCTGATAACTATCATTACGGAGGTACTGGTGTGCGTGAAACATCTTTATCATTAAAAGTATAAGGATATAATGTGAAATTATATATACTAATTATGCCTGCAAGAGCAAAAGAGCATTGCATATCAGGAATCTTTGTCAAATAGTTTTGATAGTTATATACATAAATGTGAACTATAGTAGTGCAATGTACCTATATCGAAAACAAGCCTATTTTATCTGGAAAAGATTGAAGTATGAATCTGCACATATTAATGTTTCTATTTATATCATGAAATGTCACAGCCTCCTTTGCTAAAGCATCTAAAAAAAGAAAGAAAAAAAAGACACAATTTGTACTTTGCAACATCGGCAAATAAGTTAGCAAAACTTTGAGTAAATTAAACAAACCTGTCGCATAGCATAGTCAATACATACACATTACGTATACTAGTGTAAGACAGGTCACATCAGATCATATCTATTTTCTTCATCAGATCATAACCATAAACAGAATTGTCATCTAGCTTCGAGTACACACTGACTGATATGATTGTGCTGGTATCATGAAGTTATGTTCTCTTCGTTTGTCTTGGACACCTAAAAATAAATATATCAATTTGAGCACAATAAATATTGCTCGAATAAGTGAAAATAAATGAAAATAAGTGATAGGCATATTATACATCTATTTTACATGGCTTGCGGTAGCCTCTTTGCACCGTTTTCATGAACACTTGGTATGTAGTTTCAATCAATAATTATATGTACATTATACATAACATAAACACTTGATACTTAGTTAAACATGCAAAAAAACAATTATTCAAATAGCTCTTTGCATGCAGGATCACTACCACTATATTTGATAAATATTTATGATATAATTTGCAGGTATAGACCATTCATGGCATTTTCGCACAACCCATTTGTAGTAAAGTAATGTAGATGGTGTCGCCCTACTGAAGGCAAACGTACCACTCCCATTTCTATAGGAGTGGCTTTTTTCGCTGAGAGCAATGAATTTAAACACTCTTTGCTGATCTCAGCCGCAACACTGCAGATCAATTTCAACAGATTTCATGGCAGATAGATCTCGATTGTCAATGTCCAACGATATGCCGCAGCTACTCACAATGCAATTCCCTTTGGATAATTCCATCCACCACTCTCAGATAGTACTCATTTGATGTTTCAGATAAATTTAAGGCTGAGTTGACCGTCGGGGGATTTGAACCGCAGTTGATCAGATATGATCCGATCTGAATTTGAGTTGCTCTGCCATCTAAACTAATCCACCTTGAACCCATCTGATCTAATCCTCCATAAACCCATTTGGAGCTTGCTAAGTACTAAAATCCGAATTTAGCAGTTGTAGGCTTAGCCTATACAGCCAAAACTGTAAAAAAAAAAACAGCCAGCACAGGAACAAGAGGACCTGACTTTTGAAGCCAGGTGGTCTTTACATAGAGTAGTACCTCCTAAAAACAACAGTTCATGAACAGTTCAAGAACTGTCCATAAACTGTAAACGTCAAATGGCTCAATTTTCATGAACTGTTCATAAAAAGTTCATGAAAAATGGGCCTTGAACTCATGAACTGTTTTAATAATAATAAACCAGTGTTATAAAAGTGTTATAAAATTATTATTATTACATTTTATATAAAGATACGGTAAATGTTTGTAGTCCATGGCTTGCTGTTGCTCAGCTCAGTCAGACAAGACAACTGATAAAATGAAACTGGTGTCATCTTGGCTATATTTAGAGTAAGCCTGCTATGCTAATGGCCTATTTGTCAACCCGAAGGTTTTCAAGATACCATAAGACTCACATAACTAATGTGTGATTTTTTAAAACATAATTGATTAACATAATTAAGTTGAATGGTAATTAGTCACACATTAAGAACAACAACAATTGCCATAGAATCAAAACTATATGACTGATGTGTTCAGAATGCTACTGCATGTTTGGCTACAGATAGGATAGGCTACCAAGTTCATGAAAATTTATTGAGCCGACATCACTTCTTGGGGACTTGCATTGGGTTGACATAGAGCCAAGAATTAGGCCTATAATTTATGATTTTTTAAATATAAAAATCAGATATCAATATAAACACAAACGCAAATATCACAACAGAAGAAAATACGGAAGGACAAAAATACATCAGCCTGACAGAAGTGACATTTAAAATTAGATATTCAAAACAAAAAACTAACATTTAAGAAACAAAAATACATTAACTCAACGGAATTATCAAAACATATTTGGACATCCAAAAACGACAAAAGAGATTACACAATAAACTCGTCCATATTATCATCAGCCACGGCATACAACAGCAAATCAAAGAAATATGACCTTTGCCTTACTGAAAGGTGCCATATAATTTGTTGAAGATAAAAAAACATTTAAATGAAAAAACAAAGATGATTAGCAAATGCCAACAGCAAAATAAGTTATAATTATCAAACTTCAGATATTAACAATAAACAGGAACCATTTGCTACAAGAGCAATGTAGTTACCAAATATAAACAATAGAAAACTTAACAATAAAATTAGCTGCTTATATTTATATACCATAGACTGTATCATATCATATTTTTCACAGATTAAATTTCCTGATGATCGCCTTGGCGTGAAACTCATGGGCAGTAGCAAATATAAAAGCAGAATACGTATTACACATGTATAGAGCATTTATTGCTCATTCTATTATTTTATTTACTTTCAAATTTGGAAGTCAACAGTTTAACTTGGGCTACTACTAAATTGTAATTATTGTATAAATGTAAAGGGACATTGGACCAAAACAAGAATGTACTATATAATATAATTATTATAATGGATGAGTGGTTGCTGTCTAGGTTGACAGCGTAGACATGTAGAATAATGAAATTTGCTTGCATTCAAATAAGTCCAACCCTCTATGGATCTCAAAGTTTCATCAATGGTCCTAAGTAGCCTATTATGCACCTTTCTAGTTTTAATCAATCATGTAAAAATCAAGTAATATGTAATTCATGTACAATTATTTCTGTTAAATAATTAACTATAACTCCCATGAAAGACTAGTCTACTTGTGAACCCAGGGGGTAACTCCGGCTCTTTAGGGACGGGGAGGTGCCACTTTGGAGAAAGGTAAAGTACCCAAAAAGTTCCAAAAATTCTGTTGATGCTACCAAAAAAGTTCTAGCAGGTTGATTGATTTTAGGTAAATACACAAAAGTGATGCAAAGTTTTCCAAAAATTCTTGAAAAAGTCAAAAATAGGATAAAAAAGTTTTTTCTCAGCTTGAATATGGACCCAAAAAAGTGGCACGTCCCCGTATAGCCGTCCTAGTGGAGTTACCCCCCGGGCTTGTGAACTCATAATAAACAATCATTCTTGCGTATGGAGTTACTCGAAACATAATCCAGCCGTATCATTTTATTTCATGTTTCTGTTACTGATCCAATTTATGTAAATGGTTGTATGATTGAAATATATACTCTATACCATCTATCTATCTAGTTTAGGGCCTAACTTATAACACATAAGTTACTGTAGTATATCTTGTAAATAGTATAACTATGTACAGTATGTAAAAATACAGGGTCTGCTGGCTCTTATTAGGCATATGAATGCCAGGCGAATACCTAAGCTAAGCTATATGCTAAGCTATATTGAATGATAAAGAGATTGGGTGGCTTACCCATCCAGTTATAGTGTGGATACTGGCCAGTGTATGAAAGCATGCTACATACTTCAAAGCCTAATTATCAACTTGTTTGAGTCTGAAACAGGAGTAAGTTCCAAGGTATCTTAAGTTAGCATAACTATTCCATTGTTCAGTCTAATAATTGCATTCCATATAGGTCAGAGCATATCACATTCACATGAAAGCTGTAGATCGATTTGATATTGATATAGCCTACCATGTGAAGTTAGAAAAAAGAACAGAGTTAAATAGGTAGGTTTCCATTAGGCTAATGCTAGGGGTATATGGCCGTAGCGAACTCAATTCGAATTAGGGCGACAACGAATTGCATTAAACGGCAGTTCTGGTTATACAGACGAACTGAATGTCGACGATCTTTAAAAATTGGCCAATTTGTCACGTGTCTTTAAAAAGTGGTCAATTTTTCACGTGATAGGAAGTTGTTTTCTTGGAATTATACCCAATGGTTTGAAACCAGAGTGTTTTGTTTGCATTATTATTCACTATCAGTGATTTTTCCGTTCTATTTTGCCTATCAATAGTTTGAAACTTGTATGAAGTAGTAATCTCAAAGGTTTGCAAGCATGTTTACAGGAGACAGCTTTTGTTCTAGGAAGGCATAGTACTCAGATAAAATTAAATGCAAATTTCCATTAAAATAACATATTATGATAAAAGCCACCCCAACTCTAGCGCTGATGCATTGTGATTGACTAAAATAAAGCGTTTTTAAATGTTTTAAATCATGATTTTGGAAAACATCAGCTTCCCTGTCAGCCGTTTTTCAATCATATAAACAAGTTACCATAACAACTTCCCAAAAGCGATGTTCTTTCTATCGCATTGCCATGGAAACATCCTTTAAAATAATTTATGATTTGCCATCCCCAAGGCTTGACGTGCGGAGCTAGCTTGACGCACTTAATGTTTTTTGAGGAACGTTGATGAACCGAATGGTGTTATACGAAGCGCGCTATCATGAGATGTAATTCGAATGAATGAATAAATTGAGTTCGGTGCGTCCAAATAAACCTAGCCTTACTTTTACAAACAATCATGCCAAATCTGAAGGCAAACAAGGGATAAATAAGAATTAACAGCGTTATCATACTACAACTGAATATAAGTAACGGCTGCATTTCAAACGATATGAAAATTAAATAACGATTTTTGTGTAGCTTGATTTCTAATTCTGAAGACTTCACCTTTTTCCAGCTGTATAGATGTCTAGCTAGGTAGGAAGTAGGCTAAGCTTACAAATTTCACAAATTACTCTATAGAAATTACATTGATTGAGAAAATTATTCAAAAGTTGAGAGTAAAGATAACCATAGAATACCTACAACTGCAACAACAGTAATATAAATATGTTGTATTTCGGAATCAACATTGGTGTAAGAAATACATTCCACTACCACGATCATCACTATGGCAGGGAATCACATAATCCGAAAGTAAAACGAAGCTCGAATAAAAGCTTTCAAAACTTTGTAATAGATTTCGCACGCTTAGATTTAGCACATGCCTACACCAAACTTACGCTTGACAAAGACTCACAAGAACTATGTATACGTTGAATACACATAGAGGTTTATTTAGATATACACGATTACCATTATTTTGGGATATATTCAGGCCCAGCAATTTTTCAAAAAGTGATCGACTCATTATTGTCAGGGATTCCTGGAATAGCGTGTTATTTAGAAGATGCTATGTGTGCTACAAGCAGCACTCCGGTGCTAATCCAACGCCTTGAAGAAGTATTTTTACGCCTTCAGAAAGCAGTACTGAGACTCAAACGGCAGAAGTGCCAATTCAACTTGACTTTAACAAGAAATTGACGTTTTGGGACATAGAGTTGATGCAAGCGGATTAAAACCCTTACAAAAAAAAACTGACGATATCTGCAAAGCACCGGCACTAAGAGATTCAACACAGCTTAGGGCGTGGCTTGGTCTTGTTAACTATTGTGCAAAATTTCTACCAAGCACTACAGAGTTGTTAGCTCCCTTGAATGAATTATTGAACCAAGATACAACTTGGCATTGGGGGACTTCCAAATATATAGCTTTTTAAAAGCAAAGATGCATTGAATAGCGATCGTCTCCTAGTTCATTATGACCAAAATCTACTCATAAATTTAGCAGGTGATGCACCACCATATGGGATAAGTGCAGTAATGTCGCTTATATATACAAACGGAGAGGAAAGTATAATACCATGTGCGTCAATAACACTCAATTCAGCAAAGAAAAATTACTCTCAAACTGAAAAAGAAGGGCTAGCTATCATATTTGGTGTTGAAAAATTTCATCTTCATTTATATGGTCATCATTTTGAAATTATTACAGATCACAAACCATTGATTATTATTTTCTTACAAACCATATAGCGACTACGAAATTAGCAGCATCCAGATTGATACGTTGGTCACTTCATCTGTCACAGTACCCTGCCAGCTTACATCTGAATGCAGATACCTTCAATGGTCTACTAGTGGGGGGTCACCACCTAGCAAGGAGAGAGCTCCGGCCCTTCGGATACAATTCATTTGGTTGAAACGCTAGAAGAGAATGCACTTACATTCAAGAAAATTTACAGGAAAATTACAGAGCATTAAGAAATTACCCCCTGATCATTGCGTTGGTAAGTCAGGTAAAACATGGTGGCAGATTTCAAGCGCTTAGCCATGAGGATGCAAAGCATTTTGCTAGTAAATGATATGAACTAAGCACACACAAAGACTCTCTATTGTGAGGCTCAAATGTAGTGGTTCCACACCAGCTACAGAGAAAGGCACTTGAAGAACTTCATCAAATGCATCAAGAGATAGTAAAAATGAAAGGATTGTCTCGCAGTTTCATCTTGTGGCAGGTCATTGACAAAGAGATAGAATCATTGGCACATGAATGCCAATTTTGCAATTTCCCACTGCACCCTGGTCATGAATACATATTTCACTTACACCATTCACTTCCTTACTAAGTCTTTCTCATACATTGGACTATCTGAACAAGTTGTTTCCAACAATGCATCTGGATTCACATCCAAAAAGTTTAAATCCTTCAAAATGGCATCAAGCATACAACTACAGCCACATATCATTCACTCTCGAATGGACAAGTCGAAAGGGTAGTCCAAATTGTTAAATCTTTATACGTTATACAAATTGTTTTACATCAAGTTCAGCCATCACCACACTCATTTCAATATGCTGGTGCTCACAAGTGGAATGATCTACCGTCTACAATGAAGGAGGTTTCCAAAAGGAAAAGTTTCAAAAGTCTCTATGAGAAGCATTTAAATACCAATAAAATTACAGCATCTAATAACTGCTAAGTTTCGTATTTAATTACTCTCGCAGCTGTATATATATATCTATGTATTATTGTAATCAATTATTTTATGTTTATTCTCTAGTTTATTACGTAAATCAGTCCTGTGAAAAAAATTTATTGTAAAACTTATCAGGTTCTGAAATAATTATGATGATGATGATGATGATGATGATGATGATGATGATGATGATGATGATGATGATGATGATGAATAAAAACAGACATTCTTCAAAGTCACTTCATTTGAATTTAGATCAGATTTTTCTCGCCTAATTATGTATTCCTTGTTTGGCTGCAGATTTGGCATGATTGTTTGTAAAAGCATGGTAAAATTTAGCTCTGGAAAGTCATGGAATTGCTCCTACTTTACGTACACCATTACACATACTAATATCCAATTTAAAAACACATGTACGAACTCAGAACATACCCTCTGATGACCCTCGAAAATTTATACCAGGGTCTACAGTAATGATAAAGGACACAGTCAAAGGGGTTTGGTTCTCTGCCACTACACCGAATGAAACAGGACCTTTATCGTATAATTTGATAACTGAAGATGGCTGAGACCAAAAAGCTCAGCTGAAACCATGAAGACAAAGCAACCAACAGAAAATATAAGACGGGATGGTACGATGGATGGATTACCGAATGAGGATGTACATCATAAAACCTATCCATCTAGGTCTCTGGAACGACCAGTATACTACGACAATAAATAAATAAATAAAACGACTGATTAGTTTACAGTAAAAAAATGATGCATAGTTTAATAATAGTAGAATAAATGATGGATTTAAATTGATTTTCAACTTTTCAATATTGTCAATACAATAGAGAATGTAAGTTGATATAGACATCAAACCTTTAATCATTCATAAAATTGCAGCATAGTTTATAGAGACAAATCCTGGTTAGGAAACGCGACGAACATCAGAGAGCAACTCTATTATTTCTCATTTGAGGTTGAAACTGCACTTTCACATGTGTCACGTGATTTTTACGAGGCACACATTTCTTGTCATTTTTCACAACGGCGAGATTCATTGAGGACGTGCTGAAAGAATTTACTGAGATGCAATTCTAAACGACCTTGGATAAGATGATAAATTAGAAAAAACATAACCAAATTAGCTGGGAAAGGTATTTCAGCTATTTTTGCTTTCAATAGTTTTTTGTTTTGTGCTTTCTAATCCGTTTTTCTCACGTGAAGTTGTTCCTTCACTGAAGGAAGTACGTTGCAATTTTCAAGGTGTTCTGTGTTTCCTTATTCTTATATTTGTTATATCGTATGTGAAAATGCTGTAGGATGTTAAATAAGATTGGTCACTGAATAAAATGTTATATAGCTAATGTTTTGTTTTGTCACGATCTTGTTTTTGTAGGTTGAAGGAATTATGTTGCAATGTTTGTAATATTGCGAAAAGCTGTCTACATAAAATCAATGTTTGCATGAAATGTCATTTGTCAACCTACTACGGTACTCGCAACGGTGAATGCTACGATGTGTGTTCTACAGCTCCTGAATCTTATCAATTTTATCAAGTTATACTGTTGAAGATTATTAATAAAACGACGAAGTATGGTATATGGTGTACGATTACGTTTTTATTCGACTAACCTTTGCAGTCTAGTGGTGTCGTAATTGTAAACTTGAAATCGAAATCTTCTTAAAGTGTTATGTACATTAAAGGTTAATCATCTAAAAACTGAGACATTCTACAAATTAACCAAGCAGATGATAATCTACATTTTACAATACTTTCAAGTTAATGCAAATATAGGCCTACGTCGTGAAGAAAATCATACATATAGTTGATTTTAATTAATATTAGATTGCTGTCAATTTTCCATGGCAGTGTTCAGAAATTCAAAATACAGAATAAGCAAGAAAAAGTAAAGGATCTTCTAAAGGGTTTGTTAATAAACTAATACATTGGACAATTCCTCCTATTAATGAACTTTATTTATGAATATTTATGAACTTATCATATTTATATTTTAATAATAATAATACGTAAACCGTGTCGGTGATCAAATCACCATTGTTTCATTATTGTTAAACTCCTTTTCCGCAGAGCACTTTCCAAACTTCTTATACGCTTCTGGATTATCTATAGGCCTTTGGCTATCCGACGTTTTGTTTTTACAGTTTAAAATGCTATAAATTGCTCATAAATTGCGATTAAAATTTCCAAAATCGTGATATTTCGACGGAAGTTATGTGAAAATAAACTGCTTTTCTTGGTGTATCCCGTCATGCCTAGCAACATCACGAATTTTGGAGCACGCTATATTTTAATGGCTGCCAATATTTCGTAAAAGTGTTTCATCATATTTTGCAAAAGTATTCCAATATGCCTAGAAGGAGAAGTGGTCCAATAATACTCCATTTTACATCAAAAACAGAAGACACAATTCTCGGTAAGTCTTGTACAACTTAAATGTTTAAATGCTTCATGTAAAGTCTGTCGAAGTCACTTCTACCGTGGTTTTTACCCTGTTGTATGAGAGCTTACAGGACTCTGATGGCAATTATTACCTTTAGTTTTCTTTTAAGTTTCATAATCCCAAATTTATTTACTTTGTTATCAAGTCATCGTTGGCAGAAGAGATTACTGTGTCACTGTATCGCCAATATTAGCTTGATTTGTTATGAACTGTTCTTCGTTTGAAGAAAGGATTTACTGTGTCACCGTTTTATGTCAGCAGTTCTGTTCTGTTATCCACACAGAGATTTGACCCATAACAAATAAACAAATTCAGAGAATTAGTGTGGTACTTTTCAGTCGTCAAGCAGTTGTAAGTTGTACAAATACAAAATTAGAGTTGTAATTTAGAATTTCAGCTGCCTTCTATCCTTTTGTCGAAATGTACATTTATAATGTGCCATACATTGACAACGTCCACTGTGTCAACACATTGTTTACTTTAATCATTATTATATGATATGAGGTATGTGAATGGTGACCATTATAGACATGTGTCCTCTCTGTGAGAAGTTGGCTAAAGTTAATAAATATTAGAGTTTGGGTCTCTCGTTTATGTAATTTACTGTATCAAATTTCAGAATCACCTGTTGTTATTACCAATATCACTCAATGACTCATGCTGAGATTCACTCAATCGACACAGCAATAATATTTACATACCAATGCCTTTCATTGTGAAAACAAGTTCATTAACTGCAATACCTAACATACAATACATATTTATTTCATTTGATTTACTATCGTTTCAATAAAGCTAGTCATCACAATCACGATAATTCTGTACTGATAAAACTCGTAATAATACTATTCAGCATACCTTGGTTTGAATTAAATAAATTGTTAAATGGTCATTTTTATCTAATTTTGCACATGTATGTTGCTTGTATATTGCCAATCTATTTTATTTTACGTGCCATAATCATGATATAGCCATCGAAATTTCACTTGGTTATACATCTAGTATGTTCTGATCGATTCAGTTTAGTTTGCAATAATTAATCCTCTCATTTCTTTTATGAAAGTACTTCTACTTCGCTATTTAATTTTTTGTGATCAATAATACATACAATGATAAAGCAATTAAATATTGGCCTTGCAGGACTTGAATTCATTACTTAGAGTTTTTTGATCCATAATACAATGACAAAGCTATATATCTTTATAAAATCGGCTACAGCGGATTTCTACAGGATTGTACTATCAATGTTCCGTTTTATTTTTTATCGTTTCATAACAAGTTTGAGAATGCAAAGCATTTTATTCAACAAAGAATATAGTATGTAATTTAATATTTCACATCATTCATATGAAAATCATTCTCGAATGCAACTACATTATCGATTTTAACTAAACGAATATAATAAATTTATCAACAACACGCCGCGGTCTCAACAAAGATATAAATCTTACTCGTAATGTGTACATCGTAAAAATCACGTGATTCGCTAAAAGTGGCAACAAAAACCTCAGGTGTGAAAATTTCGATATTTTCTAACCAGGGGTTGTCTCTATAAACTATGATTGCAGTCAATAGATAGATTAGCATTGATAAAATTAAGAAAAGGGAAATGTTATGTTTCAGCATTTATGTTATAAACCACGGGATACGTAGTACGCCAACACACAGATGATAATTTCAGCTTAGTTTCATGTAAGAAACCATCAAGTAACAATTATTCTCTGTTGTAATTTTTGAGTTATTAACCTTCTGAAGTAACTGCAATATATAAAAAAACGTTATATTTTTATCGAGATAGCGAGAGTAATACTAAATATGCAAAAGTAACCCGGTGGATTGATACAAAACTGTATTGCTATTGTAATTATGCTATAATTTTTAAAGTTTCTGCTGCATTGTTTATCACGTAATATGTCACGTGATTGTTATCACGTGATAGGCTAAGGCCAATTGATTCATAAAATATAGAGCTTTAGCAATAACTTTCCTCAGGTGAAGTCTGATATAGACTTTTCTTTAAAAACAGCCACTTGTTAGAGTACAGCTATTTTGTTGCGCATCAGCTCACTTTACTTTGTATGCATTAGTGGAAGCCTCTTTGCTCGGAGATCAATTGCATTATTCAGAGTCAGCATTCGACGAGAAATTTGAACAACGGATAGCTTTTGCTATGACAACGAAAACACAAACATTGTTCAGAAGTTTGCGTCCTTATTCCTGAATATGTAAAAGTTTCTCTTACAGGTACCATCACTATACTGAATCTATAAACCTCTCTAATATTTCAACAACATCAAATTATCAGAATATCTTGCTGTGCCTGCTGAAAGCATTAACCTAAATAATAAATAAGTAGTTATCTAAGATGCCATTGTGCAGTTTTAAAAATATTGAACATATTCAGAAGATTAATGTTCAACATTCAAAATCATTCTGCTTCGATATTTTATTGCTGTTGTAACTTTTCTTCCATTGAGATTCTATTTTGTTATTAACATCAGCGTAATGATGAAATCAATTATTTCCATTGCAATCATTGGTTTCAGTAAGTATCATAATAGCTAGGTCTTCTTTGAATAGTCTTGATATACATATATTACTTCAATGTCAACTGTATTTTACGGAAACTGTGGATGTGCGTCTGCTTGAGATGTTTTAAATTAAGGAGGTTTTGAACAGTATCTAGGCAGCAGTTTGTCATTGAATTAACGACATGCTCTATAGTTTTCAAAACAATGTCGCTTGTTATAGGGAAGTTCCACAGCACCCATACCCCCAATTATTTTGTTTCATCATTGTTTTAAAGCTTCAAAGACTAGTTAGAATCAATAGTTACATATAATGTCAGAACTCCATATCTCTAAGCAATTCCATGTGCCACCAGTCTTATTGAGTAGCCTCATTTACATTACTAGTATTCATAATACAACAAAGGCACATAAATGGCTAACATTACAACACTCATTACATTTGACATATAATTTTACATCAATGAACGGAGTTTAAAAAAAATTCGATAGAAAAGGAGTAGTGTTTGAAAAATGTTGATTAGTCAGAAAATATAGGGTCAAATTGCCCCTCACAAGTTTTCCGATTTATATTTCATTTCAGAACTTCAAGTATATTAATCCAAATCTTTTAATCATCGACTGCCCTTGTGTTATCTCATTGAAATTTGTAAACATCAATCTGTTTTTGTGTTTTTCTTCCGAAAAAGTATTGTCTTTATGTAACATATATTAATATTGACGTAATAAATGTGGTGGGTATAGCCCAAGAGCCCAAACTACTTTATCTGGGCAGCTCCCTTTTTAATTACTGAAAAATGAAGACATCAACGTTTAAACCTTCTTCTGAAAAGATAACTCATTGGGTAGGATTTAATTAAAAATTATGATTTATCTTTGTCGCAGTACTCTTTGCTCTTTGATATTATATCTGAACATTTGAAAAAGGCGATGTTGATGTAATATAGTGTCATACATGTTGCCGTGATTGTGACCTGAACTTCACTAACAGCAAACATTACAATCGTAACACGCAATAAAAGCATGTTGATATATGTTATAAACATAAAATCAAGTTTAAAAACCTTAAACCTTGGTTTGAACTACGAGAAAACAAATTCAAGTTGCATTCGAGCCAGCGTTTTAAACTGCTTAACAATATTTGGCAGTTTAAAAACTTTATAAAGCAGGAACATCTCCAGATAAAACGAATTAAATACCCAATAGAAGCATGTTGATATATTAAATGAAAATAGGATTGAGCTCAAAACCTTTGGTTTAAACTACTACAAAACACCCACAAAACGAGCAACACGTAGCTCTGCTTGGAGCTTTGAAAATACGTTTGTTGATGTAATATAGTGTCATACATGTTGCCGTGATTGTGACCTGAACTTCACTAACAGCAAACATTACAATCGTAACACGCAATAAAAGCATGTTGATATATGTTATGTCGTAACACTTCCATTGAGATTCTATTTTGTTATTAACATCAGCGTAATGATGAAATCAATTATTTCCATTGCAATCATTGGTTTCAGTAAGTATTATAATAGCTAGGTCTTCTTTGAATAGTCTTGATACACATATACTACTTCAATGTCAACTGTATTTTACGGAAACTGTGGATGTGCGTCTGCTTGAGATGTTTTAAATTAAGGAGGTTTTGAACAGTATCTAGGAAGCAGTTTGTCATTGAATTAACGACATGCTCTATAGTTTTCAAATCAATGTCGCAGGTTATAGGGAACTTGGGCGCTATAACATGACGGAAAAGAAATTAAAGTCTATTTCTATCACATGTCCACGTGACAACAGTTACGTTTTGCTGTGTTTAGTATAGTTCATTTTAGAGCACATTTTTTGCAATAATTCAAAAAGTAATCCGGGCACCCCCAATTATTTTGTTTCATCATTGTTTTAAAGCTTCAAAGACTAGTTAGAATCAATAGTTACATATAATGTCAGAACTCCATATCTCTAAGCAATTCCATGTGCCACCAGTCTTATTGAGTAGCCTCATTTACATTACTAGTATTCATAATACAACAAAGGCACATAAATGGCTAACATTACAACACTCATTACATTTGACATATAATTTTACATCAATGAACGGAGTTTAAAAAAAATTCGAAAGAAAAGGAGTAGTGTTTGAAAAATGTTGATTAGTCAGAAAATATAGGGTCAATTTGCCCCTCACAAGTTTTCCGATTTATATTTCATTTCAGAACTTCAAGTATATTAATCCAAATCTTTTAATCATCGACTGCTTGTGTTATCTCATTGAAATTTGTAAACATCAATCTGTTTTTGTGTTTTTCTTCCGGAAAAGTATGGTTTTTATGTAACATATATTAATATTGACGTAATAAATGTGGTGGGTATAGCCCAAGAGCCCAAAATTTTATCTGGGCAGCTCCCTTTTTTATTCCTGAAAAATGAAGACATAAACGTTTAAACCTTATTCTGAAAAGCTAGCTCATTGGGTAGGATTTAATTAAAAATTATGATTTATCTTCGTCGCAGTACTCTTTGCTCTTTGATATTATATCTGAACATTTGAAAAAGGCGATGTTGATGTAATATAGTGTCATACATGTTGCCGTGATTGTGACCTGAACTTCACTAACAGCAAACATTACAATCGTAACACGCAATAAAAGCATGTTGATATATGTTATAAACATAAAATCAAGTTTAAAAACCTTAAAGGGGCAAAATTGACCGGCGACCGCTGCAAGCACAAGTTGAATTTATGCTTAGCGAAATTCAACCGTCTCACTTTGAAACAATTGTTGTACGCAGGCCTAACTTGTAATAAAATTCATTTCAACAATGAACATTGTGTTATAACAATAAGCGTGCACGTGATCCTAAGTGCGTAGCGCCTGCCGGTCATTTTTGCTCCTTTAAATCTTGGTTTGAACTACGAGAAAACAAATCCAAGTTGCATTCGAGCCAGCGTATTAAACGGTTTAACAATATTTGGCAGTTTAAAAACTGAATAAAGCAGGCACATCTCCAGATAAAACGAAATAAATAACCAATAGAAGCATGTTGATATATTAAATGAAAATAGGATTGAGCTCAAAATCTTTGGTTTAAACTACTACGAAACACCCACAAAACGAGCAACATGTAGCTCTGCTTGGAGCTTTGAAAATACGTTTGAATAATACTTTGTTCTTGAAGGAGTTGTCTCACGTCACGAAATAATTTCATAAATTAAGTAATTAGACCAATCACTGCATAGATCCAAGATACGTCACAGATGCTTGACTGAGATTGGTCATTTCATTTTTCTGAAATGAGCGCATCACTGTTTGCCCTTATTGACTCATGGTTACGTAAGTGACCTTGAGTCTATGCTGTCATGGTCGAAACGTTTTAATTTAATTTCATTTCATTTCATTTCATTTCATTTCATTTCATTTCATTTCATTTCATTTCATTTCATTTCATTTCATTTCATTTCATTTCATTTCATTTCATTTCATTTCATTTCATTTCATTTCATTTCATTTCATTTCATTTCATTTCATTTCATTTCATTTCATTTCATTTCATTTCATTTCATTTCATTTCATTTCATTTCATTTCATTTCATTTCATTTCATTTCATTTCATTTCATTTCATTTCATTTCACTTCATTTCATTTCATTTCATTTCATTTCATTTCATTTCATTTCATTTCATTTCATTTCATTTCATTTTTGACTAAATCTATTGTTCTTTTGAAATAACGTTCAACACACTGCTTTGCGTGCTAACAAAGGTCGAACAAAAAACGATTGCGCAAGAAACACCATTTTATTTTTGAAAATACAATGGGCAAGCTGTGTGATTATTCTAAATTTTTAGCTAAATTTTTTTGACATAAATATTTTTCCATTGCACGACATGATAGCCGACTCGCAGCTTAGCGAGATTACAATTGCATTATTAAATGAAATGTTTTCTTATACTCCAGGATTAGTTTACATCGTGACTATCTCTTCATTGGTAGAACACATAGATACTGACCGGGGAACGTTGCGTGCGGAACTTGAATTCTTCATACCAAATTCAAGTACTCGTTTTGAAACAGAGTTGGCCTCGCCTTAATTCTATTGTTTTGAATGAAATAATCAAAAACACGAGACAGGAACAAATGTTGAAGCCGTGAACTGGTGACAATCATCAACGAATCAATGTTTTTAAACAACGATTTATTCCATGCATTTAACTCAGATTCGCATAGTTTATTGAATTATCACATTAGTTTGCTTCTGGTATATTTATCCTTGGTTATATTTACTGAAGTTGCCTTGTTATTAGTTGGCAAGCTTTTATGGTCCGATCGTTACATCAACAAAAACATGAAAAAGAACGATAGTCGATACGCAAGATGACCTAAGATGTCAAGAAACAATTTGGCTTTATAACGAAAATCAAAACGTTAAACAAGGTTCTTGTTTAGTGTTACTTTCGTTCAACATATCAATCGAACTGATCGAACTAAAAACGCTCCTGCACATCATACTTTTTATACTGTTGATCACATAGTAAACAATACATTAAAGTCCAGAACGTGATAAAAATGAGTACGTAGTATAGCTCCCAAATTGTGATTTTAATTTGTTCATTTGAAATACTTTACCATAAAATCAACATACGGCCAGAATAATAAAACGAAGCTCACTCACACGCACGGCAGCTTTTCTAAAAGATGACGTATGTGTTGTTCAAATTGATGACGTATGAGTTGGTTGAGCGCGCAATGTTCCCCGGTCAGAATTCTCCCTTTAATGAAAGGTTTTAATCTTTCTGTAACATCACTACTTGAGGTGAAACTTCGAAGATAATTGTTGTTGTGTTTTGACCATGAGAACTTTTAAACCGACAATTCATCATTTGTTTGGGGGCTTAGACAAGACAGTATTATATATTTATTGTTTTTATTGTTTTCTGAAGTTATGCATTACATCAAACTGCTAAGCCAGTAGCCAGTCGTCATCGTTATATTTGGTTTATTAAAATGTTTTAATGCTGCTGCGACATCAGCTTAAGAAAAGACAATTTCGCACGTCATTTACAACTCACACCTGTATTAAAAGTAGGGAAAATCACGTTCTTTATTGTATCTTGGTACGGTCTAGTGGTTAAGAGTCTGCATCAGGCAAGCGGGGTCTTTTGTTCAATCTCATCGGTCTGCCTTCTAATTTTTTTTTTATTTTTTTATTTGATGTATTATTTGGATATATTTTTCTTTATATTATTATATTATTTGGATATTGTTATAATTTATTTCATTTTATTTATCTAGTTTGATTTTTTTATTTGATCTGATTTTTATATCATTCGATTGGATTGATTTACTTTTTTGAATTTTATTTTTATTTATTTTTCTTTGCATGATGATTTGATTGATTTGATATTCTATTGAATTTGATTTCAATTGGTTTATTTTGATTATTATATTATTCACCATGAGTCCGAGCGTAGCGGAGCTATTTTTTTTTTTACATGTCCCCTATACGCAGCAGCCACAGGTCAAGTGAAGTACAGGGGCATGTTGCACAGGTCTAATTCTACAGTACAAAAACAATCGACCTATGGTTAAGTACCCCTATAGAACTATAGAAGTTACCCCTGTTTGGGGATTCTTGGATCTACGATATACTGATGTTTAATAATTGGTTTGCTACTATTATTATTTTAGTGATATCATCAATATCATGTCACAAGCAAATGTATTCCAAGAAGGAATTCAATAACAAAAAACTGGCAAACCACAATATCAAACAATACACTAATATAACTAGAGTTAAATGCTTCCAAAGATGCCAGGAACACAACGATTGTCTCTCTTTTGATTATTGCGGCTCTACAACTAAATATTGTTTCTTGAGGAATGCTACAATTGCAACAGCAAGACCTGATAGCGCCAAGTCTCATAATGGATGCAAGCATTTTGAATCTGCTTAATTTTTTGGTTTGAAAAGTTTATCCTCCAACGTTCAACTAAATCAACCTAACATGATTAGCAGCTACAGTACTATAAAAATAATCTAATATTTGTTGAGGATATTTACTGTATATCTCACTGCCGCATATTATATATCGCTACTGAGTATCCGTATATACATATTTTGCAATAGGGGAATGTAGAAGTAATATGATTGGTTAACATAATGAATAATAAAGCATTGTGATAATTATTTCATTGTAATAAAGTTATTGAAGTGATATACATGGTAGCATGCATCAATCAATATATGCTATAGCTCTCTATTCTGCTTCATTTCAACCAAACTATATCCTGCATATCTATATGAATTGTCAAGAGGCATTTTCCTTACCTAGTAACCTTCTTTGCTGAAGAATTATTTCAAATGCAAAATCAATTCAAAAACGAAAATATGATCACGTCAACCGTATTTCAAATTTATTTATTAGAATTCAAATCAGACACGAGGAAGTTGTAATTATTCTTTTTGCAAATTTATTCTAAATAATGCTACCTTTAGACATTCAAATTGTATCAAATATTTATATCTCTTTAATAAACTGTATTCATTCATTTCACACACACATTTGTATTGACTGAGGCTTTCCGTAGGGGTGAAACCTCAAGCCCTTTGTCTATTTCAGCAGGGGCTCCCCCCTGCAGAGTTGAGGGGTCCGAAACCAATCCCTATTGACTGATCATTTTTAATAGTTCTATCGACAAAACAAACAGTTTGCCATCAGTTTTTGGTATCGATTTTGGAGTAGAAAATAAAGGGAAGTGTGATTGATACAAATAAGGATCACATTCGACTGTCTCCACATGATTCAGTAAATCTATTCACAGCAGGCAAATCAATTGATATGCATGACGTGTCCACAGTTCTTGTTGCTTATTTTATACCTTAACATGTAAATTGCTCAAGTTTCTTACAAGTGCTGCATTTTTTATTGGCCCTTTTCACACTACACACGTTTAACCCGGGTGTTGCATATGATAGATATAGACACTATATTAATACACGTCTGTTGTAGTTGAACTCAATATCTAATAAGCCTGACGCATGCGTAGTCAGATACATCATCTCCCTTTTTAAGACGTTAATAGTAAAGTTAAATGAAATGCAATGTTACTAAATATGGTTATAATAAAATGAATAATGGCAACAGTAAATGTTAAACTGGAAGATGACTGCTAATGCCAGTACTAATCATAGTAAGTAAGTAATACTATTATATCTATTATCTATGAACTCTTTTCTTTTGTAGAGTCATTATATCTATTATGAATTATGGATAAACTCTTTTCTTTTGTAGAGTACAATATACGAAATCTAATAATAGTAGATATATCTTGATGGTATAAAACTATTTGCTTGGATTAGTTGTCTTTTATAGTAGTAAGATTAATGAGTAAGTATTTTGGGTAATATATTTGTGAAGCATAGTTTAATAGTATGATAATGATAATGTTCATTCCATTGACGGGCTTGAGTTTGCGTATCGACGTGGAGGATTGTGAACGCGTCGTGGTCTGCTTTGAGGGGACATAGAAGGAAGTACCTCAGTTGTAGAAGATCGTTCTTCGGGTTCTGTCATCTGTATCGGTCGTAAAAACCGTCTATTGCGGCGTAATGATGATCCGGAGTCTAATAGAATTTCATAATCACGGTCGCGCAATATTTTTGTGACTTTTCCACGATGGTGCTATCTTTTGTAGAAGTATCTTGCAGTAATATTTTATCTCCTACATGGAGAACGGGTAACATCTTTGACGTTTTGTCATAGTCGATTTTGGTTTTTTCGAGGTGTTGCTTTGCCTTTATAGCGGAGGATGATACTGATGACTCCCATTGCGGTAGAAATTACGAATAATGGGCTGGAAAACCCGACTGCGAATAGAGTTGCCAAATACGAGTTGCGCAGGCGTTTACCATGAAAAAAAGGAGTGTTTCGCAATTGTAATAATCCTTCGTAGAAGTCTTCAGTATGAATAATACCGTTTTTGCAAGTTTTCATACTGAGATATTTCGTTTTCTTCACATTTATCTCGGCATGACCATTTGATTGTGGGTAATGCGGAGAAGATGGTGAGTGTTGAATGCCCCATTTCTTGCAGAAATTAGCGAATTCATAGCTTGTGAATTGAGGCCCCCCATCTGATCGAAGGCGAACAGGAATGCCAGTGTTAGCAAATAGCTGCATTAATGCCAGACACAATGGTGAAGTCGTAGTATCTTTGCCGAACTTTACTACACTTGGCCACCCAGAATAACGATCTACATACACCAGAAAATGCTGACTTTGAACTTCGAAGAAGTTGGCTGAAGTTGACTCAAAAATGCGAGTTGGTAGCTCATCTTCTTTGTATGGCTCCTTTACCTGACTTGGGAGTAATTGCTGACAAGCTGTACACGTTTGAATAATTCAATCAATGTCATATGCCATTTTCAATTGAGAGTTCATGATGGATTTTATGAAATGGTTGTAGGCTTGTTGGAAGAGCATTGGCATGTTTAGGAAAACCATTTGTGATCAGATTTTTAAGTGATGAATAGTCAGTATCATTCTTGGCTTTATCTTGAAGAGACTCTAGAGTGCAATCAGGCCAAGGTGATGTTTGGTGTGACGTGGAATTAACAAATGAGGTCATCATTGCTTCGATTTGAAGATTACATTCTTCTGCTAATTCATCTCCTGGTTGAGGCTGAGAAATTGGTGACCTAGAAAGGGCGTCTGCTATATGGTGGTCTTTTCCTTTGGTCCACTCAGTCTTGAAATTGAATGGAGATAATTTGTATAGAAGTCGTTGTAGTCGAGGATTGTCTGTATCCGTGATTGAATAACTGTTCAAAATTGGAAGAAGTGGCTTATGATTCGTCACGACGGTGAAATTCGATTGACCCTGTAGATACAGACGACATTTAAGAGCTGCCCATGAGACTGCCAGACATTCTAGCTCAATGGTTGCGTATCGCTTCTCAGCATCACTTAGGAAACGAGATCCGCATTCTAAAAGTCGCCATTGACCATTCTGTCGTTGTAGCAGGGCGTATCCCAAACCATGAAGTCTAGAAGCATCAGTCTGCAGAACTAATGGAAGATCTTGTTGATAAAACGATAAAATTGGAGGCTTTTGAATAGCCTCTTTGACTGCTTGGAAAGCCGTATCGTGAATTGGCAGCCACTGGAATACATTAGTTGACTTAAGTAAAGGTCTCATTGGCTCTTTGAGAGCAGCTATGGATGGACAGAAGTTCGACAATTGTTCAACCAACCCCAAAAACGATCTCAGTTCTGTCAAGCTTAATGGGGTTAGGAAATCAGTTATAGCTTTGATTCTTTCTGTACTTCGTGTAATGCCTGAATGACTTCTGTTATAGCCGACATACTTGACCGACGACTGTGCGAATATAAATTTGGTAGGATTCAAAGTGATGCCATGATGACGGCATTGCTGTAACAAAGATTGCATGTGCTCAACATGATCCCCGAATGATGTATCATACAACAGTATGTCGTCAACCACTTTGCATGTTCGTGGTATTCCTTTCAGTGCCTGATCACCACGAAGGTTGTATTCGTCCCCACTGCTGATCAAACCCATGGTGGCACGTAAATATTTATATCTACCCCAAGGGGTTATAAATGTTGTTAGGGATTGACTAGACTCTTCCAAGGGGACTTGCCAGTACCCACTAGTTGCATCGAGTGTGGAAACGTAAGTAGCTTCTTGGTCTATTGTAGCTATGGCTTCTTTGGGTGTAACTAAAGGGTACACAGGACGTTTGATATTTTGATTGAGAGCCCTCATATCCCCTACTATGCGCAGGTCACCATTTGATTTGGTTGTGATATGCATAGGGGAGCACCAATCCGTGGGTTCAGATACAGGGCAAATAATCCCTTTTTGTACCATAGAACTCAACGTTTCTTGAGCTTTGACATGCCATGCGAATGGTAATGATCTGGCTGCTCGGACATGAACAGGCTTAGCATCAGGTTTTAATTGTATTTTCATTGGTTGTGTATTCATAGGCTTCAAATGTTCAGTTGAGTCAAAAACATCGTGAAAGTCATTCAATAGTTGTTGTCGTATCGTGTTTATTTCTGTAGCAGTAAGTGGTACTGATATATTTTGCTGTTCGGCCATTCTCTGCATCATATTCATCAAATTGTCCATTGACACGATTGATTCTCCTGGATTTATAGAAGGCATAGGTAGCGCAGCGTGGCTGCTGCACGTTGTGGGTTTTTCGGCCATCGTGCGATGTGAAGTTGTAATCACAATTAGGATAGCTTTATGTATGTATATACAGTATGTTTATATTACGAGCTGGATCCTATCAACTGCGCCATGTTGCATATGATAGATATAGACACTATATTAATACACGTCTGTTGTAGTTGAACTCAATATCTAATAAGCCTGACGCATGCGTAGTCAGATACATCACCGGGTTTACGCTTACCCGGGTTAAAAGTGAGTATAGTGTGAATTCAACTAACCCGGGTTAACAGCGCTAACCCGGGTTAGTTTTAACCATGGTTTTAACCTAGCCTCATTCCATCACGGCCCTCATTTCCGCGCGGCGCTCCAGTGAGGGCCTAATAAAATTTAAGTTTAAAAAGTGTGCCAGAAGTATGCCAAAAATATGGTGTGCCCAATCACAGCGCACCTTTGTAGCACGTGAATTTTTATCGAGCGCTGGTTGGTGAATAAAACACTAAAAATGTAAACAAACTTGCTTGAATCATTTCCAAAGTTTATATTTTGATCGCTTATTCTGTCATATTGTCAATTTTTAATTATATATTTACGGAGAAATGGAATTTTGAATTAGAGTAATGCTGTATGTTGGAGAATTGATCTTTAATTTTAAATATGTCTTTGATTTTGATTATTTAAATCATGATTCAAAACGATGGAAGTGCTTACAATTTTCCAACGATGGCGATCGCTCCGTCAAAACATGATGTTTTCTCCTTTTATTTTGTATTCTACGCCCACAAAAAACCTTCATAATGACCATGCAGTCCTTCGAGATAAATGTAAGCTATTATTTATAATTGTGTTGCTCCAATTTGCTCTAGAATAATACCGTAAACTTGACGTTTTCAGTTTTCTTTGACAGTTTGTTTACAAAATTTTGAAATTCAAAATAGCTGAATTCAGCAAATTTAAATTTCTGTTCACACCTCCTTGTATTGTTCTTAGATGGGCCGACCAACCAACACCTGACTGTAACTCACATGACACCAAGGTGCGCTGTGATTGGGCACACCATATTTTTGGTTTCTTGCACACTTTTTGACCTTAAAGGGGCAAAATTGACCGGCGACCGCTGCGAGCTCAAGTTGAATTTATGCTTAGCATAATTCAAACGTCTCGCTTTGAAACTATTGTTATACGCAGGCCTAATTTGTAATAAAATTCATGTCAACAATGAACATTGTGTTATAAACAATAAGCATGCACGTGATCTTAAGTGCGTAGCGCCTGCTGGTCAATTTTGCTCCTTTAAATTTTATTAGGCCCTCACTGGAACGCCGCGCGGAAATGAGAGTCGTGATGGAGTGAGGCTAGTTTTAACCCACCTTCACGAGATGGGTTCGCCCTAGCTAAAGTGGGTTCGACCTGGGTTAGTGGTATAGTGTGAATGCAAACTAGGGTCGAAGCCGGGTAAATTTTTTACATGCGCATCCCGGGGGGGGTAACTTCCACACTTTTGGTATACGGGGACGTTCAAATATTAAAGGGTACTTTTTTCAAAATCTCGAAAAGATTTTTAGGGTATGCTTAGTCTGTCATAAGTTGCTATATAGATAACTGAAACTATATCAACAACAGAGCAAGAAGATACACAACAACTAGGCAAGCGTTAGAACTGAAAAGAACAAGGGCGTTTCCCTTGGTCATGTGTTTATATTAAATCACACCATACATTAATAATGATTATGCTAATTATGCATTACGTGACATCTCCCCTTCCTAAGTAATTTAAGTATAAAACAATTAAATGGTATACTAATAGCAACTAACATAGTATATAAACTTTAAAGTGGGAATAAACCCCCAGACTATCTTTACATATGTAGTAGACCTCGACGTGAAAAAAACAATGGCGTAATTTTTTTTTCGATCTGGAAATTATTTCTTGGTGAAAAACGTCTTCAAAGTGGTTTTTTTACCCAAATGTCGCTGAGAAAAAAAGGGATTGGATCTAGCTTTATGAAGACAAAATCACAAGTCGTGCGGTTTGTCTAACAGACTTAAGAGTGGGCTGATCACGCGACGTTATCTTTGAGGTGACCTAGCTCCGAGAAGTCACACAATCACATTTTCTGACAAGGCGGCTGAGCCATGAACAAACATATAAACTCGCGAATTACGTAAAAAAGATACAATTTGTGATTTCAGGAGCAGAAAAAAATCTATTGAAACGCGCAGTCGAAATAATTTCTCGTAGCATCACTAAAGGAGCAAAAATGACCGGCAGGCGCTACGCACTTCGGATCACGTGCATGTTTATTGTTCATAACACAATGTACATTGTTGACATGGATTTATAACAGATTAAGCCTGCGTGGAACAATAGTTTCAAAGCGAGACGGTTGAATTACGCTAAGCATAAATTCAACTTGTGCTCGCAGCGGTCGCCGGTCAATCTTGCGGCTTTAAGCGCGATTAATCTGATATAGATTGCGGATTAACACAAATGTCAGGCGGTGCGAGTGTTCCTTTGTGACTAGTCTAGTGACACATATTAGTTACGTATTCTGGGTGACCGCAGTACTTCTCAAATCTTTATTAGTAGACACGTGCCCTTCGAAATAGCTTAATCCTACGTTATATAAGTTATAACTATTTTTAACTCTATCTGCAAGTTGTTCTTGAGTAAATTTTCTACAGGATATCCTTTTCATGATCTAGATGTGAATGTAGCCTGACTCGATTTGCACAGTCATGCACAGACGACTTTTCCTCGAGATAGATGGTACTGCAAAGTATTAATTGTACTTTTTCGGATTTATTAAGTACTTTACTAAATTATTAAATAGACATTTTTCAATTATCATTTCAAAGTTCAAGTTTGAAATTGATGTTTGTCTAGTAAAACTTAAACCATGTAATCGTATAGTTTATATACGACTGTAGATAGATATATTACTATACTCAATACTCTAACAAAGTGTTCATCATTAATTCACCAAGCATTCAATTATTATAAAACCATCGAAAATTCTTCAGTACATTACACTGTAAATTCTATAAAATATCTTGCAAGCCGTTGAGAACGCTCTGCGCCGGTTCGCTTTTCGGAAAATAGTACACAAATGATATGAGGACTTGGACGTTCTTATTCAAGTTTACAGCCATATACTAGAACTACAGTAATGCATATTCTATCATTTTTCTGTTTTGCAGTATATCTTCATTGCATAGTAAATTGTTACCCTCTCCATCATCAAATTTGGGTTTTGCAATGTGAAGTCTCAGTCTCGTTCCTGATTATATTATACAAACGCGACCAATTTTTTTACCAGACTAGCTAGTATTCAATCTTTTTGCTAGAAAGTAGAACATGTTAGCATCATGTCACAATCCGTAGTTTATAGGATGCGGTAATACAGTGGCAGAAGCTACTTTGCACAAAATACCTTTCTACAGAGACGATAAATCAGATGGACAGATTTCGTTTCTGTGAAAAGAGGACTATAAACCAACGGTTAATAGCGTTTCCCACCATACATTTTGATTTTTACCCCCAAAAGAATACTCCATTTCCAGTTCAGACATCTATGCTTACAACAATATACTCTACTTAGCTAGCTATTGTGGTCACCAGAGAATCTTTTGATATCTGTTAAATATGTGTGAGAATGATATGTCAAAATATAATCTGTATAACGCGCGCTACGAATGAAACATTTTCTGATTTTTATTTTCTTCAAATTCGTGAACTTTAAAATCATCAAATCATCTGGAATTTTGCTACTCTTGAGTTTATATGTTTTTCCTTGCCTCAGTTTTGTGGGAGAGAAAAATAGATTGCCGTTACGGAGCTACGCCATCTCAAACGAAACATCGCGTGAGAAACAGCACTTCTTCGTGTTCAAAATGAAATCTTACGAGCACTTGATAGTCGAAGTTCTGTAATTCTACTCCTTTTAGATTTGTCTGCTGCATTTGACACTGTTGACCATCAGATTCTATTATCGCGACTATCATCCAGATTTGGAATTAAAGGTGCAGCTTTACAATGGTTTAAATCGTATCTCACTGATCGGAAGCAGTTTGTGCATATAAATGATTCAAGATTTTCAATTAAAAAACTACACTGTGGAGTACCCCAAGGATCTGTCCTCGGACCAATTCTGTATCTTTTGTACACTTCCCCTATTGGTGATATCCTACGGAAGCATAATATTCCATTTCATTTGTATGCTGATGACATCCAATTATTTGTTACTTTTAAACCCTCTGTTGATGGTGATATTCAGTCTGCCATTCATCAAATAGAAACTTGTGCTGCTGAAATTGATTCTTGGATGTCTGTTAATAAGTTAAAACTTAACAAAGATAAAACTGAACTTATACATCTTACTTCCCGTTTGAGTCACTATCCAACAAAGTTTAATATCAACTTTAATGGTGAATACATAGCTCCTACTTCATCTGCACGTAATATTGGTGTTATTTTTGATAAAGATTTGTCAATGGTTGAACATATTAATTCAGTTTGCAAGTCATCTTTTTACAATCTACGTCGTATTTCGAAAATTAGAAGGTACCTTGATATGGGGACAACCAAGATTTTAGTCCATGCATTTATTACATCAAAATTGGACAATTGTAACTCCCTATTTTATGGTCTACCAAAATATCTAATAAAGAAATTACAACGCATTCAAAATGCAGCAGCTAAACTTGTAATGTGCGCTAACAAATATGATCATGTATCACCTCTTTTATATTCACTTCATTGGCTTCCAGTTGAGCAACGCATCATCTTCAAAGTTTTATTATTGACTTACAAATGTTTACATAAACTTGCTCCGAATTATTTGAAAGAACTTTTAACTCCTTACTAACCTCAACGCTGTCTTCGATCATTATCAGAAACTTTATTAAGTGTAGTTTCAAGCAACGTAAAATCCTATGGAGATAAGGCATTTTCAGTGGCGGGACCTATTTTGTGGAACAAGTTACCGGAAGTAGTTAGATGTAGTGCATTATTAGATGTGTTCAAAAGCAAATTGAAAACACATTTGTTTTGTATAGCTTTTGGCAGTTAATAACTCAACTTTATTTTATATTGACACTATATTTTAGGCACATAAATGTGTATTAATCATTAGCGTTTACTTTTACTTTTTAATTTTACTAAAGTTCGAAACTAATATGATGTTAATTGTAAATTTTTTTTTTTTTTTTTTTTTTTTTTACCACTTAGATATTGTAAAGCGCTTAGAGCAAATGATATAGGCGCTAAAAAATTTATTATTATTATTATTATTATTATTATTATTAATCCGATCTAAAGTCTATTAGAAAAACCGCACGACTTGTGACTTTGTCGTCATAAAGCTAGATCCAATCCCTTTTTTTCCTCAGCGACATTTGGGTCAAAACACCACTTTGAAGGCATTTTTCACCAAGAAATAATTTCCAGATCGAAAAAAAAATTACGCCATTGTTTTTTTCACGTCAGGTTCTACTACACATGTAAAGATAGTCTGGGGGTTTATTCCCACTTTAAACTTAAGCTAATTAAAATTGAATGAAATATATAATTATACTAGCTATGAGTGTAGTCCATAATGGACCTTCTATGATAAAACTTTCAGATCACTTATAATTAAACAATTGACTAAGCTTTCTATCGCTGTATAATACGGAGTATGAACTCTGGAGGAGAACATGCGAGACAATATGCATTGAAACGATGTAGCATTAATCAATACATCTTAATCATTCCTTTAATAAAAGTTTAATTTATTTCACATCAATTGAGTCGATTGAACTGTATAATTTAACGTAGCTATATCTACATAGAAAAACAATATTTTATGTGCTGAAAGGAGGCCAGAACACATTAATTATTATAAATTACAAATACTCAGTCAAATTTCGAAATCTGAAACTATCCATAAAAAATCACTTCAAATCCGATCCGATCCGAAGATCTAAAATATTAACCCAATCTGACCCGATACGATCGGATCGCGTTCGGTTCGGATTCATAAATCTTTATTGCAATATATACATCACTAATGTGGTGTTCACAAAATAACGCCGCCGTCAAAGTGTGGCCAGTGAAACTCGTGGCATTGCATGCGATAGATTCAATATTAAATTAATTTAGCTTAAACAAGACACATGGTCCACTGATTTCTGTTATTAACATGATCAAACGATATCTTTTGTTAATTAAAAATGATTTACTGCTTCATATTAAAAAAAATCGTTGATAAAAGGTTTCCGAACGGCGGATTTGAACTGACGACCCTGAAATTATTATACCAGAGCATTAACCAATTAGCCACTGCGTTACTTACCGACATAAGCGCTTTGACTGAGCTTATCAACAAACCTACTGCTTCGACAACGTATTATTGAACAAGGCCGACCCCCGCGCGTGTATTGAATTTCAAATTATATATATAATCTGAAAATATTATGATATGATACTATATGAGCCTATATATTTTTGATCTTTGCAATCTCAGCAAGTATGCCTGTGATTTTCATGGCAGTCTATCAAAATACTAAGAGTTCGTTGAAAATAAAATTTTATAAGTAAAAAAAAGATCTGAAAAATTGGTCTGATAGGGGTTCTTGTTATCAAATTTTCCAGAATAATAGCATCAACATTCTTTTAAAAGGAAATAAAATTCTATAATAAATCGCTATACTAATTCGATATTGATATTATGTTACATCTTGTCGTCAATATTTCTACGCGCTATTTATAACATTACAGATGTCGAATGAAAGGAAAGATGATTATGAATAAATTAATTATTTTGATAGAAAAACGAAAACAACTCATTTTGCCAGATTCGTGATATGCATATTTATTCAGAATTTATTGAAACGTACGCGATGGTTTATAGAGTTGAAATGTTTAGTGCAGCTTCAAAGATATATAATACCGCAGCCGATGGTAATATTTAAATGCTCATGTTATGATGTCTGACGAAAAGGATAATTTATTATGTAGAAAATGAATCTACTTTACGATGCATTTGATCACGATATGAAATGATCATTTTTGTCAGAATTATTTCGAATAAAAGACAAACTTATTTTATTCTTATCGGGCGTACATTCTCCTTCGATAAACTATGGTTGTTAACTTATTATTGATTGGTGTATTAACTCAGACAACCCGCTATTATGTATTTAAATGTTGTTCGGAGATTATGCCGCTCGTATAGTTTTTATTTGGATCTCATTTGGAAAATGGTAAGATGTATTTTAATAAATATTGTTTGCTATGATCGATTATTTCATGCAACCTTTTCGCTTTTTATTTTTGTAACACAAGGTTTGTTACACTCATCCAAACTGTATTAACTATTTAAAAATGTTTTTAAATTATGTTTTTGTGCTATTAAATTCAAAGCAAAATTTTTGAACGCTGAAAATATTAAAATTATTATTATTTATCACAAATCATACGCTCAATTCAATTTAACTTTATTAAATTTGATATACCTGAAATTAACTTTATTAAATGTTGATCAACGATAATAACAAGACACCGCTATTTTTATTCTCGAAACTGTAGTAACATACTGTGTCTTATTCGTATAGCAAGTCAACAAAATGAAATTTTAATATTAATCGATGCCTATAATTCCTTCGTTAATTATGGAAGCAAAATCTGAAAATAAAAGCCTTGCTGCTTAAAACCAAATGATTCGTTTTTTTATATTAAATAATAAATTATAAAAATACTTCTGTGCAATGCCTTGATTAATTCTAAACTCTATAATTTTAGACTGTAGACAGATAATCTGTTCGAACTTTGAATATTTTTTCGAATTAGTCGAACGCCAACGTCATTTTGAAAATTCTTGCAAGTTAATTTGTTTTTATGCCCCGCGAAAGATTGTTCATTTCAAAACAGATTGTTTGCTCAGTGTTCTCACAAATTATATATCAAAATAGCCTTTTTAAAAGTGAAATGTTTTATATCTCGATTTTGAGAAAAGTAATGAACGGCATTTTGTTTCATTAATAAATTAAATTAAGACCTCAAGTCTCTTTAATTTCATAGCGTTTGTGCCGCGCTATATGTATTGCTGATTTCAACACTACATGAAATATGTCTACGTTTCTTTGATTTCAAAACATATTTTGTCTGGCCTAGTTATACTGGTAATTCAATGTAATTCAGTATTTCGTATTGTTTTAATTATCATAAAACTGATTCAGTTTCAAGTTTCACTTGTTCAAACAATTTACACGCAGCTTTTAAATTCAAAGCAAAATATTTTTGTTCTGGAGATTTCAATTTGAAGTCGATTTGGCTGCCCGCTAGATTATCGACCTATGAAATTTTTCAAAATCTCTGAATTTTTTAATGCAATGATATCAAATAAAATATCAGATGAAGTATATTATTTTAAAACAACGCCATAGACCCATACTTTTCATACAACAAATTTGTTACTGTACACGGTTATCTCGACACAAATGTTTGCATAATTTCCCGACAACGGATTATCCGTATTATATCGCCAGTAAGACGTACATAAGTCGCGGACAGACACAGAAATATCGAAATATAGAAATATAGAAATATTGTGATATATAAACAGACAGTATTATGTATATAAGTGATCCTTTGAAATGTATTACTGTATCTGTATATAATCATTGAAAACCAAATCTTTCAGGTATTGTCACTGAACGTTGTGAACGACGTAGTTCTGGTTCACTTGTAGGAGATCTAACAACGTGAGAAGGTGATCTTCGAGGCGTAATGGTGATTTGACTCCTTGTATTCATATTAAATGAAGATCTCCGACAAGATAATATAAATTGATAATAAGTAGAACAAGAAAAGTATATCAGTGCTTGTCTGAGTGAATCTAATTAATATAATACTTTACATTGGCTTTTATATGTACATAAGAGAGGTTACCTCAAAAGGAGGATGGTGTAATATCGACTATCTCATAATGAGGCTGGTTAATATTTAACAAGATATTTAATCTACTACAGAGGTCCCCCCCTCCGAGACGGAGTCCGATGGAATTTACAAGAATATGATTGTTAAGGATATTACTTACATATTATTATTCTATAATATAGTTTTTTTATTACATAGTAGTTAATTTTGTATTATTGGCTATAATTTTTTTTATTATTATTGTAATTTAACTTAATTTTTTTTTTTTTTTTTTTTTCTAATGTTCAACTAATAGATAATCATATTTGAATTAAATATCTAGCTAATTATTCTAGTCTATTTTTCTAAATTATTCTATGATATTAAGTTTCTAAATAGTTCAATAGTATATACAAAAGGGATTAGGGTTAAACGTAACTCTTCTGCCAGAGCGTGTTGTTACTACATTTGGATGCAATGGAACATTATCATTATTAATATTTTCATCAGATACGTCAGTACCATCAAACGGTGTTGATGGTAAAGACTCAATCACCGGCTTCAAACGATTAATTGCAACGGTGTCTGTTGTGTCTCCTCTTTTGATGACGTAGTATCGTTCATGGCGTGAGATAACTTCAAATGGGCCAGTGTAAGGTGCCTCCAAAGGACGACGTGGACGATCAACTCGAATCCATACTCTCCGACATTTATTTAATTCAGGAGGTACATATGAGGCTATTGTTCTTTTATTAGCAGGTGGTCTAAATTTAACAGTTTTGAAATGTTCTTGCAATGTTTGTAACACATGATGAGAGGTCAATAAAGCTTTTTCTTCAATACATACACGAGGTATTAGCGGTTTTAATCCTGTCAATAGTTCATAAGGTGAAATACCATCATCATCTGGCCAAACTCGAAGAGCCAACAGTGCTGAAGGCAAGGTATCATACCATGAAGTATTTGCTGTTTTTAAAATAGATTTTAGAGTGCGATGCATACGCTCTACCAAGCCGTTAGTTTGGGGATGGTAGGCAGTTGTTCGCAGCTTAAGAAATCCAATTAGTTTGCCGACCTCATGCATGAGTTCACTTTCAAAGTTTGAGCCACGATCCGTAATGACATAAAGGGGTGCGGAATACCTAGATACCCATTCTCTTACAAAAGCTTCAGCTACAACAGGAGCAGTCTGGTCAACAATCGGAATGGCCTCAACCCAGCGCGTGCAACGATCAATCATGGTTAACACATATCTACAGGTGGTGGTAATATTTGTCAATGAACAAGTGGATGCAGGTACCGTGATAATATCAAGATGTACTGTCTGCAAACGATCAGCTGGTAAATTATATGGTAAAGGTGGACTAATGGTATGGCGAGTGATTTTAGTTTGTTGGCACTGTAAACATTGTTGTACCCAAATATTTATATCTTTGCGCATGTTAGGCCAATAAAATCTGTCATTAATTAGTTTAATAGTAGCTGAACGGCCATAATGACCTAAATTATGAAAACTCTCAAAAACGGTAGAACGATAAGAAAGGGGAACAAAAGGACGCGGTAAATTTTCTGATGTCTCACACCACACAGAGCCTTCAACAAAATCAATAAATTCTAAATTAGAAGTATCAAATGGTATGCGCTGCTGCGCTTGAATGATTTCTTCAAGGTTGATAAAATTAAAAGAGACGGCGGAAACCGTTGAACAATGATTTGGCAAATCGCGAGATAAAGTGTCGGCAACAACGTTACTATCACCGGGAATGTAAATAATGTCAGAAACAAATTCAGATAAAAATGAAAACTGCCGTTCTTGGCGAGGAGAATGATTATGAGCGGAGCGAGAATGCCAAGCAGCAGAAATTGGTTTATGATCAGTAAAAATTGTAACTTTAGTGTTTTCAATAATTGGGCGGAACCGTCTAACGGCTGAAAAAATAGCTAGTAATTCACGATCAAAAGTAGAATACGATAGTTCAGTTTGCGTGAATAAAAACTTAATGGTTGAGGGTTTTGTTTTTGTTCGTGTAAGACCGCACCAATAGCAAAAGCTGAGGCATCTGTAGTGATAGTATAGTCAGAAATGGAAGGATCAGGATGTGCTAAAATAACTGCATTGTTTATAGAAGATTTAAGATTGTCGAAAGCGAGCTGATGATCGGATTGCCAAACAAAAGGTGCAGAAACATGTGAGTTACGTTGGTTTTTGGAACGAGGCTGAGTGGCATTAGCCAGTGCTTGCAGAGGTTGAACAACGTTTGCGTAATGTGGAACAAATTTACGATAAAACCCAAACATACCAAGTGAACGACGTAAAGAAGAATAATCAATAGGAGAAGGCAGTTCTAGTAAGTCTGATTTTGATTTTGATTTTGGTGAAATGCCTTTGGAAGTGACTTCATACCCTAAAAAAATCGACAGACGCAACTGAAAAAATACATTTTGATAGATTAACGCGTAGACCATATTCAACAAGTCTAGCGAGAACAAGTTGTAAACGGGCATCATGCTCTGCTTGACTGCTTCCATAAATTAAAATATCATCGATGTATGAAAAACAAGGTATTGAACGCAAAACAGAATTAATAAAGCGTGAAAAAGTCGCGGCACTATTGCGAAGCCCAAATGGCATTGTGTGATAACAAAAGGCACCGAAAGGAGTAGTGATGGTTGTTTTGTTTATGTCATCAGGATGTATTGGAATTTGATGATAGGCTTTAGATAAATCGAGACGAGAAAAAATTTTAGAGCCAAAAAGTTCATTGTTAAAAGATTGTAAATTAGGGAGAGGATAGCGATCGGGTTTAGTGATTCGATTAAGTGCCTGATAATCTCCTACAGGTCGAAAAGTGTCAGGTTCAGATTTTGGAACCATATGCAACGGACTAGCCCAAGGAGAAGTCGAAGGTTCAATTATACCTGCATCTAATAATTTATCAAACTCTGCCTTGGCCACGGCTAATTTGCGGGGGTGTAGTCGGCGAGGTTGACAAAAAACGGGATCTCCGACAGTTTCGATGCGGTGTACGACATCGTGTGGCGGTGTATTTTTGAAGGAAAAAGGTGTAAATAATTCGGCATGAGAATTTAAAATGTTACGCACGTTCGAAGAAAGATTTTTGGGAAAAGGAAATACGACAGACTCGACGGAAACAGAACAGGATTTTAACGGGACAGAAACAGTTGTTGTGTCGTCAATTAAAATGTGTTTGGAACAATCAAGGGTTATTTTGTGTTTGTGTAAAAAATCTATGCCTAAAATTGGTTGAGTAACTTCAGCAATTATAAATGAATGGGGGAAAGAGTGTCTTAGGCTAGGCATAGTGGCTGTTGTTGCGAGTTCACCTAGTACATTGATGCCCTTTCCGGAGGCCGAAATTAAAGATAAATTGGAAGATGCTAATGTTAAATCATATTTTTAAGAAAGAGAAATTGGAATGATAGATACAGCAGAACCAGTATCAATAAGAAAAGCTACAGCAGGCATTTTTGGCAAAATAACAGTGACATACATAAATAAGCCATGCTGAGGCGTCATAGGCTCAACACGGCTTAAAAGTTTTCCGGGGCCGGCATAGCGGAGACTGAATTAATTGGAGCAGGCGAGACAGGACAGGAATTGTTTGGTGTTGCCTGATCATTGTTTAAAAACGTTGGTGGCTTTGGACCAGGCCATTGACAAAAAGGGCGGCAATATCTAGCTTTTGTACCAAAAAAAATGTGAGAGCGGCAAATTTTAGCACTCTGACCTGGTGAGTAACTTGTAATAACCGTGAAGTGATCGTTATTGCGCGCATACTGAGTAGAGGAATTCGGTTGTTGATACCGAACCGCCTGAACTGGTGCAGGAGCCTGAAAAAAATGTTGATCTAAGGGTTGAGTATTTAAAAAACTAAGATTGTTAGAATAGGAGGTGTCATTACGGAAAGCGCCCCAAACAGTGTCAGCTACTTTCAAAAATTGTGGCATGGGCAATTCTGTATGGCTTATCAAAAGCTGACGAATGTTAATTGGCAAAGCATTTAGCAAACGATGTCTTACCAAATTATCAGTGGGTGCGATACTTGAAGCAGACAGCGACTGTTGAATCTTCATACAGCAGACTGATGGTTTTAAACCCTCCAACGAAATCGCGCCAAGAGCTTCTTCCAGTTTTTCTTGATCCGTTTTCTGCAATATTTGGAGTAATTTATTCTTCAAATCCGTGAAGGGTGTGTCTGATGAGAAGAGCTCCGTGGTGACGACGAGTGGGCCAATATTGGACGGCAGTTCAGCAACCACGTACCTAAATCTGGTTAATTCATCATGGATAAACTTTAAGTCGAACAAACACTCCACTTGCATGAACCAGAATGTGATTTGTAATGGTAAAAATGATGGTAATTTGAGCGATACAAGACGATCGTGTCGTGTGATATGTTGATTGGTTGTATCTTGAGATTCCTCTGCAACTGACATTGAATAAGCGGCTGCGTTGTTGGTTGCGGGGTCACCAATTGTAGGAGATCTAACAACGTGAGAAGGTGATCTTCGAGGCGTAATGGTGATTTGACTCCTTGTATTCATATTAAATGAAGATCTCCAACAAGATAATATAAATTGATAATAAGTAGAACAAGAAAAGTATATCAGTGCTTGTCTGAGTGAATCTAATTAATATAATACTTTACATTGGCTTTTATATGTACATAAGAGAGGTTACCTCAAAAGGAGGATGGTCTAATATCGACTATCTCATAATGAGGCTGGTTAATATTTAACAAGATATTTAATCTACTACACACTATCTGATCTAGCATTATCATTATCCTTATTATTATTTGTTATTAAAGTATTTTCAATATCATCTCCGATATCGTTATCTTCATCCGATTCGGGCAAATTGTAAGATTCTATATGTCTACCATTATCTAACTTTACTAATACCATCGTACCTATTGGTAACTCTTGAAGTGATCTTGCACTGTGACGGCTATCGTAAAATCTCTTTTGATGTCCTTTTGCTTTCCGATCATTATCTTTTACTGTTTTGTGTAACTCTTTTCCCATAGACATAAGATTTTTCGACAACATTGGTACTTTAGTTTGTAAATTTCTTCCCATAAGAACAACTGAGGGACTTACACCAGTTGATGTGTGTGGTGTAGCCCTGTACATTTGCAATGAATATTCTGGGTCGTCTGTACTTAATATCTTTTTTGCAATTTGAACCGACCTCTCTGCCTCTCCATTTGATTGTGGATGATGGGGATCAGTAGGATCGTGAATTGATCCATATTCTTTAATAAACTGTTCAAATTCATTTGCTGTAAATTGAGGACCATTGTCGCTAACTAATAAGTCCGGTAATCCATGTACAGAAAATATATTTTTAAACTGTTTAATAACAGCATCTGATTTTTTCTTTCCTACTAATTTACGAATTTCAATCCATCTAGAATAATAATCGACAACACTTATATATCCCATTCCATTGAAGGTAAATAAATCCGCGGCCAATTTCTCCCATGGCCTAGACGGTAATTTGTTAGGTTTTAAAGGCTCTTTTCGTTGAGTAGGCGATTGCTTGGGCAATCCTGACTTCTACGGTATCAAAATCGTGTTTACGTTTTAGGAATTTTAATTGGTGTGAACAACCCACCTTTCCGAAAACATTGACGCGCTTGTAGACATCACATGTCTGTCAGCTACAACCCATTTGCTGCAGAAAAATACCTCGTTTTCAAGCTTTGTATGTTATTAATTATCCGTCCTCCGGTTATAGCTTGAAAAAAGCCGGTTTTTATGTTTTTCAACTTTAAATGTCTCTCATACTAAAATGGGCGATACAATTCACTTCATTTCTTAATATCTCATAGTCAAACGTGTATCGAAGTGATTTAAAAAAACTAGATGGAAAAATATCAAGTCTATATTTAGAAACAGCCATTTAAGTTGACCTAAGTGTGATTTCACGTCTTTTCAGATTTTGGAAAAAGCCGGTTTTCTACTTTTTTTCACTTTAAATGTCTCTCATACTAAAACAAGCAATACAATTCATTTCATTTCTTAGTATGTCATAGTCAAACGTGTATCGAAGTGATTTAAAAAAACTAGATGAAAAAATATCAAGTCTATATTTAGAAACAACCATTTAAGTTGACATCGGTGTGATTTCACGTCTTTTCAGATTTTGGAAAAAGCCGGTTTTCTACTTTTTTTCAATTTAAATGTCTCTCATACTAAAACAAGCAATACAATTCATTTCATTTCTTAGTATGTCATAGTCAAACGTGTATCGAAGTGATTTAAAAAAACTAGATGAAAAAATATCAAGTCTATATTTAGAAACAGCCAATAAAGGTGACATCGGTCTGATTTCACGTCTTTTCAGATTTTGAAAAAAGCCGGTTTTTATGTTTTTCAACTTTAAATGTCTCTCATACTAAAACGGGAGATACAATTCATTTCATTTCTTAGTATGTCATAGTCACACGTGTATCGAAGTGATTTAAAAAAACTAGATGAAAAAATATCAAGTCTATATTTAGAAACAGCCATTTAAGTTGACCTCGGTGTGATTTTACCTCTTTTCAGATTTTGAAAAAAGCCGGTTTTCTACTTTTTTTCACTTTAAATGTCTCTCATACTAAAACGGGAGATACAATTCACTTCATTTCTTAGTATGTCATAGTCACACGTGTATCGAAGTGATTTAAAAAAACTAGATGAAAAAATATCAAGTCTATATTTAGAAACAGCCATTTAAGTTGACGTAAGTGTGATTTCACGTCTTTTCAGATTTTGAAAAAAGCCGGTTTTTATGTTTTTCAACTTTAAATGTCTCTCATACTAAAATGGGCGATACAATTCACTTCATTTCTTAGTATGACATCGTCAAACGTGTATCGAAGTGATTTAAAAAAACTAGATAAAAAAATATCAAGTCTATATTTAGAAACAGCCATTTGAGTTGACCTAGGTGTGATTTCACCTCTTTTCAGATTTTGAAAAAAGCCGGTTTTCTACTTTTTTTCACTTTAAATGTCTCTCATACTAAAACAAGCAATACCATTCATTTCATTTCTTAGTATGTCATAGTCAAACGTGTATCGAAGTGATTTAAAAAAACTAGATGAAAAAATATCAAGTCTATATTTAGAAACAGCCATTTGAGTTGACCTAAGTGTGATTTCACGTCTTTTCAGATTTTGAAAAAGCCGGTTTTTATGTTTTTCAACTTTAAATGTCTCTCATACTAAAACGGGAGATACAATTCATTTCATTTCTTAGTATGTCATAGTCACACGTGTATCGAAGTGATTTAAAAAAACTAGATGAAAAAATATCAAGTCTATATTTAGAAACAGCCATTTAAGTTGACCTCGGTGTGATTTCACCTCTTTTCAGATTTTGAAAAAAGCCGGTTTTCTACTTTTTTTCACTTTAAATGTCTCTCATACTAAAACAGGAGATACAATTCATTTCATTTCTTAGTATGTCATAGTCATACGTGAATCAAAGTGATTTAAAAAAACTAGATGAAAAAATATCAAGTCTATATTTAGAAACAGCCATTTGAGTTGACCTAAGTGTGATTTCACGTCTTTTCAGATTTTGAAAAAAGCCGGTTTTTATGTTTTTCAACTTTAAATGTCTCTCATACTAAAATGGGCGATACAATTCACTTCATTTCTTAGTATGACATCGTCAAACGTGTATCGAAGTGATTTAAAAAAACTAGATAAAAAAATATCAAGTCTATATTTAGAAACAGCCATTTGAGTTGACCTAGGTGTGATTTCACCTCTTTTCAGATTTTGAAAAAAGCCGGTTTTCTACTTTTTTTCACTTTAAATGTCTCTCATACTAAAACAAGCAATACCATTCATTTCATTTCTTAGTATGTCATAGTCAAACGTGAATCGAAGTGATTTAAAAAAACTAGATGAAAAAATATCAAGTCTATAATTAGAAACAGCCATTTGAGTTGACCTAAGTGTGATTTCACGTCTTTTCAGATTTTGAAAAAGCCGGTTTTTATGTTTTTCAACTTTAAATGTCTCTCATACTAAAACGGGAGATACAATTCATTTCATTTCTTAGTATGTCATAGTCACACGTGTATCGAAGTGATTTAAAAAAACTAGATGAAAAAATATCAAGTCTATATTTAGAAACAGCCATTTAAGTTGACCTCGGTGTGATTTCACCTCTTTTCAGATTTTGAAAAAAGCCGGTTTTCTACTTTTTTTCACTTTAAATGTCTCTCATACTAAAACGGGAGATACAATTCATTTCATTTCTTAGTATGTCATAGTCATACGTGAATCGAAGTGATTTAAAAAAACTAGATGAAAAAATATCAAGTCTATATTTAGAAACAGCCATTTGAGTTGACCTAAGTGTGATTTCACGTCTTTTCAGATTTTGAAAAAGCCGGTTTTTATGTTTTTCAACTTTAAATGTCTCTCATACTAAAACGGGAGATACAATTCATTTCATTTCTTAATATGTCATAGTCAAACGTGTATCGAAGTGATTTAAAAAAACTAGATGAAAAAATATCAAGTCTATATTCAGAAACAGCCATTTAAGTTGACCTCGGTGTGATTTCACCTCTTTTCAGATTTTGAAAAAAGCCGGTTTTCTACTTTTTTTCACTTTAAATGTCTCTCATACTAAAACGGGAGATACAATTCATTTCATTTCTTAGTATGTCATAGTCAAACGTGTATCGAAGTGATTTAAAAAAACTAGATAAAAAAATATCAAGTCTATATTTCGAAACAGCCATTTAAGTTGACCTAAGTGTGATTTCACCTCTTTTCACATTTTGAAAAAAGACGGTTTTCTACTTTCTCAAGTTCAAATATTTCTCATACTAAAACGGGCGATACAATTCACTTCATTTCTTGGTATGTCATAGTCACATGTGTATCGAAGTGATTTAAAAAAATTAGATGAAAAAATATCAAGTCTATATTTAGAAACAGCCATTTAAGTTGACCTGGGTGTGATTTCACCTCTTTTCACATTTTGAAAAAAGCCGGTTTTCTACTTTCTCAAGTTCAAATATTTCTCATACTAAAACGGGCGATACAATTCACTTCATTTCTTAGTATGTCATAGTCAAACGTGTATCGAAGTGATTTAAAAAAACTAGACGAAAAAATATCAAGTCTATATTTAGAAACAGCCATTTAAGTTGACCTAGGTGTGATTTCACGTCTTTTCAGATTTTGAAAAAAGCCGGTTTTTATGTTTTTCAACTTTAAATGTCTCTCATACTAAAACGGGAAATACAATTCATTTCATTTCTTATTATGTCATAGTCACACGTGTATCGAAGTGATTTAAAAAAACTAGATGAAAAAATATCAAGTCTATATTTAGAAACAGCCATTGAAGTTGACCTAAGTGTGATTTCACGTCTTTTCAGATTTTGAAAAAGCCGGTTTTTATGTTTTTCAACTTTAAATGTCTCTCATACTAAAACGGGAGATACAATTCATTTCATTTCTTAGTATGTCATAGTCAAACGTGTATCGAAGTGATTTAAAAAAACTAGATGAAAAAATATCAAGTCTATATTTAGAAACAGCCATTTAAGTTGACCTCGGTGTGATTTCACCTCTTTTCAGATTTTGAAAAAAGCCGGTTTTCTACTTTTTTTCACTTTAAATGTCTCTCATACTAAAACGGGAGATACAATTCATTTCATTTCTTAGTATGTCATAGTCAAACGTGTATCGAAGTGATTTAAAAAAACTAGATAAAAAAATATCAAGTCTATATTTAGAAACAGCCATTTAAGTTGACCTAAGTGTGATTTCACCTCTTTTCACATTTTGAAAAAAGACGGTTTTCTACTTTCTCAAGTTCAAATATTTCTCATACTAAAACGGGCGATACAATTCACTTCATTTCTTGGTATGTCATAGTCACATGTGTATCGAAGTGATTTAAAAAATTTAGATGAAAAAATATCAAGTCTATATTTAGAAACAGCCATTTAAGTTGACCTGGGTGTGATTTCACCTCTTTTCACATTTTGAAAAAAGCCGGTTTTCTACTTTCTCAAGTTCAAATATTTCTCATACTAAAACGGGCGATACAATTCACTTCATTTCTTAGTATGTCATAGTCAAACGTGTATCGAAGTGATTTAAAAAAACTAGACGAAAAAATATCAAGTCTATATTTAGAAACAGCCATTTAAGTTGACCTAGGTGTGATTTCACGTCTTTTCAGATTTTGAAAAAAGCCGGTTTTTATGTTTTTCAACTTTAAATGTCTCTCATACTAAAACGGGAAATACAATTCATTTCATTTCTTAGTATGTCATAGTCACACGTGTATCGAAGTGATTTAAAAAAACTAGATGAAAAAATATCAAGTCTATATTTAGAAACAGCCATTGAAGTTGACCTAAGTGTGATTTCACGTCTTTTCAGATTTTGAAAAAGCCGGTTTTTATGTTTTTCAACTTTAAATGTCTCTCATACTAAAACGGGAGATACAATTCATTTCATTTCTTAGTATGTCATAGTCAAACGTGTATCGAAGTGATTTAAAAAAACTAGATGAAAAAATATCAAGTCTATATTTAGAAACAGCCATTTAAGTTGACCTCGGTGTGATTTCACCTCTTTTCAGATTTTGAAAAAAGCCGGTTTTCTACTTTTTTTCACTTTAAATGTCTCTCATACTAAAACGGGAGATACAATTCATTTCATTTCTTAGTATGTCATAGTCAAACGTGTATCGAAGTGATTTAAAAAAACTAGATAAAAAAATATCAAGTCTATATTTAGAAACAGCCATTTAAGTTGACCTAAGTGTGATTTCACCTCTTTTCACATTTTGAAAAAAGACGGTTTTCTACTTTCTCAAGTTCAAATATTTCTCATACTAAAACGGGCGATACAATTCACTTCATTTCTTAGTATGTCATAGTCAAACGTGTATCGAAGTGATTTAAAAAAATTAGATGAAAAAATATCAAGTCTATATTTAGAAACAGCCATTTAAGTTGACCTGGGTGTGATTTCACCTCTTTTCACATTTTGAAAAAAGCCGGTTTTCTACTTTCTCAAGTTCAAATATTTCTCATACTAAAACGGGCGATACAATTCACTTCATTTCTTAGTATGTCATAGTCAAACGTGTATCGAAGTGATTTAAAAAAACTAGATGAAAAAATATCAAGTCTATATTTAGAAACAGCCATTTAAGTTGACCTAGGTGTGATTTCACGTCTTTTCAGATTTTGAAAAAAGCCGGTTTTTATGTTTTTCAACTTTAAATGTCTCTCATACTAAAACGGGAAATACAATTCATTTCATTTCTTAGTATGTCATAGTCACACGTGTATCGAAGTGATTTAAAAAAACTAGATGAAAAAATATCAAGTCTATATTTAGAAACAGCCATTGAAGTTGACGTAAGTGTGATTTCACGTCTTTTCAGATTTTGAAAAAAAGCCGGTATTCTACTTTCTCAAGTTCAAATATTTCTCATACTAAAACGGGCGATACAATTCACTTCATTTCTTGGTATGTCATAGTCACATGTGTATCGAAGTGATTTAAAAAAATTAGATGAAAAAATATCAAGTCTATATTTAGAAACAGCCATTTAAGTTGACCTGGGTGTGATTTCACCTCTTTTCACATTTTGAAAAAAGCCGGTTTTCTACTTTCTCAAGTTCAAATATTTCTCATACTAAAACGGGCGATACAATTCACTTCATTTCTTAGTATGTCATAGTCAAACGTGTATCGAAGTGATTTAAAAAAACTAGACGAAAAAATATCAAGTCTATATTTAGAAACAGCCATTTAAGTTGACCTAGGTGTGATTTCACGTCTTTTCAGATTTTGAAAAAAGCCGGTTTTTATGTTTTTCAACTTTAAATGTCTCTCATACTAAAACGGGAAATACAATTCATTTCATTTCTTAGTATGTCATAGTCACACGTGTATCGAAGTGATTTAAAAAAACTAGATGAAAAAATATCAAGTCTATATTTAGAAACAGCCATTGAAGTTGACCTAAGTGTGATTTCACGTCTTTTCAGATTTTGAAAAAGCCGGTTTTTATGTTTTTCAACTTTAAATGTCTCTCATACTAAAACGGGAGATACAATTCATTTCATTTCTTAGTATGTCATAGTCAAACGTGTATCGAAGTGATTTAAAAAAACTAGATGAAAAAATATCAAGTCTATATTTAGAAACAGCCATTTAAGTTGACTTCGGTGTGATTTCACCTCTTTTCAGATTTTGAAAAAAGCCGGTTTTCTACTTTTTTTCACTTTAAATGTCTCTCATACTAAAACGGGAGATACAATTCATTTCATTTCTTAGTATGTCATAGTCAAACGTGTATCGAAGTGATTTAAAAAAACTAGATAAAAAAATATCAAGTCTATATTTAGAAACAGCCATTTAAGTTGACCTAAGTGTGATTTCACCTCTTTTCACATTTTGAAAAAAGACGGTTTTCTACTTTCTCAAGTTCAAATATTTCTCATACTAAAACGGGCGATACAATTCACTTCATTTCTTGGTATGTCATAGTCACATGTGTATCGAAGTGATTTAAAAAAATTAGATGAAAAAATATCAAGTCTATATTTAGAAACAGCCATTTAAGTTGACCTGGGTGTGATTTCACCTCTTTTCACATTTTGAAAAAAGCCGGTTTTCTACTTTCTCAAGTTCAAATATTTCTCATACTAAAACGGGCGATACAATTCACTTCATTTCTTAGTATGTCATAGTCAAACGTGTATCGAAGTGATTTAAAAAAACTAGATGAAAAAATATCAAGTCTATATTTAGAAACAGCCATTTAAGTTGACCTAGGTGTGATTTCACGTCTTTTCAGATTTTGAAAAAAGCCGGTTTTTATGTTTTTCAACTTTAAATGTCTCTCATACTAAAACGGGAAATACAATTCATTTCATTTCTTAGTATGTCATAGTCACACGTGTATCGAAGTGATTTAAAAAAACTAGATGAAAAAATATCAAGTCTATATTTAGAAACAGCCATTGAAGTTGACGTAAGTGTGATTTCACGTCTTTTCAGATTTTGAAAAAAAGCCGGTATTCTACTTTCTCAAGTTTAAATATTTCTTATACTAAAACGGGCTATACAATTCACATCATTTCTTAGTATGTCATAGTCAAACGTGTATCGAAGTGATTTAAAAAAATTAGATGAAAAAATATCAAGTCTATATTTAGAAACAGCCATTTAAGTTGACCTAGGTGTGATTTCACGTCTTTTCAGATTTTGAAAAAAGCCGGTTTTTATGTTTTTCAACTTTAAATATCATTCATACTAAAACGGGAGATACAATTCATTTCATTTCTTGGTATGTCATATTCACACGTGTATCAAAGTGATTTAAAAAAACTACTAAGAAATGAAATGAATTGTATCTCCCGTTTTAGTATGAGAGACATTTAAAGTGAAAAAAAGTAGAAAACCGGCTTTTTTCAAAATCTGAAAAGACGTGAAATCACACTTACGTCAACTTAAATGGCTGTTTCTAAATATAGACTTGATATTTTTTCATCTAGTTTTTTTAAATCACTTCGATACACGTTTGACTATGACATACTAAGAAATGAAATGAATTGTATCTCCCGTTTTAGTATGAGAGACATTTAAAGTGAAAAAAAGTAGAAAACCGGCTTTTTCCAAAATCTGAAAAGACGTGAAATCACACTTAGGTCAACTTAAATGGCTGTTTCTAAATATAGACTTGATATTTTTCCATCTAGTTTTTTTAAATCACTTCGATACACGTTTGACTATGGCATACTAAGAAATGAAATGAATTGTATCGCCCGTTTTTGTATGAGAGACATTTAAAGTTGAAAAACATAAAAACCGGCTTTTTTCAAAATCTGAAAAGACGTGAAATCACACTTACGTCAACTTAAATGGCTGTTTCTAAATATAGACTTGATATTTTTTCATCTAGTTTTTTTAAATCACTTCGATACACGTGTGACTATGACATACTAAGAAATGAAGTGAATGGTATCGCCCATTTTAGTATGAGAGACATTTAAAGTTGAAAAACATAAAAACCGGCTTTTTTCAAAATCTGAAAAGACGTGAAATCACACTTACGTCAACTTAAATGGCTGTTTCTAAATATAGACTTGATATTTTTTCATGTAGTTTTTTTAAATCACTTCGATACACGTGTGACTATGATATACTAAGAAATGAAGTGAATGGTATCTCCCATTTTAGTATGAGAGACATTTAAAGTTGAAAAACATAAAAACCGGCTTTTTTCAAAATCTGAAAAGACGTGAAATCACACTTACGTCAACTTAAATGGCTGTTTCTAAATATAGACTTGATATTTTTTCATCTAGTTTTTTTAAATCACTTCGATACACGTGTGACTATGACATACTAAGAAATGAAGTGAATTGTATCTCCCGTTTTAGTATGAGAGACATTTAAAGTGAAAAAAAGTAGAAAACCGGCTTTTTTCAAAATCTGAAAAGAGGTGAAATCACACCTAGGTCAACTTAAAGGGCTGTTTCTAAATATAGACTTGATATTTTTTCATCTAGTTTTTTTAAATCACTTCGATACACGTTTGACTATGACATACTAAGAAATGAAGTGAATTGTATTGCTGGTTTTAGTATGAGAGACATTTAAAGTGAAAAAAAGTAGAAAACCGGCTTTTTTCAAAATCTGAAAAGACGTGAAATCACACTTAGGTCAACTTAAATGGCTGTTTCTAAATATAGACTTGATATTTTTTCATCTAGTGTTTTTAAATCACTTCGATTCACGTTTTACTATGACATACTAAGAAATGAAATGAATTGTATCTCCCGTTTTAGTATGAGAGACATTTAAAGTGAAAAAAAGTAGAAAACCGGCTTTTTTCAAAATCTGAAAAGAGGTGAAATCACACCGAGGTCAACTTAAATGGCTATTTCTAAATATAGACTTGATATTTTTTCATCTAGTTTTTTTAAATCACTTCGATACACGTTTGACTATGACATACTAAGAAATGAAATGAATTGTATTGCCTGTTTTAGTATGAGAGACATTTAAAGTGAAAAAAAGTAGAAAACCGGCTTTTTTCAAAATCTGAAAAGACGTGAAATCACACTTACGTCAACTTAAATGGCTGTTTCTAAATATAGACTTGATATTTTTTCATCTAGTTTTTTAAATCACTTCGATACACGTTTGACTATGACATACTAAGAAATGAAGTGAATTGTATCTCCCGTTTTAGTATGAGAGACATTTAAAGTGAAAAAAAGTAGAAAACCGGCTTTTTTCAAAATCTGAAAAGAGGTGAAATCACACCGAGGTCAAATTAAATGGCTGTTTCTAAATATAGACTTGATATTTTTTCATCTAGTTTTTTTAAATCACTTCGATACACGTGTGACTATGACATACTAAGAAATGAAGTGAATGGTATCGCCCATTTTAGTATGAGAGACATTTAAAGTTGAAAAACATAAAAACCGGCTTTTTTCAAAATCTAAAAAGACGTGAAATCACACTTACGTCAACTTAAATGGCTGTTTCTAAATATAGACTTGATATTTTTTCATGTAGTTTTTTTAAATCACTTCGATACACGTGTGACTATGATATACTAAGAAATGAAGTGAATGGTATCGCCCATTTTAGTATGAGAGACATTTAAAATTGAAAAACATAAAAACCGGCTTTTTTCAAAATCTGAAAAGACGTGAAATCACACTTACGTCAACTTAAATGGCTGTTTCTAAATATAGACTTGATATTTTTTCATCTAGTTTTTTTAAATCACTTCGATACACGTTTGACTATGACATACTAAGAAATGAAATGAATTGTATTGCTTGTTTTAGTATGAGAGACATTTAAAATGAAAAAAAGTAGAAAACCGGCTATTTTCAAAATCTGAAAAGAGGTGAAATCACACCTAGGTCAACTTAAATGGCTGTTTCTAAATATAGACTTGATATTTTTTTATCTAGTTTTTTTAAATCACTTCGATACACGTTTGACTATGAGATATTAAGAAATGAAGTGAATTGTATCGCCCATTTTAGTATGAGAGACATTTAAAGTTGAAAAACATAAAAAACCGGCTTTTTTCAAGCTATAACCGGAGGACGGATAATTAATAACATACAAAGCTTGAAAACGAGGTACTTTTCAGCAGCAAATGGGTTGTAGCTGACAGACATGTGATGTCTACAAGCGCGTCAATGTTTTCGGAAAGGTGGGTTGTTCACACCAATTAAAATTCCTAAAACGTAAACACGATTTTGATACCGTAGAAGTCAGGATTGCCGCTTTGCAAACCAAACAACTAGTAATTAAATCTGGTAATTGCTTTGTTAATCCAGGCCACCACACAGACATTTGTGCATATTGGCGACATTTTGTTAATCCCATGTGTGACTTATGTATTTTGTTTAAAACATCTTGACGATATTTCGCTGGAACTACAATTCTATTTTGATACGTAATTAACTTGTCAGCAATAGATAATTCACTAGCGTATCCATAAAACCTTTAACATCTTCATTGTTAAATTTTGTAGGCCATCCTTTTTCAATATACCTTTTAACTTCAGATAAAATAGGATCAATGTTTCTTTCTGGAATAAATCTAATTTCTGTCTAGTGATAGGTCAACTTGACACAACAGCGTCAACACAGATTTCAACTGTTTCACACTGTTCAATTTCTAGTTTTGAAGGTTCCGCAATAGCATGTGATAATGCATCAGCAATAAGTAAGCTTTTCCTGGTACATGATAAGCTTTAGCATTAAATTTGAATAATCTAATTAATAACCTTTGACAACGTGCAGGAGCTTTGTCTAAATCTTTTGACATAATTAATGGTACTAGTGGTTTTTTATGATCCGTTTGTAATTCAAACTCTGGTAAACCTACTAAATAGCAATAAAACTTTTCACATGCCCACACTGAGGCAAGGCATTCCTTTTCAATTTGAGCGTAGCGTAACTCAGCATCTGTCAAACGTCTTGAACAGAATGCAATAGGAACTAATTGTGCATTTTTCCTTTGCATTAAAATGGCGCCTAATCCTGTAGAGCTGGCATCCGCACTGACAATTACAGAGTTGTTCAAATCAAAATATCCTAATGACGGCATATTGCTAATTAAATCTTTCACCTTTGCAAAAGCGGCTTGTTGTTGTGGTCCCCAACGCAATTGATTGTTTTAATAGTTCTGATAAAGGACTTAAAACAGTAGCTAAATTTGGTATAAACTTTCCCAAATAATTAAACATTCCCATTTGAGTACGTAATTCAGCAATATTAGTTGGATGTGGCATAGTTTGTATTTCCAATACCTTATTTAATTGAGGTCTCATCCCATTCCCACTTAAAGAATGACCAAAATAGCTCACTTCTTTTTGTTTGATTTGACATTTATCTTTGTTTAATTTTAACCCGCATTTTCTAATCCGATCATAAACTGATTTCAATCTAGCACGTGTTCGGATTCCGTAGATCCAAATACGAGAATATCATCCATAATTACAAAAGTTCCTGGTAAATCACCAATCAAACCTTGCATTCGGCTCTGAAATATTTCTAAGGCTGAAGTAATGCCCATTGTAATGCGATTAAAACAATATCTTCCAAATGGAGTAATAAACGTGGTTAATAACGATGAATCTTGATCTAAAGGGACTTGATAATAGCCTCCTGAAGCATCTAACGCAGTAAAATAATTTGCTCCGACTAATTTTGGAGCAACATCGTCAATATTAGGTAGCATTAAATGTTCACGTTTTATGACAGCATTTAATCGTTTATAATCTACACATATTCGTATAGCACCATTTTTCTTAACTACCGGTACCATTGGTGCACACCAATCTGTAGGTTCAGATACATTTCTAATAATATTGCATTTAAGCATACGATCAAGTTCTGCTTTTATATTTTTCTCTAACGGTATAGGGACACGACGAGTAGCTGATAAACAGTAAGGTTGACTATCATTTTTTAGTGTTATTTTAATCGGCTCAGTGTTCATAATTCCATGAGCTGCAAATATGTCCTTTGCATTTTCAACAGAGTCAACACGTGCAATTAAGTTTAATGCTATACATGCTTCTCTAGACAACAAGTTATTAGTTATATTTCTGCATACGTAAAACTTCACTGTATGACTATGTTCTTTGCGTTTCACAGTTTTACAGAAATATCCTAAGCATTTCACTTTACCCCCAGGGGAAGTTAGAATAGTTTCGTTTGAATGTAGCTTAGGCCTTTTTCTCATGCCGTTAAAACTTTCTTCGGTCATGAGGGTAACATCGGCACCTGTGTCAAGCTTAAAATTCAATGACACGAACTTGGAAATATTGATTTCAATTTCCCACGGCTGTTGTTGTTTGACGCTGGAACTCACAGCGTCAATTATAAACGTGTCCGAATCTGAATTATCACTATCACTCGTTTCAATCACTTCTCGCACGTTTTTAGTTTTACACATACGTGAGAAGTGTCCTTTGCCTTTACACTTATGACACTCCTCCCCAAATGCAGGGCATTGATTAGGATTATGCTTAGTGCCACACCTTTGACAATTATTATTATTATTGAACTTACCACTATTCTCTTTCTTTTTATGAGTATAATAATTAGTACCTTTACTATTTCGTTTTACCTCTTGTACTGTAATATCTCTGTCATTGTCACTTTGAACTTTCATATGCCCTTTGACTAGTTCTGTTTGTCTTGCTACCGTTATTGCCTTTGCTAACGTTGTCACAATCAAGCTGATAGATTGATAGTATATAATTAAGACTTCAATACAACATGTTCGTACAGTTGCCACGAGGGGAATAAACTAAAACATAGGTTACATACATATTCGATAATAGCAGTCACGCTCATATCAGGTTACACTTACTCAGGTTACATACAGTTAAGCTGTACGTAACAAACGTTAAATCTGGAATTAATTGTAACTTCTGCTTGACACTTTTATCTCGAAGACCAATAACTAATTTGTCTCTAATTTGTTCTTGCAAGTCATGATAGCTGCAGTGCTTCCCAAGACGTTGTAACTCTCTTGTGAATTGTTCCACCGTTTCATTGTCATTTTGCACACGCTCTTGAAATATGGAGCGTTCATGAATAGTATTTCTACGTGGAATAAAATATTCAGTAAACTTTTTTACTAAAGCATTAAAATTGTTTTAATCGATTAATACTACAGCAGTTTTATCTTTCGCCGGTTGCTTCCCTGACGTCGTAGTTGCTTCAGCCTTTTCACCTTTTGATGATGTAGACGGACGATCCAAAACAATCGCTTCCTGTTCATTCCAAGTGAACGTTTCCAAGATACTGCTGGCATCTTTTGTACCCATGCAGTACAATAAAGTATCCTTTTGGATCTCTCTGTCTTCTAAATGAAGCTAATTGGTTGCTTTCCTGAAACACTTGAATTCCATAATCCAATCCTGCCATTCCTCTGCTCAGAATGAAAATTTGCAAGGTGGGCTATATCTAGCCATAATGTATTAATATATATAAATTTATATAACTGTAATAATAATATTTTTTTAAACGATCATCGATTGCGCTTCTGTCACCATGTCATCAGTTGCTATATAGATAACTGAAACTATATCAACAACAGAGCAAGAAGATACACAACAACTAGGCAAGCGTTAGAACTGAAAAGAACAAGGGCGTTTCCCTTGGTCATGTGTTTATATTAAATCACACCATACATTAATAATGATTATGCTAATTATGCATTACGTGACAAGTCATGCAAATTTTTTTTGAGGTATCCTCTTGACGCTTTTGCAAAATTTTCATTCTGCTGAAACAAATTCTGCCTATGAATTTTTCTTTTTTCACTTTGTTTTGGTTGAATCTGTCATTCATCAAAATATATTTGGGGTATCTTTTTCATCATGTGGAAATTTTTATGGTCATTCTGCCAAAGTACCATTTGAACGACCCCATCGAAGCCCAATGGAAGTTACCCCCCCCCTTGATGTGCATGGGCAATAGCGGAGATGAGATAAACATGCTTTTAAAACAGGTTATTGAACATCAAATTTCAACATTCTTAAGCCGAGAAAGTATAAAAGAATATCATGATCAAGAATTTCTTCAATTATTTTTAATTTATGTTGTATATTTCAGTAATGCTAAAAAAGCCAGTAAACACGATTTTTCCAAATTGTTTTATCTAAACAGCTTCTATTTTTGAAATGTATTGCATTTCTGGCAATTTTGAAAGCTTTTATCGGATATTGTTTTAGTAATATGAAAGAGATAAGAATTATTAAAATTGTGACGCCGAATTCTTTTGTGTGTTAGGCTGACCCTAGTATGATCTTGTTTCACATGAGCTAAGGTGAACAAAACAAAACTAACCTGGGTTAGCGTAATAACTTGGTCGAACCCGGGTTAACTATGTGTGTAGTGTGAACAGGGCTAATGTCTTTGCTCAAAAATATAATAGAGCAATAAATCGTTATTAGTTGATTTATTAACAATAAAAGTTAATGGACTTTATTCTTATAGGTGCTTTAAAGATCCGTAGTTTATAATCGAATATGTCTCCAAGGCTACAAATAGAATGTTCAAAATAAACGAAATTGCAACATTATGGTTACATAGAAAAGAATTAGATGGTATAAAGTAACATTAATTGCAAGTAATTAGAAAATTGAAAGGAGCTCAGACAAACGCGTCTAAACAATAATCCTCAATCCAACGGTTCCAACCTATTGAATTTTAAAATATATCGTTACTAATCTAGTTTGTATCTTCTTATGTGAATTATATATTATATGTATATACTTATGTAGTCAGACAGAAGACATAAGGCTCTGTATGTCGACTAATCGCCATGCAAAAGAAATATTCTAAATGATGATGATGATGAAGAAGAAATCCAATGCACGAAGCCTGTACACAACGTTCTGCAACTCACAATGTAACGATATCGAGGCCCAAGAAACACGTCAGTTTTCCTTTTCAAAACACCTTATCAACGCACGGAATATTTCTTGTGTTTTTTGCCATAAAATACCTTCAAATTCGTTATGTATGTGATATGATAACTCAACCTTGTCTTTTAAACACTTACGATACAATTATGGAGATTTTTTTGGTGGTTTCGAGAGTCGTATACCGAGGATACTGATGTAATTGTATTCAAACCTTTACTAGCCTGTCTTGTCGTTCGAGGATTCAAAATGGTTGGACGGTAAGCAAAAGCAACATGGATGAAATTAGTTGTTGTCTATGATTTGATTTTAAATTTAACGATAATATTTTCTTGATTTTGAATTATAAATGCTACCAGGTACATTTGATTTGTTATGGCTGTATGGCTGTCCACTATTGGGACAGGTTTTACCTAACTGTTCAATAAATTTAAAGTGTATATCCTGGATATTGGGAGATTGCTTAATTAGATAGAGAAAAATTTTCTATTCGTACATGATCTTCTTGTGTTTTTATTTTACGCGATCATTTCTCCTTCAAAAATGCAGTCAAAGTGACGATTTTGGGTTAATTTTGTGTCTCACTCTTTTTCCTCGAACAGGAACCCGTTTATTTTCAACAAGAGAGTTTACACCGGATAAAACACTAAACTTTTTACATATTTGTCTCTAAATAAAAAACTGCTAAACCAAATGACAATCTGCTTTGGAATGGAATTTTCAACGTTCAGCTGAAGATTTAGAGCTATATTTGATCAATATTCAAGATACAGGTAAAGAGATATAAGCCTCTAAAGTCAAAAGTTTTTAGTTTTGGATTTTTTCTCACTCAAGTGCTCACACGATTAACACCTCTTTGGGTTTAGCGGTTTTTTATTTAGAGACAAATAAGTAAAAAGTTTGGTGTTTTTTCCGGTGTAAACCCTCTTGTGGAAAATAAGTGGGTTCCTGTTCGAGGAAAAAGAGTGAGACACAAAATCGTAACTTTGACTTCATTTTTGAGGGGGAAATGCTTGCGCAAAGTAAAAATACAAGAAGAACATGTACTGATAGAAACTTTTTCTCTATCTAAAGAAGCAATCTCCCAATATCCGGAATATACACTTTAAACGAAGTGGATAATGTTCCGGCTGCCGGAATCCTGATTACTAGCGATAATGTTCTGTGGGTCTTTTGCACATGCGTTATCTGTTGTCCGTTTTTCTGTCACATTAGAGATTTTCAGATTCAAGTGACGACGATGATAAGCATCACATGCTTTTGTATAAAACCGCTGTACGTTGGCCGCACACCGTCATAAATTTGAATGTGCTTCAGATTTGTCTTAATACGACGACGATCGATAAACCACGACAACAGCTAGTGTGATCAAATTAATAACATCAATTAATCTTTATTAGTCTTTTCTGTGCTGCAAAAATTTCCATGATACTTCTGAAGTTGTCTCTCAAGGTCCCTGAGCTAATGTTTATATGGAATTGAGCAGGCGCGGATCCAGGAATCATTTTATGGGGGTCAAAATTAATTACGTCACTTGCCACACCCATTTTTGACCACGCCCATTTTGTATACCAAAGAAAGATTGAGCGAGAAATTTTGAGTCAGTCAAAGAATCACATAATGATAAACATACAATTACAATAAATGTTACATTGGAATGGCTATCTTGCCATAAATTTATATAATTTTATCGAATTTCCCTTCACCAAGAACTAGTCTTCAATCTCCACTGTACAATTCAGGTACAATCTGCAATATTGAAAAATGGCAATCCACAATTAAGGAATATTTATATGAACTTAGGCCTACTATGAATACGTACACGTATTAAAGGGGTTTAGTATAATATCCCTCAAGTTGGTGACAAGGCTAAATTCATATTCTATTTCAGGAACGACTTTTGCAAGGTATATAGAACCACAATATTTTTCTAAGCGAAAATCTAAATCCATTACAGTATTATATTAGATTCAAAGTTGTAATATCGCGCTTCCCGTACTGCCTCCGTTTTTTATGTCAACAGCGGGGCCGGCTTGTTTTGCTTTCTACTTTAGGTAAACTAAATTTGATGTCGGGCTATATTTAAATCAATTTCTAGAGATATAAACAGGGACATGCTGATTGCTCTATGAACACTTAGACACTCATTTTGAATTTCATTCTTAGAAAATTAAATTAAATCAAATCAAATCAAATAAAAACTACAATTGCATTTATTTCAAGCATAAATGAGGGTTTGTAATGGTTCATCTGACTTAGCCCTCTGTACTGTGGTTGCTTTTGCAAGGTTCAGATTTATTTATCTTCTGTTGACCTTGGAAAATTTGACACATTTGAGTTCAGGTTGAAAAGCGACATATATGAACGAGGATATAAACAATATTAATATAACAGACGTACGTACACATTGCATTCTCCAAATTATCTACCAGTTTGTACAATTTCATATATAATTCTTGCACATATTTCTGCAAGTGGATCCATCGGCTTTCCAAATCCATCTTTCAAAAATATCTCGTTGATGATTAATGGCAATCAATTTGTAATAATTCGAGGAAAGCTTTCATAAAATAAATAAAATCTTTCTTCATGGCCATTGAAATAAACATGGTTTGTAGAGTTGCTATAATTTGTTCTGATGCTTCCACGCTGATAGTCACACGAGACAAAGACCGTTAAATAAAACTGCAGAACTATTTAGCTAAAAGAAGCGCCACGTGAAGTTGCACATGAAGCTGCTTTGAATTTATCCAATCAGATACCAAGGCGTGCAACTTCTGCGAACAGCTTTGCGAACATATTTTAAAAATTACGACCTTGACATACAGGCAAAATTTTCCTCAAATTTAGTGTGTCAAAATTATCACGTGGGGGTGTCAATTGTTATTTTTTCTACCAATTCGCCAATCGGTGACTCGAACGAACAAAAAAAGTGGGATAGGCGGTCAAAATAGCTCCCGGTTGAGTATGGCAGCCCTGTTCTTTCCTTGACAACACGCTGGCAACGAGTATGTCAATTGTTAAAAAGATGAGAAACAGAAACAATATACGGAATGATACACATTAGATTTTCTACGACCGCAAAACTGTAATCGTGACGTTGTTGTGGATCTTTTCTACTGCCGCATCATACCGCAACACCGCTTGACTCACGTCAGTATATTACGTAATCTAATACAACTGCTGAAGAAATCATAACTCTGAACGAAATTCAATACGTATGCGATCATTACGATCATCTACAATAATTTATTACAATATAAATACAAAAATTAAATATTGAGAATTTTTACTTAAAAATGATCGAATAGAAGATAAAAAGGAAAGATAAGTTTGATAAAAATATAAAAATATATTTATTATTAACAGAAGAACGAAGCGATGACGCTATTTATAATGACGTCTCTTAAAATTTAACTGAAACATTTAAGGGTGTCATTTGCCATACTTGCACCCCTCTGGATCCGCGCCTGGAATTGAGGAGCTTTAAGTTTGTTTCAGTAGAATTGCCATATTCCTATAAATCCCGACTCTCTCCTTTGAGCCATGAACGAAAAGCCATGAGCCAGGTTTATGAGCGAAAAGTTCATCAGCCAGTCACGCTATATAGCAAACGTTAACTCTCGATTTTTTCCCATATAAATTTGGTATTCTTGACTGTATAAGAGACTGGAGTAGGCCCTAATTTCAATAAATTCAGACCTTAAAGAATGAATGTTAATGCAAATACAAAATAGTTTATTTCGACAAGATCGGTCGTCACTGCTGACTGTATTTTTTGAAAAAACCGTTGTATATCAGCAACTGACGACGGTGGACTCAGAAGGTGATTCCCGCTAAATATGCGCAGAAGCGCCGCACATCGAAATACCGTCGTCGTCACTTGGATCTGAAACTCTCTATTAGTTCTATGCAATGGCGACGGATGGTCCTGTTCCTTGACCATATAATAATAATTCTGTTTATTAATTTAATCGTAGAATATAAAAAGGAATTTAAAATGAAAGTGCTAGAAGGTGAAAGCATTATATATGAATGATTCACGACGCTAGATACCACACCAAATCGTGCTCCTAAACTTATAGAAAAAGCTAACAAACTAGGCTTCGATTTTGACTTTCGGTATACGTCAAATCAGTATTAGTAGGCATATAGCATCAGTTACAGGATAAGAAAACAGCTAATAAGTTATTATCCCAAATTATTACAATCACCAAAGTAAAAAATGTTTTAAAATATTATGAGCCTGCATAAATATTCTCTGAAACCTCAGAGCGCCAAATATATGTCACGACACTCAAATATTGAAAACGCTGGACCACGTCGCTGAAAAGCTTCGATAAATCAAACACAGTCTAATAAAATTATGAATGCACAGATATGTTGAATATCGTTTCTGTCTTATATTTATTCCAAACAGTCGATCCAATCTACAATGCTATGAATTATTTTACAAACTATTTAAGATTTAATTTGGACACGACACGTCCATGTTTACTATTTATGTATGCATGCGCAAAGGACGCACGGAACAATATCCACCGTGAAATTTATAATAAATCAAGCAACAAAACAAACATAGGCCTAGGCCTAATTACATTTTCGTTTTAAACAGGCTGAAGCAGGCATAGCCCAAGTCCCAGCAGGTGGATCTGATTTTTATTATTGTACAAATTAATTTTTTTAAACAGAACAATCCTCATTCATACATCCATAAAGCTACAAATGTCGCTCAGTCATCCTTGTCTGTTGCCTTTTGGGGGCATCATTTATGACATTGTCTATACAGCAATCACCAAAAGAACAAGAGACCTACGCCCAAGTACGCGTGTTGCAATGAGCCTTTATTTGGAATCCGTAGACATTAGCGGGATGATAAATTGACAGCAACAGCTCAACACTTCGTGGCACGGCGATCCTTTGAAGTGAGCAATTTTGTGGGTTCTGAAAAAAATAGATCGAAAGAAAATTAAAATAGAATACTTGTAGTGGTCACAACGAGACAAATCCCAGGATTTGTAATGAATGAAGGTTGACGAACTCGAATCTGAAATAATATGGTTTAATAATATAATAATTAGGGATGCACCGAAATTCGGTTCGGCCGAAATATTTCCGGTTTTTTGGCCTCTTGACCGAAATTTCGGTTCGGCCGAAATTTGGTCTTCAATTTCGGCTGTTTTGGTTAATTCCGGCCAGTTTTTAAGAACAAGTAAAATGTTGCCAATTATCACATTTGGCTATCTAACTAAATCAAGATAATGTTCGATACTATATTTCTTTCAATGCACCATAAAGTCTTCGATAGGATAATAACAAGGATTTTCGCTGATCGTAGCCATCTTCAAGTTTTGCCTCATTTTCAAGTCATCCTCGCTTTCAAAAATTCACCTGACCATGTGCTCAAAAAATTTCGCCCATGATTGTTTTCGTGAATTTATGTTTCGATGTATTTATTTTTGACTTATATATAATATTTAGAGCATTGTTTTCTCCAATAAGGTTAAATCAATGATATGAAGAAACAAGTGGATTAATTTAATTGTTTATTTATTGTTCTCAGTGAAAACAAATGTTATTCAAATCATAATGGATTTCTTCACAAGGCAAAAGAAAATAATACTGGAGTAGATCGAGGAGAAATAAAATTGCTCGTTATGCCATGATCTAAACACATGATCTGAAAATCACCAGGAAAAGCATCATTATTTATCTTCTGTTGCAAGTTACTTACTTTGTTTTCAAAAACTTTTTGTATTCCAATGGAACACATAAATGATTTTAACTCGGATTTAGTTTGAAATATTCAAAACAGGGGGACAAAAATTGGCCGAAATGAAACCGAAATTTCGGCCGGAATTTCGGCTAAAAAGCCGAAACTGTATTATTTCGGTGACGGCCGAAACGACGTTTCGGTGCATCCCTAATAATAATAATAATATGCCGCTGCTTCAGGTAGATTAATGTTCGTCGAGGTACGTTACGGCCTAATTATTTTTTCCTGCGTGGCTTTGTGGGTGTTTGATGACCGGCCCCTTCGGGGCTGACCATCCGAAGAAAAACGTTTGGCAAAGACGCCTCGAGATAAGGCCTAGATTATACGATACACCATACTTTTCATATGCGGTTCCTAAATAAATTAGGCATGGCTGATTCATTGTGCATATATCACAAATTCAGTTATAGGCCAATCCAAGAGGCATGCTTTTTTTCTTTGATTTTCTCATACATAATATGGAGTAGATAAGTTATGACTATATACAGGGTAGCTCTTACAAAAAACGACAACGAGTCGTGCTTTACAACATTTCTTGTGGACTTTCACCATGCGGCCGAAGAAAGGAACCACCAACTGCAAATTTTAATCACAATTTATTGTCAAATAATTGTAATTTATCGTAGACCTACATTACTAAAACTGTGTTTTTTAACCTTGAAATATTGTTTTAGCTACGTCCTAGTGAAATTTCAACACATTTGTTTATATCTCATCCACATAAACATGACCCTAACATTGTCTTAAACCATATTTATTAGTTTTCCACTGCTCAATTGAAAAATACATATGTTTTGAGTAGTTTCCCTATTATTATTTTGTGAATTTCTATTATAATTTAAATAAAAATGAACAATGTTCATTCTCCTGCTAATTTTCAAAATGGAACTCCAGCCTATCTGGGCAACGACAGAGGAGATAGGCTAGACATTTCTTTTTCAACCTAAATCCTGAGTTTTTACCAAATATGATATAAATAAATTTTTGAATGTTTATCGACAGCTTTCAAAAGGCGTGCATGCACTGAAACAGTGCATCATCATCAGTGGTCTGGATCAAATCTTTACCTGTAGGGGCCTGCCCGTTGTTTGCTCAGTTATACGGTTGTGTACATCACTTGTGTCTAATACAATGTTTAGGCATGGCAAATGAAAAGCACAGTGTATAATCCAGGCCTAAGAGACTTCATTTTCTCATCAATATTCATTAATTCATCAGCGTCAATATTCATTCTAAAATACAAGGTCATGATTAATCGTAGTTCTGCAGTTTGATTGGTTGCTCCATGTGTTATGGAAATTCTAGCATAAACATTTTTCAAAAATTGCCGTCCTTCTTTGACGATAACATTTTGTCAGGGTCTCCAAGCTGTTAAAGAACATGGGAAGCTAACGTATACTGTAATTAAAGAAATAATACCAACAAAAGATGTGTCTATAGACTAGCATTGTGGAGTTTTCATTTAATCCAAGGACATCTTAGTAAGACTTAATTAGAAGCATTGAATTGAAACTGAATTTTAAATCATTATATGCAAAATTCAAACAACCTTCCGCAATATAAACAAACTTGATTCTGAAATTTGTTTTATTTTAGAAAAGGTTTACGACATGCTTGCAAATGTTTTTATTCATATTTTCTGCAATTGGAAGACACTCAGGAAGTATTGAAAGGTACTACCTGTGGCTCAAGCTTTCAATACTTCACTTGTGTCTCCCAGCATTCCTTGTGTAGTGATCTGAATACAAACACAGCAAGTGCATGGTAACCCTTGGTTATTAACACAATATCATATTTTGTAGAGTCTTATCAATTGTGTACAAATATGCAGCAGATGCCATCATTAATCGTTTCTACGTCTTATTATTCTGACTAATCAGAAGATCATTAGGTTGAACAAGCCCAACTCATCTTATAAATCAATTACCCAACATTTCTTAAAACAGCATTTCTAAAAGGTATACCCTTGTTGGTATTATCCATATCTTCTGCTTATCATCTAACTGTCACCACGTAGCACATCCCCGTTTTCAACAAATCCTTCCCCGTGCATGTAGGCCTTTGATCACTCATATCCTTTGATAACTGTTTTAGTCAACATACTAACTGGTCAATTTTGTAATATATAGTCTTATTCATAATATGAATTTTAATGTATTTTAATGCACCAAAACGCAATTATATACAAATAATAAACACTTTCTTTGTAATATGGGTTATGTAGCCACAAGTGTTATGCCATGAAGCACGATGAAAGCGTAGAAAACTACAAGCTGTCGCTGCGAGACATTTTCTGAAGGCTTTTGAGTGCCTCATAAGAACCCGAGTGTTTATATGTCTTATGTTCAATACTTGATTTATAAAATAGGAATACCTTTGACCTAGGCCTATAGGTTTTTAACAAATCCTCAAGAACCTTGTGCATGCATTTGTGATCCCGCGTATCTTTAATGTGGTTGTAAGGTATCACAAGTAGGCCTATCGTTTAATATGTTCCTAAGTTATCACTAATACTGTTCTTCATGCAATATGAAAGAAACTTGATTTTTCAAACCAGGATTTGAAGCAACATTCTTGATTCATGACATTCAAAATCATTTTGAATTACAATTGAAGAGTGTTACTGTTTGTGTGGCGTTATATTGATAGCTTTTCGATAGCGTTTCGATTGTTGTAATGAGCCTATCATTTAATCCACAAACTGAGTAAGCTCAAATTTTTTTTGCAAGGGCGTTTAGTTAATGATTTTTAAACGTTTGTGAATTTGATAACTGGAAACCCTTCCTTACACCAACCAATAGTGCTCATGTCAGGAATTGAACCTGCGGGTAATGGTCCAAAGCCTAGGAGAGACCGGGGAGACTTGGACCACTTTTTACATTTTTAATTATTAAAATTATGATGGTTGTGCAAATGTAACAAATTTTATGTCATTAAATTAGACAACATGCTCAATTCAAAAGGGTAAGAATATCAATTACATAAATGTAGCAATTTTTAAAATATTTAGTGTGCAAGACCGACCATTTTAGAGGGGAGACTTGGGACACTGTGGGGTGACATGGATCAGGCATATTTTCTCAAAATTTCATTAAATAGCTGACAAATTTACTTTCCAGTACCAGACACTACTGCTTTGACTTAAGGAGTTTATTTGATCAAAATTAAGCCAGCAACAAGTAATTTTAGCATTAATAAATAACATTAATTTTTGACACACCTGTCATCAATCTAATTGTAATTGATTTAGCAACTTTATCTCCACAAAGTTAAAAAGTCAAATACAGCGCATATAAATTAAAACAAACTCATGTCTCAGCCAAATGCGATTCATTTCCCATTCGTGGTTGATTTTATAACGTGCTGTTCCATGTCTCCCCGTTTGACTTCCCAGCAAAAAATTGAGGTGGCACTCCTCATCAACAGGAATGTATTCAAACATTTTATATCAAAAGATTCATCAAAGTTAAACAGTTGCAATGGCACCATTCAAATTGGCAATTGAACACTTATTCTAAAATTAATTGAATCAAAAGAGGAATCGCAAAACGCATGTCGATCATCGTAAGCTGTATACTAAAATTTCTTGATAATTAGTGATTTTTTGTTATCGAAATTTAGGGAAACAACATGAAATGAAGTGATATACAGCATATTAGAAGATAATTTACAAGGGTAATCAGGAACGCTCTTGTTCCATGTCTCCCTAGGTCCAAGTCTCCCCGGTCTCCCTTAACCACTGCTCTAACGTCACACATTTGTCTACACAAGTGACCATTATAACAGCTTTGACTCTATTTTCTTCTTTTTATTTTCTAGTGTGCACATGCCAAAAATCGATGTATGTTGTACTCATGTTTTTACAATATTAAGAAAAGGCCATGAAGCATCAACACAGTGTGAATGTTCTACTGTTAAATTTACTGGAAATGGACGTCGAAATTTCAAATTTATATTTTATGGAATTTTAATCATCTTTTTCATATTTGCTATGTTTCATCAATTTAATCGTAGACCGGCTAGGTTTAGTACACGGTCAGATTTATATGCTGTAAAACATAATGATAATTCAGACTATCATTATGGAATAGTGATTGACTGCGGTAGCGGTGGTTCTAGAGTCTTTATTTATTATTGGCCCCCACATACTGGTAATCCTGACGAATTATTAAATATGCAACCAATGATGGAAGCTGATGGGACACCTGTACGTCTGAAGATCAAGCCAGGTATGTGAGCCTTAGTGTACTGGTTACTGATTAGGACGTTGGATCTCCGCCAGAAGGGTCTTCGGTTCAATCCCTGTTAGAAGCACTATTGGTTGGTGTCATTCAAAGGCATCCAGCCATTAAAGTGGCCAACGCTTCAAAAATACTAACCAATTAACCAGCCACCCCAGTATGTATATTAACGTCATAGAATTGACTGAGTGCAAAAACCACCAATGACGTACAAGGGGTACAGGAGGATAAAAATGGATTGCCAAGCTGCCGCCACCTCAAGTGCTTTTCGCCGTCAAACTTTCGAATGAAATGATTTAAATGTGCCATCAGAGTCCAACAGAAAGTTCAGCCTTCTGGAATCGTTTTGACATGGTATTTTATTTAGAATTAGAAATAGTATTTTCTAGGGCTGTAGATCAAGGTCACCTTCAGGGTTCGATAAAATGGTGGGTTCCAGCACTGACAATCCCGGTAGGCTATCCCAATTCAAAAGGAAGTGTGGGAAATAGTTGTATTCAAGTTTTTATAATCGGAAGTAAGCTAATTTGGCTTGTTCTGTATGGACGACATGTAAAAAAATACAGTATTATCATGATTTTTTATGAGATTGACCCTATAATTAAGAATATGCTAGCGGTCATAATGATCAATTTATCTACCTCTCCTACAGAGTGTCACAAAAGTGGGGATCTTGGTATCCTAGATCCTGGAAGGCTAAAGCAAATTCAGAAGAAAATTGATAATTTTTTCATTTATTTGTCAAACATCGAAAGAAACCATTTAGAAGAAAAAGCTGATAAATACCAAAGATTAAACCTTTTGTCAGACACTACTCTCGTAGCTTGTTGCCTCCCATATTATCAAAGTACCTTCCTTACTTAAGAACGCTCATGTAAATTGGCTATGTTAACTCGTGAAAGCAAGGATGGTTCCTTTTTCTTAAAAGTAGGCCTACCCAGATCCCAGAATATGTAAAAAGTAGAAATTGGCCCTGGCGAGTGAGTGAATGTGAACAGGTTTTAAACTTCATTTACAGAACTCTATTTTTATTCAATAACATATCATGTTTGAAACTAGTATAGCCTACTACTAAATAAAAATAGCCATTATTTGTTTACAAGCCTTAGGGAACAATGCACCTAATTCAACGTTGGTTAAAATCTGTTCCGAAAGTACACTTTATTAAGTTATAGTCTTGATAAATGTTTTTTGTGTTCATCCCTGTTGATGAGGCGCGCAGTCTTGTTTTTTGCTGGAAAGTCAAAGTGGGAGATATGGAACAATGAGTTTAGCATTTACAATAGATGGAAACTAATTGTATTTGGTTGAGATCTCAATTTGTTTTCATCTATGTATTGCTGGATTTTACTTTTTTACTTTCTGGAATAAGATTGATTAAATTTGTGATTTAAAATGTGAAAACTGGTCCAAGTCTCCCTGGTCTTTCCTATAAAAATATTCACATTCTAGCTGTAGCTACAAGATATGACTGGATCATTTCTCTTACGTTTGGGAATAACTGTTACTTTATATTTTAGGTATCTCGTCCTATGCTGAGAATCCCAGCAACGCATCAGCTTCGTTAAAACCTTTACTAAGATTTGCTGCGACACATGTGCCTAGATCAAAACATAAAGAAACACCACTTTACATTCTTGCAACTGCCGGAATGCGACTTCTAAAGAAAGATAAACAGGAATCCATTTTTAAGAACATAAGAGAAAATGTACCTAGTATGTGTGATTTTCATTTCGTTAGTTCGCATGCTGAAGTTATAACTGGTCAACAAGAAGGTAAACTTACTCATTCTATGTAGTGTAAAAGTTATAGTATTATAGTATTTGGATCCCTATAATGATGATAGTATTTTTCCCAGGAGTAGCAGCTCATACGAAAGACAGTTACAACTCTCAAAAATGCTAATTTGAATCTCAATGCTCGTTATAACATCGTGCTAATACTACACAATAAGCATGCTTGAACGAAAACATTATGAGACCTATTATTATTAGCACGCTAAGACTAATTTTGAAATGTTCACGGAAACGGTGCAAAGTCAACAACATTTTAAAGCTTATCAACATGATAATACCATTGAGCATCATTCATAAATTAGTGTTCTTTTTGCTTAATTATTCTTATTCTTGCCACATCGATAAAAATTAAACTTTTGTATTTGCGACTAATTTCGTATTGATAAAGCCGCTGGTCTGACACGTGTTTCGTTCCTGCCAAGGAACTCATCAGAGACCTTTCTGATGTCGTAGCTCGTCAGGCATCGCGCCTTAAGTCCCGCTAACGATCTGTAGAGATGGTGACCACCTCAGTGCATATCGCATGTGCAGTCCCGGTTGAATAACAACGTGATTGATTAATCAATTGATAAAGCGGCTGATCTGACACGTGTTTCGTTCCTGCCAAGGAACTCATCAGAGACCTTTCTGAAATTTCGTATTCTTAGGCTTATTATCATACAATACACCCCAGACTATGAGTAACAATTCAGGAAGTTCAGGAGTTCATTAACAATTTATAATGTTAAATGACCCAATTTTCATGAGCTGTTTACAGACATAAGAATTTTCAGACTTTTAGCGCATTTCAAACTATTTTGGGCTTTGTAAAACTCTAGTTTTTGCTTTTTTCCATTCAATTCCATTAAAATTTATCAAGATATTGTGAATTTCAGACTATTTTGAAATTTCAATTCTTATGTCTGTGTTTATGAACTCCTGAATTGTTTTTCACAGGGGATTACAATTGCCTATATAGGGCCTTCTGTTATTTGTTTGAGAATTACTGACTTACCAGTTGAGGCTTATTCATCTCAAATTGTTTTTACTTCATTTTATAATTATATCTTTTTGATAGGTATTTATATGTGGATTGCCATTAATTTTCTGTTGGGTCGATTTGATCATAATCATGAAAATGATGATCATGCTGCCAGTACTGTATCACCTATTCCTCGTTCACAAACTGTGGGATGCATTGAGATTGGTGGTGCGTCAGTACAAATTGCATATGAGATTCCACAAAATGTGAGTAAACTGCAAAGCAGGATTCGATAAAACGGGGGATTCTGGGACTGAGAGTCCTGAAAGGCTAGCATAATTCCAGAAGAAAGGGGAAGAAATAGTTGTGTTCAAGTTTTTTGTAACCAAAAGAAATTTTTTGTTCTTTAGTTTCTTGGATAGAGAAGTCGAATTGTGCAGTCTTATCATATTTTTATGACAAGTACCCTCAACCAAAAAGATGTGAAAACGATTACATTATAAAATCACCAGAAAAGTTAGAATGAAAAATTGGGAACCCAGAACGAAAATTATTTTAGGACCCAGCTGCAAAGTTTAATTAAAGATGCTCTATTGTGCTGCAAAGGCAACAGTTCACCATTATCATTTTGAATACATTTTTTCAATTATTATTTGTGTCATTTTATCCAAGTTATTCAGCTCAAATAATGTTTTCTGTGTTTCAATTGCCCGTTTAGTTGTAACAACGTTTGCAACTTTTAGCGGATTTGCAACGTTGCAAGAAAATTTTCGTGAGCTTGCAATTAAGCTTACAAAACAAAACATTTTTATTCTGGAGATTTTATCTACCCTCTAGATTATTCAAACTATGAAAATACAAAGGTATTAAATGAAGTATCAAACGAAGTTTATTATTTCAAAAAAAACTTACGAAAATCGTAATACCAAATCAGCTACTGTACATAGTTATCTCGACACAAACGTTTGCATAATTTCTCGAAAACCGATTATCGGTGTTATTTTGCCAGTGAGACATACATAGTGGCAGATAGACCATAAATATGCAACTAATTTATTAACAAAAAGTAGGCTGTAAGAGAAAAGTGACTTAATGGTAAACATCATAATTTAGTCAAATCGTAACCCATGCAATTCTAAGGATTCCAAGTTAAACAAGGCCAAATGATCATAGTAACCCGTTATATATTAAACTTTGCTCTACAGCACACATACTTGGTAAATTGTCTTTGATAAACTTGATTGTTATCACATGATGGGAAAGAAATTAAGGTTCACTTTGAAAGTTTGCTGCTGTTGCCATGGCAACATTACAAGTAGTATAAAATTATCTGTTGCAGTGCATTTTTTGCAGTAACTCACAATTCGTTTTACTATCACTCTTGAAGTATAATTTTGCATCAATGACGGATATTTTAAAAACTTCAGAAGAAGAAAATGTTTGAAAAATGTTGATAACTTATAAAATATAGGGAAATTTCTGTCTCCTGTGAACTTCCCGATTTATTTTTCATTTCACAACTGATAATATTTCCAATATACCTACAGTCTTATTCTTGACTGTTTGCGTTGCTTCATTGAAGTAAATCACCATTAATATCATCATCATCATCATCATCATCATTTATTCAGAAACCTGATAAGTTTTGCAATAAATTTTTTTCACAGGAATGATTTACGTAATAAACTAGGGAATAAATATAAAATAATTGTTTACAATAATACATAGAAATATATACAGCTTCAAGGTCAATATGTATTTCCTCTGAAAAATTATTGTTTTTATATCATATACTATTATTGACCTAATAAATGGGGTAAATCCAAAGACCCATAGTCAATATAATGTGGATACACCCCTTTTTTTCTGAAAATGAAGTTCACAACATCGAAGTCCTATGATGAAATTTAGAGAAAAAAAAATCAACAGAGGAAAACTTTTGGCTCTACTGTTTGAAACCTCCTAAAAATGTCAATATTGGATCATTCAATCATAACAATCAATGTATTTTATAGCATTGAACACACCGATTGCATCTTTATATCACATAACAGTCTAGAAAAATAAGAGCAAGCACTGTAGAATTGATAACAGTTTGACCATATTTATACAATCGAATTGCTCAATTTCTGCATTGACCTTTTGCTCAATAACTAATGGACAGATATTCGGCCTTGACAGAATGTTACTGGCTGAATAGTGGCTATCTATTTATCCAACCAAATATTTTTTGCATCTCTGCAAATCAATTATCTGCATTATTTAGTAACTAACTGATCTACATCTTTCGATCCTGCATCGTTCTCATTGATCTACTACGATTTTAGGTCAGTGTTCCAGCGGACATGGCAGTTGAAATAAATCTTGGTTGCGATTCACATAAGATGATGCATTTATACCGTGTTTACGTGACAACGTTTTTAGACTATGGAACGCGGTCAGCAAGAAGGCGTTACTTACAAAGGATACTTCGAGAGAAACACTCTGAAATTGTGTAAGTTTTCTGTTTCATTTCCTCATTCACTTTAGCTTTCCGTTCGTATGTATTAATGCACGTAAGTCTGTTTAAATGTATTATCAATAATAATAATAAAATCCAGTATGGAAAGAATGCGCTTCAACTGGTAACACTTTACAAATAGTAGCAGTTTGAGTTTACCAGCCATAAGGCAGCTAATTCCGTGGATGCTGTGAAGTTGGAAGCTGTTGATGTTCTGGATTTTAAACAATCTGTTTTCAATATTGCAAGAATAATAATTAATTATGTAAAAGGAAAACCGTGGATTGACACACAACAATGTTATTGTTCCTTTAACCTATACAGCAGTTGAAAATTACAATAGTTGTATAAAATAATTCCTACGTGCCAAAAATATTGAGCCTCAACTAAAGTTAAGGCTCTATAATATGTATTTCATTCATTTCAATCACAATTTGAATGTTAGCCCAAATGCGTGTCTATTTGATGGATGTCTTATTTCGTATCAACAATGCAGTGAAATTGAAATTGACAATTGATAATTGAAAAAATGTATGTGCACCAACGAGGAAACAAACCGTGACCTCACATGGGTCCCGACTATTTATGACTAAGCTATCAGTGCAAAAATAAATAGTTCAGTAGTTCATGATTATTTCATGAACGTTAAATTGCCCCGAGTTTCGTGAATACAATACATTCCCTGTGAAAAGCAGCTCAGGAGTTCTTGAACAGTTCATGAACGTTGATTGGAACCAATTCTCTTGAACCTCCACGGACAGTTCATGAACGTTAAATTGCCCCAATTTTCATGAACCTTATGGACAGTTCATAAACGTTAACTGGCCTCGATTTTCATGAACCTTCATGGACAGCTCATGAACAGTTCATTGAAATGTGGGGCCATTTATCATTCATGAACTGTCCGTGGAGGTTCATGAAAATTGATTCCAATCAACGGTCATGAACTGTTCAAGAACTCCTGAGCTGTTTTTCACAGGGAATGTATTGTATTCATGAATCTCAGGGCAATTTAAAGTTCATGAAATATCATCAAATTATTTTTGCGCTCTTTTTTCAAATTTCGCGAGTGTTGGCTTGACGAACGAAAATTGGTGTTCATCAAATCATGTGACTAGCATCCGTCCAATTGGAGTGGAGAGCAGCACATGAAAGAGTGTCCCACATAGATGGCTCTGCTCCTTTCTCTCTTTAGAATTTAGTAACTGCTTCATCATTATCCATCACTATTCATCATTTGGTAAATTGATATTGATTTGACTTCATATTTTTGCTACAGCCATGGTAACGCAATTGAAGATCCTTGTTTACCTAAAGACTTTCAAGATACTGGCACATATAAATCTAGACATTATTCACTGATTGGCAAAGGTGATTTCCCAAGTTGTCAGAAACAACTTCAAACATTACTAAACAAAACAAGAGATTGTGTACTACCCCCTTGTTCGCTTAATGGTATTCATCAACCTAATATTGATTATCAAAAATCAGAGTTTTATGGTTTTGCTGAATTCTGGCATTCTACTAATGACATTTTAAGGATCAGTGGAAAATACGATGAATTTAAAATGGAAAAACTGTCACAGGTACAAGCAACTTTTATACCATGGCTACCCCAGCGAAAAAAGTTCATTAGTTCATGAACATGAAATTGCCTAAAACTTCATGAACTGTTCATCAACTTTCAGGCAATCTCACATTCATTAACCGGTTCATGAAGTGTTCATGAACTAATCTTGACTATGCATGAACTGTTCATCAACTCATTGATTGTTTTCACAGGGGTAAGACCATCTAAATTGACCCAGATTCCATGCATGATCATAATGATTCATCTATTTGAATATCACAACAGGCGTTCTGTAACATCAAACTATAAGCTCCAGTGAAACCTGTATACAACAGCCACCTAGGAGAGGTAGATAAGATGACCACTATAGGCATTTGATCTTTATATCTTTATATGTAGGGTTGGTTCAGTAGCATAGAGTGGAATAAGTTTATATCATCCCTTCTGATAGATATAATTTACAAGGTGCAGTGGATGTATGGACCAATCAACAATAAAATCACTGCAGACAGCTTTTTAAGATGGCAATAGATAAGAAAATAACATTAGAAAAAAAATGCTACATATTGTCCACATTTATACATTACAATCCTATTCTCAAAATACGAATTGGACTGTCCAAATCTAAAGGGGATTAGAAAGTGGAATATTTAGCTAAGGTTTGTACTGGAAGTGTTTGCTGCTTCACAAAGACTTCTAGCTGTATATCAATATGGGTCGCGCAGACCTTTACGGGAATAAATGAAAGGAGAATGATAAATCACTCTCCTCAAAATGTTTAGGAGAGCTGTAGGAGAGTGATTTTGGAAAAAAACAAATGTCAGTGTTCATAGATAACTGACATCAAAAATAGTAGATTTAGTTTGTTATTCATCAAACCATAATCATTATACAATATTTTTTACAACAAATTAAAATAATTTGTCACATTTAGCAGTTTAAAAAAAAGTTGTGAAAAATTTGTTTTTACTTTTTTGTGATGAAAATATTTATCCGATTTTCCTTCAAAAAGTTGTATGTCTTCAGGAGCTTTTTCTGCAAATTTAATTTTATGAAATCCACTCCATTCGTGAAACTCTCTACTGATTTGACTTTCAGGTTAAAAAGTTTAAAACGAGAGAAAAATCTACGATAAACGCACGCGACATAAATTGTAAACAACATCATTCTATACGATTAACATTATTCGAAATCTATTGTTTGAGAACAATAGCGCATGTATTCCCATAACAACGCGATCAAATTTCACGCTGTTAGTCGAGTGAAATTTTAATTGATGTCGAGTGGAAAAGACGTAGCCAAAGTTTTACATCGATATAATTATACACTGCTGATTAAATCATTATATTAAATCATTTATTAGTTTGCATTAAATTGTCTTCAGTTGGCTAAAGACAATATATTTTCTTACCAATTTTTGTTTTACTTCAACTTCAAGAAAACCACATGCTCTTAAAGTCGTTAGTCGTTCGATCGACTGTTGAATTTAGCTTTTTCAAAATAGTTTTCTTTGAAATTGAATAGAGACAGTTTTGATAAATAATTTACTAACTAATTAGATAATTATTATACTATTATAAATAAGGAAAGTGTATAAATCGTTGTAAGAAATCACAGTATTAATTTGTCAAGGCGCTCTATTAAACGCTCTCCATAAGTGTAAACAAGGCGCTCAAAGGCGCGCGAGAGCGATCGCGCGCCTCTCCCGTAATGTAAGGTCTGGTCGCGTGACTGCACGTTGCGAATTGTAAGACAATCTAGAAAATGTCTATTTAAACAATCACATGGTTTATGATGCCTAAGAGGGCATGTAAAGGAAACAGTGAGTCATCAGAAAATCATGAGCTGCTGTGGCTAGTAAAAATCCATAAAATATCTGTAATATCAATCAAATTAACATACCACCCTAATAATAATTGAATCCAGTATGCGCTGGTAAGTCATATTGACGAATAAAAGCTATAAACGTTCAAATGTGTTTCGCTCGAATTCAAAACAGACAGTCTATCGATTCAATAATAGATGCTTCGTTCACTTGCATATCCAGCCTATCTAAAAAACATTACTGTATTTCATTCTGAAAACCATTCATTTCACGAAAAAAAAACATTTCATGTATTTTTGCTTTTTTCAATGTCAATTTGATCAAAGTTTATTGTTGTAAAAATAGAGAACATAGTAATTGTTGCATTCCGTAATCAATTATCCCAAAGATATTTTGCGAAAAAATGAATTTCCCAGAAGTTAAAATGTTTTGTCGAACCCTGTTTATAATATAAACATAAACAGTATACAAGTGTAGTGGATTGTTCCAACTTCTATGTCTATTGTCTTATACATAATGTATTTCCTCTGAAAAGCTTCCGTTTATAATCACATAGACCTTGTAAATGTTAATCACCGTATGTAATATATCAAGCCTCTTCACGTCTGCCCTTCGTGGCGACAGCACCTACATTAGCAAAGCTGGTCCACCTTCATAGAGGCTCTGTTTATCAACGGTCATATTAACCCTCATTCATCCTCTCCCTGTTGGTGGCCAGCTACAACTATTATATCAAATATACATTTAATCAACATCTATGTATGTGTTATCTATCATTAAGCCATACGTACCACCCGTTACACAAGTACTATATCCTACTTATACCTGGCTATTAACTCTGATCAGTACTGCTCAGTGTCAAGATGGATTAGCTTTTCAAAACTTAATCACACTAACACTATACAGCTTATATGCCATAGCAGAGTACTCAAACTATTGAAGTAGTGGACTACGTGTGTCGTGCAAATATAGACTTTATAGTGATAAATCAACACAACAATCAGAAATCTTTTTTACCTGATGCGAGGTGCAACGTGAATTTGTGATTTTTATATGTTGCTTAATCATCATAAATAGGTCTGCAATTTTAGAGGTGGCACGGACAATAATTTTTTGTTCGCTGTCTGTTTGTTATCGGAAAAGTCTGTCCACTGTCCGCACCGCACCGCAAGTATTCAAAAAAATTCTTGTCCGCACTGTACCGCACCGCAAATTTTAAAGTAATAGCTACAATCAAACCTGTTATACCAGTCACCTCTATCAAGCGGCCATTTTTTAAATGGATCAACCCTGTATAAAAGGGCACCTGCATAATAAAGTGGTCAATTCATAGCCGACTGTAATATATACATGTTTCACTGTATTTGTAATATATGCAAGGATTAGTCTAGGCATAAAATATTACCAAATCAATTTTTATCTGCAAATCAAATTAACTAATTGTAAATAGTTAACAGTTGATAGTTCTATTAACTGGCACATTTCTTAATTTACAGTTCTATTTATTTATTACATTTTCTGTAGCTATTCAAAAACACAATAGCATCTAACGATTCAGAGCTTAGAGAACTGCGCCTCTCTTCAAAAGCCTGTCCTGCACAAGAAAAGCTACGTTCCGATGAAGATGATGAACATGGTATTGATAAAATAAATCTTGCCAGTTTTGCTAGACCTGGTAATAGGTTGTTCTGATGCTTCCAGAAAGAAATTATATCCATACCCCCAATGTGATGTGCATTGTTTGTTTCAAATAGTTTTAAGTCGAACGAAGTTCTCAAGTACAAGCTGACTTCATCTTCACTTGCATCAATTGTTGTATCGTCAGCAAATTCATCGAAATTTACCGCATAATCTTGTTTTGGCTTCTTTGCTGATGTAGGATTAATGTCATCTTCTTCATTTATTGTTGCTATATTGCCATGTTGTGTGGGTTTTGTAGGTTGAAATCTTGTTTCAGCTAGAAATTCTCGAACTGAGGAATGAATGGCACTAACTCGAGCTACTGGTAAGATCGTAAGACTTTTAAACTTTGGCGATAAGAACAGTGCAACTTCATAATTTTAAGTTTGATGGAAACTTCACATCAAATAGGACCAGTGAGGATTCTTTTAGCTGCTCAACCTCTTGGGAGTCTCCAAGTGATGGCTGACAGTGTTTGATAAGTTTCTTTCTCCATAATAGTACTCCTTGTATAATAGGATATCTGTCACCCTCCATCGCATCAGATATGGCTTTGAAAGGCTCAAATAAGTTGACGATGTCCTTCATTAGTGAAACATCAATACCATCAAGGCGATGGGATTACCCTTTATCTTTGACAAGATCACAAATTTCTGGCCAGACTTTAACCATGCTCATCAACAGTGCCAAGTTAGTGTTCCATCTGGTTTCACAGTCTTGTAGTACCATTGTTGGCAACTTGGCTGCGAGGCCACTTCTTTTTAGGGAGGTGACAAGCAGTTTCGTCTTTGTTAATAAGTCATTGATGCTTTCTGACACCTCTCTCTCTTCCATCAAAACGAACAACTCATCATAGTCCTCATCTTCGTCTCCATCAATCTCTTCAGGTTCAGGCTTTAGTTTGAAGGCATGAAAAAGGATAATATTTAAAATATGACAACAGCATGGAAGCCATTGGTAACCTCGTAATGCCTTCTTCACGTTTGCTCCTCTATCTGTCACAAACTAGAAACATTGTTTTTCTGCTAAAAAATCAACGCCCTGATTAAGCAATGCCTTGAACGTTCATTGCGTATGTTGACCCCTGACTTAAGGTTGGGTATAAAAGGTAAGCAAAACATAGTACATTTTTTCAAGCAATCATCAGCCATCCACTGCACTGTGCAAGCCATGTATGATTCTTTGCGATGGTTGTATGTCCACATATCGGTTGTCATATAAACTCCCCCATTTTCTTTTATTGCTTTAGTTACAGCCATGGCCAGATAGTTCTTCTCTTTTGATGCTACGTCTTTCACTTTCATGCTTACTTGACGACGGCTTGGCAAAACATCAGATGCCTCAATATTACCAAACATAGCACCAACGTTGATTAAAGATTGAGCTAATTTCAACATACCACTTCCTTCAATTGACATGAATGATCTCATATCTTGAACAACAAAACTGACAGCACTGCCTAAAACTTTCTCTTTGCTTTGCTTTGGTACAGATTTTTTTGCAAATAATAGCTTACTTTGGGTATTCTTTGGCTGTCCAACACAATTTGAAATGTGCCTTGTTAGATGAGTTGTTCCTGTGTTATGTGACTCAAATTTGAAGCAGATATAACAGTTCTTACTAGCAACGACTGGAATGGCTTTCTTGGTAGCATCAAAAACATTTATGAAATATTGCCACACAGCTGACTTTATCTTGCCAGTTTTCTCTTTCAGGGAAATATCTCCATCCTTGAGTTTTTGCTGAACCAATTTCAAATCTAACTTATCTTGACTAGCTGATGTAGCAGATGAACTTGATGGGGTAACAAAAGCCATGATAAATAAAAAACTGTTTCGAAAAGCTGCGATGGCGAAAGACAAGCAAAGTCAAACTAGCAAGTGGTTTATAATATGAAATACGTAGTGACGTCTTTTTATACGTTCTGCAGTAGGAATAGAAGTACAATAAATTTAAAACAAACAGGATACAATTACAGGGAATTTATTAAGTTCAAAATTAAAATTACATTTTAACAGGAAGTTTATGCCTACAACTTTGTCCTGCGTAGGATTGAAAGTAGGTTTATTACGTCTTCCTTCCTTCCACTTGGGGCAAGTGTCTACGACTACGTAAATGGTAAACAATCAAAAATGAATGGGCAGTAATTAAATCAAGTTTTCCTATTCAAATTACAAGAGAGGTAGTTAGACAGTAAATAGTAGATCTAGATACCTTCATACCCGTGCTGAAGCCAAAGACAAAAATAAAAAACTTTTCTAGTATCATAATATCTTTATCATTTCGATAAACATTGCTTATAAGCGTAAACTAAACGCTGTGACTATTTGACCGGCAGCCGGTCATTTAGCGCCAAGGCTATTTGACCGGCAGTCATCAGCGCATGCGCAAAGATATATACGTCACACTATCTATGTTCGACTATTCGCTATGTTCGACTGTTCGCTGTGACTATTACTAATTTGACCGACAGTCGCAGCCATTATGGATACCAACGCATGCGTATAATGAACGAACAGTAACTTATAAACATTTCGGGATATAAACAATGAAAATAAATTAAAATTTTGGATCGACCAGGACTTGAACCAGCATACCCTCCACTCTAGTCAGACTCAATCCGAATGAGCTACGCCAACCGAGGAGAGCTAATTAAACAGAAATGGATTTATACTCGACTGAGTGGTTATCGCGTGACTTGACCCTAACCCTAACACTAAACGAGTGGATCACGTGATCGGACCCTAAACCTAACCCTAATACTGGGACGAGTGAAACACGTGATCGAGTGAATGACGTAATTGACTGTCAGCGCACGCGCAATTGAATCCATAATGGCTGCGACTGCCGGTCAAATAGACACTTCGTTAACTAAAAATAAACACACCATTTTGAGCTTAGAAAAGAGATTGAATACCAAAAAAGAGAGAGGCTGCCTTTTCCAAAATAGTAGCATTCTAACTATTTGCTTCGAAAAACAAACACATTTCTAAACTTTTGAAAATTGAGGTATTAATCTCATAGAATTATAAACCCTCTAGACTAGACAGTAGAGAGATGGTTCGATATTAGGTATATCAAAAAAGATTGACTCAATAAGGTTTGAATCTTGGATGGATGGAGCAATTAACTGGTAATCTAAACATTTTTTTATAATTTTTTTGCACTGAGCGGGCGGTAAGTGGGCGGTCATAATCATATAACTATGCGGACAAGCGGTGTCCGCGCGGTGACAACTGAGAACAGCGTATGCTGCCGCTCAAGCTGCGCGGTTGCCACCTCTAGTCTGCATTTATGGCATCAAGCACTATTAAATCAACCAAGATAACATTAGTACTTTTATGTTAGAATCTGAACTTGATATACGGTATATATTATTTTAACAATTTCTGGATTAATACTGATGGTTCAGTCACATAATTGTTGCATTACAGAAGCTTCCCTTGCGAAAAAATGTTCAGGAGTTTATGAACAATTCATGAACATTAAATGGCCCCAAATGAACTTTTTTTCTCATGGGGTTTTATAATTCCTATACGTGAATCGTGATTGTTTTTCTTTTTGTTTTTGCAAACTCTGTGAAAAAATTCACGAGTCCATGCACAGTTCATGAACATTTGTGCTAGGGTTCAAGAACAGTACATGAACAGTCACAAGGAGTTCATCATTCATGATTGTGAAATTGCCTGAAAATTCATGAACAGTCCGTAAACTTTTGAGCAATTTCAAATTCATGAACGCATGAACTTTTTTTCGCAGGGGAACTGATAACATTGTGTATCAATGTGTATTGGAACAGAACAATTGTGATCCTTGCAATTTGATTGGCTAAGAGCAATGGCGCCAAATCACCATAACAGTGCGGTGGAGAAAAACACAGTCTTCAAATTTTTCCAAAATGGTTAATCAACAAACATTTGATTTTGGTTTGAATCTGAATAAAAGATTTTCTGAGACAACAGATGAAGATATTGATAAATTATTAAAATCTGTTGATGCTAAAAGTACAAAGAGAGCAACGGAATATTCAATGAAAATATACCGAGGTAAATTACATTTTCATATAATATTATTTCAATTGATCAATAATTTTAAATAAAATTCATCAAAACATCAAATGAATTGTTGATAATCATTACTTATTTATTTCATTCATATTTCTATTTCAGAAATTGTTGATAATCATTGATAATCATGGTCTGATGCTGGCTTTAGTAATCGCCGTATTATGGCAATATCAGGCCACAGGAGCGAACAATCCATCGCAAATTATAACAACAGACTGTCTGCCGCTCAATTTAATTCTTGTAGCGATGTACTGCATAATGCCTTACATGAAATTGAAATACCATTAAGTAACACGCCTGTTGTTTCTTCATCAAGTGGGGCTGATTTAAATAGAGCCAGTTCTGTTACTATCTCGAACAGCTCAAAGTCTAGGTCCACCATTCCAGCCATGTTTTCTAATTGCTCAATTACAAACATCAATATTCACATAAGTAAATAAAATTGTCTCTGTATTTCTTCAATTACCAGTTATATATTGTTTATTGAATGTTCAGATCATTAACTTTTAACCCATAACTTTATAAAATTATGTTATATTAAAGACCATAAAATGACCAGCAGCCTTTGCATATTTTTGTCTTTGAAATCTGGACCCAGATTTCAATCACTCGTTTTCATGATACACAGCCCGCCTTTGTGTCTCCTTTGCACACACGCGCAATTTTGCAAAAACATTTCGTAAAACGAACATTTTAGCATTCTGCTAAGTTGTTTATCAACGAGCTGGTTTGGAATTTTTGCAAAGTTGTAAGAGCAATACAGGTGGATGTCGTAAGGGCTTTCGACGTTTGAATAAATGTGTACCACGAAAATCAATTCACCTGCTACTAGCGTCATAAGAATTGAGGATGGTAGACAGAGTTGAAACATTGAAAGCTACAACTGAACTCGACTGATTCAGAATTTCATGTTGGTGCTTACTTGATACAAGAATATTAGGGATTGAAAGAACGGGAAGAGATTTGTTAGCATTCAAAATCGAAATTTATCGTCGAAACAAAATGAAATTAATTATAACACCAGGTGAATTCGATTTTTAATACGGATATTTTGTTTGATCATTGACTCCAAATTATGTTTGTAAACACGTAGGCTTCGTCTAAAAATAGTTAGTTACATACCTATGTATGTTTTATATTTCATTATTTACCTGCAGTATTTATGCACGTACATTGTAAAATTTAGAATCATATGAATTTATTTAGTGTTGATTTGAAAGTACATTTTTCTAACTTGTTTTAATTTGCGTCAAACTTCTCAGACAGATATTATCGGACCGTCAGTCCGTCACTCCCATTCTGCTATTTATTTTTGAGCCGTATACATTTGTTGGCTATCTATGGTCATAGACTTTGCGTTTCGACAAGTAAGAATTGAGATTTATTCAAAACTGAAATTGATAAACCAGACTATTTTCTCGAGCTTTCTGTCGTGTCTTTCCGTAGCAACAGTCACGAGGACAATCCTCTGACGTGAGCGCTGACGTCACTTTCCAGAGGATTAGCCTCGTTTCTTGTAATCAAGACAACAAAACAAAGCAAAGGCTGCTGGTCATTCGAAACTCTTTAAATGAAGTTGTTGTTCCTTGATGCTTGATCGTTTCGTTTCGTTTTCGCCGCCTGCTTCTTTCAAAATATCTACATTTTCAAAATGACCAAGGCTATCACTTTATTTCATTTCCGGTGACGTCACGAAAAAAGGAGAATTTAGGGTTTGATCGGTAAAAGTCATTCATATTAGAGGTTAACAAAAATGTGCTAAATAGCCCCAAAAATGACTAGTTCTGTTCTAAATCAATTAGTAAAGACTTTCCGTGGACTATGCTCTCATAGCACCACTGGAGTCACTCCAGGAGAATACTCGAAAGGCGAAGACAGCTCGTAATTTTCTGATGCCTTTCTCGTATTCTCCTTACGTGCCTCTCGTGGTGCTATGAATGCATAGTCCACAGAAAGTCTTTACTAATTGTTTAAGCATCTGATTAACATGATTTTCTACATAATTTTCTTTCTTAGGATTATTGCAGTAGGCGATGGGCTGTAAGTCAGCGTCATTTTTCAATGGGATATTATTCAAAAGCTGATGAACATCGATTAAGGTAAATATTGTTTGCTAGAAGCGAAAACTTTGTAGCATCAGTATCAGAGGTGATTGGATAATTTTAATAAATAAATAAGATAAATTAAGAATTTGTATTGTTGTATATTATAGTGTCGATAGTCTTTCTGAATAAATTAATCATATTATTATTTCAAGAAACATTTGACTTCTAGCGATTGACATAAGATCCTGTTTATGATCCAATTAGAATTTTGAGGGTCCTGATACAGATCCTGTCAGAATGTCAAGATTTGGACATACCCTGGGATGCCAGGCATATGGTATAAGGATATCAGGCTATGGACAAACCATGTGTGATTGAGTGATTGCAACACTATTAGCCCATTGTTATCTTTGTGCGCATGCCAAAAATGTTACATGTTGTGGTAGTCATTCTTGCCACAGTTGTCTAGCGTTCTAGCTGCTTTGCTCAATCTAAGATTGTTTTTTTTATAGTTTGCTGATCAGTGTTGATCTTGGTTATTTTATTAACCAGTTGGTTTGGCTGTTATATGCATTGCTGCATTTTGTTTTAAATTATATTGATTTTATTAAGCATTTGTGCAGTGCTGCACTTATAGGGATTGCATTGTTACATCCCAATTTAAGGTTCCACGTCCTCCCTCCACTTAAATAGATCAGGTAAATATACTAGGTATTCCATTGACTTAGCAGTGTGATTGGTGCTTGGTCTTGATGGTGACAGGTGTGCTTTCTTCATATCCTAGCTTCTATTATTAGCGATTAACAGTTCCACCAGCACCAAATGCCAAAGAACGTAATTTGTGTGATGTAGGCAATGATTAGTTGATACTTTTCATAGTCAGTAATATTCACTTTTAAGAAATCAACTTGATCTGGTCACACTAAAATTACCCATGATTGTACTCCTCGAGGTGTGAGTACCCCTGCGAAAAAAGTCCATGAGTTCATGAACATGAAATTGCTCAAAAGTTCATGGACTGTTCAGGAATTTTCAATCAATTTCACATTCATGAACCAGTTCATGAACCAGTTCATGAAGTGTTTATGAACTCCTTTTGACTGTTCATGTACTGTTCTTGAACCCTAGCTCAAATGCTCATAAATTGTTCATGAACTGTGCATAAAATGCTCATGAATTTCATAAACTGTTCATAAACTCGTAAATTTTTTTCTCAGGGAAATCTCCTAAAAGGTAAACTCTAAAATTGAAACGTTTGTGTTTAGTCTACCTTATTTATTGAGTTATCGATCGTTGACAACATTTTCACATGATGTGAGACATGTTAAAAATTATCAAAATTTAGATACTGTAACATTAAACAACATGGATAAATGTTTAGAAGTTTCTACATTGTGTACATAATTTACTAACTTGATTTCATGTCATCATTTTATTTCAGATACCAATGCTTTAATTCTGCTTGGATGAAAACAGTATTCCATCAAGGATTTAAATTTCCTGCTCATTACTCTGGTTTAACAACAGCGATGATGATCAAGGGAAGAGAAGTTCAATGGACACTTGGTGCCTTACTTTATAGAGCACGGTTTATCGCTTTAAGGTAAATTAATTGCGAATAGTAGCAACAATATTATGCAAGACAGTGAGTGATTTTTGGTATAAAGTTTTCCCTTAAGAAGTGCCCTAACGCAAAGGAGTGTCCTCATGTTCAAGAGTTCATGAAACTTTTGAATTTCATGAAAATCCTTCTAAACAGTCCATGAGAAGTTTATGAACCAGTTCATGAATGTTAGATCACTCAATTTTTATGGTATTTTTCATAAATTATGAATTACCAGCAGCCTTTGCATATTTTTGTCTTTGAAATCTGGACCCAGATTTCAATCACTCGTTTTCATGAAACACAGTCTGCTTTTGTGTCTTCTTTGCAATCCACACACGATTTTGTAAAATATATCGTAAAAGAAACATGGAAGCATCTCTGCTAAGTTATTTATCAGTGAACTGTTTTGGAAGTGGTTACAAAAGCAATAGAGGTAGACGTCGTAAGGGCTTTTGACGCTTGATACGATACAACAATATTGTGGATGCAAGCCAAAAAACAGGAAGAGATTTAGATTCAAAATTTACCACCGAAACAAAATGAGATTATAACATCAGGTGAATCCTCGTTTTTAATATGGATACTTTAATTAATGATCATTTACTCAATGTTGAATTCATATACGTTGTCGAATATGTTTGTGAACACGTAGGCTAGGCTTCGTCTGAAATTAGTAGCCTACATACCGTTGTATGCTTTATTATGTTTTCTATAATATTTATACGCGTAAATTGTTAAAATTGGAGTCATACATTATGAATATTTTTAGTATTGATTTAAAAGTACATTTCATTCAAGTTGTTTAAGTTTGCGTCAAACTTCTAACATAATCGGACTGTGACTCCCATTCCACTATTCATTAGTGAACCATAAATATGTGTTGGCTATCAATAGCCATAGACTTTGCGTCTCGACATCGTAGTATGTTCTTGCACCTACCAATGTTTGCATGCATTAAGATTTAATCGAAGTTGATAAACCAGATTATTTTCTCGAGCTTGCTGTTGTGTCTTTCCGTTGCAACAGGCAGAAGGGCAATGCTCTGATGTGAGCGTCGACGTCACTTTCTGAAAGTTAGCCTCGCTTCTTGTAATCAAAACAACAAAACAGAGCAAAGGCTGTTGGTCATTCGAAGTTCTTTATGAACTGTTTTCACATGAGTTCTCAACTGAATAACATGTTCTTTCTTTGAAGGTAAATACTAATATAATTTCCCTGTGTAGTTAATCTTTCTCTTCTATATACAAATGTTCTTGTCTTTTTCTTTCAGTAGAGATGGTCAACCGTTCTTTCATCGTTCAACATCCAAATACAGTTTATGGAATATTATTGGTCATCATGGATTTTATGCCATTTTATTATTGTGTTGTATTGTTGTAACAGCTGCATTGACCTATTCATGTTATAAAATCCATCTTCATAAAGGACCTCTTGATTTAATTGATATGGAACGTACTTATAGAACTACGGCAATGCCGCTCGACATCAGAGTAAATGTTTAATGCGATTGATCGAAAGTAAAGATAACCTCAATTGGATGTTAGTTGTAAAAGGAAAAACAATTTGTTGGAATTCAATTTTCATTAAAAGAGGAGAAAGAAGATGATGGATAAATCTCTGGCGCTACTTTTTGTATTTGCATAAGGTGTAATTTAGATTGAGCGCCATTTATCTGAAACAACAGGTTTATTCAGGCAAGATTCAATTCACGTCAAAGTGTTCATAATCCACAGATCTAACACAGCATATTTCTCCGGTCAACGTGTAATTGATACCAAAGTATTTATATAATATAATAATGTTCTTCTCGATACTAAACGGTTCCTTGTTTCCGCTACTTATTTTCTAAACTTAATCAAAGCCATTTTACAGTTCATCAATCATTTTCAATGCCTTTTTGGAATTTTGAGAAAATGCAACACATCAATTATAATTAACTTTAATTTAATGATTGGTTGAGTTTATTTAATAAGGGATCTAGACCTAAACCAGGATGTAAATTTATTGTTGGTGACTGGTGACACTGTGAAAATATGTTCATGAGTTCATGAATGTGAAATTGCCCAAAAGTTCATGAAGTGTTTATGAACGGCTCACGTAAGTTCATTAACAGTTCATGAAGATCTTTTTGTTGGTTCTGAACATTTCATGAACTGTTCATGAACATTTCATGAACTGTTCATGAATTTTCATGAACAGCTCCTTAATTTTTTTAGTGTTTGTTCAACTGTTCATGAACTTCCATGAGATGTTCTTGAACTTTTGGGCAAATCACGTTCATGAACTCATGAACTTATTTTCACAGGGAAAGCTCCACTACATATTCTAACTAAAAAACGAAACAGAAAAGTATTTAGAGTATTTTCATGACATTTTGATGTGAAATTTCAATTTGACCAGAGAATCCTGCTGTTTTACTACAAGTAGTACTTAGAAGATTGTATATTTTTCAACTTCACTGTTACAGTTTTAAATCCTTTATCACTCCTGGTGGTCAAAAATGGAACTTCATAAACATATGTATTTAAACATGTTACAATACTAACAATCTTGGGAAGTTCTAATTAATACTTAAAGTCATTAATTATAATATTTGGAGATATATTTAAGTTATTAAAACGATTTTATTTAGAATGTTGCTGGTTAACAGATCTAAAATAAATAGGAATAAATTAATAATTGCTGTTTTCTTTGAAATTCAGTTTCACTTTATTTAAAATTTACAAACACATTAGTTACAAGCCGAGAAATATTGTAAAGTAAATATCTGGGATTGTCATCAGTCGAAACTAGCTTTGCAAATGTGCAATACACATCCAAATACTTACAAGCACAACAGACCCCGGGGGGTCTTCTAGAAAAAGGCTGTACAGGGACGAGTCAATTTTAAGGGATGCCTTTTCCAGATTTCTGTAAAATTTTACGGTGTCAAATTAGAGGTTTTCAAAATTTTCAGAGAACTTTTACTTTATTTTACTCGTAACAACATGAAACTTTAGGGTCCCCATCCTCACTTACTGTGAAATTTTACAGTTTTCCAAGATTTCTGAAATGGCATACCCCGTCAAAAAATTTCGTAGTACCCCCGGATAATTCTGAACTGTATTGACCGCTCCGTGATTTTTAACCGTTATGGCAGAAAGATGCAACGGATATAGTGTTTTGTTTTGCATGAAAGTACATTAAATCAAGGTTATGATTATATGCCCTTAAGGGAGCGCTTTCAGTGAAGTATTCTCTATTTATTTTATGAAATGATTATTGTATATTTTAGACTAGCTTTGCAATTATATATAATACACATCCCAAATATTTATAAGCATGACATACTACTACCATTTATAAACAAATGCACACCACAAAGCAGTGAAACTATATCAGTTTTAAAAGATTGAGTCTTTCATTTCATATAAATCTCTCAATATCCAAATGCCCTTACTTCTGCTAATGATAAAACCTTGCGTGGTGGGTGAATATTGAACATCTCTTACACATTTAAAATGAAAATTGAGCATGGTCCATTTTTACATTTTTACATGAATTGTGTGACGTATGCATCATCCTTGCTTTTACCTAGCTACACTTTCAATTTGTTTATATTATTTCTGTTGATGTATTTAACTACATAGAGAATGTTGAAGGATAGAGCAATAGACAACAGTAAACACAACCTTTACTTAGATAACACTTCTTAGAGTGAACCGCAATAACATAAGAGCTGCACTATATAAGTGTGACATAATAGGGGGTAGCATAGAAACACTACACTTCTCCCCTTTTAGATTAAAGATAAAGTATGACATTAACGAGATATTAATAAGTAAAACTACTTAATTAAACGGTATATTTTAACATTGAATAATAACTATTTAATTATTATAGTATTTAAGCTACTTCTTTTGCGCTGTATCCTTGATAGTATCGTCATAACCGTAATAACTTGGAGTACGTTTGGACCGCACAGGTCTGTGATTAATGATTTGGTCTTGATGTCTATGATGAGATACACCATCATCATCCTTAACAGTTAAATTTCTTGGTCCCTTGACTTCCTCGATAGTACCTTTAGACCATCTGTCAGTGTTTCGTCGATAGTTTCGAAATCGGACCGAATCTCCTTCAGTATATTTTGATAATGGAAATTCGACATCTTTTGTTGTCATACGCCTTTTTACTTCAGACAAACAGCTGAGTTGAACCCTGACAGGCCGTAACAAAAACAATTCAGCTGGCGTAACACGAGTAGCTGTATGTGGTGTAGATCGGTAGCTTAATAAAAATTCATCAATCAACTCTTCTAAATCGTTACTCCGTCGCTCCTTCAATAACCTCGCTAGACCATTTTTAACGGTTTGCACTGCCCTCTCAGCCTCCCCATTTGATGAAGGATGGTATGGAGGAGAAGGAACATGTCTCGCACCAATACTTTTAATAAAATACGAAAATTCATTTGAAGAGAACTGTGGACCGTTGTCCGATACAATAACTTTGGGGTTTCCATATCGAGAAAACCAGTGTTTTAAAATTTTAACAGTCTTGGTAGTATCCGTATCATTGATACCTGTCACTGCTACTTCTGGCCATTTAGAGTGTGAATCTATAAGAATTAAAAGTGCCTTACCATTGAACTTAGGTGAATAGTCAATGCGAACACGTTGCCATGGCAGCTCTGGCCACGCCCATGGTAGTATGGCTTCTCTTGTTGGATGATGACGTGATTCCTGGCATAAGTCACAGGTTTGTACAAGTTCTTCAATGTCTTGGTCGATTTTGGGCCACCAGCAATGCAGACGAGCCAACATTTTCATTCTAACACATCCAGGATGATTACGATGTAATTCTTCTAATACACGTTCTTTTAAAGATAAAGGAATAACAACACGACGTCCCCATAATAAAACACCATCTTGTATTGCGAATTCATAACGTTTCTTAAAATAGGGTAATAAAGTAAGATCAGTACAATGATCACTCCAACCATTTTGAACAAAAGGAATAATTTTCTTTAATACAATATCTTCTTTAATACAATATCTTCATTAGTTTCAATTTTGACATCATCACCAGCAACAGGTATACAATTAATCTGACGAATAAAAAATACAGATGACGAGTCAGTACGATCAGGTGCAGATCCAGTTGACATACGACTTAACGCATCTGCGTTACCATGGTCTTTCCCAGGTTTAAATTCAATTTGGTAACGAAATGAAGATAATTTCACTGCCCAACGCTGTAAGCGTGCAGCAGCTAACACAGGTAAAGATTGTTTTGGCCCAAATATATGTAATAAGGGCTTATGGTCAGTAATGATTGTAAATTCACGGCCATAAACATATTGCCTGAATTTTTCAACTCCATATACAATAGATAAAGCCTCTCTGTCTATTTGAGCATAGCCTCTCTGATGCAGTCAAACTTCGATTTGCAAATGCAATTGGATGCTCATTTCCATTATCATCTCTATGGGCGAGTACACAGCCCAAACCAACAGGTGATGCATCACAATGTAAAAGAAGCTCCTTTCTATTATCATAATAACTTAATATTGGAGAATTGAGTAATAGTGACTTGATTTGTTCAAAAGAAGACTGGCATTCGTTAGTCCAATTCCAAACAACACTATTAGAGGTTAAATCATTCAATGGTTTTGCCACAGTTGATAAATTTCGACAAAAACGTCCATAGTAATTTACTAGGCCTAGGAATGACCTCAATTCAGAAACATTCAAAGGTACGGATGCAGAAACAACAGATTGCACCTTGTCATTATCAGCTTCTATACCATTAGCACTAATAACATGACCTAAAGAAACAACTTTATGTTTCATAAACTCACATTTTTCTTTGTTGAGTCGTACATGATGCTTCTGTAAAACTGATAGTACAGCATCAGTTAATTTTAATAGAGATAATTGTTCGTCTTCTGCAGCAATCAAGATATCGTCCATATAAATTAAAATTCGGCCATTAATGGAGGATAACAACTTTTCCATCGTTTTCTGACAAATAGCCGGAGCACAAGCAATACCATATGGTAAGAGACAATGACGATACAGTCCTAAATGTGTATTTATTGTGAGTAAATCACGAGATGATGAATGCAGTTCTAATTGTTCAAAACATCTGGATAAATCTAACTTTGTAAAACATTTCCCACCATTTAATTTTGCAAATAATTCTTCAACAGTTTGAAAAGGATACTGATCAATGTGAATTTGTGGATTGACACTTCTCTTAAAATCAGAACAAATTCTAACATTTCCATTCTTCTTTGGAACATTGACAGTAGGCGAAGCCCAATCACTAGCGTCGACTTTTCTAATGAGCCAGAATCAACAGCTTTTTATAGAGCTTCTTCGACAGCTGGTCTTAAGGCAAAAGGTACCGTCCGTGAACGTGAGAAACTCGGAACAGCATCGTCTTTTAATCTGATTTGAACTTGTACACCTTTGATTTTGCCAAGGTCTGAACCAAATACATCATTATATTTATATAATACGTCATCTAGATTAGAACTTGATATATCAGGAGATGACTGTACAGACGAAATATTTTGATGTTGAACTTGCATCAAGTCCATACGTTGTAAAGCATTTATACCAAGCACACAATCATACTGATTATCAACGATATAGAATAGTACATTATATTTATAGTTGTTACTTGGATTCACAGTTTTGATAATAGCTTTACCTTTCACCGGCATACGAGAACCGTTATACAGCCGTAAATCTGCTGCACCCTTTAACACAGTGGGTGATGGCAAGAATTGTTCACTAAGACTAAGAATATTACAAGTAGCACCTCCATCAAGTAGAAATTTTACAGACTTATTGTTAACAAGAATATTAGCATAAATAGTACCACCGCTGTGAGATGCGTTAGACACTTTCGAAACTATGACGACATCATCATCGTCGCTGTCATTATTATCAGAACTGTCATCTTTCACATATCTTACTTGTTTGTTATCACCGGTATTACTATTATTAGCACCTCGGGTGCCACGACACATGCGAGATTTGGCATAATGCCCAACAGTGCCGCATTTCCGGCATTCTGCATCAATAGCAGGGCTGAACACCTTGCCTGCTACGTGTTGTAACTCACAAAATTTACAATTAATTTTAACCCCAGACTTATTACCGAAATCACTACGGCGAGGCTTACTCTTATTTTGAAGTACAGTGGAAACACTAGCAACTGCGACTGATTGCTTTTCTATGTTTGCAGACTGCTGTTCAGCAGCTTCGGAAGCACGTGCAATATCTAATAAACGTGTCAATGTAATATTATCTTCACGCAAGTATTTTTTACGCAAATCATTTGATAAACAGTACTGAATAACTTGATCAATAATCATGTCATCAACGAGTGACGATTTACAAATTTCAGAAGAACAGCTAAACTCACAATGAACACTAAAACTTCTTAAACGAGTTACATAAGTGTCCGTAGACTCACCGACGTTTTGTTTGCATTCACGAAATAAAAATCGTTCGTATCGTTTGCTTTTACGTGGACGAAAGTATGTATTTAAAGGGTCGTGGCTAGATCAGGGGTAACTCAAGGACATTTTTATGAATTTTTATTGCTTCTTTCAATTGTATTAAATTCTGTTTTCAGTCGATTTTCAAAATTCTTTTGCATATCGTACCTTAATATATTTACTACAAATCTGTCTTGTCTAAAATAAAAAAATGAAAAAATTCTTGCAACAAATGTTAATCAGCCAAAAAGTTTTATCACGAAGCTTAGTTTAAAAGTTGAGTAACTTTTTATTTTTCAATTATACATGGTAGATTTTTGATAAATATACAATGGTATCAAATGCAAAAAGAATTTTAAAAATCGGTTGAAAACCAAATTTAATACAAATAAAAGAATCCATAAAAAATCATAAAATGTCCTTGAGTTACCCCTGATCTAGCCACGACCTATTTAAAGCGTTTATTAATTTACTATAAATATCTATCGGTATACCTGCGGCATCTTCATCTTGCATGACCAAAGTCTCTTTTAACTCCTGGACAGCACCACCAGCCACATGCAACAGTAATGCAGACTTTCTTGTCGGTGATAAATCTCCTCCCAACGCGGAAACGTACACATTGAAACTATTTCGCCATTTCTCCCATCGACTGGCAACATTTGATTGAGGCGATAAAGCAAAATTATTCGGCAGAGGAACATCTGGGGCTACATTGGTATTGTTTCTTTGTATATTTAACGTTGATCTTGGAACTAACTCTGACTTTGATGTAAAATCATAGATGTCAGGGTTTAGACCTGCGGCGGTCAAACCAATTTGGAGACGCCCAATCAATTCAGCTCGTGTGCCATCAGCTATAAAACCCCATTCTGCACATGCAGTAATGGATTGCTCTTTCGACAGAGACTTCAACAATAAGACCGATCCCATCTTCGTCGCCAATTGTTATGTATTTAACTACATAGAGAATTTTGAAGGATAGAGCAATAGACAACAGTAAACACAACCTTTACTTAGATAACACTTCTTAGAGTGAACCGCAATAACATAAGAGCTGCACCATATAGGTGTGACATAATAGAGGGTAGCATAGAAACACTACAATTTCTTCATTATATAATTATAAAGTATTATTATTATTAATATTTTCCTTTTTCTCCAACTTTCTTTTACTTCTCGAGGTTTCAATTCACAGCCTGAAATTTTGATGCATGGTTGATTTTTATTGGTTTTATTTTAATTTTAATTTCAAACTACGATATACTCTATTTTACTATTAATCGCAATCTGATGTATGGGTCTTCCAACCAAACAAACTGTATTGCTCACGGAATTTCCCCAGATGGTATGAAATGCTGGACATAACGAATTCGGAATTTTAGTGGCAATTTTAGTTAATAATAGTGTCTATTTGTTAATAATTAAATCTACATTTGTGGTCTGTCCTCGACTTTTGTACGTCTCAATGGCGAAATATATAGATCATCTGTTGTCGGAAAATTATGCAAACATTTATGCCTAGATAACCTTCTACAGTAAAGAGACTACCGATTTGTAGTATGAAATTCATGAATTATAGGAGTAGTTGATGCATGATATGAGATACACATTTTAAACAAAAATTAATGAAGATACAACAGAACTTAGATTTAAGCATGATTCCACTTGCTGTAAAAGTAGTGTAGACATTACTGTTCGATTGACATTTCTATATATATTTCTGACACTTTTTTCATGGGAGGTCCAGTATCTGGACCAACTGCTAATATATATGATATTATTCACACAAAAAATTAAATTATAATCTTTCTGTTTAAGCTTGAGAATGAAATACATTGTTGATAATTTGATACAATTGAAATAACTCTCGTAGAATTATCAGAATCTCCTAAAAAAAAATGAGATGATTCATCTATATCTATTTTAGATGCGAATGTCTTGTCTTTATGCATGTGTGTTGCTGTTGTCTTCGCTATTTTCTCGCCATTACAAAACTAAATGAATCACATAGCATATCATCTGATATAGATAATTGCAAATATTTCGACCTAACAGACTTTTTTCGAATTTCCCTTTGGGTTGTGTATCGGTGGAGAAAATATCACTTAATCACTGATTCTGTATTGCTTTTTCAAATCGCCATGCTACATCATGCTACGTTTCACCACCTTCCTATTTTTTGATATCAATTAACTTTTTCTCCAATATTTGTTGGAAATATTCCACATTAATTGTTTGTTTGTCATGACAACCGGACAACATCAAAAGTAGTTTTAAGTTAGTCAAAATTAACTCAGCAACGCGGGTAAGACATTGCTAGCGATGTATAGTGAACATACATTTGTGAAGATGATTCATCTGGCATTGAAGAATTTTGCAACAGGATTAAGAAATTGTCGAGACGTTGGAGGCAACAGTTAGCTCTGTCGTAGAGAGTAACATAGATGAGAGTGCAAGATTCACCAAGATCCATTTGCCACCATGAGTTTTGATTTCTTGTGGCAATGGCACGTGTGACTCCATCAACGTATATTCTTCCAAACAAAACGTAAATTCAGAAACGAGAAGGCCGGGCGAAAGGCGTCAGAAGATTACGAGCCTTCTCGGCGAGTAATTTTCGCCTTTGGAGTTTCTCCTGAAGTGGCTCACGTTCGCCAAATATCATTAGAACCTACTGAGGTTTTGCTACGATTCATTCTTGCAATTTAATTGGCTAACTGCCAATACCGATATTTTCCTATAGCCGAGCTTGACCCCGTCGATTTCAAGAAATTTACGAAAATACCAAACAATCGATAACTAATTAAACATGGCATTATTAAACTAGCAGGTAATTTTTATATATCAATAAGAAGATGTAACACAGTGAACACTACAGATTATCAATAACAGTAAAAAAAGAAATTTAGATTTAAAAGTATGTATATGTCAGATTTAGGGGAGCGAACATTTAAGTGGTAAGTGGTTATAAATATGTATGCAACGTAACCCAAATGAGTTACGATACACATCTAGATGTGAGGTAGGCATTAGTAATCTTCCATGACTGGAAATTTGAAATTTTGAATGGTCGTCAGTTTCTATCAAGTTATTAATGATTTTACAGTAAAGAATTAAATCAAAATGTAAACGTCTCTTTTGCAAACTATTAAGATTTAAATTTACTAGACGTTCATGATCCTCGTGGCTGTTGCTACGGAAAGACACGACAGAAAGCTCGAGAAAATAGTCTGGTTTATCAATTTCAGTTTTGGATAAATCTCATTTCTCACTTGTCGAAACGCAAAGTCTATGGCTATAGATAGCCAACAAATGCTTACGGCTCGAAAATAAATAGCAGAATGGGAGTCACAGTCCCATTATCTGTCTGAGAAGTTTGACGCAAATCAATAAATCTCTTCCCGTTCTTTCAATCCTTAATATTCTTGTATCCAGTAAGCACCAACATGAAATTCTGAATCAGTTGAGTTCAGTTGTAGCTTTCAATGTTTCAACTCTGTCTTCCTTCCTCAATTCGTATATGACGCTAGTAGCAAGTGAATTGATTTTCGTGGTACACATTTATTCAAGCGTGGAAAGCCCTTACGACGTCCACCTCTATTGCTCTTACAACTTTCCAAAAATTCCAAACCAGTTCGTTGATAAACAACTTAGCAGAATGCTTCAATGTTCGTTTTACGAAATGTTTTTGCAAAATCGCGTGTGTGTGCAAAGGAGACACAAAGGCGGGCCGTGTATCATGAAAACGAGTGATTGAAATCTGGGTCCAGATTTCAAAGACAAAAATATGCAAAGGCTGCTGGTCCTTTTATAGTCTTTAAGTCGACATCTTTAGAACGAGATGGTGACCACATTTGTGATCCATACTCGAGAAGGGCGTATACATCATAAGGTTGTAAACATCTGTCTTTGAAAATTGAAATCACGGGAACGGAAAACACGATGCATCATCTTTTGGATGTCATTAATATTCCCAGGTCTTTTAAATCAGAAACAGATTCTAATCTAGTGTTATTGATAAAATAAGGCCTATGCTGATTAGTTGAATCTAGGTGTAGTATTTTACATTTATGTATAGCCAAATTGTGTATAGTATTTTTGTGTATTGTGTATTGTGTATTGTTTTACCCAACATTGAGTTGAGCATTTTCATATTCATATGTGTATGTGAGTTTATAAACACTATTTAATTATTATTATAATTCAAAACTATAGAAGTAATAATCAATTGTACACACAATCTATGTCAAACTGTTAATTAAAACATATATAGCGTAAATAGTTTGGAAACAAGAATAAGGCAAAGCCTTTCGTAACTCAGAGTTTCACGCATTAAATGATCATCATACGGTTTACTAAGAAAAATCTCATTCTAGTTTTCGACTAATTGAAAATGATACCTACCTTAATTGATTATCATTGAGTTAAATATTGCAGATTGCCAACATATAACATATACATACCTGAGGAATCGATTGAACACATTTCCTCAATCTGTAAATATCAATTTATATAGACAGACCAATTAAATGACGACTAAAGTTGTAAATTTTAAATTAATTAGCACATTTAAAATTGTAAATTAGATAAGTTCTAAAACATATAAATATTCATGTATTTTAAATTTCTATCCTTTTTAGATTTTATTCGCTTTAAAATGTCATATTAGTATATATATTGACGAAACGTTGCAAAATTACGTCTATTCTATAGCTTGTCTCCTTGTCAAACTTATTAATCCAAAAGGTTTCTGATTAAAGTTGAGTCTCGATAATGATTTTTCATATCACGGTACTAAAACATTGTATAACAGCAATATGTTAACTTGATTGAGGAGCCATCAACGAATAAATAACGTACTCAGTAAATATTCCGGTATTTGACACCGATTCCTTCCTTTCGCAACTTTACGCCTTTAGATCACCCTGAATCTGCAAAAGTACTGACAAATATGCAAACACCCTGTAATGTTATTAGTTTTGGTGTTGTTGTTTCCAAAATTATACAAATGCAACTTTTGTTTACTAAAAGGTAAATTTTAGCGTTGAAGAAGCAAACGTTGATGCCTATATATTTTGCATTGTTGATTGTTAAGTTGATATTCTTCTGCTATAGTGGAGTGGCTCAAATCAGAGCCATCTATTTACAAGAGTTGGGACACGCTTTCATGTGCCGCTATCGTCTCCTATTGGACAGATGCCATTCACGTGATTTTTTAGACGCCATTTTCGTACTTTCGGCACCAGGGTTATTGTTCTTTTGGCGCCAGGTTTCCTGTTTTAAGCGAAGTGCGCGGAAAAATACAACTTTTATCAGTGAAAACAAACATAGGCTATTAAATTATTTATTGTTGTGTTAATAGGCACAATAGTAATCGAAATAAAAGTATTGTTTACTATTCCAACTGGGGACAAGAATTAGAAAAAGTTGTCTTTGACTGCAAAGAATAAGCGTAAGAGCGTAAGAGATACTCTACAAACTCCTTGTCCATTTAGCAATTCCAATAGCATTGATCTGATTTACTCTTGAGCAACATGCTGGTGAGATCAATAACATAGTATACATTGAAGTAAATTTGTATTCTAATTTTGAGAGTCCAGCAAATAAATATGGAGAAAGACAACTCATAAATGGTTATATTACTCTTGTTAAACAATCGCAAACCATTTCACAGAGTTCCAAAATGGCTGAAAAAAACACAACATTCTCTTGCACATGCGCACTGCTGCTGAAAACGTGCTTGGGTCCAGGCCAAAAAACATAAGTGGCATCAGTGTCCCAACTCTTGTAAATAGATGGCTCTGGCTCAAATCCCCCGAAGGTCACTATGGAATTATCTCAAATATTTAACAGTTTGTAAATTTATATATTATAAATTTGCATCATATATTTCTATGAAATATTAAAATAGTTTACAGTGTTCTTCAATAAAATACTGTTTCGGACTTTCTGGACGGAAAATAATTAGAGAATATAAATGTATATAGATGAATATTAATTAACATACCTTCACTAATTTTGTAATGACATCATCTCGTGTCAAAGCATTTATCATCTGTATTTAAATATGGAAGTTCATTGGAAAATTGACAATTGTTTTTAGTTTTTGCGTCATCAAATTTTACACCATAGCATAATCCATTGAATGCAGATGCAACAGTAATTTGATGGTATTTTGATTCTTCAATTCCAAAGTATGAAGCTACAGGAGATATTCTACGTCTGGTATTTGAATCAGATGTTTCACAGATTGCTCCAATAGTTATTTTATGAATTATTGTCAAATCTATGACAAGAAATGTTAGAAGCAACATCTTGTGCTCTCGTAATTTCTCTTCAACAAATGCGACTGTGTTATTGTTCTTACGAATGATGACTGTATAATATAAGAGTGTATTTAGACTCAAAAGATCAAGCATTGGATGAACCACACAAATGAACACAACCAATCTTACTTTACTTTCTTTCTAATGAGGAGTTAGCTCAACACTCCACAAAACTACCGCATAACTTGGCGTAGCTTGGCATAACTGACTAACTAATACAAAATCGAACTATTTATACTACATTATTACGTCATTACAAAAGGTTAATTATTAAAATATTACTTGTGCTTACATAAAAGGAGGTTAACTTCTCACTAAACGAGGCTATCTGAAATGTTGAAAATAGTTACTGAGTACAAGTTGTAATAATGCGAATAAGTACGGTTTTCGTCCAAACAGTTATAGATAATCGTAAAAATTTAATAGTTATATACTGAAAACATTGATTGACAGTTATGTACATATTCCATTATTGCGAATTAATTTCGATTGCCACATATTAGTAATTGAATATAATTGTAAAGGTTTACTTGACATAAATTTCATGATACAGTTTCAATTTAATCTAAAATCATCTTCAGGCAAGGTAAAAAGAGAGGGTTGAAAAGTCACATGAATGTTTATATAAAAATCTAATATTAAAGGGTTACCACAGATTTTTAGCTCTTCTCTCGTATCTCCCAACATTTTCTCGTTTAGTAAATATGAATACAAACATTTGTAAGCATGTGGTAACCCTTTTCTAAAATAAAACAAATGTCGGAATCTCATTCGGCGGCGAATTTTCAATTCATGAATTCACAATATAAAATTCAATTTCAATTCATAAACCAAGCATGAAGAGAATCCCACAACAAGATAGATTTTGTCGAATAAAGAAAGACATATACAAGAACATCTGTAATATAAGTGGTACAATAGTTCTTTAGCAAATTAATGCAGTAATTGTTATTGAAATTTTAGGTTTACCTTGAAACAGCATAGCCTATAATTGTCTTTCATTATGTGTTTTTATTTGGCATGTTACACGACCAATAACTCATTTACCACGCTTTTCAATAAATGAAACATCTTGAGCTAAATGTCGTTTTGTAAATCGTAGCCATTAGTGAGATATTTATTGGATTGTTATCAAAAAGTTATAAATTCTGTATTTTATCACAGATCAAACTCTTTGAAGCTTGCGGTTTTTCCCGGTTTAAGGAGCCATGTTTTACCCTAGGATTTCATGCACGCTCTTTCGACCAATCAGATCGTAGAAAACCTTCGTGATATTTTAGAAATTTTTTTCATGATGGTATATGCGATCATAGTCACTAGAATATATGGTTAGGAAAGCGATAAATCTAAATTATTACTTTTATGATGGTAGATGTGATAAAAAAAAAACAGTTATTGGCGCAACATTTTCGATTTAATCTAAACTCATCTTCAGGCAAGGCAAAAAGATAGAGTTGAAAAGTTAATTGAATATTTATATAAAAATCTAATATATTGGTTTCACGATGGTATAATCGTATATGCGATAAAAACCACACAGCAATTGGCTTCTTATATAAATATTCATGAAGCTTTTTGACTCTCTCTTTTTCCCTTGCCTGAACATATATGAATATCAGTAGTATATATTCTAATGTTTTAAAATGCCCAATAAATTCTTGTCTACCGTCAAATGATGTCCGCCTAATCAACAATATTCAAGACCCGGGGGATACTTCGGTGACATTTTGACGGGGGTGTGCCATTTTCAACGATTGAGGAAACTGGTAGGTTTCAGAGCAAATGAGAAGAAAGACAATAGAATTTCATGTTTTTACGAGCAAAAAGAAAGAAAGTTCTATAACTTTTGAAAATCTCTAAATAGACACATTAAATTTGACAAAAATCTGGAAAACAGCAAGTCCCTGTACAGTCGAACAGTAGACAACGAAGGCGATTACTATTATTATATAGTTATGTTTGCAAATCGTGTGTGTGTGTGATACTACATGGAAATTTAGTTTCAAATGGAAAATGTCTCAGAAGCGTCCTGTTCAGGTTACCCGATTTAGTTTCAAATGGAAATTGTCTCAGAAGCGTCCTGTTCACATTACTCGATTTAGTTTCGAATGGACCTTGTCTCAAAAGCGTCCTTTTCACACTATGGAAATTGTCTCAGAAGCGTTCTGTTCACATTCCGAATTTAGTTTTCAAATGGACATTGTCTCAAAAGCGTCCTTTTCACACTACTCGATTTAAATCAAATGGAAATTGTCTCAGAAGCGTCCTGTTCACATTACTCGATTTAGTTTCAAATGGACATTGTCTCAAAAGCGTCCTTTTCACACTTCTCGGTTTAAATCAAATGGAAATTGTCTCAGAAGCGTTATGTTCACATTCCCAATTTAGTTTTCAAATGGACATTGTCTCAAAAGCGTCCTTTTCACACTACTCGATTTAAATCAAATGGAAATTGTCTCAGAAGCGTCCTGTTCACATTACTCGATTTAGTTTCAAATGGAAATTGTCTCAGAAGCGTCCTGTTTACATTACTCGATTTAATTTCAAATGGAAATTGTCTCAGAAGCGTCCTTTTCACATTACTCGATTTAGTTTCAAATGAAAATTGTCTCAGAAGAGTTATGTTCACATTACTCAATTCAGTTTCGAATAGAAACTGTCTCAGAAGCGTCATCTTTACATTACCCAATCTAGTTTCAGACGGAAATTATGTCAGAACCATCCTGTTCGTACTACCAAAATTAAAGTTGAAGAAGTGATAGATTCATCTCTCATCTCTATAGATTTTCTAATATCGCATGAATTCAGATACAAACATAGTTTCTTATTGTCAACATCATCTTCTAATTTGTATATCTACTGTATTATTTTAAAGATGATTAAAATAGATCATTATTCATTCTTTCATAATTATGTAAATCCATCATAATATAAATTCAACACAATCTTGATCAATTAAAAAATATCTAAAATGTTTTGAGCAAGTTGCATATATCTCCTACCGAATCTGGCATTTCGACGACGATTCTAGCCATGCGACCCTGGTATAGGAACACCAAAAGCACATCTTAATTCGATACCAAGATTATATAGATCCCCATTGCCATTTTTATATAAACTTGTAACAATGTTAAAATATCCATTCATACCCCAAGGCTCTCCAAATGAATTTCTTACAATCCAGTATTCAATTCCATTCTTATTAACACTCCAACCAACAATAGATACAATGTGATTTATATGTGAAGCAGTATGATACTCTGCATGAATTCCATTTCTATAATTATCAAATTTCGACGTTTCCATCATGCCACATGCAATTGGACCACGGTATTTGATTTCAGCCATCATGTTTTTGCGTCCACTCACATAGCCTGTGAATATTAGTAATTATGTATCACAGGGTACAACAAAAGTGGGGATCCTGTGATTTAAGATCCAGGAAGGCTAAGGCAGATTCAGAAACAAGTTGATCATTTTCTTATTAATAAGTAAAATCTTAACAACAAAAAATCAGAAGAAAAAAGTTGAAAATGTTCGAATATTCTGGAAGGTAAATATTCGCCCGACAGTGATGCATACCTCTGTTGTAACACTTGTAGCCTACCATAGATTTAAATACCCACCCTGTACTTCCATACACACAGGCATCATATGCAAACGTTATATTTTGCAGGTCAAAATTTTACAACGTTTTCTTGAATGTTAGGGAGGCAATTTCAGAACTTTTTCCCAGGAACCTGTTTTATTTCCAACTGAAAAAGTACCAGAATCAGAAAGTTGAGCGTTTTTGTCTCTAGTTATTTTTAACTACGTCATAGCTAGCAGCCATCACAATTAACTGAGCTGAATGATAATACGAAGTCATGCATGAATTATATTCACATTATTATAACTCAGTGGAAGTTGATTGGCGATTTCAAGTAGTACCATTGGAATGTAGTACTTGATAGGCCGCACATGTAACTGACATTTATCAAGCAGTATGTAAATTAGCTTGCGTACAGACATCATTTTTCTTGGTATAGTCCGTCTGCGCATCAGCACCTAGTTTAACGTGGTGATTGACATATATTTGAGAATTATACATTGTCCCATAATCAGTACGGGACATTACATTACGTCATACGCCATACGTCATACCCCTTTGACAGGGGTAACTTTACATTAGTCCAATCATATATCAATATATCATAATCATATATCATTTATCATTTATCATTTATCAATCATATATCATAATCAATACAAACGTTTACATCCGTTTGTTTGTGGACTTCTTCATCGTAGGAAATGCTTGTGGTGCTTGTATTCCGTCGTCTCCATTGCAGTAGATGCTTGTGATGTCTGCATTATTGCATCCATTCGTCACTGTTGTAGTAGGGGTTAGCATGTGTACACTGGTTGACTGGTAATGCTGCTAGTTGTAAAGGAGGGGGTGGTGGTATTTGTGCTGCATCTGTTAGAGTGGCATGTTCAGGCGAAATTACATTGGATGGGGGTCCGTTGGCATGTGATGTTGTCGAAGGTGCTGCACAGGTAGGATGTCGAATTCGGAGGAGGCGTCAGTTTCGTTGCAAGATACGGCCACTGGATGTCTTGATAAGGTATTCATGTCGAGGGAGGACCTCCAAGATGGATCCTGGATAGTCCAATTTTCAGTGGCATGGTGTTGGATAACCACGGGGGTACGAACTGCGAGAGGTTGAAGGGCCTTTGAATGTTGATCATCGCGGATGTCTAAAGAAATTTTTCTCGTATCTGTAATTTCATCAAGTCCCAGCATAGTTTTGGTCCATTTTGGGTCATAGGCAGAATGATGTACAAGTAGTTCTTCACCTAAGAGGATGTCCCATAAGGCGCTAGGCAGGTGAGTGGCCTCCGTATTTCGGTGTGTTGAGATAGGCAATAAGTCCATCAATGACGCCGTCGAGCGCTGTGGGCGTAAGTCAAAGGAGCCTCGTACAATTTTTTTCATGGCATTCACTGCGGCTTCAGCTCGGCCATTAATGGTAGAGAGACGTGTAGAGAAAGGGTCCAAGTACACTCCCCAATCTTTCAAGAAGTCCCTGGCAGAAGAGGCGACGAGTTGTGGGCCATTATCTGGGCAAAAGATTTGCGGAACAGCGCTATTCACGAAAAATGACTCATGGCTTGAATGAAATCACTAGCACATGGGTGGTGTGTTAGCTTGACAAAGTGAGGCCAACCTGTATATTCGTATGATAAAGTGATCCATGTAGTCCAACCATACTCAAATAGATCACAATGAACCTTCTGGAATATTCTAGTGGCAGTAGGGTTGTGCGGTTTGACTTCAATGTGGATTTGATTGGAGATGTTCTTGGCATGGTTGGCAGCGACGGATGGTCTGAAGGGAGGGTATTGTCGGTTGCAGTTGGCCACCAGACAGTGCGACGGATGAAGAATGTTGGGCCATGAAGAATGATCTAATCTCGAATGGCAAATGAAGAATGATGCCTGAAATGTGGTTGCAGTATTGTGTTGCTTTGAAGATTCGCTTTTGAGGCAGGCAAGCCATCATGTATCACCTTTAGAAGGGTACAGTATTCAGATATCTGCGTTCCCACGTCACAGATGTGTTCCAAATGGCTGTCCAGGTCGTCCAGAGTATTGTTAGGACAGTAGACATCAGATGCTGATGGTGCATGTAGCTGTGTGATGGCGTGAATAAGGAATTCGCGGTTTGCATCATCAGTGGGTGGCAGTAATTGGTCATCAGCACCAACTGTACGGTGAGTTGCACGGGTAAAAAGAATTGGTGGCTTTGGGTTAAACGCCAGGTGTCCAACGTGTTTACTTGAATCGAAGTTATGTAAAGAATGTAAAGTTGAATCGACTGAGTGCAGTTTTTAGCTACAATAGACGGTCATTGTCGATTTGATCAAGACGTTTATCATTAACGATGTGGGCAAGGGGTGCGGAATCGGTCACCACAGTGAAATGGGGAAGACCACCAAGGAATAATTGACATTCCTGGGTGACTGCTCAGGCTACGGCTAGAGCTTCAATTTCGACCATGGCATTTCGGTTAGCTTCACGTTTGGAAAGTGCGCGAGAACCGCATTGGACAAGACGCCATTTTCCATCTTGGCATTTTTGGAGTAACACGAATCTCAGACCATGGAGGTGCCATGCATCAGTGAGAAGCTCAGTTTCTCTTCTTGGGTCGAATTACGTTAGGTACGGTGGACGAGCAAAGGTTTCGCAAGTTTGTTTGAATGCAGCGTCATTTGTTATAGTCCATACCCAGGCAGTGTGTTCCTTGTTGAGATCTCGAAATGGCTCCAGTAACATAGTTAGATCATCAGTAAAGTCGCCTAGTTGTTGTGTTAGCTCCATTAACGATTTGATATAAGTCCGGTTTTGAGGTATGGGGAAGCACTTGAGTGCCCCAGTCAGCTGGGGGTCAATGGTTTAATGAGCTTGACTGGCGATAAACCCGCCAAATGATACTTTTGGCTTGTCAAATTGAGCTTTGTCTGATTTGATTGTCATGCTGTTGGGTGACAACACCTCTACAACTTGCGCAACGTCGACGGTTATGATGTTGCTCCACGGTGTTGCTGTAGATGAGATTATCTTCCACAATCAATTTTACTCTTGGCAGTCCAGATAGTTTATCATACCACTTTTCGTTGAAAACGTACGAGGATAGGTTGACTCCCATTGGAAGTCTCGTGCAGCGCATCCGATCTCGTGGTGTGATAAAGGTAGTGAGCTTTCTACTTCTTGGTCTAGTGATACTTAATGAAATCCTTTATAACCATCAAGGGCAGTGAAATACCTCGATTCAGGAGGGATTTGTGCCAACTCCCATTACAACTTCAATGACATAGATGTCCAACGTGCAATTTCCCTTGCAACAGGTAAGAAGACCATTGAATTAGCCCCAGGTAGCTAGGCCATCGGTGTTGCCGTAAGCTCTCTTGGGAGGGACTGGAGGGCTCAAGTAGGACTGAAGTTGGCACCGGGTAGCCCCCCATGGCAGTAAGTACTAAAGATGTAATAGCGGTAATGTTTGCCGCAGTGTCTGGCAGGAAACTTGTTTGACATTTGTGATGTGGGAGAAGTTGGCTGGACAATGCCACACCAACAGTGTGAAGTTTTTCTAACGTGTCTACTTCACTGTCAGCTCGCATTGCGATTGCTGATCCGATGTGGGTTGTCCCAACATTTCTGTCATATGCGTTGTTGTTTGCAAAGCAGTAAACCTGTGTAGAACGATTTGAACGATTGTATCCTCTATTCTGGTTCGGGTTGTGTTGCCATTGGGAGTTGTTTGAGTTTCGCTGTTCATGGGAGTGGTTTGGGCAGCACCGGTCATAGTGGCCACGCTGGTCACACAGCGGCAGACATCATTTGCAGCAGGACACTGATTATCTTTGCGGGCCACATTTGTTGCATTTTACTGGGGATGCCGCCTTCTGGTCGTTTTTTTCTGTTTGTATGTACTAGAAGTTCTAGTAATATTAGCGGGGTTGGGTTTCATGGCTCGCTGATCCCGTTTGGCTGACTCCTTGGATAGGGCCCAGCGTTACAGCGTCGGTTAGAGTGGTTTCATTTTTAAAGGCAAGAAGCCGTTGTTTACTGTATTCATCGCCTGTGTCCACCATTAATTTGTTGAGTAGGTTGTCTTCAAAACCAGCGTGTTGTTAAAAGTTGCTGTTGGATCATGGTTGGATTGACTTTGTTTCGATTTTAAACTTCAATTAAAAGGTTCAACTTGTGAAGATATAATATTATACACTAAATAAGTCTCCTGTGTGTATCGATGAAGATGTGGTAGCCAAGAAAGAATAATGCAGGTTGCTGTGGATGTGATTGTAAGCAATAGTTGTTCTGCTTACCTGGGCGGGCATGTTGCCCGTGTTGTTATGTGAACGCAATCATTTTGCGTGATAGACTGTGCTTGTGATGTAATGTGCACTAGTTGCCGTGTATTTGCCAATATATATTGCCTTGGCAAGGTTGAAGGTTAGTAAATTGTAATTTCAATTAGTCGTAGGCTAAATCATTAACTGCGCCATGACATATATTTTAGAATTGAACATTGTCCCCTAATAAGGTCGGGACATTACATTACGTCATACGCCATTGATTGTTTTTTCCACTACAACTTTTTGGTAGTCTGTTGTGATTGGTTAATAAAATATGGGAATAGAACAAGACAATCGTTGACAAGTATTTTAAAATAATGGACATTTTATTAATGGCAGGATGCCACACTTAGTAAGTATTTGTTTAATATGAATTCAGCACAAATATTTTACTCTAGTACGCTATACTCGATGCCAATACGCAGAACAATCATATGAAAGAAAATTTTGTTTACACGCAGGCTATAATAAATCCGAAGTTTAAACTTGTAATTTGCAGCCTTCACTACAATGCAAAGACTTTAACTTTTTCCTTCACCCACAAGGTCTATGAATCAATCCCGACGAGGATCACAATTTGATGCCTTCAAAAAGCATTCTGCCATAAAATGTACACTATGCTTAAAAATATCAATGGATAAAATCAGAAATATACTGTGAAATACAAACAAAACTACTTACCGTATTCTGACACTTTCCATGTCAAATAATTTGTTACAGCATAACATGGTGCAGGCCATTTGCAAGTATAACATTGGTTAAATTTTGTACAATTCTGATCTATCGCCTGATAGTTATTACAGGTTTCATCAGGAATGCCTTTTAGATATGCATATGCGTAGACGCCAAGCATTCCCCCGCCATGACAGGAACCAGCACTGGCTGCAATTCACAAAATATCCACATGATGCAGAGTAGATATAACTTTTCGTTTAGAAATTTTAAATAAAAATTTGGGAGTAACTTACATACTTTTGGTACACGTTCAAATGATAGAGCGTACCTTTTTCAAAATTGAGAAAAATATTTGACTTTAACTTTGAGTTTAACAAATTATTTTGGTTTTTTCATTCCAAAAATATTTTTGCTTCAATTTTTTTCTTATTTTTCAGGGTAATATGCCCCAATCCAAAAATATTAGGGGTATCTTTTTCATGATCTGAAACATTTTTATGGTCATCCTCCTAATGATCTAATTGGCCAATCCTGTCAAAGCGCATTGGAATTTACGGTAGTTGACCTTTTTCAACTGGTATATAACGGCACTGGACATGATCTAGAATCAATCAGTATCTGATGTAGAGCCATTCCCAAGCAAAAATTACGAAAAATGAGGACCGGAACTAGTCCCAGGCCCTTGTACGGAGGTATAAGATGCAAAAATATTGAAAATCGGTTGAAACAGAATCAGAGTCTACAAGTTTGTATTTCTAGATGATCTACTAAGTCTTCACAAATAGGCATATGACTAGTTCTCTTCAAGCTAAATACTATAAATACTGATTGATTCTAGATCGTTTCCAGTCCCGTTATATATACAAGTTGGGAAACGTCACCTTATGGGTAAAAGATTTGACGATTATGAACAAAAGTACAAAAGCCTACACCTTTGTAAGCTATATTCAGATTTACAACTCTACGGCAGACTGAGGTATTTTACTTGGATATACTCGCATGCATACATGCTTATTATTTAATTTAGTTATAATCGTAATTATTTGGTATACTATTAACAGTTTCTATAAAATTAGTATAGTTACAGATTTTCAAGGATTTTTATTTATAAATTATTGTGGGGATTCAGCCCCCAGCCCCCCTCAGTCTCCAGCTGGTACCATGCTGGTATGCAATGGAATGTTATTACTTACAGCATGCAAGAACATTCTGAACAGACAAATAAGCAGAAGGCCAAGCTCCTTTCCTCATAATATTGATTCTATCGGCCAATGCACTTGTTGCCCCCACTGCCCAACATGAGCCACAAAACTGTGGAAGAAACTGATTTCGTGTTGCACTAGCATAATTCTTGCTTTTGACATTTCGCCAATCCCACGAAGTAGGTAAGCTTTTAGCTGACAAATTCTTATCGGGACGATGCGTCTTGCTACAACGAAAGTTGTGAATAGAGTACGTGATATCATATAACTAAAGGGCATAAATCAAAGCTCAAAGTTCAAAACGATTCCAGCTGAGCTGTCGTGCAAAACAAACTTACATTATTTCTTTGATATCTTGGTCAAATTCAGGCTTGTAGCAAGCGTCGCCATGTTTGAAACCAATATCATCAGCATTCACAGAATAAAACAATGCAATGCTAGCTACGAAATACAGTATCATTGTGAATATAGTATCTAAATCTAGCTAGCACAAGAGAGAAGAGACAAGATCCAAATGCAAATGCGATTAAACTTTTCAAGTCAAGATATTAGGGAAGCTCTCTTGTTGATTTCGAAGGCTTGCAAAAATGGAGGTCAATGAGGGGATTTGTAGCTTGCGTATTCCCCTTTGGCAGTTTGTAAGAGGGATACCAGAAGAATTACCAAACTTTAAAATAATTTCATCATGTTGAGGTTAGGAAAGAAGCACATTTTTTTAGGATAATCAATTAATTCAGGACCAAAGGAATTGCTACTTTCTTGCATATTAGATTTTCATAATATGTATGTTACATATTTTCTCTTATTTAAGGGGATTTGCTATTATGAAGGCATACACGTACGCCTCTCCCAAAAATGGAACTGATTTAAGCACTTGATATCTAGTAGTTTGACTATGAGAGAAAAAGGTTTTCTAGCAAATTTTCCTTAAATTATTCAAAAACATTGACATTTCTTTTTAAACATTGCAAAAAATATTAACAATTCGTGTACACATATTTATGTGTGTAATAATCATAATAAAAATTGAAAAAAAAGTTAATTAAAAACTATCTATGATTACCATTCATAATAATTTTATGAAAAACATCTAATTTCTTTACAAAACATTAACATATCAACACATATGTAATTAGATATCTAATCACGAGATCCGGCAAGCGGAACAGCAAAAGCACATTGTGATTCAATCCCAAGATTATAATGATCACCTTCGCCATTCTTGTATAAACTTGTAACCATTTTGAAAAAACCATCAATTCCCCAAGGTTGACCCCATGAATTTCTACCAATCCAATATTCAACTCCATTCTCATCGACACCCCATCCGACAACAGCTATGATATGATTAATTTCATTGAATAAATGATATTCTGAATAAAGTCCATTTCCTTTATATTTGTCAAAATTGGTTGTTGCCATCACACCACATGCAATTGGACCGCGCTTGTAAATTTCAGCCATCATCTTTTCGCGTCCACTGACGCTTCCTGGAATGATCCAGAAGAAATTCAATCAGATGAGAATTTAAAAGTAGAATTAATTTGATCTGGAACAAGAATTTTGATACATATAATCCAAGTCCTGCTCACTAAGACTGCTACTAGCAGGCTGCTAGAAGACCGTCTGGTGTAAATCTGAAATTTAGTAAAATTTGTCTTATAACCAGTGGACAAAAACTTGATCTGGAGGGCATGGCAAAGTCTGACTACATCATTTTCATCATGAAAATTTGGCCTTGGAAGCGAGCCCATAACAAGACCGAAATTTTAAATTTTATGAAGATAGCAGCAATTTTGTAACGACATTTACATAATAACTTTCAACTTCAATTTAATTCTATTCGTCACGGCACTTGAAACTTCTATTGTTCAAATGAGAAAAGGTCAAAACATTCGACTTGAAGAGAAAAACATTGCAAGTATTTTTGACTTGTTAATGAATAAATTCCAAAGCAGTCAATCGTTGTGAAAACTCATCATTTTTGTAACAACTTTCCACCAGAAGAATTAAGCTCAAACACAAAAGTATACATTGAAAGTAGTTACTTTAATTTAATGCAATTTTTTGGCATATGCTAATACCGCATATCGATTTTAATTACCGTACTTTATTTTCATTGCAGGGTTATTCACATGTATAAATAATTGTTGTATTGTTGTTTGATTTAACGGTGCGTCTAACATTTAAGGACAAACTTCTTTCCTTGAGGATTCAAATTACATATTATCAAATAGAATATCCTGTTTCACAACTGCTTTTTGAAAGTTAAGTGAATGTGTTTAGTTTTTGTCCGTTTATCATAGACTCTATAAGTTGATATCATACGGCTTTTACATGAAGAACTTTTCATGTTAGACTTTCAAGTCCTATTTTATAGTGATCTATATTATTTATTATGATGGTCACTATATTTAAATTCAAATTGAAACAGATTTGCGATAAAAAAACTTCAACAGTTGCATGATTAATGGCTCAAATAAAGGATTCACATTACTTTTCAAATTTCATTTGGTTACCGATTAACCAGCTGATTAACATTTGTCGTCCCGAACCCGAGTATACTCGGGATAGCTTGACCCCCGTCAGCAGGCCGAACCCGAGTATACTCGGGATAGCAACGTGGGCTTTCCACAGAGGTTAAAAACAATGAAAAAGGAAGTCTTCAAGCAGAAACCTTTGTTCAATTAAACCAATCGAATATCAGCTAAGCAGGGAATCTTCTTTCATTTGAATCCAACGTGATCTTACGATTTTAAATCAGTTTGAAAGTTCAAAAGAAAAACAAAATGGTGAAGTGTTGACACGCGGTCGCCTTGGCGCTAAGAAAGGCAATAAAATGAGCTATTATCACTTCGAAAACACGATAAAAACTGAAGCAATACATTTATATGGCCATCAACTATTATTATTTCTGTCTTGTATGTGGTTTTCTGGTTAATGAAGGTTGTTTGGAGACAGAGGAGTTTGTATTGTGTTTTGCAATTTTTTCGGATTTTTTTAAATTCGTTATAATGAAAGTTTTGTCCAAATTAATATAAATCAAGCATGTTATATATGTTTATATTCGATTCCTGTTCTAATTAATTGTATTGGGAGTTCACTTAAATCATTATTGGATATAAAATGTAGTCTTGCTATTTTAAATTAATTTTTTTAGAAATGAAAATTTCGACATTCATGGCGTACGAGCGTGGATTTACAGACATAGTTGCTCTCTTTTTCATCTTGTTTCAAGGTTAAATTGCTCTTGAGACCAAATAAATCAAAAGTTTAAATAAAGTATGATATGTTAAAACTTATTTTGTTTGATTGATGTTAAAATAATTTGAATTCAAGACTGTTTTTCATAAAACATTTGAAACATTTCCGTCATTGTGTTTTTCTTTTGAAAACTGCACAGTCTTTGATTATAAAATTTCAAACAAAAAGTACACAACATGAAATATATGTTTCGAAATAATAATTTCCCAAAACTTTGTTTTATAAAAACGAATATTTCTTGAGATAAATGAACTTGAAAGTTGATTACTTGATATTGTGATCGCATGCAAAAACAGGGCGGCCTGTGGTGAAAGGATATTGAAAAATCGTCGGCATCATAAGTGTTAATATAAATAACCAGTAAAAATAATCGGTAAATTTTGTGATTGGCTCATCTCTAGTCCCCATCAAAACTATGCCCAATAAAAGCTTGTACTGTTGGTGACTTTTACATCATATAGAAATATCTTTGTACACGTAATTCCCGCAACGAAGCTGAAACTCAGGTTGAATACGACAGAAATAGAATTGAGATGAATTTTGACGAAAAAATTTGGGTCTCCAGTAGTGTTGCCTAGCAACACGCTTATCCTGCTATGTGATAAGTATGTGCTAGAAAGTGTTACAAAGAAAAGTTTCAACTTAGGAAGGTATGTAGCACTTTTTGACCATGTTAAACTATAAGAAAAGGAGTTGGCAGGTTCAGATAAATTGTTGAATAATTTTTTTGGCCAAAAATCATTTCTTTCATTTTTGGTTTCAAAAACTGGGACACGATAATCTTCCAAATGCAATGTTCAAGGATAATTTTAACGATGAAAGAGTGCTAGTGGAACTTACCATGCTCTGAAACCTTCCATTTCGTATAGTTTGATATTGTGTAGCATTGACCAAATGTTGAACAGGTACCACATTGGTTAAATTTTGTACAACTCTGGTCTATTGCTTGATAATTATTACATGTCTCATCAGGGATACCAGTTTTATAGGCGTAATCGTAGACACCAGCCATTCCACCACCATGACAAGTACCAGCGTTGGCTAATAGAGAAAAAATAGGCATACAGTCAAACGTGTTATAACGGCGACCTCTATACAATGGCCACATGTTTATAGTGGTCACCCCTGCAAAATCTAAAACAGCATATTCTATTGAATAAACCCTAGGGATATAAATGTTTCCTGTATATAGTGGTCTATTTCTACTTCGCATAACAGGCTGTTACATACAAGTTTCACTGTACATTCAGGGTCCAACAAAATATTTAGCCTATTGGAGGATCCTAGGGGCATTTCAAAACTTTCTTCAGAATTTTTTGTTTAGGTTTGACCAATAAATCATATAAATATCAATTTTTACCGAATTTTCTCTAGCCTTCTGGAATCTAGGATTCATACTTTTGTCCGACCCTGTGTACATTTATTGACATAAATGAATCAGTTAAGTGTAATTGTTTTCGTTGCTGCTAACTTGGTGGGAGGGCAGGAATTAGTATAGGGGTGTTGGGGATGTGACGATCACCGACAATTTGGTTGGTGGGTGAATCTCCCTCAAATGCAATTTCAGTTGGCAAAATAAACACATAACAATTTTCAATTATACTTTCTTTACTCTATATATTTACATAAAACTATTTTTAGTACAGATTTGTTTATAAATCTAAATAGATTAATATTCAAAATCTTCCCATTCCATTGCTTGGTTCTCAATGTACTGTTTTCACATCAATGGTCAATATGCGTTTCACGCCTTTGGCCTTCCATGTTTTGTTCTTAACACTTCTCCTGTGAGGACAAGCTAGTCATCTTGGGTGTGCACACTTTACCAAGTTCAAGGAAGTTTAAAGGAGCAAAAATGACCGGCAGGCGCTACGCACTTAGGATCACGTGCATGTTCATTGTTTACAACACAATGTTCATTGTTGACATGAATTTATTACAATTAGACGTGCGTATAACAATAGTTTCAAAGCGAGACGGTTGAATTACGCTAAGTATAAATTCAACTTGAGCTCGCAGCGGTCGCCGGTCAATTTTGCCCCTTTAAAGTTGATCCTGTAAGGTCTAAATTAAGATGTGTAAACCTAATCTTAACAGACTGAGTTAAGGCTTTTGGATCAGATCAACATTGTCATGTTGGATTAAATCGGATTTTGATAATATTTTTGGTTGATTTTTTTGCAGTATTCCTTGTTTGTAATAACACTTCTAATTAGATTTATTCAAATACAAATATAATACAAATTATTTATTGTATTAACTGTGTATACTTTTTTTTTTTTTACTTCATTTCAATTCATATGTAGTTATGAAATTAGGCTAATAATGGCTTCGAAAAGCACCTACATAAAACCTTTTTTAAAACATTTACAAAATTTGCTTAGATCTACCTCTTTTAAACGACATTTAAATAGATTTAGAGACATTGAATTTACAACATTTTCTAGTAATACATTCCACATATTTACAACACGAAATGAAAAAAAATTACGTTTAAATTGGTACAATGGGTTTGGTGTTAAATGTTTAAGCTTTTTAGAGTGTCCGCGGGTGTTGTAAGGGTTGTTATCAATAATAAAAAATGTTTCAAATGGCATGTCGACAAGATTGTTCAATAGTTTGTAGCAAATGCAAAGATCAAAATAAAGACGACGATACTCTAACGATTCTAAGTTTAATATGATTAGACGGTGTTCGTACGAATTATATTCTATAATTGATAATGTTTGAAATATATCTATCTATATTGCAAATTTGTCAAACATTGTACTCCTGATTCCTGAATAGGTTCAGTGTAAGGTCTATGGGGTCGGTGTGAGAGTGACAGAAAACGAGAACGCTTCTTCTTTACACAAATATAACTTGTTCTAACTTCAATCACTGTCTTCGTGTGACTCTCCCAACTCTCTCATTTAAGGTCTGAGCAAACGATCCAACTTTGTTGGTTCGACTTTGTCGGATGTAAAAGTCGAATGTTGTTGGATACGTGAGCAAACGACGATTCGACTTTATAGCCAACAACGTACATGTTTTTTTTTAAGGTGTAAATTCGACCTGAATACATTATTAAATTCTATTCACATCCTCAATGTTATCAAATATGGAAAGCTGAAGGCGACAAATAAATTGAACTGAGCCTTCGCCTAAATTATATAAAATGTTTGTGTTTAGCTTTTAAATTGAAAGTTTCTGATATCTTCATTGTCGATAAACTCTTTGTATTTTTGTTTCAGAACAATCGACTAATTCTAAATCAACATGATAAAAATTCTCAGAATTGTCAGTATCGACCATCCAATTATGTTCGACTGCATGGGCAAACAAAAGTCGAACAGAGTCGAAACGAGAAAGTTGGATCGTATGACAATATATGCTTAAGGCAATATATTAATACAGAAACCACACTTGTCCAGTCACGCCATAACATAAACGACATCAAATATCAACACTTTATACAACATCAAAACAACATATCTTAATACATACAAATATAATACAAATTACTCATTGTATTAACTGTGTATACTTGATAATGTTTGAAATACATCTCAAAATATTGCAACTTTGTCAAATGTTGTACTCCTGACTCCTGAATAAAGGCAAAGCCAGAAAGCTCTCTTGGAGCACTTTCTATTAAACTCAAGACTTACCACAAGCGAGAACATGTTGAACAGACAAATAAGCAGAAGGCCAAGCTCCTTTCCTCATAATATTGATCCTGTCAGCCAATGCACTTGTCGTCCCCATAGCCCAACATGAACCACAATATTGAGGAATGTGCTGGTTACGTGTTGTACTACCATAGTTCATCCCTTTGACATTTCGCCAATCCCATGATTTTGGCAAATCACTTGCATGGATATACTCGTGAGGACGTTTAGTTTTACTAAAGTGAAATAAGAAAACGTAAAATCAAATTGATTTGATTTTCAAGAGAAGACTATAGTCCTAACTATAGTCCTGAACTCATTCACACAAACAAACAAACTTACATCACTTCTTTGATGCCCTTGTCGAATTCTGGTTTGTAACACGCTCCGTCATGTTTAAAACTACCACAATTGGCAAAACAAAACAACCCAACACAGATAAGAACAGACAACATCATTTTGGTTTACTTTATTCTTCTGTTACTAGAACATGCAACAGGACAAAAATATCTTGAAGCAGTTTACTCAAACTCGAGGGTTCTTTCTTGTATACTTTCTAAAAATACAGTCACATGACATTAGCGAGGAAGACAAAAGGCTGAGTCAGGTCAGGTGACTTTTAGCACGCGACTTCTAGTCCCCTAAAAGGGAAATCAGAATTTGTTTCCCATAAACAGGGGCATTATGTTCCCCCTCCAGAAAATGCACGATGCCATTTGCAAGATTTGGTAGAGCTTCTGGAAGGCAAAAGAACAGCTTAATCGTACATTAGTGTTGGATTTGAACTGCAATATTGCAATATATTCATATAAAATACATCATAATATTTTGCTAATTTAATTTATCAGTTATTTATTTACTAACGTTGTTTTCATGATGAGTTTAAGAAATGTTTTTCAACTATGGCGTGGTTTACAAACCTCACAAATGAATGCTGTGAGGTCACCTGTAACAAAAGAGATTTTAGCAATATTCATACAATCATCGCGTTTAAATACAGCAAAAAGAAGTTTATCATCATCATCTAATACTACGATGGACTTCTCTGGCATATTTCCACCCATTGCAACACCTTTTAAAGACAACGAAGACATTTATTGGGAGAAATTAAAAGACAATTTGGAGACCTACAACAAAGCTCCATTTGCAGGCAAGACCATATTAGTTATTGCAGTTTAAAAACGCTCTGCATTTAGTATCGAATATCTGTAAATATTAATGATATACCTCCCTAGGGTCATTGGCATTGGAATATATGGCAAAAATTGCAAAGGATGATTAACAGGGGCAATGCAAAATTCTGGTAAAAAAGCACATTATTGAGTGGGGCCTTGCTCTAAAGGGGACTCAGAAAGGTGGGTGAGAAAAGGCAACTTACGGACTCGCCGACTTTGTCAACTTTTGCTACCCTTTTCTTTTAAATTAGGCAAATTTCACGAATGTTCTGCATTGTATAGCCTCCATTTGTGATCAATAAAGTCTTTGCTGTGTAGGCCTACTGTGAAGTGAAGTTCTATCGAACTCATAGGAATGAAAATAGCTTGAAAACGCGAAAAGTTGATAAATCAATCACGAAACAGCAGAGTTAAATCGATCAAACGTCGTGATCACCACAATTTAACATTCAGCCTACTTTCTTTCATTTTTGATCGTACATGGCTTTTCTAGTGTAGAATTTATTTTGCAATGACTGCAAATAATCTAGAATACAAAACTGCTTGTTTATTACATTTAGGTTTGAATTCCCCTTATGTTTATCATAAAAACAGTTGTTCAAAACAGACTGATTTGACCCAAACAATCCAAACATGGTCCAAATTTAAATATTGTTTGAGAAGTTCTGCGTGTTCTGGAAGAGAAAGGAGGCTGAAGAGAAAGAGGTGATTGTCCTGACGTCCATCACAATCACGGCTTTTGATCAATGTAACTCTGCTGTTTTGTGATAGATTTATCAAACTTGTTAACATTTTTGAGAGATTTTGAAAGTTCGAAGTATCGAAGTTCAAACTACACAGCAAAGACTTTCTTCATCCCATATAAAGGCTAAGTAATGCAGAATATTTGTGAATCCTGCCTTAATTCAATCAAAAAGAGTAACAAAAGTTGAAAAAGTCGACGAGTCCGTAAGTTGATTTTTCTCACCCACCCTACTCGATCAATAAGAATCAATTTAATATATTCAGAGTAAATTCAGAGTCTGAAGTCAGGACAGACGTAGATCTTCCACCAGGCACATTTCCTCATCCTGTATGGTTATATCAGAATCTCTGATAGTTCTTGGGCAGATAAATAACCCTGATGGCAGAGCAGCCATACTTCAGACCTGGTCATATCTTTGACTGGCTCCAAGTCCCGCTTACTTTGATGTGCCGAGATTTGATGGTTGCTAAGCGGGACTTGTGTCCTTTGTCAAGTGTTGGACAGGATTCTGCCCAACGCCGGCTTGTCTGATCTCATTGTTTTCATAAATTTTTACGTCTTCGAAAGATGAAATAATCAGGGCTTCACATGGCGTCAAGTTATGGATAAAAACATCTACCTTTTAAGAGTTTGTACAATTTATTTTTAATAATTGCTTGATTTTTGATCAAACTTACTAATACACTGACTACAGGAATAAATCTATGGCTTTCCTCGCCACCACAACGATCATTCAAAACTGAGAAAGTTTGCAGAATTTTAAGAGCAACAACTTGCCAGAATCAGTTTGTTGAAGCTAGATCAACAGCATATTTTCTAGTTATATAATTTTCGACAGTTTTAACTGATGATCACGAAGCCAAATTTAAATCCTTTAAATCATGTTTTAAAATTGCACTCCATGTTTGCAAAAAGGAATTTGGAATGAAGACGACCCCTGGACAACTTCAAAATATGTTACGTCATCTCGCATGGTTTGATGCGTTTCTTTTGTCTTTGGAAAACAATATAGAATCTGCAAAGGACAGATGTCTCATTTACCAACATATCAAAATCGTCATGAAAATAATTGAGGTGAGACTTGGAGCAAGTCAAGTCATATCTGATTGACTGTGCTTCAAATCCAGCAAAGGTCAACTCAGCATTGACTTTATCTGAAACATCAAATGAGTAGCCTACATCTAAGGATGATGGATGGAATGGTCCAGAGGGAATTGCATTGTGAGTAGCTGTGGCGCATCGTTGCACATTCTGCACATCGCCGATCTCTGGTTTCACTAAGAATCTTAAAAAACATCTGATTGGAAAATACTGCACAACTTGTTGTGAACGGAACTGTTACATATGCGAAGCTTGTTTAACCTAATTTCCAATATTTTGTTACTCTTTTCTGAGCTTTTTCTTTTATTTTGAAATAGTGTTTTTAAAACCTGTACTCAATTATCAATGTATTAGTATAGAAAATGCTAAACCCAAAAAAAAATGTATTGATTTATTCTTTATTATTATCATTCATTAGTGTATTCAAAGTTACAGTCCTTTATATGTCTTTATATGTCTTATGTCTTTACATTATATTACTGTAAAACAATATATATTGTAACTATAGGGTCACCCAAACAAACAAGCAGATTTGCTTAAGGGTTGACCCTGGTCATAAATTCATAGCATTTGTAATATATTTCTGCTTTTATGATCAAATATATATCACATCACATCACATCACATCACATTGACAATTGAGGTCGATCTGCCATGAAATTTGATGAAATTGATCTGCAGTGCTGAGATCAACAAAGAGCGTTTAAAATCATTGCTATAGCAAAAGGAGCCACTTCTCTAGAAATAAGGAAGTGGTACGTTTGTCTTCGGTAGGGTGATACAATCACAATTACTATTATTTTTATGGTTACCCGGTATCTAGATCTTCAGCATTCAGGCTAACGGAAGTCATTAGGAAAAGTCATTAAAATATTCCCTCAATCAAATAAACAAACAAATTAGAAGAGTTAATCTGGAAAACTAATAAATTTGTCAAGCTGTGATGTCACGTTTCCATCGGCTTAACGTTGGGTAGGCCTAGCCTGTGTACAAGCTCCAATGTTTTTCTGAAACCATAGGGTCCTTGAACTAATGTGTGATTTTCAGCCCATCAAAGTAATAGCTATATAAATTTGGTAAATTATTCACACTCTAATTCACACACTGTCACAAAGCATCAATGTTCATAAATTTCAAGTGTTCGTCTAAAAGGTTATAGTTATCAGCTGCAAATATGATATTAATGATAATACGACATATATGCATAAATAATATCCCAAACTCATGGGAACCTGTTGCCTGTTGGGCTAAAAATCACACATTAATTCACAGACGCTACGGTTTCAGAAAAAACCTTGGAGCTGGCATGCAGTCTAAAGTAGATCATCAACTAGGCACTTTTCCTTCCCCTGTAAGTAGGGCATTGCAATGAGTCCTGGGAACCGTGAATCAGACCATAAAAAAATTCCATAAAACATTTCAACTTTCTATGTTTATAAATTCATTATTTTCGATTTGATTTATATTTTATTGATGTTGAAAGTATTTCATTACATTGATTGCTGCTTTAAATAATAATATTTCTCAGTTAATAAAGGAGTTGGTAAAGAGTTGATCAAAATTGAATTGCAAAACAGAAATATATTGTAAATTAGCCAAACTGAAAACATTTTAACTCAAAACAATAAATAATGAAACATATTTAAATAATCATCAATGTATAATCATATCAATAGATCATCAATGTTGAAGTTTTCTCGCTTTCTTCATGTCTTTTCCACTTGACATATAATTCAAAATTTCATTCGACTAGCAGCATGAAATTTGGTTGTGTTGTTAGCCCATCTGCTATTGTTCTAAAACAATAGAAATCGAATGGTATTAATCAAATAGAACGATGTTGTGTACAATTTATGTTGCAAACGTTTTTTCCCCGCTTTTTTTTTAAAAAAAAACTTTTTAAACATCAATACAATTATCACAAATTGGGTGAATTTAGAAATAATATATTTGCAAAAAGACTTTAAGAAACTACTTTTTAATGAAATGTAATGCGTCAAAGAAAAAGAAAAATATTTTGGAAAAACATTATTTTTCGGAAATTCCGGGACCCGAGTTACGTTTCTCGAGTATCTAATCCAGGAACCCGATTAGTCATTTGACGCCATTGCAATGCCCTACCCAAATGGTTACCCTGTATTTTCGATCTTCAGCATACAGGCTAACGGAAGTCACTGGGGAAGTCGTTGGAAACCTCGATAACATAAGTAAATAGATAAGAAAATTATGAATGCAAAACTAGTAAGCTGTGATTTCAAGTCTCCATCAGCTTAACATATCACCGTCCCCATACGAATTGAGACGATTTTACAACACCAAAATGTCATCATCTGACTCAAGGTTGCACTGTCACGTCTGATTTGCCATTCCCATTTGTAGATATGAGGAACAACGCTTTATAAGGAGATCCGCTAGCCCGTCTGAGAATCCACAAAGAAAATCTATTTTGTCGAATTCTGTTCAATTGAACTAATATTAGATAATACAGTGAAACCTGTATATAACAGCCAGCTAAGAGAGGTAGATAAATTGACCACTATAGACAGGTGGCCTTTATATACAGGCTCAATTCAAACGTTATAACAGGTTTGACTGTATACTAATCAGACATTCAACTTTAGTCATCAACTACCATGTCAATACAAAATCGAGCAATTTTATTAGTCAACAGCAATCAATTATAAAACTGTATTGACTGCTCTGGGATTTCTTGCCGCTATGGCGTAAAGACACAACGAAAAGTTTTAAAGCATTAAAATACATTAAGGTTCATGTTAGCTATGATTATATATTACAAAGTTGACCAGTTTGTCATTGACTAAAACAGTTATTGATCTCAGGCTCAATGAATATTTGCATAATTACCCAGCACAAGTCTTTGGTCTTTATAGGCCGATATTCACCATGCATTCTATCACAAATCTGTTGATTATTTCATTCACAGGATATGTTGTTCAAGGTTCAAATGGTGAGTATGTTAGTTTATCGCATCAAGAAAGAATCGATATGGTCGCATATGTCAAGAAGAATATTCCTGATAATAAACTTGTATTAGCTGGATCAGCATGCGAAGGTAAGAGACAAATAGACAATCCAAATTCAAACAAATTTATTGAATAAGCATACAAGAAAATTGCATGTTCCATTCAACTGAGTATGCTCATAATTTCGTCCAGTCACCCTATGGTTTGATCATCTGAAATTGCACCAAAAATACTTTTGTGTTTTCTTCAAGTAAATTTTAGGCTGCGCTTACGCAACAACTAGCTTTATGAACCATGGTGAATTTAGTCTTGATCACCCTTGCACTATTTCTGTATTTTGCCTTCTGCAAACTCAATGGTTAGGTTTCTGAACTTTTTTTTTACTTTTGTTTAGCTTGTAACACTACTTGATGCGTATGCAGGCCTATTCACAAGCAATGTCTTACCCGCGTTGCTGGGATAAATTTTGGATAAATTAAAACTACCTTTAATGTGAAATGAAATTGGAGAACACATTACTTTTATTATTCAACAATAAAATCGTAGCACAGCGAAGTATTTTGTAGCATGGTGTTTCAAAAAACAAAACAAAATCAGTGTGAAATGACATGTTTTTTCAATACGCAAAGTGAAGGAAAAATTTGAAATTACAATTATCCCGTAAGGTACATCTATTTAACGATTAGACAATGAGCCTGTGTTGGCTACCGTCGAATAGTCACCGAGGTCCTCCGAGGTGACTATTCAGGACCGTAGACAACAAGGGCGAGTTGTCCAATTGTTTTAGTTGAAACCAACTAGTGGTACAAGCCAAACACATCAAAAGAAATAAATTCCAACTATTTATTCGCTTCTTGCATAATTAATTTTTAATACAACCGTCAATCAAATCAAAGGCATCTATGTCGACTGCAGCGTCGTGATTTGGAGGATTAGTTATAATTTGGCTTGATTCAGATTTAATTTTTAAAACAAAAAAGTTTGGATATCAATCCTGGCTACAAATTTACAGCGCCACAAAATAGCAAACTTGAGCAAGGTAACTATTGAGTATCTAAAAATACATAAATGTTTGCAGTTTGTAATATAAACGTTTGCTGTTTATAAACTTTTGCTGACTAGTAAACTAATTTATATCTGCAATAAAGTAGCGACGAAAAAATTGTGAGAAGATTGTTAAATAAGATTAAAATTGTGTATGCATAGCCTACCATTAAACAACTTCATCTCATATATTGTTGCTTGCTTTGTTTTCTCGGGCACGAAATTTATAAGACTCTTTTATAAATTGATTCAAATACATTTGCGAATCGCTTGTTTACTTTAGAATTTTGCGAGGGAACTTTTCAGCGTTCACTATGAGAAAATAGTGAATGATTGAGCAACCAATCAGAGTGCAGATCATCGAATAGTACCCTAGTTGGTTTCAACTACTTTTGATTATCTATCATATGATATGTTATTTGATTTATTTGGTTTGAAATGGCCGAGAAAATCTTGAAAAACCACTTCAAACATGCATGCACAAAGAAATTCGCATTTATAGGTACAGTGAAACCTGTATATAACAATCAGCTACAAGAGGTAGATAAATTGACCACTATAGACAGGTGGCCTTTATATACAGGTTTGATTCAATAGAATTAATATCTTAGACATTGCAAGAGTGACCACTATAGACAAGTGGTCGCTGTATAGAGGTGACCACTATAACAGGTTTGACTGTATAGCAGTATTGTGAGTACTCTTTACAAAAGTAACGCGTTACTTGGTACTCGTTACTTTTGAAGTAATTTGAAGGGTAATTAATTACTTTTATGAGGAAAGTAATAAGTAAGGAATTAATTACTTTTTCAATTAACGAGTATTTGCAACCATAAAGTAACTGGCGTTACTTTCCAATTACTTTACGAAATACTTTATTCCCGATATATTTCATTGTTTTGTTATTATGAAGTAGGTATAATGTTTTCAGTTCATAATTGTTGTGAAGTCCCAAATGATTTGAAATAATTGTTGTTTGTGTGAAACTGGTTATTGTTTTCTAAATGTTTTGATTTTGAAATTATATTAGCAGCGGTAAGATTTTCGAAATAAACTATTTCATTGTTTACATAGAATTTATTCGTCACGCCATTTGACACTTCTATTGTTCAAAGTAGAGAATGTCAACACATTTAGAATTGATGAGAAAAACACGCAAATGTTTGACTTATGAATGAATAATATGATATTTCATCGATGAAAACCATAATCTTTGCAGCCATTTTTCGCTAGAAAAGATCATGTTCAAACACAAAAATTGACACTGAGATTGATCACATTAATTTGACCAAACTATTCGGAAAAAGTTTATTTATTTTATAATTTCTTTTTTACATGCGTATATTTATTGTTTGGTCGTTCAAAGTTTTGAATATTTCAATGTTGTTTGACTATGGTTCAGCTGCAGACAGTGAACATATTATAATAAACGCTTCTTGTCTAGCCTAAAATACATATAATTTTGAATCTTTACAGACAGAATTTGATAAATATTCCAAAAGTAACAAAGTAATTAGTAATTAATTACTTTTTTAGGGGAAGTAATTAGTAATTTGTAATTAATTACTTTTCTCGGAAAAGTAAGTAGTAATGTAATTTTTGAATTTTTGGTAAAAGTAATTTGTAATCTAATTAATTATTACTTTTTCAAGTAATTCTCACAACACTGCTGTATAGATATATTCAACCTACAGGCTAACACTAGGCCTCTTGTTGTATGTACATCTAATTGTCATATCTTCATTAATTTCAATAAAGGAACAAGAGAAACCGTCAATCTATCATTGAAGATGGCAGATGCTGGAGCTGATGCTGTTTTGGTAGCAACACCTTCATTTTTCAAGAATCGTATGAATAACACATCGATGATAAAACATTATACGTTGGTATGTATAACAATTGTACGTATTACGGTATTGCATGCAGCTAAAACTTTCATATCATACATAGGATCCAACAAATGTTTCCTCCTTTTAGAAACCTATTATTATTATTCAAAAACCTTCTTAAATTTTTCACCTGAAAAGGTCTCTTGTTTCTCTAATTTGAGGATACAAAATCAATTTAATTAACTTAACAATTTTCTTCAAACATTTTGCCGGTATTCATTTTCTGCAGAAACTTGTAATTTGATTCCATGCTAAATGAGATATAATTATATCCACAGCTAAAAAGTCGTTTTACTGCAGCTAACCAGTTCCAGCTATTCAGTTTATTTACCGCGGCTAAAAAGCTCATTTACCCCAGTTCATTAATAGCAGCTATTCAATCAATTTACCGAATCTGAAAAGTCAATTTACCGCATCTGATTAGTCTTAGCTATTTAGTAATTTCCATGCAACTAAAAACTAAAAAGTCCCTTTATCGCATCTAATTAGTATCATCTATAAAGCCTGTTAACCGCATCTAATTGGATCTTTACCGCAGCAAAAAATATTTGATGTGTAATTTGATCTCAAAGTAGCAATGCTGTCACCAAAATTATAAGACAGGAAGGAATTTGACATCGTTAGAACAATTAAAGCCTCGACTTACGAAATGGCCTGATTTTCGTAAACTGTTTTCACAAGGGCTTGTTTGACATCATAGTGGACTGGTCTCCTGTGGAAAAATCAGCTCCAAATAATTGATCGATTGTGATGTAAAGTAACTATAATATTTGATTATTATTTATAAGAATGAAAAATTGTATTACTCTCAAAGTTTGAAGCCGATCCGATAAGGAATGATAGAGATTTTTATGTTTTAATACGTTTATTCTGTTGTGCATTTATTTTTGTAGCGTCATCTATTCGATTTTTTTCTCAGAGTAACATAAACACATATAGAATAGTGTCATCACGTAAATATATGTGAAGCAGATCGAAGTTATTAAATCATCTCTATCTCTATCATTTCTACTCTGGCAGCAACAAACTTTGAGTTAATCAAATATTTTAGTTATCACAATTCACCATGGGCTACCATTGTTATCTCAGTTTTATAAGTTGCATGGAACAAAGCTTGAAGCAGACTAGCAGACTCCAGCATTTGCGGTCAAACTCCTCTTACTTAATGAGCATATAAATCTGGCAAGAATATAATTTCAAACTATTAAAACTATATGATTCAATTGTAAAATAATTATAGAATCTAAATTTATTACAGTCTTTAGAAATTCAACCAAAATTAAATCTTGAATGTCCTAACAGTTACCAAAAATTAGGAATTATGCAATTCTAGATTCCGGAAGGTTAAAATGAATTCTGAAGAAAAACGTTATTTTATAATTTATTGGTCAAACACCAACAAAAAATTCAGGAGAAAATGTTGAAATGCCTCGAAAATTCTAGAAGGCTGAACCTCTTGTTGGACCTGCTTGTTTTAAACTGATTTAGAGCTTTTGTCTTAAATCAAGCCGTGAGATATGGATCTGGTGACCGTGCTTGATGAATTAATTGACAGTCAACCGTTTATTCGAAAGCACCATGTTCTTGAAAGCAATTATTTCATAATAAATTCCCATTTTATATTTATAATAGAATTTATAGATTAAGTAAATTTTAATGTTAATCTTTATACTTCAGGTTGCTGATGCAAGCCCAGTACCTGTACTGTTATATAACGTTCCTTCAAACACTGGTGTTGAACTACCTATCGAAAGTGTTGTTCATTTAGCAAAACATCCTAACATTGTTGGTTTGAAGGACAGTGGCGGCGATGTAAGTGAATAAATGTATACACCTTGAAACTTCAGTTAGTATATGTGTATAATCATGAAAGTTCTGGTTTATCTAATGGCAGATAATATTGTGCTCAATGTATTTAGCTCATAGAGCGGTAAATAATAATCTGTAATAATATATATATCTATATAGATAAATATAATGAGTCAAAACGAGGCATACCGTTATCGCTTCTCCAGTTTCACTCCATACAGCGATCATCAGGCAAGTCTGATGGTCGCCATATGACGTGAAACATGAGTAGCGAGAACCGTATGTCTTTTTGACTCATTTTATGCATCTATTAAAGCTCTGATATTTATTATTGAGCACTATACCTACGCAAGAATGGACGACTTCACATCATTATATTTCTATTTAACTATATGCAATGCAAATGGAGATACATGCGTCATGCCTGTGTGCATGTTTGTGTTTTTTTTTCACACAATTTTTAGCCCACTAAATGTGAGAAATTATATAGAATAGAACAAGAAACAGTTTAGCATTTAGGTTATTGTTTCGGATATTTTTATGTCACTTTCAAGTTGCCTATCATTTACTAGTGTATAACTCTACGGACCACAAATCTCATGCCAAATTTGTAATATGGGTTTATTTGTATAATTTATGTATTTACCTATATGTTTTTTGTTTGGTTGTAGATAACACGTATTGGTAACATCATCTACGCATGTCGTAATAATGACTTTCAAGTTATTGCCGGTTCTGCTGGGTTTCTTGTACCAGCCCTCTCATTGGGTAATTATAATTATTGGACATATAAATCGCAAACTAATTTTGCCTTTTGCAAACCTCTTTTTTAGCTACTGTGTTTGTTTGAATAATTTTTGATTTAAACTTAAATTTTCCATATTTTTCTAATGGTTTTAATGTCATGCTTAGGAATGAGATGGCGGTGATAATATTCTAGCTTTGCATGTTTTAGTTTCTCTTAAACTTCTAACAATGTGCTAAACAATTCCATTTTGTTGCCATTTTTGAGTCCAAACAGACAATTTGATGAGGACGATTTACATTGAGTGTCTGAACATTATAATATGCTGTACCAAACAGATACCGTACCCTGTAATAATTTATCATAACTTTTTCAATTACGCAATTATGAAACCAAAGTGAGGTTGTATTGTTAAAAACAAAGAAGCATAATGAGCCACTGCAGCAAATGATTTTGACTTTCAAGTGTTTAATGACATCTTCAGTGCTTATAAAGCACCCACAGCACAATGTTTTATATTACAATCGAACTTGCTTAATATCTTAATCTGGTACGGATGAAAAGCGGGACATAAAGCGAGATGGGATATTAATGGAGGTATGACTATGAGAGCTTGTACGAAGAATGGAAAGCAGAATCAGTTTTATGTGGAAATATTAAGCAACGTGGGACATTGAAAAGGGGGATATTAACCAAAATAGACTGCATCTTTATGAAATATATCGCTGATTTAGTAGCTATTATGAAGGGTTTTAAACATACCTATTTTCATCAAATCCTAATCATTATCATGATTCCATTAAATTAAGTGTGTATTATGATGATATGTTCTGTATGGTACCAAAGCATCTCCTGCGAAAATTATATGTGGCGTTCAGGAACTTGAAGAACTGTTCATCAACTTCATCAACTCCATCAACTGTTCATAAAACGGAATACGGAATACATTTCACCGGAAAGGGTGAACTATTGTCATTTCTTTAATCTAAATAGAATTGAAATCATTCTGTAATTTTGAAACCAATTTGGACAGCTTACCAGAAAGTAGTTGCCAGGTTTTGCTGGTCCATGTCTGCAGGATCTGTAATCTGACATGTTCACTTCTGTAGACACATAGAAGTTGTCAGTGACCTTGGAATAAGTTTAAAGATACTGTCGCAAGTAGTTTTAACATAGAAAAGAGAGTTTCGTAAATCGTATGTTCATGTATCAGTTGAGCAGTTTTTTAACCAAATGTTTTGTTCAAACTAGGTCATAGTAAAGCTTTTGTTTGTTTCTATTTTCGGTTTAGCTTTTTTCAAGCGAAACAAATCAAATCTTTTCCATAGATTTATTTCGCGACTCCCGACGGCAAATTATAAAGACAATGTATTTCACCTATTAGATTATAATCCACCGCTATGCATCATTGACTTTGAGTGCGTCATCATTTCACAATAAAAGTAGAGATAATTTTCAATCTCTGCAGATCATCCCGCGACATCGGTACCCGCTGGCTAGTTTACTATATATATGAGTAATATTGATTTAATTCTCCTGTTATTTTGAAATGTAGGTGCGTGTGGTGGTGTACTTGCATTGGCTAATATCCTTCCACATGAATGTTGTAAAGTATATCAATTATACAAAGAAGGCAAATTTGAAGAGGCAAAAGACCTTCATTTGAACTTAATCAAACCTAATGCTGCGGTGAGTTTTGATATGTTACTTCTTCTTTAAACATACTAGATCACTCCTTGTCATAAAATTGCAACTCTTTGTCAAACACATTATAGCTAAGTGCCAATGAACTAAATGATAATATTACAAAGTAATTCATAAATTATATCCACAACTCAATAGAGCTTGTTCTATGTTTCCGTAACATCAAAAATGTTCATGAAAATTGGGCCATTTAACGTTCACAAACTGTTCATAAACTCTTGAGAAGGTGTTCATGTATAGTTCATGAAAGTTTGTAAAGTTCTTGAACTGTTCATGAACGTTTGTAAAGTTCATGAACTGTTCATGAAGTCAACTAATTTGTTTGCAGAGGTTGGACTGAAAACCACACATTGGTTTGAAGACCCTATCGTTAAAATGAAAAACTTGGGTTGTCGCATGCTAACTCTGTTACTGGATTTCACTTGTGACACAGTTCATAAACTCAAAATGTCGCCATTTTCACTATCAGCTTATGATACCTTTTTTAAATCTTCAGTAGTCAGTTTATAAGCTGTTAAGAACTGTTTATAGCCTACTCAAAAGATTTTTGGAGGAAATCCTTGAAAATCTAGTCATTAAAGTATTCGGAAATATTTATTCATTTGAAATCTATTTTAAGGAATAAGACATGCGAGTAGAATTGTAGAGAGAACTGATATCAGTTATCATACAATCTACAAGCTGTGTAGTAGCAATAGTCCCATAATAAAATCAAACAATCATTCAGATACTTTGACTATTGGATAGTTATTGGAAATAGTCTGGAACCATTCGCCATGATATTATGAGCTAATTAGAGTCAAAAAAATGTCAGATATGCGCAGGAACTAGTTCCTGGCTCTTATTGTTAAAACTCAGATTAAAATGAAAAGGGCTGTTACTAGTTCCGGTGCACATTTGAAAATATTTTTTGACTGTAATTAATTCAGAATATCTTGGTAAATAATTCTAGACAATTTCCAAGATTTATCTGTTAGTAAATATGTCCGTATGATTGTTTGATTTTTTGTAGGTCTATACTACCAGAGCCATCTTTTTACGAGACTTGGAACACTCTTTCATGTGCCGCTCTCGGCACCCATTGGACAGATGCCAGTCACGTGATTTTTTGGATGTCAATATTTTTCGCTCCGTCAAACCCAGACTCTCAAAATTTTGATTGAAGCACGCGAAAATAATATTGTAGATTCAAAAAAATTTTTGTTCAAATCAAAATATCGTTTTTAATGGTACGAAAATTGCGATTTTCGAACCCAAAAAGAAGCGTGTCCTATAAATGGATGACTCTATATTACTACTATATTACCCAGATTGTAGAGGGATGGTCCATTAACTCCCTGAGTATGATAACAAACTTGAACATTCCTAGTCCTCTATAAAATGCACTGCATAAGCTGGAAATTAAATGATCACGGGAGGGGGTTCGTGCTCAGGCTTGTGGCCATGGACAATTCTGTAGAGTTCCAATTTCTTATATTCTCCAGAAATTTCTGGGTAAAAACTCAAGATATATCGACATTTTTTCAAGGAAGAGGTAACATGAACTTTGATACGTAATTGTAAATAAGAGAGTGTTCATTAGTAGATGTAGCAAAGAATTGTAGCGTGTAAGATTTCAGCTCCTTTATCGTTAAGCCTCTCATTCATGTTTAGATAGATAGATAGATAGATAGATAGATAGATAGATAGATAGATAGATAGATAGATAGATAGATAGATAGATAGATAGATAGATAGATAGATAGATAGATAGATAGATAGATAGATAGATAGATAGATAGATAGATAGATAGATAGATAGATAGATAGATGATATATATTTACGCTCTTATTCTGAGCAAATTTGTTAGTGTTATGTACATTATGCGTTTTTTGCTGTTTTTTATTAATAATTCTATATGAGTAAGTAGTCAGCAGTTTGTTATTTAAAGGAAGAGTATGTATGTAATATTTATTTTATTTATCTTATTTAACTTTAATTTTTAATTATTATAAATTATTTCAACTCTCTATACTGCTTACAAAATCAATGTAAGATTCAATAGCTTCACAATTTACGATATGATATAGATATGATGCAGATGAGCCACATTTTTTACATATGCATTCATCAGTTGGCTTGTGAAATCCATTTGTCAGGCAAATTAGATGATGAAACCCATGCATTGACAGCCTGGTTATAAAATGCCTGTTTACTTTGTTTGACATCATCCATCCATTTGACTCTAGAACTGGAGCATATTAGATAGATAGATAGATAGATAGATAGATAGATAGATAGATAGATAGATAGATAGATAGATAGATAGATAGATAGATAGATAGATAGATAGATAGATAGATAGATAGATAGATAGATAGATAGATAGATAGATAGATAGATAGATAGATAGATAGATAGATAGATAGATAGATAGATAGATAGATAGATAGATAGATAGATAGATAGATAGATAGATAGATAGATAGATAGATAGATAGATAGATAGATAGATAGATAGATAGATAGATAGATAGATAGATAGATAGATAGATAGATAGATAGATAGATAGATAGATAGATAGATAGATAGATAGATAGATAGATAGATAGATAGATAGATAGATAGATAGATAGATAGATAGATAGATAGATAGATAGATAGATAGATAGATAGATAGATAGATAGATAGATAGATAGATAGATAGATAGATAGATAGATAGATAGATAGATAGATAGATAGATAGATAGATAGATAGATAGATAGATAGATAGATAGATAGATAGATAGATAGATAGATAGATAGATAGATAGATAGATAGATAGATAGATAGATAGATAGATAGATAGATAGATAGATAGATAGATAGATAGATAGATAGATAGATAGATAGATAGATAGATAGATAGATAGATAGATAGATAGATAGATAGATAGATAGATAGATAGATAGATAGATAGATAGATAGATAGATAGATAGATAGATAGATAGATAGATAGATAGATAGATAGATAGATAGATAGATAGATAGATAGATAGATAGATAGATAGATAGATAGATAGATAGATAGATAGATAGATAGATAGATAGATAGATAGATAGATAGATAGATAGATAGATAGATAGATAGATAGATAGATAGATAGATAGATAGATAGATAGATAGATAGATAGATAGATAGATAGATAGATAGATAGATAGATAGATAGATAGATAGATAGATAGATAGATAGATAGATAGATAGATAGATGTCAAGTAGTATATTTGCGCCTACTGCGAGGCAATCGATTGGTGGTTAATTACAATTTAATTTGTCTTTGTTTGATGTATAATTAACTAATTATACTCCATATGTAAGTACTGTATTTACATTTGTGTAATATTTTATATCTAATAATCTTATCAATGATCAGTATCTAACATCTCTTTTGTTTTAAAGTAATTTTGATAACACATTACATCTAGTATCTACGTATAAAAGTTTGAAGCATTATGTGTTTACACGTTATTTTCAAGTGGTAGTTTCCTTACTTTTTACAAAAGTTATATAAGAACTTATTTTTGGACAGTCCATGATATGGTAGAGGAATGAGGCAGATAAACCACATTCATTACATATGCAACAATTATCAGGGGTATGGAAGCTACTGTTCATACAAATCAAATGATGGAAGCCATGGAATGATACTCGTACTAAATAATTTCGATTTAATTGATTTGCTGATCTCCATCCATTGGTTTGTAAAATTGGTGCTGCAATATAACCATTTTCCAGAAAATTTGATAATTTCGCACTTCTATACTCCGAAATATCAGAAACCAATTTTTCTTGGAACTCATATCTTGGTTTTAGGTCCTCAACAAATGTACTTGTATTTGCAAAGTAAAATAATAGCGTATTAGATGTATTTTTGGATGTACCCATCACAAGTTTAAAATAATGAGCTTTCATTTTATCTAATTCTAATAAGTTAGTTTTTGTCAAATAAGGGGCTATAACTTCAAAACCATATGTAACGACTGAGGAAAGTTTCATATGAAAATTTTGATAGATGACTCTATAGAAACACGTCTTAAATGTTTAATTGAACCAATAGCGATCATCAACTTTGTCTTTTTATTAAGTAAATGTAAATTAAATGATAATGATGTTTGAAGAGTAATTCCAAGGTATGTATAACTATTTGTAAAGGCAATTTGCTCTCCACGATAAATAAAACGATCAGCTGCACAAAGGCGACCCCCCTTCCGGAATTTAATGATGTTGGTCTTGTTAAGATTAACTTGTAACACATTTGAAGAACACCAATCGGAAAGAATATCTAGACCAGCTTGAAGTATTGTTTGATCTTTGGAGTAAATTACAAGATCGTCAGCAAAAAATAAAATGTTCAAACCAATAATATCTTTTAAAACCTTTGATAGATCAGATATGTATAAAAGAAATAAAGTAGGAGACAAACTGTCACCTTGAGGAACACCTTGATTTTGAACAATAGAATCGGCAATCTTTATTCCATCATCGATTTTAATAAAGTTTGATTTTAATAAGCCGCCAATAAGGCGTAAAAGTAATCCATCTATACCAAATTGCTCTTTTAATTTATTGAATAAAATATCTCTATTTACAACATCAAATGCTTTCTTAAAATCAACAAAGGCACAATATGTTGAACTTGGTTTCGTAGAAAATTGCTTGTGAACATCATTAATTAGAATAGATAAAGGTATGGTAGTGCTTTTACCTTCCTGAAAACCATACTGTGAATTTGGAATAAGATGAAAAATATTGCACTTTAGACGTTTGTTGACAAGGGTTGTTAAAACTTTCAAAGGGCAGCATAGAAGAGCTATGCCACGGTAATTATTAGGATCTTCTGCTGAACCTTTACCTTTGTATAATAATTTAATAACACTGTCCTTCCAACTTGACGGAACACAACCAAACTTCAAACACAAATTAAAAAGTTTTGTCCAAAATGGTAATAAAATATCTAAAGAATAACACAAGTGTTCGTTTGTAATTCGGTCTAAACCAGGGGCCTTGCGCTTTGATGTCATAAGTATTGTCTCTAGGACTTCTTCTTCGCTGAATAATGCGTTGAACCAATCATCATCTATCATGCAGTCATTTATATCATCATAACCAATATCAAGTTCATCAGATGCTAACAGAGGAGGTTTATTATTTGGATCCAGTAGTGCTTTAAAATGAGACTGTAAACGAGAAGGTGCAATAGGTGCCGCTATTCTTGTATGATTTTTATCAAATAGTAACCATGGCTTTTTTGTAGCTTTATCAAGAAGAGTTAATATTGATTTTTCATGATAATTTTGTTTCTTTTCTTCAATAAGGCTACGGTATTGCTTTCTAGCTAGATGGTACTGGTTTCTTAAGGAAATATCTTTTGGATGTTGCATTACTTGATCCAGTAGAGAAAGGGTTGAATGTTTTAATTCTTTGCATTCTTTATCAAACCATTTTTTATGATGTTGCTTTGTTTCCTTTAAAATTAGATAGATAGATAGATAGATAGATAGATAGATAGATAGATAGATAGATAGATAGATAGATAGATAGATAGATAGATAGATAGATAGATAGATAGATAGATAGATAGATAGATAGATAGATAGATAGATAGATAGATAGATAGATAGATAGATAGATAGATAGATAGATAGATAGATAGATAGATAGATAGATAGATAGATAGATAGATAGATAGATAGATAGATAGATAGATAGATAGATAGATAGATAGATAGATAGATAGATAGATAGATAGATAGATAGATAGATAGATAGATAGATAGATAGATAGATAGATAGATAGATAGATAGATAGATAGATAGATAGATAGATAGATAGATAGATAGATAGATAGATAGATAGATAGATAGATAGATAGATAGATAGATAGATAGATAGATAGATAGATAGATAGATAGATAGATAGATAGATAGATAGATAGATAGATAGATAGATAGATAGATAGATAGATAGATAGATAGATAGATAGATAGATAGATAGATAGATAGATAGATAGATAGATAGATAGATAGATAGATAGATAGATAGATAGATAGATAGATAGATAGATAGATAGATAGATAGATAGATAGATAGATAGATAGATAGATAGATAGATAGATAGATAGATAGATAGATAGATAGATAGATAGATAGATAGATAGATAGATAGATAGATAGATAGATAGATAGATAGATAGATAGATAGATAGATAGATGATATATATTTACGCTCTTATTCTGAGCAAATTTGTTAGTGTTATGTACATTATGCGTTTTTTGCTGTTTTTTATTAATAATTCTATATGAGTAAGTAGTCAGCAGTTTGTTATTTAAAGGAAGAGTATGTATGTAATATTTATTTTATTTATCTTATTTAACTTTAATTTTTTAATTATTATAAATTATTTCAACTCTCTATACTGCTTACAAAATCAATGTAAGATTCAATAGCTTCACAATTTACGATATGATATAGATATGATGCAGATGAGCCACATTTTTTACATATGCATTCATCAGTTGGCTTGTGAAATCCATTTGTCAGGCAAATTAGATGATGAAACCCATGCATTGACAGCCTGGTTATAAAATGCCTGTTTACTTTGTTTGACATCATCCATCCATTTGACTCTAGAACTGGAGCATATTGGTGATCACTTTCTAATCTGGATTTTAGCTTAGATTGTGTAATATTTAATACGTTTTCAATTAGGTTGGAGTTTAAATTATATCGTAAATTAAAATCAGTAGTATATGGTGATACATTTGAAAATAAATAAACCAATGTGTTTGACGAATAGGCAGACACACCTAAAACACGTTTGAAGTACTGAGCTTTTAATTTGTTGAGTTCAAACAAGTTTGATAACGAGAGATAAGGGCCAATAACCTCAAAACCATATGTAATTATCGGAGATAAATTCATTTCAAATATTTCTATAGCTGATTTGATTGAAAGTCGCCTCAAATGTTTAATTAAGCCAATAGCTATAGCAAACTTTTGTTTTTTCTTTGAAATATGCTCTGTAAATGACAAAGAGGTCTGGAGTGTAACACCAAGATAAGTATATGATTTCGAAAATGCTACAGCTTCACCACGGTAAGTAAAATAATCATCTTTAGCCAAACGACCACCTTTACGAAATTTCATAACGTTGGTTTTCTTTAGATTTACTTGGAGTACATTGGACTTGCACCATGTAGAAACTAAGTCGATTCCATGCTGGAGTATATTACGATCGGTCGAATAAATTGCCAGATCATCAGCAAAGAATAAATATTTAAGGTTATGCACTGCTTTTAAATTATTTGCTAGATCGGCGATGTATAACAGAAATAAAGTTGGAGATAAACTGTCACCTTGTGCAACACCCTGGTTTTGTCGAATAGAATCAAAGATTCTGATACCATCGTGAATACGAATAAAGTTTCCTTGCAAGAGACCACCAATTAATTTTAAAGTTAAACCATCGATACCAAATTGATCTTTCAACTTAGCAAATAATATTTCTCGATTGACGACGTCAAATGCTTTCTTGAAGTCAATGAAAGTGCAGTAGGTTGATTTATATGAGAAAGAGAATTGAGAATAAATATCTTCAATTAAAATAGATAATGGCATCAAAGTGTTTTTACCCTCTTGAAATCCATATTGTCCTGATGGAATGAGATTGAAAATATTTGTCTTTAATCGCAAATTTAGCAATGAGGTCAGGACCTTCAAGGGACAACAGAGAAGGGCAATACCACGGTAGTTATTCGGATCTTGCGCAGAACCATTTCCTTTATATAATAATTTAAATATACAATCTCTCCATCGAGAAGGTATACAGCCAGATTTCAAACATAGATTAAACAGTTGTGTCCAGAAAGGAAGTAAAATATCCAGGGAATAATACAAATGTTCATTAGTAATATTATCTAAGCCAGGGGATTTCTTCGTTGATGTTTTGAGAATTGTTTCTAAAACTTCTTCCTCAGTAAATAAGTGGTTGTACCAAGGTAAATTGTTTGAGTCTAAAATCAAATTATTTACGTCAATATCATCGAAATTGAGCTCTGGAGGCTTGTCATTTGGATCAAGCAGAGATTTGAAATGGGTTGAAAGGGTAGAGATCGGAATTGGAGCAGAAAATTGATTTGTTTGTTTAGTAAATAGTAACCATGGCTTTTTATTAACTTTTTCCAAAATGTCACAAATTGATCGTTCTGTGTGATTATGCTTTTTCTCCTTTATCAACTTCTTGTATTTTATTCTAGAATTCATATACTGTTTTCGAATAATTACATTTGTTGGCTGCTCTTTGATATTGTTAAGTAGCGACATAGTAAATGACAAAATTTCTCTGCATTCTTCATCAAACCATGGCTTGTGAAAATTGGGTTTAAAATTATAAACTGGACAACAATCAATTAATGCTTTTTCAATGCAGAGCAGAGATTCGTCAATGTTATTATTATGCAGATTAGTTGTGGCACTTTTAAGCATCGGATGATCAGTTAATAATTCTACGTTGACAGTGCGCTTTAGATTTGGTTTGCAATATTCTTCGGCTGGAGGATTTTCCGAAAAAAAGTTGAAATTTGTTTGAACTGGTTGATGTTTTCTGTGAATTTCAGTTGTAATAAAATGGGTATGTAAATGAAAAGGGGGCAAGTTGGTAAAAATTAGGTCGATTGTACTATTTCCATGAGGTCCAATATAAGTGGGTTTGAAAGGGTCATTTATCATGTAGAAACCAAGTAAAAATAAGCCTTCAATTAAAAATCTACCTCTACTTGATGAATCTGTTCTGCAATTAAAATCTCCACATATAACCATTGGTAAATCGTTCTTAATAGAGGATAAAATAGATGTAATTTTCTCAAGAATAGAAGAAGTGTCACTCTTAGGAGGGAAATAAAAACAAAATATATTAAAAAAATCTGTGGTCAGACCAATCCATCTTTGACCGCAACCTATTTCGATTGGATTTAGATAGCCTTTACAGAGAATAAGTAATCCTTCTCTGGGACACTTAGAATTTCCAGAAGGTAGTTTAGCAGGGGATATAAATTGATAGTAATCGGGGAATTCTGTTGGATATAATGTTATAAATGTTTCAGTAAGTAGTATAATAGATTGATTAAATATTTTATTATGAGGATATGTATTCAAAATACCATTTAGACCTTCAACATTCCATAATAAAATCGATACCTCAACTTTACTTGATAATAGTGCAGTAGAAATATTTGATGGTTGAATTGATTCAATTTCATTTTGATCTACTATTGGTTGTCAATTGGAGATTTGTGGGACATCATCATAAACTTTGTCATGAAACTCTATAATTTCGCCTCTTTTTATTAAAAACCGTTTCTCCGGCTCTTGCTCCCGTCTTTCCCGTAATTTGCAGCGTAGCAGATAGTTCGCTTCTTCCTCAGCACGAGTGAGATCTGGCCCCAAGTAAACATTTGACCACCGGGCTTTTGTTCTCAATTTCCTTGCGTTTTTAAGTAACTCTAAACGTTTCTCAGTTGTTAATGTAACTATCAGTTTTTGAGTTTTTCCATTTGCAGTTGTTGCTTCCTTACCCACACGTTTCGTTTTGAACTTGATAGATGTGATATTAACATCAAGATCAACGGCAATTTCTCTCACTATTTTTTCATCAACGATTTCTGAAGTCAAATTGTTGTCAGTATGGCATTCTAAACCTGTGATTATTATATTATGCTCTTTATATTTCTGCATTGCTTGTTCTTTGTTCACCTGTTTTAGTATTACTGCAGTATTTATTTGGGCTGCATCATTTAAAGTAGACTTTAAGGCTGAAGAGTAACTTTTCGTCGTCACCTGTTGATTTTTCTCTTTTAATTGCGTAATTTCGTTTTTTAGCGATTTTAATTCAGTTTGAAGTTGTTTAATAGTACAATCATTTTGTTGGGATATCAGCAGTTGTTGTTGTTTTATGTTCTTAATTTCGGCTTGTAAATTAGTTATAACTGGAATTAGATTTATAACATTTCTTAACTCTGTAGATTGCTGGTTTGCGAGGACGTTTGAATCGTTGACATTAATATCTGCTTCTACTACGATATCGGCAGTGCTCCAGAAGACTAAGCAGCATCGATCATGAAGTTCTGTTGTCTCGTTTGTCAGCGTCATCTTGTAATTCCCATTATTCTACTATTTGCATTACTACTATTATCGGTTTGCTACATTTGTGGTTGGTGATTTAAAGCGGCAGTGTCTTTGGGGGTCGTTGGCGAATCGGCGGTAGGCGGTAAGGAACAGTTGGCACGAAGGGGATTACGATGGGCTGCTGGTTCTCCTCTATATGTCTCAAATAAATAGATGGACGAAATCAATAAAAATTAATCATAAAAAGTAACACACACAAGTTACAATTAAGTAGTGAAAAATTCACACAGAAGTGAATGATCAGACAGGTAGCCTGTGATTGGTATTGCAAATTGTAAAAATTTGTACGGCTGCAGGAGACTAGCAGTTAGTAGCATAGTAGCACGAAGTTACTGGAAAGCCCAGTTCATTAAAGTGGTAAATCATGTAAAATGACGTTTAAAGGTTACAAATTTAGGATTTGGCAGTGAGCAATTCATGTAGTTGCGCATGCATAATTTAAAGCAGCTGTATTCATTGCATCATGTAAAATTTGATACATATTACATAAAGCCTCGCGCGCACGTGAATGGGGAATGTCATTGCCATGAAATGTCAATGTTATAATAAATAGAAGTACACTAAAGTTACTTTTAGCCATCAAACCATACCAATGGTAACAATAAATCAATATACAACTTCACGGTCAAGCAATAGTCCAGTCAATTTAGATCGAAAAAACACGGAACCCAGGACAAATTGCAACACAAGCTTTTTTTACAGATTCTAGAACAGAATTTAACGCTTAACAACATACTGAAAATCGAGAAAAATCGAGGTGGCGGAACATTACTTTATTTTCATTTAAAGTCACAAATTATTAACCCTTTCTAAAACGCCATTATGCTTCAATCTAAACGTCTGCGCACAGGCTGAGCGCGACATGTTTTCGGAAAACTGTCAAATTTTGATCGAAAGACAATACAACAAGATGGTAGACATCGTTCGCGTAATCAGGTTTGCGTATGATTTTTTATGATTTAATGGTGAAATGGTACACTTTCCTCCTAATTTTGGTACTCAAAGATATTTGATTCGAAGAAACTCTCTCACGAATTAATTCATAATGGAATGTTATCAGTTCGAAAGTTCTCCCAGTGTTATATTGCAGAGGAAAACGAAGGATGACAGGCATTATCAAGGACAAGGTTCAAAGCAAAAATCTGTAGAAATTCAATAGGGCCTAACACTTATTGTATTGGCTTTCCATTTTCCAAAATCAAGGTCAGTATTTTAATTAAAAGTAAGTGAAACATATTTTTAATGAATTATATTCAATTATTCTAATGTTTGTTCGATATGTAGCATGATCATGAATTCATGATGTGAAAATAAAAATGATCATGAGGATTCAGTTCTCAGTTGTTTGTTGAGACATAGTGGTTTAGACAGGATGCAAGGCTCCCAGATATTTGGATGTAAATGCATGTACAATCGCCAATCCCTATGGGCTCTGCTGTAACAGTATTAGACATAGCATCAATTCTGCTGAGTGATCCAAATCAGGACCAATAACATTTGTATTATCTTTATTTCTGACATAGTTTGGCAGCATATTAATGCACCCCGTATAACAGTGCACACAACAGTCTGTTGGCCCCCTATATGCCATGGCAATAACGTAGTTACGTACTCAATTTGTACAATTTCATGCATAGCATAATGAAAGTTTCAAATTTCATGCATTCAAACGAAAGAGCTTTCTTGAAATTGATTCAATTCAGACCTATCTGCTTTTAAATCGTATTATTTAATATTTAGCTGAACATGCAAAATTTGAATGGTAAACAAGGTGTTTGCAAATAATAAAAATTTTGCATGATAAAGATAGGAAAACATGGTTGAAGTCTTAAAATGGGGTCTGGAGATTCACCCCCTTGAGAACTTTTTGAATTCTGGCGTCCCAAATAGGGAATTTCGCTATGATTTTATCTAAAATATTCATATAAAATATATAAATATATTGTTTTTATATAACGCAAAAATCATCGATAACGCAATAACGTAGGTAAGAATGCCTTTTCACGATTTCATAGACAAAATTTAGGGCAACAAGATAACACGTCCTGATGAGTCGTAAAAGGCCCCAACTGTTGCTCAACCCCTAATTTACAAACATTGCATGTCTATTATCGTGCAACCTAGATATCTTTTGAGCAATTGAGGATGTTCCTGTTATCTTCTGTGGACCCCTAGACCACACATGTTAATTATCGCAACAATGGTTGAATGTCTCTTCAATCTATTTTGAATGGTTTTATTAGAAATATACATCCACTGTATTCAACATCTATATTATTTTATAATCATAGATAAATTATATGATGGTGAAAGTTATGGACTCTTGGACCACACCTATTATACTACTGAGGGTGACGAGATGTAACTATAATGCCTATGAGATGGTCTACTTGATTTATATATATATATATATATATATATTCTATGCAACCTAGATATGATTTTATGATGTCAGAAATGTTCCTGTTCTTGATATGTGACTCTTGGACCACACCTATTATACTACTGAGGGTGATAAGATGTATCTAATATGCCTATGAGATGGTCTACTCGATTTATATATATATATATATATATTCTATGCAACCTAGATATGATTTTATGATGTCAGAAATGTTCCTGTTCTTGATATGTGACTCTTGGACCACACCTATTATACTACTGAGGGTGATTAGATGTATCTAATATGCATATGGGATGGTCTACTCGATTTATATTTGTATTCTATACAACCTAGATAGGATTTTATGATGTCAGAAATGTTCCTGTTCTTGGTATTGGACTCTTTGACCACACCTATTTTACTACTGACGGTGATAAGATGTATCTAATATGCATATGGGATGGTCTACTCGATTTATATTTATATTCTATACAACCTAGATAGGATTTTATGATGTCAGAAATGTTCCTGTTCTTGATATTGGACTCTTGGACCACACCTATTATACTACTGAGGGGGTTAGATGTATCTGTGATTCCTATGGGATTGTCTACTTAATTTATATATACGTTCTATCTAACCTAGATATGATTTTATGATGTCAGGAATGTTCCTGTTATTGGTATTGGACTCTTGGACCATACCCATTACACTACTGAGGGTGATTAGACGCATCCTTATTTTGTACGGGATGGTCTACTTGATTTATATATGATTTATTTTGATTTTGCCGATTTGAATAGAATTTAATATTTTAATATTTGCCTGGTAGTTAATTAATATAATCGTTAGGTACATCGATTTGCCTCTATTTGCAAGGAGCTAATGCGTGTTCTTATGCCTAGCCTCTTTTAATGCGCATTTTATCTGGCGTTATTGGTGATAGTACAGTAAAAGTATAGTAAATTCCCTAATATAATTTTTAGCCTCGTTATGGTTTTTTCTGTTATAATGATCAACTTATGATTTTTTTTCTGTAATTATATTGTGTCACTGAGTGTGTTCTTCTTGATTGCGTACATTCTCTTATTTTTGAAATATCGCTCAGTTTTTAGCCCTACATGACACAGCCTCGCTTTCATGCCGACCGTAACTAATTTCTATAAATTGAGCACCTTCCGCCACTTCGATTTTTCTCGATTTTTGATATGTTGTTCAGCATAAAATTCTACCCTATAATCCATAAAAAAAGCTTGTGTTGCAATTTGTCCTTGGTCAAATTCTAGATTGACTGGACTACAATTAAACTTGTAAGATAACTAAACCGTAAAATAAGTCACTTATAATTAAATCAGACACACTTTAGTTCGCATATTACGATAAATAATATGCAAATATAAATTTAAATACAATTTGAAGTCCAAGGCAACCAGCCACAATAATAAACAGTAACGCCTTGTATAGGAATGGTAACAATGGTGAGGTAGATAATTCGCAGAGGATGTAGTTTGATAGTTCAGCAGCCAGCAGTACAATACTTTGTGTAAATCACGGCAAATAAATCATGCCCTTGACCACTGGCAAGTTGCAAAAGCAAAACCTTGAATGTTGATTGCCTGCAAACAAATGAAAATAAATTTGATTTGAAAGACAGCCAAACAATTGAAAGTAAATGAGAATCATGTAGAATTAAATGAACAAATGCAAGTTAGAAACAGGTGTAGTATTTGTATTAATTGGCATAATAAGTTATTAACCCCTTGCAAGAACTTTCTAAAGAACGAGTCAATAATTATCGAAATTTCATCTGCAGAGGTCGTGCATTACATTTATACATTTAGGTCTAAAATTGAAGTAAAATATTGGCGATGAAAATTGAAAATCACATCTAAATCATTGGAGCGAAACACACAAGGCTATGGCAGGAACATTCTGTAGAAACCGCAGAGGCAGTAGCTCCTAAACAACATTGAAAAGGCGACTAGCCCAAACCAAACACGTGCGCGCGTGGCCAATAGTTTAAGGCAAACATTCACAAAAGTTTGGCTAAAATGACACGTCCAAAAGCAGAGAGAAATCGGCCAAACAATTTACAGCCTTACAGTTCAAAACAATAACGAAGGCATTATGAACATATTCAAAAGCAGAACGATTAGAATCATTGAACAAACGTAGTGATTCTTACCTTGAAGGTGAAGGTGGTCCAAAATGATCGTTTTAGTGAACTCAGCCATTTTATGTACAGACAAGCAGCGAAATAATTACAGCCGGCCACAACAATAACATAAATGGTAAAGTCTTTTAAATTACATTATTGAATTACTCATTCACAATACGTCCTTTGATAGGGTAGCAGACCAGTAACATATTTGTTGTTTAAATCATGTTTGATTTAATAGAACAGCAGTTTTCTTCAAGCAGTGAATAAAAACGATTAGCTTCTTCAGTGCGTGTCAACGAAATCACCAAGGCGTAAACAAATGTTTAATGCATTGTTTGCTGAGACAGCGGGAGATCGTTTGTCAACACGTCGAAGAAGAGCTTCGGTTGATCAAAGGCCACCCGGCGTGCCAGAAAACACATTTCGAAGGAAAGAAAATTTAAATAAAATACTTGCAGTGATCGGAACGAAAAAACAAGCATTATTGACATAGTTGAAAGGCCGAACAGGAGGATGGCAAAAAAATATTGGCGAAAAGTCCGTTGGTTTTGGTAGAATAACCTCTGCGAAGGTGGTTTTTCCCTTAAATGTGTTGCACAGCTTGGGGTAATCGTGGGTTGTAGTCGAAAGGCCCCACCGGGGCCATCCGTCCCGAAGAAAATGCCCCTTCGGGGCATTTTCGCCTTCGGCGATGACCCCTCGACATCTTGCCTCCTTCTGGGACGCAACATGTTTCCATAATGGCGTCTCTTGACATCTCCTCGTGGTTTGTAAAACATTCAGTAATGGCAGGGAAGTGTAAGCTAGAAAAGTCTTGCAAGCCTACAATGTTGGACACAGTTACTCTACCAGATGACCGAAACTTGAATGAAAGATACTTCTTCTTGTGGTGTATGTCCCTGCAGATATTCACAACTGTTGAGTGCTCTATAGTAGATCGGCTTCCACTGCCTTCGTCTCTCTGGGTTATGTTTGCATTCAAATCTTCGTCGATAAAGAACCCATTCGCTGGGAAATATACCAGAACCATCTTTTTCCAACTATGAGGATCTGATGTGTTGAAAGATAAACTTATTTCCTTACCCAAACGTTTGTTACTTGACAATATTGTTGTCGTAATCTCTTCGGACGACATGTTTACGCTCCTGTGACGACCGGTAAGCAACTGAAATTGTATCTTATCTTAATATAATATATGTAATTTGTTTAATTGATGTTGTTAAAATCCAGTGTTAAGCACACCTTTGAATCGCATGTATTTTCTTTCAATAATAATGTGATAAAAGCAAGTGTATAATAATAGTTTCTCTAGAAATTTTTACGAGCAAATCAAGACATGTCTGACCGCCATAAAAATAGATAGATAGATAGATAGATAGATAGATAGATAGATAGATAGATAGATAGATAGATAGATAGATAGATAGATAGATAGATAGATAGATAGATAGATAGATAGATAGATAGATAGATAGATAGATAGATAGATAGATAGATAGATAGATAGATAGATAGATAGATAGATAGATAGATAGATAGATAGATAGATAGATAGATAGATAGATAGATAGATAGATAGATAGATAGATAGATAGATAGATAGATAGATAGATAGATAGATAGATGTAAACGTATTTATTTCACCCTAATGCAGGGTAGTCAAAATTTAAGATAAGTACAGTATAAAAGTTAAAATCTAATTGGTTAATATAGCAAATTTAGTATAATATTTGATATGTGTTGATCAATGATCAATTAGTATTATTATTATTATTAATCATTATTTTTATTTTTATTTATTTATTTATTTATTATTATTTTTTTTTTTTTTTATTCATTTATTATTATTGTTTTTTATTCATTTTTTCAAGAATCTTTCAATTTTACAAATTGCATGTATGATGTGATCATTTTACATTTGATGATGTGATATCTATCATTTGCTTCCATGCCACATTGTTTACAGATACATTGTGTTGATGGATTGTGAAATTTTTCATTGATACAGATGAGGTGATGGAAACCATGAACAGAAAGACGTGTAATAAAGTTTCTATTTGGTTGCTGACATGATTTCCACCCTTCTGATAAAAATGCAGGCGCCATTAGAAAGCCAGACTGTTCTAATTTGTTTGCCTTTTCTAGTATATGTGCAGCATGATCTTGAATGACTTTTTGTTGGAAGGGGAAGTTAGTTTTGACTTCATCAAAGAATGTTGATGTGCCAGCCATCATGAAGCACAGAGTATTTGATGAACGTGGCGAAATACCAAGAACACGCTTCAAAAAGTTTGCTTTTATCTTGTCTAGCTCCAATACGTTTGATAATGATAAATATGGTGAAATTAAATTTAGGCCATATGTGATAGAAGGTTTAATTTTCATGTCAAATATTTTAATAGCTGTCGAAACGGATACAAGCTGTAAATATTTAATGAGGCCAATGGTTGCTAACAATTTATATTTTTTGTCTGTGATATGTTGAGTGAATACCAATGAAGTTTGTAGAACAATGCCAAGGTAAGTGTAACTTTTAACTATTTCAATCTCCTCGTTTCTGTAAATAAATTTGTCATCAGACTTCAACCGGCCACCTTTTCTGAACTTAATAATTTTGGTTTTGTCTAGGTTGACTGAGAGACTGTTCGTATTTGACCAAGAAGACAGAGCATCTAGTGCATTCTGAATTGACACAGGAGATGTAGAATAAAGAGCCAAATCATCAGCATAGAACAGAAATTTAAGATTAGAAATATTTCGAAACACATCAGCCAGGTCGGCAATAAATAAAATGAAAAGTGAAGGTGACAGACTATCGCCTTGAATTACTCCATGTCTTTGGATGATGATGTCAGAGAGCTGCACACCGTCATCGATTCGTATCTTGTTTTGCTGTAAAAGACTTGCTATAAGGGCCAATATCTTTCCTCGGATCGAGAACTGGGTCTGATAGATAGATAGATAGATAGATAGATAGATAGATAGATAGATAGATAGATAGATAGATAGATAGATAGATAGATAGATAGATAGATAGATAGATAGATAGATAGATAGATAGATAGATAGATAGATAGATAGATAGATAGATAGATAGATAGATAGATAGATAGATGGCTTACTAAGGTTTGCGAAACGAAACGAAACGAAACGAAACGAAGCGAAACGAAACGAGATTCTTATTTATTAAAGATATTAATAAATTATTACATAGTATAGAATTGTTTTGTTAACTAAACAACATTTCATCCAAATTATCGTGTTATGACTTGATTTTCCAAGTTAAAAAGCAAAAACTTACATATTTTCAAAACGGCGTAAATCCTTGTGTTTACCACGCGGTCATCTAAATTCGGCGCCGTGATCAGCTGTGGTACAAAGTACACAGTAATTGCGTCAGCCTCGGTCTTCGTTGAAGCCACAGTTGAGGCGGACAGAACTTCGAAGTTCGATTTTACAGATTTTGAAAAAGCCGGTTTATACCTACCCTTTCTGTAACTATTCGGTCTCTCGAATTATATAGAGATACCCAGAGCACTAGGTACAACTAGATATTGTTCTCAGACAAATATTGAATAAAATTTAGATAACAATAAATATTATAGCCATTGAGGTTGACAGATGGGCTATAAGAGAGGGGGGTTAGTTCGATATTTCGAAAAAGCCAGTTTTTAAATTTCTCCAACTTGTAGGTCTCTCAAAATTATATTGAGACAGAACACAATTTATCATTAGATATGGTTCTAAGAAATGTATCGAATTTAATTGAGGAAAGTAGATGAAAATTATCCAGTCAATATTTAACAATTGTAGCAATCAAAGTTGACGGAGGGGGCTCAGAGAGGGGTTATTTCGAGATTATCAAAAAAAAACAGATTTTTCACATTCTGCAATTATTTATATAAAGTCTCTCCAATCAAATTGTGTATGCATTTATTTACAAATCATTACATCAATTTATGTATTCATATAAAATCACAACGACGATAGCGTATTCAAATGTCCATTCATTGCCCATATTCTTCCGACTTGATACAATCATTTAAACAAATTAATGTTACCCAAGTTACAATAGTGTATAATTATAATCTTGTCGCCCTACTTTCGTGTCCCAGGTAGTTAGTACGAATGAGGGCCATCCATACGCGACCTTCTCGCTCTATACATAGATTATAGAATATTCTATAATCTATGCTCTATATGGCTCTTACATGATGTGTATTGGATATAATTCAAAAGATTTTATGAGAACTAATCCTGCATTTATTCAGATACAGCCATTTGAGTTGATATTGGGGGTAATAATGGTTTTCAAAATGACACTTTTTCACTTCTTCAACTAATTGTAGGTCTCTCAAATGAAAAGAAGGTGTGCTGATGACTTCTATCGCTCTATATGGCTCTTACATGTATTGGATACATGTAGAAGGATTTCATGAAAATATATCACGTTTTTGTTCAGATACAGCTGTTTAAGTTGATTAAGGGGTATTTATAGGGTATTCAAAATGCCGGACTTCACTTTGTCCAACTTGTAGGTCTCTCAAATAAGAAGGAGGTCAGCACATTATTAGATATCACTTGATATTGTTCAACACAAATGTATCAAGTATATGGAAAATTTCTACATATAATTGTTGGTTCATTCATATACCAGCGTTTTGATATTTATTCCAAGCATACATAAAGGTGCATTATGGTTAATATACAAGAAGATTTTGATTTGTGATAGATCAATTCGTCACAAAGTCAAGTTAAAATAATATATTTGGTGTCATCAATGCTTATGCAAATATGGGCTACTGGGTTGATACATACGTATAAGTGGAAATTGATAATGAATTAATACAAGAACATTCAATAATACAATATACATGTACATGGAGCTGTAAAATATATAAAAAGTATGTTTGTAATTCGATGGATATAATGTTGATTGATTGATAAGAGGAACGATTTGGTACCCATGAAGTCCTGAAAATCTTATAATTTTGAAAATGTCACACAGAATCATAGAAAAAGGGTATGCCATTCAGTCTAATTGGAAATACAATAATCATTAAAGAATCAAAATGCCAGAAATGGATGAACAAACGAAAGATCAGTTTCGGAGCCTACTCCCAATGGCAAACGCCAAAAATACATTCGGATAGTACAAGACCTACAAGTTGGAGAAAGTCAAAAATTGGCATTTTGAAAACCCCTAAAATTCTAACTAGATCACAACTTGAATGACTGTATCTAAACATAGATAAGATGTATAACAATGAAACATTTTGAATTAAATTCGATATATATCTAAGAACTATATCTAGCGATAACGGATGATGTGCTGGCCTCGTGCTCATTTGAGAGACCTGCAAGTTGGACAAAGTGAAAACCGGCATTTTGAAAATCCTATTTAATACCCCCCACATCAACTTAAACGGCTGTATCTGAATAAAAACGTTATATATTTGAACGAAATCCTTTTAATTGTATCCGATACACATGTATGAGAGCCATATAGAGTGATATCATGTCATCAGCCCGCCTCGTTCTCATTTGAAAGACCTACCAAGTTGAAAAAAGTGAAAAACCAGCTTTTTCAAAATCTGAAAAGATGTGAAATCAAACTTAGGACAGCGTAGATGGCTGTTACTAAATATAGACTTGATATTTTTTCATCTAGTTTTTTTTAATTATTTCAGTAAGTGTCTGAGTATGACATACTAAGAAATGAAGTGAATTGTATTGCTCGTTTTAGTGTGAGAAATATTTAAAGTCGAGAAAGTGAAAAACCAGCTTTTTCGAAATCTGAAAAGACGTGAAATCACACTTCGGCCAACCTAGATGGCTGTTTCCAAATATAAACTTGATATTTTTTCATCTAGTTTTTTTCAATCGCTTTGATACATGTCTGAGTATGACATACTGAGAAATTAAGTGTATTGTATTGTTCGTTTTAGTGTAAGAAATATTTAAAATCGAGGAAGTGAAAAACCGGCTTTCTTGAAAATCTGAAAAGACGTGAAATCACACTTAGGTCAACTTAAATGGCTGTTTCCAAATATAAACTTAATATTTTTTCATCTAGTTTTTTTCAATCGCTTTGATACATGTCGGAGTATGACATACTAAGAAAAGAAGTGTATTGTATTGCTCGTTTTAGTGTAAGAAATATTTAAAATCGAGAAAGTGAAAAACCGGCTTTCTTGAAAATCTGAAAAGACGTGAAATCACACTTAGGTCAACTTAAATGGCTGTTTCCAAATATAAACTTGATATTTTTTCATCTAGTTTTTTTCAATCGCTTTGATACATGTCGGAGTATGACATACTAAGAAATGAAGTGAATCGTATTGCTCGTTTTAGTGTAAGAAATATTTAAAATCGAGAAAGTGAAAAACCGGCTTTCTTGAAAATCTGAAAAGTGATGAAATCACACTTAGGTCAACCTAAACGGCTGTTTCCAAATATAAACTTAATATTTTTTCATGTAGTTTTCTAAATTATTTCGATACATGTCTGAGTACGACATACTAAGAAATGAAGTGAATTGTATTGCTCGTATTGCTATTGTTTTAATGTGAGAAATATTTAAAGTCGAGAAAGTGAAAAACAATCGATGCCATCGATAATGGTGCTGCTAATAACCGCCTTTTCCAGCTTTCATTCTAGCATTTATTCCATATTATATTCAATAATTAATCATCCTTCATCTAGAGGAAAAAAGGGTGCTCTGCTATTTTTCTGTGAAAGAAGTATACTTTTCAGAATTAAAAATCAAGGTTTGCAACAGATAACCAGTAGTTTCAATAAAATATCTCCTAACGCTGTCAATAGTCCAGGATATTCTCGAAAAATACAGAATTTTGACAAGTGAATCATAGACACGACCGCCTTCTTTTGCTTTCAATTTGCAAGAAGGAAGGTTGTGATTTGTCGTGATTGTTCGGCTTGTTTGTTTTACAGCTTATCACGGATCACGGCGTTGCATTGAGGTGAATACCACAAAACACGTCGTAGATGAACAATATTTTACATTTTTCTGTTTGCCAATTTTGCTAGTTAAAACAAGATAATAATGAAATAAGTTGGCAATTTACAAATATTGTGTTTGATTTAACAATAATATGTAATATTTTATTGATATCTTTAATAAATAAGAATCTCATTTCGTTTCGTTTCGTTTCGTTTCGCAAACCTTAGTAAGCCTAGATAGATAGATAGATAGATTATATATTTCAAACATTTCAATTTGGCAAATTACAAATTATTGTGTTACATGTGCAAATTAATCTGGTTAACACTATTTGTAGATTGAACAAAATGACTTGTTTGGCGGCACCCCTTAAGCGCAAGTGCTTGTTTGTTTAGGGGTCGTGATTTGGAATACAAATATTTTAAGTTAAATCACACCTATATACATCATTAAGAAGTATGGTTTAATATACATGTGTAAGATTGCACTTAACATCGAGGTAAAAATATAATGTAAACATTTAAGAGATAAAATAATAGAGAAATAGAGAAATGAAGGCATTTACATGATAGTTTACATGATTAGTTAATTTCAGGATAGAAAATAAAGAAGTAGAAAAAGAAAAGAAAGAAAAAAATATATATATATTTACCAATATTTAATCATCGAATTAACTTGTAATACGATATCACATGATAGTCCTCTGCCTACCTTCATTAGAATAAGACATAGAACACGATTCAACACTGTCTCGTCTATGTGATGTATTTTCTGGTAACGATTATCTCATATCATAATCCACCTTCGTTACAGAATATAGTCATCAATGTCAATTGTATTGTAACGGAAATGATTCGATGAGTCTGATCTGATTGTTTAGAGTTTGACGCCAAATCATCATAGCAAAACCATGTTCGAAAACACAATCGATCTTACAATTCGAACAAGAATATCGCGAATGAGAAAATCCAATTTGACCAAAAGTTTTTAAAAACACCTCATGAGCAGGACAGTCGTTAAAGTTGTGCTAGTTGTAATGCAACGCAAGTGGCGCACGCGGCTCGTAATTTTCTGAGGCCTTCTCGTTTTAATAATATAAATCGAAACGATTGAAAAACAAAATAATTCTTATACTGTTGCTTGAAGTTTCATGCTTTTGGGAAATCATCAGTAAAAATATGCTATTATTCCAGTGGAACCCGATTTTAGAAAATTAAAGTAACATTATAAGAATATGTGGTCTTACCATCTTTATCTCCTTTCTATTTCAATTAAGAGGGTTTATTTATAGAGTTTTTATACAGTTTTATTTGCGAAACAATAATATCAAAAACTTTTAATGCGAAAATTAGCAAAAAATTCACAAATGACCGTATTCACTCTAGATTTTTCTTGTTTTACTGAGCCATTGCACAACGAAGAACACTGGTTACTAACCTGAAATATTTATTTTCACGTCAGATCAACCCAGATATCACATTGATGTCACTCTCCAAAAAGCAAATGTTACGCTTCTAACTAGTAAGTTTCTCATGAAACACCAGAAAAATGCATAAAATCGTAAGGTATCATTTCCCAGCTTTCAAATTAATTAACTTGTGAATTGTGGAATTGATTGTTGCAAATAATCATTATCACGGCATCTCAGGGACTACATTGATCAACTTCATTTGCTGATTAAGATTTGGAAGCGTGCAAAATCTCAATGACGATCCTTGGTTAGGACATTGGATCTCGACCCGCAAGGTCTTGGGTTCAATTCCTGACAGAAGCACTATTGGTTGGCGTCGTAAAGGGCATTCGGTCATTAAACTCACACACGCTCCATAAATACTAACCAATTAGCCACTCATCCTGTTGGCAAATTAGATATTAGGATACCCAATTTGTGTTAAAATAATAAATAAAAAAAAGAATTTATTATTATTATTATTATTATATCACAATGTTGTTGTATTTTGCAGGTCACCCGAAAGTATAACGTTCCTGCATTAAAGTACGCTATGGACATGTTTGGTTTGTATGGTGGTCCTTGTCGTTCACCATTAACTCCTGTTACAGAACCAGAAGCTGTTGATATCAAAAGTTGTTTTGAAGGAATCCGGCCAGTTCATTTACAAATGTCCAGCAGCATCTAATACTTGCACTGATAACATTTGAATTCTCATTAGCAATTCTAATTCTCAAAGTAAATCTTCTGATGGCTTAAAAAGATCTTGCTACTACTTTAACATCACTTCCAGGCCTACGTTATACGGTGCATTTCTTACGATGTTTGCTTGAACGGCTCAATGCTTTAATGCTTGAGCTCTTTGGAGATACTAGCATTTGTTGTATTTTATCCGTGGCTCGCGGTGGTAGAATATCGTCGAATGCACCCACCCTACAAGCACATCGTGACTCGCTTTTCCCAGTGAACTGCAAAACCTATGTCCCGTTATACATGTTGGTTTTCAAATTTTACATTACATTTTTTAAATTTTTATGCTTCTATTCAATTGATTAAACGTGTTTGCGATGAAATGATGTGTTGTGAATTTTTGTAGATATATTTAATATTAATCCACATATCACATCAGGTATCAAAACATTTCTAATATTCTGCATGTAAAAAGAGAACTAGTATAGAATTGAAGGGAATATATAATTCTATATTTCGAAATCAATTAATTTTGTATTTTCATGATTATTTTCATAATATTTATTTGTGAAGACCTGCGCTGCATCCCCCCGTACTTGACTTCACCTAACGGCCATTTCGTTTCTTTGCCTACGGCCAAATGGGTTGCGATGGATCAAGTGCTGTTCCTTCCTTACGTCATTTTACTATTTTTAAAATATGACGTCATCGTCCATATCTCTTTCCTGATTGGTCTAAAACATATGACCAGATTTTGGGAATATCAGGACGCCAGCGTCAACCATATCTCTATGACAAAAGACATTGGACGTCCTCTAGAAAGAAAGTATGTCCGTAGACGTTTGATTACAACGGCCTTTCTATCTTGCGTGCATCAAACTCGTGATCTTCCTCCTTCCGCCATTTTCGAGGGCGAAGCACACACGATGAAATTGACCTGCTAGAAAATGTATTTAGTCAGCTTATATCAACCCCAAAACGAAGATCATCAACATCAACAGGTGAATTAAAATCATGCACATTGCCACTATTACTTTTTATGCAGTAAATACGAAACACGATTTTTATAGAATTTTGTATACTTTATTTTCCTTTATTTTAGATTTGCTACCACGACCTGAGCAAGAGCAAGATAACATCAGCTGCTTCAAATCAACTCCCATAATAACATATTCAAGATTAATAGGTAAACTACAATCAGGCATATCGCTACGATATGATTTAATTTGATTTTTACTAATTTTATTTTCATTTTCTTCAGATTTCAACCGCTCGCGGCAGGCTCTACGGCATGTCATCTGAGAAAAATTCCCTCTGTTGCTTTGAAACAACTCTAAATTTCAAAAAAATCAAAATAAGAGGTAAATAATATTCATATCCATTACTAGGATTAATTTTCAATGTAATATTTACGAAGTATGATTTCTATTGAATTTTACTAATTTTATTCTCATTTTCTTCACATTTTAACCGCTAGCGGCAGGCTCTACAGCATGTGATCTGAGAAAAATTCCCTCTGTTGCTTTGAATCAACTCCATATTGAACAAATTTCACAATAAGAGGTAAATAATATTCATATCCATTACTAGGATTAATTTTCAATGTAATATTTACGAAGTATGATTTCTATTGAATTTTACTAATTTTATTCTCATTTTCTTCACATTTTAACCGCTAGCGGCAGGCTCTACAGCATGTGATCTGAGAGAAATTCCCTCTGTTGCTTTGAATCAACTCCATATTGAACAAATTTCACAATAAGAGGTAAATAATATTCATATCCATTAGTAGGATTGATTTTCAATGTAATATTTACGAAGTATGATTTCTATTGAATTTTACTAATTTTATTCTCATTTTCTTCACATTTTAACCGCTAGCGGCAGGCTCTACAGCATGTGATCTGAGAGAAATTCCCTCTGTTGCTTTGAATCAACTCCATATTGAACAAATTTCACAATAAGAGGTAAATAATATTCATATCCATTAGTAGGATTGATTTTCAATGTAATAATTACGAAATATGATTTATATTGAATTTTACTAATTTTATTTTCATTTTCTTCAGATTTTAACCGCTCGCGGCAGGCTCTACGGCATGTCATCTGAGAAAAATTCCCTCTGTTCCTTTGAATCAACTCTAAATTGAACTAATTTCACAATAAGAGGTAAATAATATTCATATACATTACTTGGATTGATTTTCAATGTAATAATTACGAAGTATGATTTATATTGAATTTTACTAATTTTATTTTCATTTTCTTCAGATTTTAACCGCTCGCGGCAGGCTCTACGGCATGTCATCTGAGAAAAATTCCCTCTGTTCCCTTGAATCAACTCCATATTTAACAAATTTCACAATAAGAGGTAAATAATATTCATATCCATTACTTGGATTGATTTTCAATGTAATATTTACGAAGTATGATTTCTATTGAATTTTACTAATTTTATTCTCATTTTCTTCAGGTTTCAACCGCCCTCATGATACCAACAATAGGATGCGATGAAACATTTCACCTCGACACCACATAATATAATGAAAATGATATCAGGACATAATTTCACATTTAAACTAGGCTTCATTTTATGTGTGTATTATCCGTAAAGACAAAACATTGATATGCACTTTCATAGTATTGCAAAGTCTTGATTTCTTGAAAAAAAACACTCTGACACCTTAAACTTAAACGTAAAATGTAAACTTGAAGGTTTTCTGAATAAATGATGATGATGATGATGACACCGCAACTTGTAGATTTTATTTTGTACTAAATAGAGTTATATCTATATAGAACCAAAAGTAAGAGGTGCACATGGATGATTTTCAGATATATTGCACAAAAAGACATATACTATCATTAAATGGAACATTCATCTTCGTTTGTTTCAATTATATCCTAAAATTTATTGTGTTTTCATATCATACATGAAAAGTCTTGATTTTCACTTCCAACGCAAATGACAGATTTCGTACTATACTCAAAATTTGTATCAATAGATCCAAAAGTAAGAAGTACACGTGGATGATTTTCAGATATATTGCACAAAAAGACATATACTATCATTAAATGGAACATTCAACTTCATTTGTTTCAATTATATCCTAAAATATTTTGTGCTTCCATAATATACATGAAAAGTCTGATTTTCACAAACACCGTAGATGACAGATTTCGTACTATACTCAAAATTTGTATCAATAGATCCAAAAGTAAGAGGTACACGTGGATGACTTTCAGATATATTGCACAAAAAGACATATACTATCATTAACTGGAACATTCAACTTCATTTGTTTCAATTATATCCTAAATTTCTTGTGTTTTCATATCATACATGAAAAGTCTTGATTTTCACTTACACCGCAAATGACAGATTTCGTACTATATTCAAAATTTGTCTCAATAGATCCAAAAGTAAGAGATACACGTGGATGATTTTCAGATATATTGCACAAAAAGACATATACTATCATTAAATGGAACATTCCTCTTCGTTTTTTTTAAATTATATCCTAAAATTTTATGTGTTTTCATATCATACATAAAAAGTCTTGATTTTCACTTACACCGCAAATGACAGATTTCGTACTATACTCAAAATTTCTATCAATAGATCCAAAAGTAAGATGTATGCGTGGATGATTTTCAGATATATTGCACAAAAAGACATATACTATCATTAAATGGAACATTCAACTTCATTTGTTTCAATTATATCCTAAAATATTTTGTGCTTCCATAATATACATGAAAAGTCTGATTTTCACAAACACCGTAGATGAAAATCAGATGAGGTTTTCACATGAGGTTTTATAAATAATCCAAATATTTGAGTGACCTGATCAAACATAAACTGAATCGTATATTATCACTTCGTCCTTTTCAAAACTACTTGACTATTATTTGACCCGGTATTTGGTTTATTTGAATATTTTTCCCTTTGTGGTACTCTACATTAGTGACAGGATACCAGTTATTAGTTCGTCGTATTGCCATCGTCAAGCTATTTAGTTGCGCTATTATAGCATATAATGCAGTAAATGATTTATATTTTATTCCTATAAATCATGTACTAATTATTAATATATACTTTGTAATACTTTTTAATGTAATATACCGAAACCAACGTATAAAAATATATATGCATAACTTTTGGGTCTTTTGGCAGTGTAAAATACCCTAAACATCTATTATCCATGTTAAATTCGATCATTAATTTTACTATCCTTTGATGACAGAATGAAATATCTCACTTGCCTTCTATAAGAGAATATCAAAACTTTTCATGTATAATATGAAAAACAATAAATTTTAGGATATAATTGAAACAAACGAAGATGAATGTTCCATTTAATGATAGTATATGTCTTTTTGTGCAATATATCTGAAAATCATCCATGTGTACCTCTTACTTTTGGATCTATTGAGACAAATTTTGAGTATAGTGCGAAATCTGTCATCTACGGTGTTTGTGAAAATAAGACTTTTCATGTATATTATGGAAGCACAAGAAATTATAGGATATAATTGAAACAAACGAAGATGAATGTTCCATTTAATGATAGTATATGTCTTTTTGTGCAATATATCTGAAAATCATCCATGTGTACCTCTTACTCTTGGATCTATTGAGACAAATTTTGAGTATAGTGCGAAATCTGTCATCTACGGTGTTTGTGAAAATAAGACTTTTCATGTATATTATGGAAGCACAAGAAATTATAGGATATAATTGAAACAAACTAAGATGAATGTTCCATTTAATGATAGTATATGTCTTTTTGTGCAATATATCTGAAAATCATCCATGTGTACCTCTTACTTTTGGATCTATTGAGACAAATTTTGAGTATAGTACGAAATCTGTCATTTGCGGTGTAAGTGAAAATCAAGACTTTTCATGTATGATATGAAAACACAATAAATTTTAGGATATAATTGAAACAAACGAAGATGAATGTTCCATTTAATGATAGTATATGTCTTTTTGTGCAATATATCTGAAAATCATCCATGTGTACCTCTTACTTTTGGATCTATTGAGACAAATTTTGAGTATAGTACGAAATCTGTCATCTACGGTGTTTGTGAAAATAAGACTTTTCATGTATATTATGGAAGCACAAGAAATTATAGGATATAATTGAAACAAACGAAGATGAATGTTCCATCTAATGATAGTATATGTCTTTTTGTGCAATATATCTGAAAATCATCCATGTGTACCTCTTACTTTTGGATCTATTGATACAAATTTTGAGTATAGTACGAAATCTGTCATTTGCGGTGTAAGTGAAAATCAAGACTTTTCATGTATGATATGAAAACACAATAAATTTTAGGATATAATTGAAACAAACGAAGATGAATGTTCCATTTAATGATAGTATATGTCTTTTTGTGCAATATATCTGAAAATCATCCATGTGTACCTCTTACTTTTGGATCTATTGAGACAAATTTTGAGTATAGTGCGAAATCTGTCATCTACGGTGTTTGTGAAAATAAGACTTTTCATGTATATTATGGAAGCACAAGAAATTATAGGATATAATTGAAACAAACGAAGATGAATGTTCCATTTAATGATAGTATATGTCTTTTTGTGCAATATATCTGAAAATCATCCATGTGTACCTCTTACTTTTGGATCTATTGAGACAAATTTTGAGTATAGTACGAAATCTGTCATCTACGGTGTTTGTGAAAATAAGACTTTTCATGTATATTATGGAAGCACAAGAAATTATAGGATATAATTGAAACAAACGAAGATGAATGTTCCATCTAATGATAGTATATGTCTTTTTGTGCAATATATCTGAAAATCATCCATGTGTACCTCTTACTTTTGGATCTATTGATACAAATTTTGAGTATAGTACGAAATCTGTCATTTGCGGTGTAAGTGAAAATCAAGACTTTTCATGTATGATATGAAAACACAATAAATTTTAGGATATAATTGAAACAAACGAAGATGAATGTTCCATTTAATGATAGTATATGTCTTTTTGTGCAATATATCTGAAAATCATCCATGTGTACCTCTTACTTTTGGATCTATTGAGACAAATTTTGAGTATAGTACGAAATCTGACATTTGCGGTGTAAGTGAAAATCAAGACTTTTCACGTATGATATGAAAGCACAATAAATTTTTGGATATAATTGAAACAAACGAAGATGAATGTTCCATTTAATGATAGTATATGTCTTTTTGTGCAATATATCTGAAAATCATCCATGTGTACCTCTTACTTTTGGATCTATTGAGACAAATTTTGAGTATAGTACGAAATCTGTCATTTGCGGTGTAAGTGAAAATCAAGACTTTTCATGTATGATATGAAAACACAATAAATTTTAGGATATAATTGAAACAAACGAAGATGAATGTTCCATTTAATGATAGTATATGTCTTTTTGTGCAATATATCTGAAAATCATCCATGTGTACCTCATACTTTTGGATCTATTGAGACAAATTTTGAGTATAGTACGAAATCTGTCATCTACGGTGTTTGTGAAAATAAGACTTTTCATGTATATTATGGAAGCACAAGAAATTTTAGGATATAATTGAAACAAATGAAGTTGAATGTTGTATTTAATGATAGTATATGTCTTTTTGTGCAATATATCTGAAAATAATCCATGTGTACCTCTTACTTTTGGGGCTATCGCTATAAATTTTGAGTATAGTACGAAATCTGTCATTTGCGGTGTTTGTGAAAATATGACTTTTCATGTATATTATGGAAGCACAATAAATTTTAGGATATAATTGAAACAAACGAAGATGAATGTTCCATTTAATGATGGTATATGTCTTTTTGTGCAATATATCTGAAAATCATCCACGTGTACCTCTTACTTTTGGATCTATTGATACAAATTTTGAGTATAGTACGAAATCTGTCATCTATACGGTGTTTGTGAAAATAAGACTTTTCATGTATATTATGGAAGCACAAGAAATTTAGGATATAATTGAAACAAACGAAGATGAATGTTCCATTTAATGATAGTATATGTCTTTTTGTGCAATATATCTGAAAAGCATCCATGTGCACCTCTTACTTTTGGTTCTATATAGATATAACTCTATTTAGTACAAAATAAAATCTACAAGTTGCGGTGTCATCATCATCATCATCATTTATTCAGAAAACCTTCAAGTTTACATTTTACGTTTAAGTTTAAGGTGTCAGAGTGTTTTTTTTCAAGAAATCAAGACTTTGCAATACTATGAAAGTGCATATCAATGTTTTGTCTTTACGGATAATACACACATAAAATGAAGCCTAGTTTAAATGTGAAATTATGTCCTGATATCATTTTCATTATATTATGTGGTGTCGAGGTGAAATGTTTCATCGGATCCTATTGTTGGTATCATGAGGGCGGTTGAAACCTGAAGAAAATGAAAATAAAATTAGTAAAATTCAATATAAAACATACTTCGTAAATATTACATTGAAAATCAATCCTAGTAATGTATATGAACATTATTTACCTCTTATTGTGAAATTTGTTCAATTTAGAGTTGATTCAAAGCAACAGAGTGAAGTTTTCTCAGATTGCATGCCGTAGAGCCTGCCGCGAGCGGTTAAAATCTGAAGAAAATGAAAATAAAATTAGTAAAATTCAATATATATCATATTTCGTAATTATTACATTCAAAATCAATCCAAGTAATGTATATGAATATTATTTATCTCTTATTGTGAAATATGTCCAATTTAGAGTTGATTCAAAGCAACAGAGGGAATTTCTCTCAGATCACATGCTGTAGAGCCTGCCGCTAGCGGTTAAAATGTGAAGAAAATGAGAATAAAATTAGTAAAATTCAATAGAATTTATACTTCGTAAATATTACATTAAAAATTAATCCTAGTAATGGATATGAATATTATTTACCTCTTATTGTGAAATTTAGAGTTGTTTCAAAGCAACAGAGGGAATTTTTCTCAGATTGCATGCCGTAGAGCCTGCCGCGAGCGGTTAAAATCTGAAGAAAATGAGAATAAAATTAGTAAAATTCAATAGAAATCATACTTCGTAAATATTACATTGAAAATCAATCCAAGTAATGTATATGAATATTATTTACCTCTTATTGTGAAATTTGTTAAATATGGAGTTGATTCAAAGCAACAGAGGGAATTTCTCTCAGATCACATGCTGTAGAGCCTGCCGCTAGCGGTTAAAATGTGAAGAAAATGAGAATAAAATTAGTAAAATTCAATAGAAATCATACTTCGTAAATATTACATTGAAAATTAATCGTAGTAATGGATATGAATATTATTTACCTCTTATTGTGATTTTTGTGAAATTTAGAGTTGTTTCAAAGCAACAGAGGGAATTTTTCTCAGATGACATGCCGTAGAGCCTGCCGCGAGCGGTTGATATCTGAAGAAAGTAAAAATAAAATTAGTAAAATTTAAATTAAATCATATCGTAGCGATATGCCTGATTGTAGTTTACCTATTAATCTTGAATATGTTATTATGGGAGTTGATTTGAAGCAGCTGATGTTATCTTGCTCTTGCTCAGGTCGTGGTAGCAAATCTAAAATAAAGGAAAATAAAGTATACAAAATTCTATAAAAATCGTGTTTCGTATTTACTGCATAAAAAGTAATGTGGCAATGTGCATGATTTTAATTCACCTGTTGATGTTGATGATCTTCGTTTTGAGGTTGATATTAGCTGACTAAATACATTTTCTAGCAGGTCAATTTCATCGTGTGTGCTTCGCCTCGAAGATGGCGGAAGGAGGAAGATCACGAGTTTGATGCACGCAAGATAGAAAGGCCGTTGTAATCAAACGTCTACGGACATACTTTCTTTCTAGAGGACGTCCAATGTCTTTTGTCATAGAGATATTGTTGACGCTGGCGTCATGATATTCCCAAAACTCGTCGTATGTTTTAGACCAATCAGGAAAGAGTAATGGACGATGACGTCATATTTTAAAAATAGTAAAATGACGTAAGGAAGGAACAGCACTTGATCCATTGACACCCACGGCCAAATGCAGAGTATAACGGAATAGTGAGTCTTGTGGTGCTAGGTTGTTGTATGTGAAGCTGAATTTTTAATGGCCAGGTTGATTCTGTTGAACCAGCAAAGTCGATTGCCTGCCCAATTACTGGAACGTAATAGCATGGACGACAATAAGCAATTGACAATTGGCGCACAGTTGCCTAGGAGCTATTGGTAATTGGGGCACAATAAGGCACCTAAGGAGAAACGAAAAGGCATCAAAAAATCACGAGCTCATTTAAGAAACTGTTTGCCAATTGCTCTGTATAATAACTCTAGCCTGCGTTACAGACCGCGATTCATTCACAAAAGAATAGGGTCTGTGTGATTTGCTCAGTCCTTTGTCCCGCCGCTCCACGAAAACCTGGAGCACAAGTTTCTGATCGATGTATGGTAAATCTATTGTTCTTAGTGAATGAATTCATCACCTCTGTTCGATCAATTAATTGTCATAGCTACGAAGCCTAAAATATAATAATACTACGTAACTTTTGATTTTTATTGTTACGAAAATTAGCGGGAATCGGCTGAACAAGGATTTGATTGATTGATTGATTTATTTTGTCAAAAGTAAAAATGAGAATTTTGACAGGCAAATAAAGGGAGTCTGGAGCAACTCCATTCTCCACTTACACGCAGCCTTGAAAATACATTAAAGTTATAAAAAGTTTACTTAACAGTTAAATGATGAATGATTATACCATTTATATATTTTGCAAAAACGTGATTAATCGATATTATCTATATTGTTTTTAAAATTTGCTATGGCTTTAGAGCTAACAGTATCTTGAGACAAGGCATTCCACCATGGTATTACACGGTGATAGAATAGATGCTTGGTAGTATCAAGGCGTGGCATTTTTAATGCTTTAAATTTAAGGTGATGTCCATGTAAAGTGTACTTTGATAGGTCATACTTAACTGACAATGTATCCATATTTAGATCTACTAAGTTATTGATGACTTTGAATAAACTAGTTGAATCCGATTTAACTCTTCTTAATTCCAATGATTCTAGTTGAAAAATCTGTAAGCGATGAACGTAACTCTCATAGTGCAAATGGATTCGTTTACAAACTCTCGTAGTATAACAACGCTGGACATTTTCTACTAAATTAATATCTTTGTGCAGCTATAGGTTCCATGTTGGATACGCTGATTCTAACAAAGGTCTGACGTAAACTTTGTAAGCACGAATCAGAATGTCAATTTAATTGGAATGGAAACATTTGAAAATTAGATATGACCATGAATTTGCTTTTGCAGCTATCATAGAGCAGTGAGATGATGGTTTGAGGTCTGGGGTTAATGCAATACCAAGGTCATGAACATTGGCAACATTAGCAAAATCTTTGTTTCCAATACAGTAAGACGATTGAGATATCTTCAGGTTACCCGTGGAAGAGGTTCAACATTTTTCATAGGCAATTCGCAATTGCCAAGTCTCTTCCGAGTTGTGAAGATTTTGTAGGGTATGTCCCAGACTATCACATATGCCCGCACAAATATCTTACCGAGAGCAGTAAAACTTACTGTCGTCAGCAAAAAGTTGAACTTGTGTTGGCTTCTCAAGGCAGCTCTGACAAGGATGATTTCCCTTTCTTGAAAATAGGAATCACAATAGCAATTTCCATATCTTAGGTTTCAAAAATGATTCAAACAAGCAAAAAGACTGGACCCCTGGATATTTCTTCATGTTGGTGTTTGACATTATTGACAAACAGAACATTAGAGTTAAATAAAATTTTCAAAGAAAGGTTGATAATATTTGGAAACAAGTATATTTAAAATGTGTTCAAATCACAGTTTTTACGCCTTCGAGTCATTTCAACTTAGAAAACAAAGTATACTATAGTTGAATCCCCGTGAGAATCACCTTAATCCCCGCCTTAATCATACATAATTATGCGATATACATAATTTTCATTTACACACCCAAGCCACCAAATTTTGGAGTCTGATATTGCTGCCAATATTTTGCTAGAAGGTATGATGTCAACAATTGAACAAAGGCTACAATGGAATATTTTTGGAGGACGGTGTGTAAAGGGAGAATTTGCCAAAAAAATTACATCATTTGGCTGCGTTTTATTAATTTTGAAAGGACTTGAAAAACGTAGTTTTGCGGAAAGGAGACAGATTGGCTGTAGGTAACGATAAGTTGATATGGTTTCGGAACAGTAGTTTGGTGCCATTGCACATGTTTTTGGTAAAGGCGAAATAAGCGATCAAATATTTTTGGGGATTAGCATGCACGCGTGTACCTTTTCTGCCATTTCAAGACCACAACCAACGCTTGGCCTTATAATATTAGTCTCGTTCCATCACGGCGCCTCACTGAAATGCTGTGCGAAAATGAGGACCGTTATAGAACGAGGCTATGGCCTTATGATAATTTGATTCAAATCAATGGTCGCGTGCGCATGTGCCAGATTATGAGACATCTTTTTAAACTAAGGACTGAAACAATAACAACACTCTGGCAAAGTAAGCCCCTTACTTCAACGTTTAAAATGCTCTTTCAAGTTGCTTACAATTAGTAATCATGAGACATATTACCGGGTTTGTTTCGCCAGTCTCTCCAGCGTTGATGTCTGTCTTCGATGGGCGAGTGGAGCGAGCCAAAGCTTTAAGAAGCCTTAAAATGTTCTAGGAATTCAAGGAATTTCTTTCAAAGTCATCATCAAACTTTTGTCAGTTTATTTTCATTGAATTCCTTAATTTCAATCAGTTTATCGTCATGCAGATCCAGATAATGAAAACGGCTGACAAGTACAGTGAATACTGAATATGCCCGACAATGTGCTGAAAATCCAGGATTTGCCGACATAATTTTGCTCGGAGGATGTTCCACCCCACCAGGGCTGTTCCTAGTATTGTGGTTTTGAGGGCGTGACACCCCCCTTGTGACTTGGTCAGTCGGCAAATCTGCCTCAAAAAGTCTCCAATCAGGAGAAGAGAGAAGAATTGACTAAGGAGTATGGTGATATACGCTTTCTAAGAGTATTAATAAGAGGGTTCTTTCAATTCTTGGCTAATTATTCATGTCCACCCAAATCACGAATACGGTAGAGATAATTATCTTCAACTTTAGTGATGTTTAATCAGGACAGACGAGAGAAATTTTGGGCCCGATCCGCTAGGATCTCTTAAAAACATGGCCCGAAAATTTTCATCGCTACGCTCGCCAATATACCGATGGTGACTTCAGTTCGATGTACAATTTAACCACGCACTGCAAACCACGTGTGGCGGATTCAACTCTGGATACTGCGCGTTAAACTTGCTCCAAATTTACGGTTACATATCCGGATCGGACTGCGGTGAAGTTGGCAAATCTATTGCTCCGCACCACCCTCAAAAATTTTTTCGGGACAGTCCTGATTGGGAACCTTGCAAAAATGTTGATAACATTTAGATGTACAGTCAGCTGTATGTTTTTGGGGTTATATATTTCATTTTGTATGTTTAAAGAACGTGATGGTAACTTGGATCGTCCTGAAGTAGTATATCACCATGCATAAATGCATTTTGAATAGCAAAGGAGTTAACTGAGTTACCCTACCAGAAAGGCTCCTAGTTATATCACATATTTTATCATTTAATTTAGCGAAGCATCCTCAACTAACCTCTACTTTTATCGTCTTTTCTTTCCTGTTGGATTCATTTCGACCTGGTAATGAACAGATCATGATAAAGGGGACAAAAGCAACTAGCAAATTTAAAAATAAATTTGGTAGTTGATTTCGCCTCCTTCAAGAAATCAGTAACGCCATTGCCACGTTTGTTTGGTGAAACAGATCCTGTTGAATAGAAATAAAATTATTACAAAGCAAACTTTGAAAAAATCCCGCTAAGAATGTAGTTAGAATATACATTCTTTAACATTCTTCTTTCAAGAATGTTTTCTATAGTGACAAGAATAATTTGTACATATCCAAGAATGTGGAATTGCCTTTAGATTAAATATTCTTGTACTTTTCAATATTCTTAAATAGTCTTAAACATGGAATTGAAGTGCTGTGGAAAGGCACTGAAGTGCTGTGAATCATAGTTCTTTATAAAGTATATCCTGTTTTAATTAATGTTAGATCATAAATGGCTGGAACAACCGTCTATAGAGTTTCGAATGTCTTAAGTGCAAAGCTAATCAGGATTAGATTGCAAGAATCTGGCAGCATAAAAAATGCACGAAAAAATTATATTCTTGTAAGAAGATTTCATTTGATTCAAAGTCTGTTTTACTTGAGTTTCGCTGAAGCTTCCTGTTTCAAGACATTTTAAAACACTTGAATCAAGTAAAGTAAACCTGCATTTTTACTGTGTAGCTTATGAGTTGTTCTTGACAAAACAATTGTCATTTCTCTTATGGTTTTCATGTTTATACGCAAGAATTAAGGTGGTTATTCGGCAGGATCAAGTATTCGATGTGCGTTTTCAAGTATCTGATCTCTGTTTTGTGAAAGTTTTGAACGCCATTCGCAACATGACACACTATATAATTGATTGAAGTCTTTAAACAAAATTTGATGCTTCTTAGACAATAAACCAGTTATGTTGTTCAGTCTATGATCAATATCATTGTATTTATATATAATCAATCTAACAAGTATATTTTACTGATTGAAATATACATTTATTAGATAAACAGATATGATCTTTCCTGACCTAACGACATTTGACTCGACCTTCCCGATATCGTTGACTGCATCCCCTCTGAAAAGCGTTAGAAGGGATAAGTTTCCTTCTTTTTAAACATTATCCCCTCATAAAAACGAAACATATATTCTTACATTATCTAATATATCCTACAAATTAAACACTCGCGATTAATATCATGTAAATATCATGAAATATTATTAGACGACACAGTTATCAATTCAATTAACTTTACCTGATATATTTGGCTTGAATTGTAGATCAATGATTTGAAACTTCACTATTGCTTGATGCTCGATGTTATAATTGCCATCAGCTGTATTCAGGCTTTATACGCCAACATGAATGATCTCACACAGAGTTGAGTGCATTACATCCGAAATGAGGAATGCGTATAAAGTTTGAGCCAATCAAGCTTAGATCATACTTACCTCATAATATGAACACGACCCTTTGATCCGTATTACTGAATTGAATCCGCGTGCATTGATCGATGGCATATCACTATAGCTGTGTTAAAGTGTAACCGCCTACGGTTCCGTGCACACTGAATGTTTCTATAAGAACGCAATATGAACACACACTCTGTTGATCCGTACTACTGGATTGAATCCGCGTGCATTGATCGATAGCATATCATTATAGCTGTGTTCAAGTGTAACCATTACGGTTGCGTGCACACTGAATGTTTCTATAAGAACGCAATATGAACATACAATCCGTTGATCCATTAAATTAAATTATATAGAACTTGTGCACTGATCGAAATGATGTAATTATTGCCGTGTGCAATTTATTCAACATGGTTCACTGCATTTTGCATTCTATAGCAACACAGTATATATGGAAAGCTCCTCCATAGATAAAGTAGATATATATAAATATAATAGTTATACTATATGGAATGTTTCAACGCATATAAACCTATACGGTTTACTTCTATATTAATATATAAACACGTAATTAGCGTGTTTCTGTGTGGAAGAAACTGTCATGTATTTTGTTTAATTCAGAACTTAACCACATCATTGATATTCATTTCAGAGACACGAACTAAGACAAGACTACTCGAATAGCGCACAAGTACACGAAAAGTTGTACTTAAGATATATACGAAGATATACACTCAATAATAATTGATGTTACGGCATATATTAGATAGAAAGTGTTTAATTGCATGACCAATTTGACCATAGTTTTCCAGACAATTTTATTCATAAAATTAAAGCTAAAAAATCTAAAGCTGGATTGAATCATAGTTTTTTGTGTTTTGGATGTAATCGAGCGTAGTTATGAGTCACATCAGTTTTATTTTCATTAATAAATGTTAAAAGCATAAATTTGATCATCGCGCGTTGCAGACTCAAAGTTGCAAAATGAATGCCATTTCTGAAGCCACAGAGTAATGTGTATCAAGCACCATATTTAAACCCGCTAATCAATATTATGCCTTTAAATTAAAAAAAAAGAGATTAGTCAAATTATCATTATGTAAATTGCTATGAATCTCCCTCCCTGTTATATTGAAATTATTAACATGGGGCTCTGGTCATAGGGGGAAATTGGATAATATAAAAAATTGCACCCAGAAAAAATATCTCCTTTTTCTTAAGTTGTAAATGTGATTCTCCTTGATAAAAATTAAGTCCGCTATGAGAATATAAGTGAGTCGAGTATCAAAAGAAACCGCTCAAAACAATCATCATCATCATTAATTCAAAAAAATATCTGATAGATTTATAGTTTTTATTCAATAGGATATAAAGCTTTTTCCATGATATATGATATACATGATAATATATACAATTTAGTAATGCTTGATCGATATGCACTATCATCTGCTGAAGAAATAGAAATGTGATGTAATTAGCACCGCATGTTTCATGTTGTTTGGTTAGGACGAATCTCGAAGCATAATTCAGTTGGAACTTCTGAATCCTCGCCATTATGGCTATACCTGCATTTAAGGTCACTGTGTATAAATATTCTTGCAATTAATAAGGATAATAAGACGACGTGGAAATAGGAATTAGTATACTGGAAATTTGAAACGTTTGTTTTGAAAAACTCTATAAACATGTATCCTTGTTCATCAGGTTTATTGGACCATGATGGACTTTTTGCACGCTCCATGCGAGTAGGATCGTAATCGTGATCTTTCAGGTTCAAATGTTTAACAATTGATCCGTATCTTTATTTTTGTAAAATGCACGCTTTTACTTTTACATCCGAAATCAGAAATATGACTGAACATTTTGCTTTGGATTAGAATAAGGAACCTTATTTTCATATATGGTTGTTTCAATAAAATTATTTTGTTGAATTTCGATACATTTATTTGGTCCGCCAGAGCACTGACTAAACCCGTGTGACTAAAGAGTTGTCTTCCTTTACTCAAGCTTATTTTTGAAGAGTTTTTTTGTGGAAATTCTTTATTTATAGGTTTTTTTCCTTCTTTTCTTGCCAAAATGTGAAAATGAATTATTATGAAGTGGCAATATATATCTTTATCTAAAGATTCTAGACAAATTTGCTTTCTATATATTTAATCTCTTTTCGGATCTCCTTCTTTGCTTCTGCTTCGTGGTCTATTACCTTAAATAACCGTAAAACCTTAAATACACGTTTAGCAATCATTCTCTGCTGAATAACGAAGTACTTTATTCGCCACCATGAAGGCTGTGAAAGGTATGAACTGTCGTAGTTTTCTCTTCCATCGCAGAAATAGTTAACCTGCGCGCAGACCTTTCTTGAAAATCGTACTTCCTCGTTAGTAAGGTCTGCGCATCCGAGCGAATTCTCTTGTTCTGAGAGGAAGGGTCATAATTAAAAGCTATTGTGATTTCGTTCTTGAGTACGACATGGCTTGTACTGGTCAGTGATTGGTTGATATTTTCAGCTATTGTTTAGCAAATATTTTTTCAAAATTGTCTTCACATCAACGTGTAACGATCGATGATAAACAATTTACGCAGTTTACGGAACGGGATTACGATATCAAATTTGAATTTACAACAAAGATGTTATCATGTTCTCGTTGGTTTACATATTATCAAATAGAAGAAAGGTTTCCTAAGCTTATTTTTTTTTTTGGACTGCCATGTTTAGTGTTTACTGTTTCCAAGTATTTCAAAGAATTGACTTAAAAGCGGGCTTATAAGCAACTGATTATATAAAACAGTAGCTCTAAATCACTGACATTATTGGTGATTTCAGTCAAATGTTCATTGACAGTTCAAAATGAATGAATACTCAAGTCGAAAAACATTATTTAGAGACAGAAGCGCCACAGTATAACCGATAATAACTTGGATTTGGCTTATTTAATAGCTGAACCTACTGAACTGAACTGAATTTCTAACAAAACCACCACTTCTTGATGAATTTTTTTCTGGTAATTTCACTAAAATAAAATCGAAAAGTTCCATAAAAGTGGAGCTGTGTTTAAATAGATTAAAAGCTTTTTATTAAAAAAATTTTCATGTTCCTGGATGTGTTGTTTTCACACGAATGGTCGACATTGCAATGGTATGCGTTTCACGCAGAGTGGGCGCATCTTTTGGTCGTCTCAGCATTTCATGTCAGAGCAAGAGATTTCGCTCGGATGCGCGAAAATAGGATGGGCGAGGAAGTAAGATTTTCAAGTAAGGCTAAGAAATAGTGAAATCATTTAGAAATTTCGAAGAAACAGCAGAAACGACAACAAGAAATGACAAACTTAAAGGCAGTATGGCAAGAGATACGCGCCAAACTGAAATCAATACGCAAGGGGCTAAATTACGCAGCTAATTAAAATCATTACGTAACCATTGACCAATCGTAGAGTCGCTCTTTCCAATCTTGAAATTCCATATATCAAATGTTGGGAAAATGCTGACTGGGGTTATTTAGTGGAATATCAATTTACGAAATGATAATAATAACTTTTGACGCAATAGAACAAATCAAAAACATTAATTTACAGCCAGTAATAATAACTAGTGACTCAATCGAATGATCCAAATGAGTTTGTTATTTGTTCCAAATGATCGTTATATAATGAAGCCATTTTTAATTTGGATCAATTTTACTGGATCCCTAATTTCTGCTTAGTAATATATGCGTTAACTATATATGCTATTAAAGGGCTATCACAAACTTGCCATCTTTGCATTCATATTTACTAAACGAGAAAATGCTGGGAGACACGAGTGAAGCGCTAAAATATCACCAACTTTTTCGAGTTTAGTAAATGTGAATACAATCATTTGCAAGCGTGTGGTAACCCTTTTCTAAAATAAAACAAACGTCGGAAGCTCATTCGATGGAAAGTTCTCAATTCACGAATTCACAATTTAAAAGTCAACTACAATTCATAAACCAAGCAAATGAAATCCCACAACAAAATATTGTTGAATAAAGAAAGACACATCGTACAAGAACGCCTGTAATATAAATTGTACATAGTTCTTGTTATAAGTTGTGTAATTAATTTGCATACAATAAATATTACATAAGTGAGGCTAAACAAAGAGGACGGCCTGCTAGAAAACATGTGCGTTTCAAACTAGTTGGTTATTGATATTAATATACATTCTTTATGTTCTTTACTTGAATATTGTTGTTTATGACTCGTACAAATTATAACATGGTGTCAGATGTGTTTTGAATATTATCCTGTTGATTCAGTTCTCAGTGTATAGTAAATTTTTGAAATGGCTGAACAAGATTCTTTTACTAAACCAGGGCCACTAATTATCGATGCTCAAGCTGCAGAGAACTGGAGAAAGTTCTTTATGTGCTTTGAAATATATTTAATAGCAAAAGAAAAAGACGGCAAAAGTGATAAGCTCAAGGTAAATTTATTACTTCATTTTGCTGGATCGAAGGCCATTGAAGAGTACAGCCATTTTGTTTTCGGGTAAAATGAGAGCAAGGTAAGCTATCAAGACGTTTGCAGGAAGTTTGAAGAGTTATGCCGAGGTGCAAAGAATGCAATATATGAAAGATTTATATTTAATATCAGAGTACAAAAGGAAGGTGAGAGAATAGATCAATTTGTCACTGATTTAAAAAGGCTTGCATTATCCTGTGAGTTTGGCAATATTAAAGAATCGTTAATAATAGAGACAGAATAGTTGGAGGCATACAATCAAATGTACTTCGTGGAGAACTATTAAAGAAGCCTAACTTAGATCTTAATACTGCTCATAATTACTGTAGAACCTTTGAGGCAACTGAAATTCAAAAAGACAAATTTACCGCTATATCTAGTGAAACTAATGACATTGAAGCAACTGTAAATGCTATCAATCAAAGGCAATATGAAAAGACAACTAAGAACTGGAAATGTAAATACTGTGGCTACCAACATGCGAAAAATAAATGTCCAGCCTACAAACAAGAATGTCGGTCATGCAAAAATATTGGTCATTTTGCCAAGATGTGCACGAAAAACACACTCACTACTCCACGACAACATGTATCTACTGTTTCAAAATCAGAAAACGATGACAATGATGATGTGAATTATGTATACTTTGGTTCTGTAGAATGTTCATCAGTTACTCAAGCTTCAAAGAAAAAGGAAAGGAAAGAGTTAGTTACCTTGATAGTCAATGGGACAAACAGAATTCAAGGCAGACACTGGAGCGGAGGCGACAATTATTCCTTATGATATATATAAATCATTGACAAACAAACCTCTAAAACCTTCCAAACAACCTCTAAGAGGGTGGTTATCTGAAAAACCACTATACCCAAAAGGATACATCACTATGATGACAGCGTACAATAAACGGACAGTTCCAATTAGATTTCTTGTTGTAGAAGGAAATTTCACACCGCTACTTGGATGCGACTCGTGTTTAGATTTGGAGGTGTTGACATTTATGAAAGTGGACATTATTTATAATATGAGTAATGAGTGCCACACTGGGCCAGAGTTGATTCAAAATGATTTGTTATTGAAAGAATTTAAGGATTGCTTTCATGAAATACCTGGCTGCCTTCCCAGAAAAATAAGCCTTGAAATTGATGAACAAATTACACCAGTAGTTCATGCACCAAGGCGTCTACCTATTGCTTTTCAAGATGCAGTGAAGGAGAAGCTAGCTGATATGGAAAAAATGGCATAATAAAGAGAGAGGCTGAGCATACGCCATGGGTGTCTTCAATGGTTGTAGTTGATAAAAGAAAATGTAAAGATAATAATCGACCGGGAAATAAAGACATTAGAATCTGTATTGATCCTCGTGATTTGAACAAAGCATTGAAGAGAATACCCCATCCAATGGCAACTATAGAGGATGTAGTCAGCCGACTTGAAGGGGTCAAATTAGTTACATCATTAAATGCGAGCAGTGGATATTGGCAGTTACCAATGGATGAAAAGAGTTCCAAGCTACTAACGTTTAACACACCTTGGGGAACTTATCGATTCACCCGTTTACCTTTTGGAATTGCTCCAGCACCTGAAATTTATCAACGTGAAATTGAGCGCCTATTTGCTGGACTTCCTGTTGAAATCATAGTCGATGATTTCCTTATTCATGGTACTAATCAGGAAGACCTAGATAAGAAAACACGAATGATACTTGAACGCAGCAGAGAAATCGGTCTTAAATTTTATCCTAACAAAATTAAGCTGCGCACAAAAGAAATATCATATGTTGGACATATATTAACCGGAAGTGGAATAACTGCTGATCCGGGTAAAATTGAAGCAATTAAGAATATACCACCACCTACCGATAAAGAAGGAGTAAGAAGACTACTAGGAACAGTAAATTACCTGGATAAGTTTATTGAAAATAAAGCAGACATACAAGCTCCAATAAGCCACATCACAAGACAAGACTCGTCTTTTGTTTGGGGCCCTCAGCAAAAGCAAGCATTTGAACAATTAAAGGATCGATTAACAAAGTCACCTACATTGGCATATTTTGCAAACGATAAACCAACCGAGCTGAGCGTAGATGCAAGTGGTACTGGCCTTGGTGCTGTTTTGATGCAAGAAGGATGTCCAGTGGCATATGCCTCTAGAGCATTAACATCTTGTGAACAACGATATGCCAACATTGAACGTGAGCTGTTGGCAATAGTATTTGGAGTTACTAAATTTCACACGTATTTATATGGAAGAACTGTTCAAGTAACAACTGATCATCGTCCACTTGAAGCGATATTTAAAAATAATCTCAATGATGCTCCTCCTCATCTTCAGCGGATGCTATTGACATTGACCAAGAATGACTTACAAGTGAGATATGTCCCTGGAAAAGAGCAAGTGGTGCCCGATTGTTTGAGCAGAGCAGCCCTTGACCAACCTGATAGTAAAGAAGATATTGCTGATGCTATTGCTGTAAATTTGGTTGCTAACCTTGGGTTGGAAAATAATTCAGTAAAACATTTCCGTACTGCTATAGAAAATGACCATGTTTCACAAACTCTAATTAAATATATTGTTAAGGGTTGGCCATCTTACCGAAGTCAAGTTGATGATGCAGCAAAAACATATTGGAATTACAGAGAAGAAAGAAGTGTAGATGGAGGTATTATATTCAAGTCGAATCGTTTGGTTGTTCCGAAAATTATGAGGAACTTTTAACAGAAATTCACAGCTCACATATGGGAGAAAGCAAAAGCCTGGCATTTGCTAGAGATTATGTATTTTGGCCTGGAATGACTGCACAAGTTAAGGGCAGAGTAGCTTCGTGCAGTATCTGCAATGCATTTAAGAATAAGCAATCAAAAGAACCATTTTATCCTCGAGAAATACCGAGCCTCCCTTGGCAAGAAGTTGGGTCTGATCTATTTGACTTCGGTGGACACACATATCTATTAATTACTGACTTTTACTCAAAATATTTCGAAATTGAGCAGTTACAACAGCCAACTGCCCCATGTGTGATCGTCAACATGAAGAAGATATTTGCAAGGTTTGGGGTACCAGAAAATGTTTACAGTGATAATGGTCCACAATACTCAAATACTAGAAACTTGTTTTTCGCATCTCATGAGTTTAAAAGTTTGCGGCAGACTGGGGATTTTGTCACAGTACCAGTTCACCAGAATATCCCCAGTCAAATGGTGCCGCAGAACGTGCTGTCCAAACTGCGAAAAGAATATTGAAGAAGGCAGTTAAAGCAAATGAAGATGTATTTGAAAGTTTGCTGAAGCATAGAAACACCCCATTTGAAGACATTGGCTTTTCTTTAGTCCAATTACTAATGAGCCGACTTACTAGGACAATGATACCAACTCATCGTCAATTACTTGTACCTATTGTAGCAGACCAAGATGATGTAGCGAAGGCATCAAAATTCCGTCAAGAGAAAATGAAAGTCACATATGATATGACAAGTAAGCCATTACCTGGTCTCTCATCTGGGGACTCTGTACGAATTCGACCAGGAAATGAAAAGGAATGGAGACCTGCTGAAATACTCCGAGGTAATATCTTGTTGAAGACAACTTAGGAAGAGTCTTTAGACGTAATCGGAGACACATTCTAGCTTGTCCAAAAGATATGCCAATACCACCAACATTTCATTTTGAAGACAATAATAATGACCACTCAACTACAACTCACAACCAATCATCAGTTACGCCTCCAGAAAATGAAGTAGCATTGGAGGCACCACGACGATCTGGTAGATCCATAAATAAACCTAGCAGATTAATTGAAAACTGTTAAATGCCTAACTTTCAGTTAATATTGTTAAGAGAGATGTTATAAGTTGTGTAATTAATTTGCATACAATAAATATTACATAAGTGAGGCTAAACAAAGAGGACGGCCTGCTAGAAAACATGTGCGTTTCAAACTAGTTGGTTATTGATATTAATATACATTCTTTATGTTCTTTACTTGAATATTGTTTTTTATGACTCGTACAAATTATAACAGTTTTCTAGAAATTGATGTACTAATTGTTATCTAAATTTAAGGTTTTCCTTGAGACAGCGTAGCCTAAAAAGGGTTAACCTTGAGAGAGCGTAGCCTAAATTTTCTAAAATATCCGATAGGCTTCTAATTGAAATGTCTTTAGTTCATTTTTTTCTTTTCTTGATCTCCTCTTTGATAATGCTCGCTTCGTAGTTATCAGTAGAGTTTCTCCATTTCTTAGCTTTCACTCTCTCCGCTTTAGCGAAAGTTGGTGCCTATCGGATATTTAGAGAAATTAAAGAGAAGTGTCAATTAGAGCTAGAGTTTTTTAGATTTTCATTGTTTTCATAGTTTTTTTCTTAGATTTCCCCTTATATGGACTTTAACATATTCGAGATCAATTAGTTCAATTTCTAGGCTTTGTACGTAATTTACCTTAGATTTTAGTTTCTTCAATCTGCAGTATTTTATTCACTATTTGATGTACATTCGACCCACAAGGGACAAAAAGGCATTTTACTATACATTTGTAATTTTATAATTAGTCAAATAATTCACTTGAGAATGGCACAAGAAAATGTGTTGAAACGTTGTGATAAATTAGTTGTATTGATATTCTGTGTCAATATTATCAAAAAGAAGACTCTTATAGATAGTTACTAATAGCTCAGTATTAGCTATAAAAATGCAGAATGATGGCCCGCACCATTTTTACAAATTCTGTTTTCGTTTTTTCGGAAAGTATATAAGTGCAACCTTTTTAATTAAAACACTAACCATATCTTTGCAGTTAATGTTCTGGTTTAAATTTTCTCGGAGTTTAAAAATCTATTAAGTCAATAAGAAATGACAATTAATTGCATTATAATCTTTCAAAATGTGCTACAGAGACAGTTAAGATGCGTACGTAGTTTGATGATTGATGCCCCTCCTATGCTTACCCTACATAGGCAGCCGTACGCCTTTTGTGTGGACCCCTTTCCTAAGATGTGTACGTATACATTATCAGGGATTCCTCGTAGAAGCTGTTTGAGTAAATAGGTTAATACGGTGATTGTTAAATAATAGTATTCTAATTTGTAGGTAAAATAAGGTCTCTATATACTGGAGAGAAATGTGAATGGATCATGTATGTAATGGATAAATCAATTTGAATTATAATATTTCTTTTAGTTTATTCCTGTGCAACTAAATATGCATGCAGAAATGAATATTGTTAAAATAGATATAGCTAATCAAATAATCTATATTGTAATTATACTGATTTTTATATACTGAGAATCAGAGAACTCTATTTAACTCTATTAGGTGATATAGTATATACATGTGGTCGGTATTATTTTACCCATCATGCTAGTATTAAATCTGATCTGAATATGGTCTAATGAGAAGGAGTGGAGTTGGTTCATACAAGTAGATAAAGATATTCTAGCTAGGCTATATACTTAAGTCAAATTAGGCATCAGCTGAAACATTCCCGATAAAGCAAAAGAAAAAGTTATTAAAAAGTTTGCAAAATTAGTTAAACTTTTCTAGGCTGTCAAAAAACTGGTCGCCCTGAGAGGCTATGAAGCTGCAACAGGCTCAAAAATCAATAGACCAAATCGGCTTACACGTTACGTTATCTGAATGCGGTACGTGTTTGGGTTTTTCAACGACAGAACGCAATCGTCTCGCGCAACTATTTTTCTCGCATATGCTTCTACTCAATTTGCTCTTCAATTTAGTTTTTAGATGATTTACGACAAATTGAAAATCGATTCAAGTAGTTCAAGACCTAATGAACTTTACCTACACCTATGGTTGACCCTGCTTTAGAGGTTCTTTCATCGTTTTTAAATAATTAGCTTTACATCATTTGTAATCTTATGAGGACCCCGTCACCATTCTCTTTACTCCATTTTAAGGATCAATCATCCGCCGATTATCTACGCAAGGACCTGGATCGGCTTTGTCAAAAATTAATACCAATATTAGAGTCGTTTCAAAAATCCGTTATTGTTACCAGTGAGTTTTTTATTGATATGTGGAATATCTCGCCATATGTTAAAAGCAGATTATAAACACTACATATTTGAAAATCTTGTTGGAAAATAAATATATAAGTGAAATTGTGTGCAGTTCCAAATTGTGTCCTCAGAAAAAATATCTTTCCTATTTATTCAAGCTGAGTGTGTGGATCAGCTCAGATGCGCCACAAATTGACATTCAGGATTTAATTGAGGGATTAATTGATACAGAAAAATGAGAAATTGTGGGCCGTCGAAAAGATCTTAAAGGTATCGACTGCAGTGGAATGAGAAATACAGAGTTTAAGATGAAGAGTCAAGTCTTTATAGAGACTCTACATTCACCCGACAAAGAAAATGCCACTGACGAGGTTCATCTTTCTCTAGAGAGTATCCCCCATACCATCGCTGTAAAACAGATATCATTTTCTTTCAGAGTAGCAACTGTTTACCATCAGCAACGATCGCATTTCACAACAATCGTTGAAAGGAGTGATGGAACTTTCCAATAAATCGATGATATGTCAGGAATTGAAAATAGAAGTCCATCCAAAATTTCAAAAGTCAAGATGCTGATTTACACAATTTGATTGTCATCGCCGCAGTTAAAGTTGAAGCAAAGGTTATGGTTCTCCATTTATATGTATAGTACCGTGTGACCATACAGGAAATGAGAATATAGAAACAACCACAACTTATCTTGTAAAATTTACCTTTGCTATAATACCATGATTTTTAATGCATGATATACTCTGCAATAAAATAAAATGTCTATATAAACACAGCTTAGAAAATGTACTAAATGTGAGTATAACAATTATCAAATTCCGATCTTCTACTGTATCATTCGATCCTTAAAGATAATTAGTCATGACAAACTAAAAAATGCTAGAAAATTCAAAGTTGAAATGGGAAATTAATTTTGAAATTAAACCCGCTAGCATACTCACCGCCATTTTCATGCTTCGATTTGAAATAAACCATTCGAATTGAACTGATTAAGATGAACAAGGTTGATTGAAAATAGTATACGAATAGATAAACATGATATTATAGTTGAAAATAGTCAAAATTAAACATTGAATTTGCTACTTAAAGCTTCACGCCTAAGCCATCATCAGGCACTTTATTACAAAAAAAAACAAAAAAACTTTGCTTCCTTTTTGATAAATTGCCGGATGATCGCTTACGCGTGAAACTTTAGTAGCAAAATAAATGCCTAAGTTTTGACTATTTTCAACTATATCACACGCTCGTCTGTATAGCATTGACCGCTATTACATTCAATAAGGGCAAATAATGAATACATTTATATATTTATTCATTCATTTAAACATGATATTATAAATAAAATCAATAGACCTCAACGCCAGGTACTCAACGCAATGTTCTGTATTAATTCTGAAACAAGATTTGAGCTACTAGTCACGCATACTAAGTATCCTGCAAAATTGTTTCAAGGTTATTTGAATTATTCTATTATCATTAATTATCATTACTCTGCAAAACTGATGTCTTTGAATTATTCTATTGTCACGAATTATTATTAGTCCGTGAACTGATGTCTTTGAATAATTCAATTGCACCACGAATTGATTTTTGAGCCTGATGCCGCTTCATAGCGAGGCTGTATCAAACATGCACCCACCATGATGTCATCCAGAATATCAGAGTTATTGGCGTTAACCGTTGATATCTACCCCTACCAATCCATGCAGTTGATTTGTTACGTCTGGATCAAGAGATTCTTCAGAAGCAATGTTATCGATTGGTCTATATAATTCTAAAATGCTTGATATTGTCATCAATATTCCATCTACACCAGTAAACTTTTCAATAAATCTCTGTTTAGAACTATTGCAATCATTTTTGTAAATATTAAACACTTTACGCCATCTTGATAATTTACTTTGCTGTTTTGATTTCTGAAAAGGAGTCCAGTCTTTTATCGGTGGCATTTCTCTATAACCATGTTCCCAAATACAGATAATGTCGATTGGGTCTAACATTTTACCCTCAATTTTTCGTGGAAGTTCAAAGATGTGTTCATCGTTAGCATCAAACTCCTTTCTGAATTGTTCATGTTTTGATAAATTATCAGTGCCATTTCTGCCATTGTCAAATCGTTCAATTATGGTCAAAGCTTCTTGAACACTGCACATTTTGTTATTTGCTTTCCCAAATGTTTCAGCAAATGCAGAAGGTCTATTACCAAGACAGAGCTTGTAAAATGATACAATATTCCACCAACTTTGTAAACTATTTGTATGTCTTTGCTTAAGATGTTCAGGCCAAGCATCGACAGGCGGGAGATCTGAGTAGCTATTTTCCCATATATCAAGAACTCGTAATAAAGGAATATTATTAATTAGTTCGTCATAAAACGTATCTAATCTTTCATTTTTTTTATGTTCAATATCTATCCGGGATTCAGATTTGATTAATAATGGCACAGGCTCTCTTTGGTAAGCAGGCGTTTCTAAAGATAGGTGTTTTCTAGGTGGACCTTGATTCTGCGTGGTACCATGCATCAACCGGTATCCCCCACTTGTATTGATTAACGGGTCTTTTACATTATCTAAAGCCATGATTCGTTGCGGTTGAAAATTCGATGTCATGTGATGATGCAAATTCTTTGTATTACAAACATCATCAACTTGCTTATGACGTGTACCATTTGCTCTCAAAATTTTATGAAATATTGTATTAACCGTGAGGGCTTGATCAGTTATATTAGCAACAGCATCGCATAAATCAGATAAATGGTGCCCAAATTCAAGCAATGAACGCGACGTTTCTTCACAATTCGAACACATTCGTATCTACAATAGAAACGAATAACATATAATCCCAATTAATCATGCAACAAGAAAAGCATTTATCAATAACCACATATTAACTAGCCTGCGTGCAGACTGAAATTATCTAGCTTGCGCGCAGACCGAAGTGTTGTTTATGATTATTAGTAGGGTCTGCGATATATTGAAGGAAAGCTTGCGCTTAGCCTGCGTGCAGACTAAAACCTATTTTCATGAATGTGTAAAGTCTGCGCACCCCACAGAAAAAGCCATTCAGCTGACACTGCGTCGCCTTGTAAAAACATTGATTTTTGGTGTGTTTGTCGATTCTTTACATCCCATGTAGCCTGCGCGTAGACCCAAATCTTTTTTTATGATTAGTAGGGTCTGCGTAATATCGACAGAAAGCTTGCGCTGGACTGAATTAGGGGGAGTGGCAGAAACGTGAGAAATCTATTGTTTGTCTATTGTTCATCAGCCAATCGCTAGCGAGTTCTCCAAAACTAGAACCAGAACATGATTGGTCGATAAATATAAGTTCTTGACGCATTCCTTTTCAAGTAAAACGTCGTTCTTCTTCGATAAAAAAGTTGTTCGTCGTTTTTCAGTTTTGTACGAGGGAGACCTCAGACTTTTTTATTCAACACAGACTTTTTGTAATTATGTTTGTAGTAAAATGAACATAGTGCATTGACAAAAACGATTTCTTGTTGTAATTATTAATTTGCCTTTCACAGAGGACGGGACATGCTATTTTACTTGCAGCATCGGCCAACAAAGACTTGATTTTAAGATACTGAAATTTATTTGGATTGTGTTTGTGTTCGTCGTAAAAGCCAATTTTTCATGGGTAATATCGAAAGAACAAATCATTGTATTAGATATAGAACGATTTAATCTCTGGATCTTGTTCACTGCGCCATGTTCAATACAAAAATATTTCTTTACGAAAGACTAATTCTCATCATTGATGTCAATTTTTGAGTTTCTTTGTGAAAAACAAATGCATTAAAAACATTAGACAACTTAGATCGCTTCATATTGAACAGAGATAGTATGTTTTATGAAGTTAGTATTAATCATTTGAACGTGGTTATGAATAAACTCATTTTATTTCGTAAATAATAAGTGTCAATTTTGATTGTGAAAAGTTTTGTTATTTACGAAAATCAGACTTGCAAAAATGCTGTTTATGACGCCGTCTGTAGTTGAACAACGCTGAACAGCAGGAGTTAAAGGGGCAAAATTGACCGGCGACCGCTGCGAGCACAAGTTGAATTTATGCCTAGCGTAATTCAACCGTCTCGCTTTGAAACAATTGTTATACGCAGGCCTAACTTGTAATAAAATTCATGTCAACAATGAACATTGTCATATAACAATAAGCGTGCATGTGATCCTAAGTGCGTGGCTGCTGGTCAATTTTGCTCCTTTAAAGTGTAATGACGCCCACTCCCTCCAACTTCCGCCCAGGGCAAGCTTTCTGTAGATATTACGCAGACCCTACTAATCATAAAAAAAAAATTTGGGTCTGCGCGCAGGCTACATCCCATGTGGCTATGAGCAGGGCGTGCGAAAAAAACAGTCGTATTGCCCAATATTTTGTTTCATTTTATTATGTTTTTATGTTTAGTGATTGATTTTAAATATTTATTGTTAGTTGTTTGTAGATAACTATGCAATAGATCACACATTTAAAAATATGAAAGTGCAAGAATCAGAAAGCATCCCGAAGGGAAGACTAAAATGAAGTTAACTCAAATATAACTACAAACAGTGCAAAATAAGTCATTATTAATGAAATAAACTCCAGATGCAGCAGTTTTACATCAATTTCATGATACCATTGTTTGTGTGCTACTGCTACACCAGCAAGCTTGTTTATTATTATACATTCAGCAAAGCACTTTTTAGGAGTAAATAGAATAGCTTGCAAAATACAGGGCTCTCCTTCCGCTGGTCGTTATGATCTTCTTCGGCAAAAGTACCGGTTATACAGGAGAATTATCAAGGTATAGTTTGTTTCCTTGTTAATTATTAGTTGCCATTGCTGTGGTCGACTTATACAGGAATCATCGATTTGAAAGTTTGTATGTCATAATTGAAAAACCATTTCAGAACCATAAACATCGTCAAGCTACAAACAACAACTCCAAATACAGTTCCATGTCGTAGTAGCCATAATTTTTATATAAAACATCTTGATTTACAGTCTTTATCATACCATACTAATATTTGGCTAAAGTAGGCTCCATATTTCACTCCATGTAATATGATAAATGTAGCTTGCCTCACTAAATCATAAATGTAGCTTGCATTTTACTGTTGATGCCAACCATGCTGTCAAAGTAATAGGAGCAACACTTGAACTAATATTTAAACAATTATCATTGAAATGTTAAATCGATTGCAAACCAACAAAAACGCCAGCAATATTTAGTAGCTAATGCCTTAGCAGCTGCAGAGAACGTGACTGATGTTTTCAGCAGAGTGTTAGCACTCGTTGAAGAAGCCACAGAAAATTTAGATGTGTTAGGTTTTCTTTCGCACCCAGTAACATGTGTTCCGCTATCACTTGCATATCCGGATGGTACACCACTAAAAAAAAATAAGGCGTATCTGACAACCGCTATAGAATCCAAGCAAGCAATTGCTATATCAAAAGAAACTATGCCGAGTATTGATGTTACAATTGTTGATCGAGGTCTCTTACTTCACGAAGTGTTGACATCAACATACGGCACCATTGCATCAAAGCTTCTATATAAGATCTCAGCTTTCTCTGGCAATGAAATACATGTTCTTTTTGATACAGACAATGAAACATCAATCAGAAGTATAGAACGCAACCGTCGTGGAGTATTGAACTGAAAGTTTGTTATAACTGGCCCAGATCAGGTGATGAACTCCAATCCCAAGAAGTTACTACAGGATTGCAGGTTTAAAGATTAATTTATAAATTTTTTGATGTCTAAATGGACAAATTGTTTTTATGTTTCGCATGGTGGTATATGCAAGATGATTTGGAATAATGATGTCGGTAACCTGGACGTCCATCGCCCAATACAATTTCAGGTTCAACACGAACAGGCGGATAACTTGATTGGGTTTCATGTGAATAAAATCGAAAAAGGAAACGTTTTAGTGAGGTGCGTAATATGTATTTTTATCTTTATCGTAGTACCCCGTAGTACGTAGTAATATTAATTATGATGCATCAGTACATATGTTCTGATACTTTTCAGCCGTGATACTTTTCAAGTGATTATTTGTAAATGTCGCCCCTTCTTCGAGGGACAGCTGCGGCCCCTTTCGGTCAGATACAATTTGCCAGCAATGACGTTTTTGGTTGCTGATTCAATTGTCTGGTTGTTGAGGGTGAGTGTAGCTTTAAGTCTTTTCACGTAATTAAATTTTACGGGATCCCTGTCTATTTGTATGTGTGTAGTATGTGAAGCGATTATCCAAGATGCCGTTTTAGATGCAATATACTTGAAACACATATCAATCGATTCTTCATTAACCATAGGGGTACATGGCCGGCTTCATTTTTAAATAAATCCATGTAAGTTGAGAAAACCCAATGAAAACTGTTTCCATTTTCAATAACAATCCAGTCTCAGATTGAAGCGCTAATTGAACAGTTTCACACTTGAATGAATTACTGTTGTCTTGCGCACAATACTATCCTTTTTTTTGTGACTTAAAACATATTCGTGTATTGTCATCGTAGTAATTCTCAAAATAAATTCGAAACGTAAACAAGCAAAAACACATATATAACATATGAAAGTGAAAAAATAAGATTTATATCATCAGATCTCCAGTTTGAAATTATATAATCAGAAACTACTATTGGAAAATGACTTGGAATAGAGCGTTATCATATTTGTAAACAAACCCGCGTTATGGAAATTAATTTGCAATGATTTAAAATATTTCCTCTTAATAGGGTTTTTCATCGAGTTTAAAAATAAACTTGCCGCAATGCATGATGGGGCGTATTCGTACAACATTTCTTCGTCGTTCTTCTTTTCTGTATGTTTACCTCTTAATTATCAACACTCTGTTTGCAATATTCTGTGATTTATTATCGCTATTTTATCATTTCTACTAGTAAACATCAAAGCCGTGGTGATATGAAACATTATCGATACCGTGCTGCCAGAGTAAAATAATTGACATAGAAGGTTACGGCCGTGAATCCTTAGAATAAACTTGACCGTATTAAATCTTCGCTAATCTTAAATGTTTAATAAATAAACGCTGACCAAATGTCACTTTATGTTATTTTGGTTGATTTAAAAGCTTGTGGATTATAAGTGCTTGTCTCCTGGTGAAAGGTTTGCCAGCGCTTTTTACTAAAATTTCACGCCATGACGCTGTAGCCAGTGAGCGTTTAAGGACATTAACAGAGATAAAAATCTATTGTTTAGGTCAAGAGAGCTCCATAAATGTCTTTTTAGGGTAATACAGTAGTTATTAAAACCATTTTCAAGTAAATCAACAAAGAATTGAGCAAAACATTCAATAATCAAAATCATCAATCTCGCAAATACCATACCAAACCTTCTAGTCGAACATTTTTTAAAGCACGGGTTGTCCGAAATATATCCCATAAAACATTGCCAGAAAATTTTGTGACATCGACGATGAAAAGCCCTAATTCATCAGTGACACGGAACATGTCAGTGAATAAATTAAAATGTATAGAAAGTACTGTTCATGACTGAAAATAATCAACGAAATAAGATGTAAAGAAATAGTTTCCCATTCTATACTTTTTCACTGGAATCAAATGTTGAATAAACATGTTATGAAAAGTAAACAATAATTGAAATTTTTCCGGGCTGTGTGCCAGCGTTGTATAGGTGAAACGTAAATTAACTTAGAAACTGTAGCGAAAGATTGTTATGTTGCAACTTTATGACACTAGAGTTAGTAATGAATCTTGGATTTTTTAGGGAGTATGGCTACTACTTCCACGTGCTTTGGGATAAACTAAATAGTACCATATTTTGTACATATTTTCCATTTTTCATTTCTAACTTACTACTTCAATCAACAGCAAAAATAATAGAACATTTTCTCAATCAAATTCAATCGGCTTTCCATGTATTTATTTTGAAAAATTCAAGACAGATGATTCACAATTCAATATAAGCATGTATTTGCATGCAACTCGAGATCTATTTATAGGAAATAGCTTACTACTGTATACTAATTAGATGGTCATTAGTTATAATCAACAATAGCTATTTGTTATGGTTAGACAATTTACCATTATTGTTATAGACAACTGTTAGCTAATTAGATTTACAGACACTTAGATGTGAACACATAATACTATTTCATATAACCTCCTACATTCTATCATTAATGAATCTATTATGAGTACTAACAACACTCTGTTTGATGATTTGTGACATGCGAGAAGCCAAAATCATCACATTTAGTAAGTTCGAAGAAGACTACCCCTGATCCGACGTAAGGGTATAATCACAGACATCTAATAGTAAGTAGAGATGGGAAAACTCGTCCTTTTCATTCCATTTAAAACAAGGTTTTATTTTGTAACCAAATTTTTTTCGAATTCATGATTATTTTCGCTCGCTGTGTTCAAATTTCGCGAGCCTAGGTTTGCTGGAACAAAAATGACGTCCATAAAATCACGTGACTTTCATATGTCAAAATAGAGGCGCGAGCGGCCCATGTAAGAGCGTTCCAACTCTTATAAATAGATGGCTCTGGGTATATTGGTATTTAATATATGCATGTATTACGTAGTATCCTTTCATCGTAAACTATCCTACATATGTTCAAGTATTTTTAAACTAACAAAGGGATATACAGTGTAAATGGAAATTTACTATTCTCTGTATAATCAGGTCATCATAAATTTGACAAATAAACAACAGCAACAACAACCTCCTGAATATCTGTATAGCCTCCGTTCTATCTTGAATATATTTGTCAACATTCAAGGATTTGCAGGAGCAGGAATCAGAGCTGAAGTCTAGATTGCGATTCTTGTAATTTCCTGGGGGAGGGGGTTCGTCCATATAGGCGCTATACGGAGATGTGCCATTGTTTCGGGGTATCATTTTGGCACCATGCTGAAAATTTTGGGGGTATCAAATCTTCAATATTGGAATTCTGTAGTGAAATTTCTGATTTCAAGCTGAAGCGGAAAAATACCTGCTGTACAAGTAATGTAGACGGTGTCGCCCTATCGAAGGTACCCGTACCACTCCTCTATTTGTAGATGAGTGGCCACTTTTTTCGCTGAGAGCAAATATTTTGAACGCTCTTTGTTGATCTCAGCCGCGACACTGCAGATCAATTTAAACATATTTCATAGCAGATAGGCCTCGATTGTCAATGCGCAACGATGCACCGCAGCTACTCACAATGCAACTCCCTCTGGATTATTCCATTCACCATTCCATTTTCTGAATTTTTACAGGAGTTTGTTTGAAATATCCTTCAGCCTGCGTCGGAATTGGAGTCTATTTTTTAAAATATTTTCAGAGTTTAACTCGGAGTCGGACTCATCTACATGGAGATTACTGGATTGGGAGTCAAAACTATTCTGACTTCGTATACCTCTGGGATATCATTTAAATTATCCTGAACAAATCTTAAAATTAATGTGGTTGTTAGTGAGTTGGTCTTCAGGTTTGTTTTTTAAATCACTGGCATAAGCTGATAAGCAATCGGCGCATAGTATCCTCTAACCCATAGTATTAATCGCACGTAAGGAGAAATGGCTTCACCGGGGAGTCACCGCTATCAATGGTTTTTCCCTTTGATTTTTAATGAAATCCCCGGCATAAGCATATAGGCAATCGGTGCCTAGCAGAGGTGTACAGGAGCAGGAGTCAAACTCAATTCACCTTTTAACAGGAACATGACAGGAGCAGGAGTTTGAGCCAATGTCTAGAATGCAGTCCTGTTAATTTCTTAAAGCATTTCAAAGTTTAAAAATGTTTAGATATTTTTACATAAAAGTTGGATTGACTACTTATCTAGGATTACGTTAATAAATTCTGTACCTTTCTATGTTTGCTTAATTAATAGGGTTGATAAATGAATTCCTTTACGGAGTTGGAGTACATGTTTGTTACATTATTGGAGCCGGACTAGGAGTCAAACGCTTCTAGAAAGGATTTTTTTTCGGATTCGGAGTCTGAAAATTCTGTTTCCTTACACCTCTGGTGTACGGCATCTTCTAACGCATAGTTTTAAACACTTGTAAGGAGAAAGGCTTCACACAACACGAGTCACCGATATCAATGGTTTTCTCCTTCGAATTTTCTCCTGTAGTGGCTCGCATACGCCATTACAAACGCTATGGTTCGTAGGGAACTGTACGACAATTGCTTTGTAGAATAACTAGCAATATGTTTTAAAACTTTCTCATGACTCTTTTACGCTTGGCTTGATGGTTCTAAAACTTCCTGATTATAAATTCTCATTAGTGACGTTAAGTACAAATTGCAAGACCGATTGCACTTTTGAACCTGACTTTGTTTTGTGTCCTCGTATGGTGATTTGGGGTAATGAAATCTACCTCTTTATTTATTCAAATGTTCTGTAATTAATTAATGAGGGCGATTAAATGCGCGGTAATTAACAGTACTAAGTACAAGTGAGGATGGCAGAGTGCACCAGCCTCCCACAAGCCTTCCGTCAAAATGTGCAAACCGGAATTAGCTCACAATTACTTATAGCTTCTAAAGCATTTGCTCCTGCAGTATCTTTGTGGTAAAATCTGGTATTTTGAATTACATATATATGATAAACAAATGCTAACGCATTTATGAATTGCGATGTCAATTCGTATGCCACGCATAATTAACCTCCTCTAAAATATTCCTTCCAAAACTGCTTGATATCGTTCAAGGGAAGCATGTCGTACAGAAGTAATTCACGATTCTTATGCTACTTCCCATGAAATTTTTATATTTATATTCCTGTTATTTTATAGCCTGCAAAATTTGAACTCTAATTAGACTGATAGGTGTTTTTCTTTGTTATGAACAAATGCTCGAAATTTGCGGGGATATTTGTCGTGATATCATTGCACTCATTCGTCCTGATGAGAAATTAGAGGCTATAACGTCACATAACTTTGAATCTCCATTTTTCAGCAGTTCAAATTGTCAATTATTAAAATGCTTATATATTCTCCAAAGTTCTTATCGGCTTATCGAAAACAATTGTCAAGGTGTGTATGTAATATGAATAATTCTCTGTTCATAGCATTTTATAATTTTAAGTAGGATAATGTAAATTAAGAATTCAATTAATAGCATGCCATGGTTGTAATGGCTGTAACGCATTGCTCAACTATAATTAAATTTGATTAGACGGTCGCGGCATTATGTCAATATGGTTGGTTAATATCATGTTATCCTATAGTTGAACAATTAGTTCCTTCAGTTCGTATGCCAGCCAAACTAGCCAAAGCAATTACCCCACTTTGAATCTGTGTAAGTTTATCGAGTAAGGCTTTGGAGTGAAAATCCATCACTTTCTTTAAAATTTATTTGTAAATTTCCAATAATTGCAAATATATATTTTATTTCCTAACTTTAACTATAGCAATGCTTTGTCTAAACATTGTCATTTGGCCTAATGACGCCAGCATTTCACAACAACGCTGACAAAGCTGCTAGCAAATGCTTTCAAAATGTTGGCAGCATTTGGCCATATAAAACTGATATGAATGATGGGCGAATCGCAAACATTTGGCAAACAAGACATTTTTAATGCTTGACATGGCCTCAACATCTATATATAAAAGTAAATTTCTAACTCTGAATGCTGATATTATTATCAAATAACTTTCCAGTAATTTACCTCGTCAGTTGTTGTGGTATTTTCAAGTGGTCTAATCGAGGTGTGATTGTTTGTTCTAAAAAAATGAGAAAATAATTTATGGAAACTTACAATTTGTGGTAATGATTACAAATGTCCTGAAGCGAACCACCATAACGGGGGTAGCTCAGACAAACCGAACTTCAATTCATATCACATCTGGTCTACTGGTTCAAACCCCAATTTAAAATTCACACCAGTCCTGACTTTATCTAAGGGAATACCATATTCTGTTTGCGGGTGAAATCGTCCGGAGAGAATTGCAATATCAGTAGTTGCAGCGCATCTATTGCCATGAAAAAATGTTAAAATGGATCTTCAGTGCCACGGCTGAGAACAGTAAAGAGTGTTAGCAGTCATTGATTTTAGTTAAAAGACCCTTTCCTCTAGAAATAGAAGATTGATACGGCTGCCTTCAGTACGGATATGTCGTCTCAAATCTCAATTACTTTTTCCATCATAAATTTGGCTATACTAATCAATACAAATACGTGTATTGCACAACTTCAAAGTAAGATACAATATGAAACTCCAGATGACATATTTATTGCCATCCTAAGATTCTCAAATACTCCAGAAGCTTTTAATTCTTGTAAATAAGTTTTAAATTTAGGAAACTTTCTCTTCTCAGTATAGTGAGTTTAATTTCCATGTTTGAAAATCTTTGAAGTCGCTCTACGATTATTTCAAAATTTGTGTCGAATTATTGAAAATATACTTTTTCTCATGTTACTGATTTGCATTGCAAACTATACTTGAAAATTATATCTACAGTATTCCCTGTGAGTGCCACATATACTCACAACTTTTGCCTGTCAATAATAGCTGCGATTGCACAATGTTTGGTTGTTTGGTACGACTACCAATTATTTATTAAGCTTTTGTCAAATATCAGAAGATTGATTTTTCTATTTATTACTTATAACATGAATCCATTTGAAATCGTGGTTGACTCAAAGACATGATTAAGCTGAAAATCAGGAAATAATTGACTGAGAGTCTGACGTTCTTTACTGTTTGGTTTTGTCTCTGTGCATTAATATTTAGGTTTACCTTTCTCTCGTGATTGGAATTTGCAACCCTTAAAAAACTTTTCTCTCTGATCATGACTGTGATATGGCTCTAAATGTTTCAGAAATATATTTTTGCTACCGCGCCATTACGATTGCCAAATATTTCAAAAGTTGTTGAATCTAGAAGATGTTGTTTTGTCTCATTGACTGTGACTGATGAAGGTTTGTGTTCTAGTTTTCATTTGTGATTGTGTGATTGTAAAAATTATGGAAAACCTTTTGCTTTTCGATCGTAAGTTAGACTGTTCAAAATGTTTGTTAATTGCCCTCATCTCTTAACGTAAATTACCCAAATCCTGCAGAAGCATTCTTGTTTCCTTGTTTGTGATTTCTAGACATGATTTGAAATAAAAATCCAAAGTAATTGTGATTTAACCTTGAATTCAGCATGTGTATTAAGTAATCTAAGAAGCAAAACATATTACAGCACAATTAGCACCGTTTGGCCTGCTCCTGACTTATTTCTTGACAATCATCTGAAATCAATCGCTAATACAATTATGTAGGGTTCGTATAAAATGATTGCCTAAAATTTACTTCCATCACTTTGCTACGGGGTAAATTTATAGGGTACTATTCTATGTATTGTGAATGGAATATAAAAGGTTTTAGCTATCATACTTTTTAATCAAAACAATATTTCAACCTGAATACATTCATTTTTAAAAATTACATGTTAGTCGTGTTATATAGCTCCGTAATTTAGCCTAATAAGGCTGCAAATTACGCAACTTATTCTATACATTGTTCGTAGAAAACAATTTATTATAGGTTTATGATATATGTTACCGATACGTATGATCATCATAGTATATAGATATTACGATCAACATATGGGATCTTACTCGTCAAAATATATATTGACGGTATTAAATCGAATGGAATATGTATGTAAGACTTGTATGACTTATATGAGATGACATAGAATACCCCTCGTATACATTTCGTAGTACACAGCTCACGTTTAAACTTCGAAATACAGCTTTCCTGTCGCAGACTATTAATTTCTCAGGTATTACTAACCGAATTTCTTATACAAGAATGCAGGAGTCGCTATATACAAAGCAAGTTACAGTATACAACATAACTATCATGGCATTCAACATATCTGGAAAATAAATCTATTTAATTAATCTAACCTCTTCATTTTCAACTTCTCTTTCATCAAAGTATCCACTCAATGAAATAATTAATTGGACTTTCTTGATGTAAAGCGCTATAGATTGTAAAGATCTTTCAATTGAAATATGGTCTCGATACATCAATCCACGGCAGTCAATCTAGAATCCATTCTGAGAATTATCTAAAAGTGTCTCTTGGGTCTCGTATTCTGCTCAGTAATTTGCAAAACTGTCTGGAGACACCCATGTAATAACACCCACATAATGATTGTCTTCTTCAATATCAATTACGATGCAAACGGCATCTATTGTTCTGTGAATATTGTCAAGTATTCTACATTGATTTCAAAAACATCTATTTACAGTGTAGTTAGATGGAAAAACTTTTGTTATGATTACCAAATAAAATTCAGGCCGTATTGTAATGACTTGATTATTACTAGATAATAAACTGTAGAATGCTTTGATATTTTAATGACATCATAAAAGCTATTCATTGTATACGGATAACACATATATTGAGAAAAGAATATTTTTTATGACCAAAATTTTTGTAGTTGAATTGTAATATGATTTGCATTGGCAAATGAACACTGGCATTAATGCCGCTTATGATTATTGTTCCAGAATAAATCTATGCAATCATTATTCAGATTTCAGACTTGAAAGAAGAAACCTGCATCAACATTCAACAGATTAATCAACCTGCGTTAACGGTCACTGATAATTGTATCACCCAAATATTATCTTAGCTGCAAGGAGCTGAACTTTTATTTATTTATTTTTATTGAAATTTTATGAAATATGCTGATTTAATATTGACCAATGTATATGTTACACAAAGTTGTTTAAAATATTTTGTAGAAAAGGAATGTTTTTAATGTTGCCCGTCACAAGTCTAGAAGTAGATTATTTGACGTAATATAAAAGAGACACGATTAAATGTTGAATATATTTTTTGATGAAGGTCTATAGACGCATACGCTAGATTAAATCGATGATGTTTTGGGGAATTTTCTTTTACCTCATAAATTATAATATTTAACCAAATGAGTTATAATATTTAACCAAATGAGTTATAATAAACCCCTTATGGTTGGATTTGAAGGACTGAACATCAGTCACATCTATATACTTGTACATATCAAATTGAACACTGGTATTTCAACCGTCGGGTCAGAATGTTTTTGCCTCTGCGTTAAGTGAGCCCACAGCCTTCTAAAATCTAGGAAATTGTTGTGAAGTAGAAAAGCATGTCCGAATCGTGGGACGGGAATTGAACCCGTGATATCTGAATGTCCGATCCAGTGCTGAGTGCTCTAACATTTGAGCTACAAGGTCCCTGTTCCACCTTCACAACAACTGCAAGTCGCACGCCGTTAGATTTACCGTGCCGCATGATTTCATTTGCGCAATTTGCCTTGCTCTTTCCAACAAATATGTCTAATTCGAAATGATTAAAAAATTAATACAATACAATAAATATAAACCGTATTATCTTAATATTTAATTTTATTGTCATGTGTGCTGTTGCATGCGTATTTTTATGTGTTAGATTCATTGTAAATTATTTATTTATGATTTATAGTTGTAAAATAAATCCAAAGATCAAATCAAGATTGATCGATAAAACACGGGGGATATATTCTTAGCCCATCAATGAATCATAACATTTTCTTTTCCTAATCAAAATATCTCGCTTGCTTTTCAAATAATTTACATAAAGTAAGTGGGCGTCTGAAATTCAACCGAACATTCTAATTATACGAAATAAAAGGACATTTCAAAGCAGTGTATAATGTTTTATAGTCCTCTTCTTTATTGCTTACCTTACTTACAAATTAATTAATTGCTTTGAAACTCAGAATTCATTAAACAATAAAATATATATGAATGCTTATTTATTATACTATTAAATAAATATGTATAATAGCTTTCAGCGAAAATCTTCTTCCATTTAGAGCTAGAACTTCAAATCTAATTTTGACGTTAGGAAGATTAAATTAAGCATGAAACAGCATTTTGAAAACATTCCGCATTTTGGTATCAATGATGAGATATGCTTTTCTAAAATCAAGAACATAAAAAAGCGATTATTAATTTATTTTGATAACAAAGTTTTATAAAAAATTATTTTCAAAATGTTCCTGTCAATTCTTCATGATTTTAACAAAATGCTATATGGATTAATTGCTTTAAATCTCACTAGAATTCCTTAGATAATAAAAAATATATTAATGCTTGCTTCATTATACTATTAAATAATTATATAGCCAAGTTTTCAGCGAAAACTTCTTCCAATTAAGACCAGAATTTCAAATATAATTTTCATGTTCAGGAAACTAAAATCAAACATGAAACAGTATTGCGTAAAAAGTTACGAATTATGCAAAGAATGAGGTATGCTTTTCTAAAAACAACAACATAAAAAAGCAATTATTAATTTATTTTGATAAGAAGTTTTTATGAAAAATATTTAGAACATGTTTCTGTTGATGCTTCATGATGTCAATTAGGATTAGAAGTTCAAATATAATTTTGACGTTCAGGAAACTAAAATCAAACATGAAACAGTATTGCGTAAAAAGTTACGAATTATGCAAAGAATGAGGTATGCTTTTCTAAAAACAACAACATAAAAAAAAACAATTGTTAATTTATTTTGATAAGAAGTTTTTATGAAAAATATTTAGAACATGTTTCTGTTGATGCTTCATGATGTCAATAGGACTAGAATTTCAAATATAATTTTCACGTTCAGGAAACTAAAATCAAACATGAAACAGTATTGCGTAAAAAGTTACGAATTATGCAAAGAATGAGGTATGCTTTTCTAAAAACAACAACATAAAAAAAGCAATTATTAATTTATTTTGATAAGAAGTTTTTATGAAAAATATTTAGAACATGTTTCTGTTGATGCTTCATGATGTCAATAGGACTAGAATTTCAAATATAATTTTGACGTTCAGGAAACTAAAATCAAACATGAAACAGTATTGCGTAAAAAGTTACGAATTATGCAAAGAATGAGGTATGCTTTTCTAAAAACAACAACATAAAAAAAGCAATTATTAATTTATTTTGATAAGAAGTTTTTATGAAAAATATTTAGAACATGTTTCTGTTGATGCTCATGATGTCAATAGGACTAGAATTTCAAATATAATTTTCACGTTCAGGAAACTAAAATCAAACATGAAACAGTATTGCGTAAAAAGTTACGAATTATGCAAAGATTGAGGTATGCTTTTCTAAAAACAACAACATAAAATAAAACAATTATTAATTTATTTTGATAAGAAGTTTTTATGAAAAATATTTAGAACATGTTTCTGTTGATGCTTCATGATGTCAATTACCACGATTCTATTATTTAGCAAAACAATTACCATCCCTTCTGTTATTCACCTACCATTTACGAAGCATGATATGGATCATGATCACAGATTACCAAAAGAAATGAAACTAAAAATAGATTTATCTGCTCAAAACGTTTAATGCAAGATTTCTGGTTTGCAATTCATAAAATATGCATAATAAACGAGAAAATCTGGGATCTTATAATTGCTATCGGATGCAGCACGATGGCCTTTAATAAGACAGAAATATATTAATTGCCTGGGGGGTAACTCCAGCTCTTCAGGGATGGAGGAGGGATGCCACATTGGAAAAAGGTGCAGTACCCGAAAAGTTCCAAAAATTCTGCTGATGCTACCCAAAAGATTGCAAAAATTAAAAAATGCTACCAAAAAAGTTCCAGCAGATTTGATTGATTTTAAAGTAAATACGCAAAAATTTCAAATTTGTTTTCAAAATCCTTGAAAAAGTCAAAAATAGGATACCCAAAAATTCCAAAATTTGAAATTTCATACCCCAAATTTTTTTTCTCACCTTGAATATTGGACGAAAAAAGTGGCACGTCCCCGTATAGCCGTCATATGGGAGTTACCCCCGGGATTAATTGTGCCAAACGCTTAAGAATTTTACAAAAAAGATGCTAATCTCCTTTCAATGACAAAATCTCAATTTTTTCGCGTTTTACATGCACAAAGGCTTGTTAATACGTTGCATGGTGAAAATCAATCAATCAGTAAATTTAAAAAACAAGTTTTTTTAAAATTTCATTTTTTTTATTGAATAATCTGTCGATAGTATATTATTACTCGTTGGTAATTGATAAAATAATCTCCTATATCCTTCATCTCCACTTGTAATCAAGTCTAACATTTCGTATGAATTATTTCGCTTAAAAGTCTATCTCCCCTCTAATAGAATAATTCTGTCAAAATCAGCGCTCTTGGGTTATATGGTATTTTCATAAATGATAATCAATTACACATAAGTTAAGTATATTCCACTGGCTAAAATTTGACAATATGATGATTTATCATATCTCAAAAGCAATTTTAAAGGATATAAACATATATATTCATCTATACTCAGACCTGTGGTATCGCAAAGAATACAGTCAGAGACGAGACATTGAATCTGCTGCAACTGAAAAGTGTTTATTGATTTCAAATCCTACATATATATACAAGTTTATAATTTGCTGACTAATATTACAGAATCATCTAAGTATATAATTACGTAACTGATTTATGTATATACATCATTGTGATTCAGCATATTTTACAGTAACAGAAGGTCAACGAACATGATAGCATAACATTACATTTGAGAAATAATTACGTCATCGTGACCTGGCAGATTTAACATATAACGCATATATTGAAAATATAAGAGCGAAGAGATATTATCTTTCTTAAAGGGACAATTTCCATGGTAGGATTAGGGAGTTATGTAATATCTTCAAATCAGATGATCATTGTTTGATGGGTTCTTCATGTGTTGATTCGTTTTTAGCAACTACTGGACGGCAAAAACTCACTGTTTATTAATACAGAATTTCTCATACTGTGGTCTGACTCGTGTTTTAGAACTTTCTGATGCCGTAGATCGCCAGGCATCACGCCTGACGAGAGACGAGACATAGACGCTACATCAGACGCCAGATGACACAGACACAGACGCCAGACACAGACGATGCTGCAGTTATGTTGCAAAGTATATCAAAACAAACATTAGATAAACAAGCCCTGCAAAGTTGTTTACACTCCAGTTTTGCTCTTTGGGTGACAACCGAATTAACTAAGAAAAAATCTGAAATAATGAAACATAACCAGATTTATTGCAATTAAAACAAAGCGTCGGAAAGACTGGAGTAGCTACCACGGACTTAATAAAGAGAGTTATAAATTAATAAAGCAAAAATGGAATACAACAAATCCAAATTCCAGGACTGTGGTGATGGTGTGAAAGAGATATGGAACCAGGTAAAAAGATTAACAAAGAAACACAAACATGAATGTGATGCAACAACGAAGGAAGAGTTATATAAAATCAATGTATTCTTTAGTAATGTCGGAAAAAACATCAGAAATATCACGCATACATCTTCTGATAACTCACCCAAGATCAATTGTTTAATTCTCTCCAGAAACAAAAATTGACATCATAAAAGGCCATAAAAGCCGTTGGTAGACTACCAAACTGGAAGTTAACAGGCAATAATGGTATAAATGGCTATGTAATTAAATCAGCACTTCCTGCCATTGCCAGTGTAGCCGACAATTCATTATATTATATTCTTGCTGCCGCCATTATACATTTAGACATCGTTACCATAGCTACTAAGGGACACTTATTCTTGACGTATTAGCTAGTTAATCTATAAGCCTGTTCGGAGTCTGAGAAAAACGCGCGGACTGGGTACGAGGTGGGATAAAATTGTTCCTCAGTTTTCCTTTCGACAACACTTCGTACGTCAACTTCATCGTTGAGGTTACGTTTCTCGTCAAACTAAATTGATTCATTACTCGTTACTTTGATATTTATAATTTACTATGTCAACTTTACAAGATTTTAAGCGTTGGAAAGTCCCAGAGCTGAAAGAGTTCTTGCGTTGTAGAGGTTTGAAGTTATCTGGCAACAAGGAAGAGTTAGTTGCTTTAGTGTATGCTGCGTCAGTGTATTCTACTCCTGTCAAACTTAGTGCCGAAGAAAAATGTCTTCAAAAGAAAAAAGAGTATCAAGGTTTATTGAAGATAGGAGATTTGACATTACTTGATCCATTCTCTGAAGAACTTAAGGCTGATTGGATGGGAGAGAAAGCTGGAATGAATTGTTGGCCGCCCATATTTTTAGTTCATATTGCAGAGTGTTTGCTATCTGCAGAACAGTCCATTGGACTTAGTAAACGTATGTTGTCTGACTACAAGGAAGGCAAGGCTTACAGTTATTTTGACGCAAAATGGCTAAAAGAGGTATTCTATCACGAGATATCTGCTAGTTCTGAATATTGTTTCTTAAAGGCAAAATCAACACCATCCCAAAAAATAAATGACATTCCTCATGAGGTGTGGGTCTGTGTCGATAAAAAGTTTGGCACTGTTGTCTCTGCATACTGTTCCTGCTTTGCAGGGTAAGTATTTATATTGATAATGAGTAGATTTTATTTAATGATATTTTGTACTTTGTAGAACTAGAGGTGTTCCAACATTTCTTTATTAGAAATTTAGATTTATTACTTCACTTGAAACCAGCTACCGTCTAGTTCTGTCTTGTTGATTGATTTTTACCAACTGTTTTTTTTTGTTTTGTTTATGTAGCCTTGGATCGACTTGTAACCATGTGGCAGCACTTTTATTCAAAGTGGAACATGCATGGACGAATGGCCTGGTAAATTCTAAAGACAAGGACATCTCTGTCACCTCAATGCCATGTACCTGGAATAACTTTGGTGCAAATGAAAAAATTGAACCTAATTAAGCAATTATGTGATATGGATATTGGGAAACCAAGTTACAGAAAGAAGGGTAGGAAATCCAACATTAATGCATCATCACGTGCCCTCTTCAAGCCTGGTAAACTATCAAGCCAAAAACAAGGAAATCAAATGAATAGTCTCATGTCAGCATTGTATGCCACTGTACCAGATTCATGCGCATTTCAGATGGTGGACCTGAAAGGAGAGAACAATTTCTCTCCAGAGGATGATGTCAACATGGACAAAGAGGTTGATGCATGGTGTGGTATACCCTTAGACATCCCTGCTATATTGAATTCATGTACTGGCAAAGAAACTGTTTTATCTGCATTTAATGATCACTTTAATGTATCAAATTTATCTGAGCTGCAAAAATCAACAATAGGTCAAGGAGATAATCCACATTGGAAAGCTCAACGTATTGGTAGAATTACTACTTCGATTGCCCACCGCGTCATGACAAGAATACGAACTCTAGAGCATAGTTCTTCTGATGTAGATATGTCGTCGCTAATCAAAACTATTTGTCAGCCACCTCAAACTGCCCAATATATTATTCCTGCACTACAATATGGAATTCATATGGAATCAGAGGCATTCAATGATTATCAAAAATCCATGTCCAATAAGCACAAGGGGCCTAAAGTGGAACAATGTGGCCTGTTTGTCATGAAAGACAAGCCTTATATTGGTGCCAGTCCAGATGGACTTGTTTCTTGTGAATGCTGTGGAGAAGGGCTACTAGAGATCAAATGCCCTCTTAGTGTGGCCAGCATAGATCCTAAGGAAGGAAGTCTGAGTTACCTACGGCAGACGGCAGAGGGAAATCTAGGTCTCATTAAGAACCATCCGTACTACAGCCAAGTACAACAACAGATGGGTGTGACAGGGCGCAAGTGGTGCGACTTTTATGTGTATTCAAGACATGGTACCCTTTGGGAGAGAATACCATTTGATTTGCTAAGGTGGGAGGAACTGCAGCATTCAGCTGGTTATTTTTTTGAACATTACGTCATTCCCTTATTTATTGCATCTGCTCAAGTGGAATCAGGAAATACAGACGATAATGAACAATGTTCGATTTGCAATGTACTGGTATTTAATTTTGGGGATGAACGTGAGTACATCTGCGAAGATTGTTCTGATGAGATTTCACAACATGATAATGTTACCAATTACATATGTTCATAAATTAATTATTCAAGCAATGTATTAAACAGTTTATCTTATAGGTCATGTGGTTATAATCTTGACACATGAGATTTATATTTATTGACGATTGTCTTTTTTCAATAATACACAAATAAAATTAATTTACGATATTCTATTTGTTAATGATTACTTGACAAGGGGTGGTAGCATATTGCATAAGCACGCACATACAGTTACAATGTCATCAGCTAAAGGTAAAAGAGTAATTTGAAAAAATTGAAAATTGTTTCATACGACCAATAGCTCTTTCCACATGAATGCGAGCATTCGCTATCTTTTTTGTTGCCTTGACATCTGCTTTTGTCATTTGTTCCTTGCCTGAACTTGAAGGAGGTATTTTGAGGTGGGCACCTCTAGTCAGCAATTCCTCTTTGATGGTAAATCCTCGGTCTGCAAGAATGAGATCTCCATGCTCAATTAAATCAAGAAAACCAGACATTTTTATGATATGAAGATCCGAAGCTCTTCCTCCCCAAACATTGGATAAAAACGATATCATACCATTTGGTGCAATGCCTACAAGAAACTTGATGGTGTTATGATTCTTGTAATCAGACCACGTCAATGCCTGGTTTTCAAGATCTCTTGGTCTCTCTATAAAAACTTCACTACAATCAATGGTGCATCTCAAATTGGGATATCCTGTTAATGAATTTGGAAATGTGTGCAAAATCATACCTTTACTAGGCCAAAATATCAAATGTTTTAATTGGTTAGCCAATAGCTTTACCCAAGTGTTAAATATCTGTGAGGTTGTCCCATTATTTATACTGAATATGTCTGACAACATTTCATTTGTCATGTCGTGACTAAGCTTTAGCAAGGTGAGTAGTAGCTCATCAGACACACTTAATTTTCTAGAAGGACCAGCTTTTTTAAGTGTACATACAAATGCTCTTTTTCTTTTTTTATCAATGTTTTAGTATCCCCACTCCAATATTTTACTTTTGGGGCATGTTGTTCAAAATAGTTACACAATGAATTAAATACTTCTAATGATCTGAGTCCTGTATACGTTCTGACTTTGGCATCACTCTTCAGGAACATTTGAGCAGCGACAGAGGTAGATTTACAAATACTTGTATTATTATCTTGATCGTCAATTTCAGATCTAGCAGATTTCAACAAGTCTTCAAAATGTTTAAGACGAAGACTTTTATCAGCACAATTATAACAGTCTGAGTCATGTAAACATTTGTCTGTGTAATCATGATCTAGATCCACAGTTACGTTTTTCGATGCTAAATTAAGTTCTGCTATATTGATATGATCACTTGGCTGGTCGATATACCTCTCCTTAGGCGGTGCTCGTCGTGGCTTCGGTGTTTCTGGGGCGTTAATAACATTTTTCGATAAATATACAGAAGGAGAAGGATAATTATCGGTTGATTTACCATCAACAAAGTGTAAAGAACACACTCTAGAGTCCTTCGCAGGCTGCCAATTCTTTCCAGATTTAGCATCTTGCCGATTAATAGCTTTAGCCCATTCTAGACGTTTTTGAGAGTCATGTTTTTCATTTGGAAAAGCAAATAAAATGAACGGTGGTGGACAGCTACAATCCAAGTGAATAATATTGTGGGTTGTGCACACTTCTTTATTCCATATACCAAGCGTGTAAGTACTATTTGAGCAATGTGTAAACGCAAAAAATCCTCATCGTTGGTAAATACGAATAGTTTAATACATATGTTTAAAAGTAGGAATATTGAAATCCAACGATAAAAGCTCATACGAAATGTTGTCGAAATGAAAACTGAGGGACAATTTTATCCCACCTCGTACCCAGTCCGCGCGCGTTTTTCTGAGACTCCGAACAGGTTTATTGTAAGTAAATATCTAGAAAGATCGAAAATTAGTCATCATAAATATATTTTCCGCCTTTGGTGTTCAAGACGTAAAATTATTGTAAATGTTAGTCAGTCGGAGAAAGCCAAAGCATAGAGAAGAGCTACGCTGACTCGAACTCATTGGTTTGCGGTGGAATTATCTCTGTTGTATTGCCTGTTAATATATTGTCTCCCATTTTGATTTGAAATCATTGTACTCTCCGTTAAATTTTAAATTAGTTGGAAGCACATATTGCTACTGATTGGTTATATTAATCTTAATATTTTCACTTTCGGATTTGGTTGTTACACCGTTGTAAACGACAATATATGTCTATATTAATTGTATTTAAAACGAGGTCAAAGTTTTATTGTTTTACTATCTACGTATAGGCTCGTATATTAACGTCAGTATTTTACTAGTTATTTAGTACTCGTAATCTGATTGGTTGTAAATTATATTGCGCCTTTAGTTTAGCTTATAGTAATTTGTAATCGAATATATATTCATTGATCGTTTGAGTAAGTCTTCGTGTTTAGAAGCAAGGTCAAACACAGAACCGTACAATATATATTTAAATTTGCTTGTGTAAAGTTGTTACGAAACGATACCAAGGTATGTAACTTGTAATCATTTATCTAATTATCTTAATTACTATTCATTTATCATTGTTTAATTAGTTTGTTTTCTATAATTGTTTTAATAGAAAGACCTGCACTGCACACTGTACTGTACTGTATAATGCACGTTCAGAGAAAATTGCTCTTTGTCATTTATCGAGTTTTATTCTTATGTGCTGGTATTTTCAAATTCAAATGAGTTTCAACTATTACGAGGTTTAGCAAATTCAGATATTACAACCGTGGTGTTTCCATTCTATATTTTTTCTATATATTATCTCGAAATTATAAACTCACTGGCTTTCCGTTATTTCAAATTTTGGTCCGTTTTAATATTGTCTGCTGATTGGTTCCTTATATTGCTATTGTTCTCTGCTGAAAAGCTGTCTGGTTTTTAAGTGGCGGTTTCTTTACGTTTTTAACTTCACATCACATCACAACTCAAACTATGTATTATGCCCATGCCATATCACATTGATTTGAAATTGTCAGTTAAACATTGTACATCGATTTGAACGTTCATGTTACTGTTCCCTAGCTTCTTGTAGTGTATTTTATAAAGCTAATTTGATTCTATTGTTCACTAGTATATATTGATACTGCTATTAATTTTATTTGCCTGCAAAAATATGTTTGTCCCTCATCTTATTACACTATATCTTATCGTATTACAATTTTTATGTCGCCGTTCAGTCTACCAAACATCACAGCATCCTATTATAAATGCATCAAACACTGGTTTCAATTTTCTGTACATACAAAACAATAATTTTATTTCATATTCTTTAGTTTCTTTCAATAGCAGTTTAGTAATTAAACATCGTTGTAAATACTATTGTAAATATTCAAATTTCCTTTTTTTAACTTTGCTTCTCGCTGGAGACATTGAAAGTAATCCTGGTCCTGATGGTACTTCTGGATGTGTGGATGGTGGAGAGGTCTACACTGACACCAGTGGCTTGAGGATCTGCCATCTCAATTCAGGGCAAGGAGGAGTACTAACTCACTTCGATAGAGTCATTCATTTCATTGCTGAGCGCTGTCCAGACGTCCTCTGTCTGACAGAGACCTGGCTATCGCCTGAGATACCAGACAACCTTATATCTCTGGATGGCTACAATTCTCCCATCAGGTACGATAACAGTGGTCAATTTGTTGGTAAACAAGGGGTTTTAATTTATGTAAAATTAGGTTATCTATTCAAAGTCCCGTCCGTATATAATAATTTTAATTTGATGAGCACAACAATTGAACTCACAATTCCACACACACGTAACACTTTATTGATAACATGTATTTATAGGCATCCTCAAGCACATACAGATTATTTAGACGAATTTTCAAATTTCATTGGTTATTTAGATCATAATAATAAATCTAGCATAATTTTAGGCGATTTCAATATTAACACACTCAACTGAAATTCATCATTAACACGCAAATTAACATCAATTCTAAATGAAAATAATTTTGATCAACACATTAAATGTCCGACACGTATTACTAATTCATCATCAACTTGTATCGATCTAGCAATTTCAAATTTAACAAATGATCAATTTGAAGCAGGCGTCACTTTGGACATATTAGCTGATCATCAAATGAATTATATAATATACAAAACTAATACACGCAAACCTGTATATACTCACAAATTAACATTAACACGTAACTACAAAAACATTAACATAGAAGCACTTAACCTCGCCGTACAAGTAATGAGCTGGGAGTTTTTAAATTATTTCACTAATGTTAACGATGCTTATGATGCATGGCAGGCTGTCTTCAACACTATTATCAATGAATTTGCTCCATTAAAAAAAGCAAGAGTTAAATCCAAGAAAAGGTTAATTTATTTAGATGATCATGCTAAAATGCTAAAAAGCAAACGTGATAATTATCACAAAATATTTATCACGACAAAAGATCCATCTTATTTTAATTTATTCAAAAAAACTAGAAACGAATTCACAAATTATTTTAGACAATGTAAAAAAAAATACTACCATAAAAACATAACTGAAAATAAAGATAATCCGAAACAAATGTAGAAATTTTTGAAAGAGATATTACCGAATAAGAATAAAAATGTAGATATTAATACCCTTAACATAGATGACAAATTAATTACCGATAAATTAACAATAGCAAATCAATTTAATAATTATTTTTTAGAAATAGCAGATAAATTAGCCTCTTCCATTCAATCTTTAACTTTCTAACCCAATCACCTCAACAAAAAATTATATCAATTCCATATCAAATATTAATATACTAGCTAATCAATTTAATCTTCAACCAATAACAATTTCAGAAACTGAACAACTAATTTATAGGCTTCCCAACAAACGCTCTATTGGGATAGATAATATTGAAACTCGTCTACTAAAGTTAACAGCACACAGCATTGCACCGACTTAACACAAATATTTAACCATTCTCTCAGGGATGGTGTCTTCCCGGATGCATTGAAAACAGCTAAAGTCATCCCCTTGCACAAAGGAGATTCCATAACTGAGAGAACAAACTGCAGACCTATATCAGTACTTCCTATAATATCAAAGATTCTGGAAAAACTTGTACATATTCAACTTAATTATTATTTAACAACCAATAACTTATTAACCAATTATCAATATGGCTTCCGTAAAAATCATTCCACCGATGGCAGTATTTTAAATTTTTCGGAATTTTGCTTCGATAATGTTCTAAATAAAAATCTTGTAGGTGTGGTAAGTATAGATCTAAAAAAAGCATTTGACACTGTAGATCATCTTATTTTATTAGATAAATTGAAATTATATGGTAGTAATGTAAATAGTTTAAATTTTTTTAATTCCTATTTAATAGGTAGAAAACAAATAGTAAATGTAAATAATTTAAATTCTAACTTAGGTGTAATTAAATATGGAGTTCCCCAAGGGTCAATCCTTGGGCCTCTACTTTTTCTTATTTATATCAATGACATATGCGCGTCTGTAAATAATTGTAAAATTAACTTATATGCTGATGATACTCTTTTGTATACGTAGCTCACAAAAAATTAAACGACATAGAACAACTTTTACTCTTAGATTTAAACCAAATTCATGCCTGGCTGTGTGCAAATAAACTAACCCTCAATATATTAAAAACTAAATGCATGGTAATTGGCTCAAAGCCAAATTTAAAAAAGCAAAAAGAAACTGAATTTTCTATCAAAATAGATCACCAGCAAATAGACCGGGTTAATTTAATGCAGTATCTAGGAGTACTAATTGATACTAATTTAACATTCGATAATCATATTACTGCTCTGAATAAAAAAATTAATAGAAGTTTAGGGGTACTGAAAATGTAAGACGCTTCATCCCACAACAATCTGCATTAATTATTTATAACACCATTGTTTTGCCACATTTTGACTACTGCGCTATTGTATGGGGGAATTGTAAACTGAACATCTTGATCGCCTCCAGAGATTGCAGAACAGAGGAATGAGGTCAGTACTCCGTTGTAACTATCGAACTCGTGTCTCTGATATGCAAAGTCAGCTTGGCTGGCTTTCTGTCAGAGACCGAATAACATCAAATCAACTAATGTTCACACACAAAATTAAGTTTAACCAATCTCCTCCCTTGCTTTCTTCATTATTTCAACGACCACATACCACCAGAACAAGATCCCACTACCACAATGACATTTACATCAGGTCAAGCCATTGCCACTCATTTCAACATGCTGGTGCTCATAAGTGGAACGATCTACCGTCTACAATGAAAGAAGTATCAAACAGGCCAACTTTCAAACGTCTCCTTGGGAAGCACTTACACGGAATAACATAATTAAGTTAATCAAATCTTTCCTTAAATGTCTATCCTGTAAAGTATATTGTTGTAAAATTGTATTGTTATTATATGTATATCTATATATTTATAAATCAGTCTTGTGAAAAAAAGCTTTTAGCTTATTCAAGTTCTGAATAAATGATGATGATGATGATGATGATGATGATGATGATGATGATAATGAACGAATTGTAAAATATTATTAATAGGTGTTGTTATCTGTGCTGGAACGAACACCAAAGGTATGTTTTTTATCTGTAATTGTGTTATAACCTAGTTTACATTGTATTTGATTTATTAAACGACTTAGTATTAATTTATGTGATTTAATTATTCCTTTAAGAAAAACCAAACAACTTAACAACTTATCAACATATCAGCATTGAGCAGCTTCATTTGTGTTATTTGGCAGTTCATTTGTTGCGTATTATCTTGGTACTAACACACACAGATACAACTATTTAAATTAGTAGACTGACTGCGGTTACAGTTTACATGAGTTTTTCTTTGATCATCCATTGCTGTTGGTAATATGTCAGAACCAAAAAGAATGATGAAGCTCAGAAGTGCCACGGACGAAGATGACACCGATGAGAATACAACTGATGCGGAAACCGCTTTACCTACGCCATTGGAAAAGGCAGAAAGTGATTTGATAAAGCTATACGATGACATAGAACAATCGATCACAGATGTAAAACCATTGGAGATGATAAAAAGAATGGAAGCGGAGCTAAAAGAACGATGGGAGTGGTATGAGTCACAGTATAGAATAGAACATTCGAGAACCGACCTTACGTCAACGTCGGTAGCATACATTCAAGGATTATTTAAATCAGAGACAGAACGGATGTCTCGCTATAGCATAATTATTAGAAATTATATTAAAAATATTACGTCAGCGCCAGCCGTGACTGGTGACCATAGTGATGACGAAACCAACATTGGTGAGTCAGCCAGTACTGTCTCGCAGAAGTCCCGCAAGTCTAAGCGCAGTTCCGCTTCCGCATCGTCTAAGGCTAGTCGGGCAAGCATTAAATCGAAAACTAAACAAGCCCAAAGAGATATTGAAAGGGCTAAATTCGAGCTTCAAGATATTGAAAGGGAAGCTGAATTAAATATTTTGAAAGCCAAAATGAAAACTGCCTTAGCCATAGACATTGCGGAAGAGCGGATAGACGAAGCAAATGCGGAGTTAGATGAACTCAGCGACACGGATGACGAGAGCTCTATTGTTTCAAGGAAAACAACTAAATCGCGTACGTCAATTAAGATTAAGAAAATAGAAAGACCGATAGAAATAACTAATACGAATAGATTAACTATAATAGAAAATATTACGCACAATAGTAATAAAAGTAATAAGGAATCTTTAACTAATAAAGTTCAGGACAAAACAGTTATATCTAAAAGTAATAACAATAAGGTAATTGTAAGTGAAGGCATGACAGAGAACACACAGCCGGTCACTAATCAATCATTACAAACGAACGCTATACACTAAGCATTAATAGCTGTTCAACGTCTGAGTATGGCTAATGAGCTACCAAATTTAGAAATTCCAAAATTTTCTGGTAGCTCAGAGGAATACCCTAGATTCATAACTCGTTTCAATGAGTTAGTAATGATGCGACCCTTAAACGAGACACAAAAAATGTCTCGCCTATTACAATTTCTGACGGGGCCAGCAAGAACCGCCGTACAAGTTCTAGAAATTACAGGCGAAGGGAAATTAGATAAAGCGTTGAATTTATTGCGAAAAAGGTATGGCAAACCTGTATTTGTCGTTAAAGCAGCAATAAAATCACTAACAGAATCCGTGCAAGTGAAACCTAATGACGCTCAAGGTTTCGAAGAATACGTAGATAAAGTAAGAACAGCTAGGGAAACATTAGCTGCTATGAACTATCTCCATAAACTGGATGAAGAGAATTTAGCTAAAATTGTCGAAAAAGGACCCAAATTTGTTGCGCGAAAATGGGCAGGAATAGCCGTAAAATTGAGATTGAAGGATGAACCAACAATAGATGACCTGATCACATACCTCGAGCAGGAGTTAGATGCTGCAACAGACCCTGTCTTTGGATCTATGTTACTGAAGGAAACAACATCAAAAGGAAACGACTTTAGCAGACAAAATAAAACGCCAAAAGTAACAACTACCACGTTTGCGACCCAAAATAGAGGTTGGAATGATAAATGCCCATGTTGCGAAGAAAATCATCCAGTCTACACGTGTAATCAATTCAAATCAAAAAACTACGACGAAAAGGTGAAAATTGCCAGAGATAACGGTCTACGTTTCAAATGTTTGAAGGGAAACCACTTTGCCGCAAAATGCAGAACAGACAAGACCTGCGGTAAAGAGAACTGCGGCAGAAGGCATTTTACAATTATGCACAGACCTGACAGACAGTCCACTGCAGAAGTGACTGTGACCGAAACTGAAATAGAGACGCAGAATGTCAACTCTAACACCATTGTTAATAATATAAGAAAGCCCGAATGTACAACTTTACTACAAATAGCTCCAATTAAACTATACGGGAATTCGAAAATAATAACTATAAATGCTTTACTAGACACTGGGTCCAATATCACGCTTGTAGAAGAGAATGTCCTCAAAGAATTAGATATTAAAGGGAAAGACAGCCAGTTAGTAATAAATACTGTAAATAAGAAAGAGAAAGCCAAATGTGACAAAGCTACTGTGAAGGTGTCCCCTCTAGAAAATGACAGTCCTACCCTAGAAATCAACACCATTTATTCCATGAATAATTTGAACCTAACATGTGACAAACTGAAGAGAATAAGACTAGAGGAATGGGACCATTTCAAAGGCATAGACTTCCCTATCATAAAATCTAATAAGGTGTCTATGATAATTGGGACGAACTGTCCAGAGGCCTTAATAGCAATAGAACACAAACGAGGGAAGATAAACGAACCATGGGCCGTACGAACTCAACTGGGATAGTCGGCAGTGGGACAGGCAGCCATACAAAAGGCAAACAGTAAAACTAATTGCAATGCGCTGTACGTAACTATAGCAGAAGAAAACGAATTAAACATAGATGAAAAGCTAGATTCTCAACTACAAAACTTTTGGACCATCGATAGCTATGGGACAAGTAAGACCCATAATCAGACTGCTAGTTCAATCGAAGACGATAGGGCACTTAATTCGATGAGAAAGTCTGCAATCATAGTTGAAGGCCACTATCAAATTGGACTCCCGTGGAAGGATCCCCAAGTACAATTACCAAACAATGCCATTATGGCACAACAACGACTTAAATCATTAAAACGAAGACTGGTAAACAATACAGACTTATTAGAAAAGTATAAAAGCATAGTAAACGATTACCTAATAAAGGGTTACGCTAGAGAGTCACCAAAAAACGTAAAGAGTGAAAGGGTGTGGTATCTCCCACATCATCCGGTAATAAATCCAAATAAAACAAAGGTCAGAATCGTGTTTGACGCAGCTGCCCGATTTATGGGAACATCCCTAAATGACAACCTTTTACAGGGGCCTGATCTAACGAGCTCCTTGATTGGAGTACTGACTCGATTCAGAACAGGAAAATTTGTTTTTGCTTCTGATATTCAAACAATGATCTATCAGCTTAAGGTACCAACCGAAGACTGTAATTCACTCCAGTTCCTATGGTGGCCAGGAGGTAATTTAGATGAAGAACCCCAAAGCTACCAGATGACCAGGCACATATTCGGGGCAACCAGTTCACCATCGTGTGCCAGTTTCGCTTTGAGAAAGACTGCAGATGATAATAAAGATCACTACAAACAAAGCACTATCCAGGCAATCCACCGAAATTTCTATGTAGATGATTGTTTAAAGGCAAAAGATACCGAAGAAGAGGCAATCGAAATGATCAGAGAACTAAAGCAGGTACTAATGAAACAAGATTTTAGTTTAACAAAATGGTCAAGTAACAGCAAAAGGATACTTAACACAGTATCTCAATCAGAAAGAGCAAAACCATCACTTAACCTAGATCTCGACAAGTTGCCAATCGACCACGCCCTTGGGGTACAGTGGAACCCAGACGATGATTGTTTTGGTTTCAAGACCTTTGAATTTAAGAAACCCATGACGAAGAGAGGTATTTTGTCATCAGTCAGTTCGGTGTACGATCCATTGGGATTTGCATGTCCATATATATTCAAGGCTAAGCTACTATTGCAAGACCTCTGGAGAGAAAAAATTGGGTGGGACGACAGAATAGAAGAAAAACATTTGAAAGTATGGAAATCATGGATGCAAGAACTTTCAAGTCTTAACAATTTGAAGGTTGAGAGAAACATTCTCAAGATTCCAGAACAGGCATTAGAAAGAAGGGAGATACACTGTTTTTCGGACGCATCACAAGATGGTTATGGTGCCGTTGCCTATCTTCGAAGTATCTCTTTAAAGGAAGAAATCAATTGCCCGTTCGTAATGGGTAAATCACGGCTCTCACCAATTAAACAACAAACAATTCCACGTCTAGAATTGCAAGCGGCAGTAATAGCAACTAGAATGGCTCAAACAATCCTAGAAGAGATTGACCTCAAGATTTACAGCACCTTCTTTTGGACAGATTCGACAACAGTTTTGCGATTTATCGCCAACGAATCAAAGCGATTTTCAATCTTTGTGGCTAACAGAGTGAACGAGATAAGAGAGGCTAGCGACCCGGGTCAATGGAACTATGTTGATACAAAGAGCAATTCAGCGGATGACGCTTCCCGTGGTCTCAAAGTTAAATCCCTTTTGGAAGATTCACGATTGCTCAAAGGACCTGACTTCTTGAAGCAGTCAGAAGAGTCTTGGCCTAAAAATCTGATTGGAAATCAATCTAAAAATCCGATTGAAAATCAATCTAAAAATCCGATTGAAGATAAATCCGACAACCCGATTAAAGAATGTCCAGGGTTTGATTCGGAAGTAAGAACAATACAAATCGTACAAACACAAGAAGAAGCAGAAAACGATATAATTAGCAAGTTAATTAAAAGATATTCATCGTGGGAAAGACTAAAAGTAGGGATAGCCTGGATCATAAGATTTAAAGAATATGTAAAATGGAAAGCGACGAAGACGAACAAGAAACAATTCGAAACTGGTCCAATCACAGTTAAATAAATCAAACTAGCGGAAAAAGACATCGTTAAACACACCCAAAGGACTACATTTACAAAGGAACTCGCCGATCTAGAGAAAACGAAAAATGTTCAGATCCAAAGTAAAATTGTGAAACTTTCACCTATCATCGACAAGGACATAATAAGAGTTGGCGGAAGAATTGACGGAGCTCCGATAAGTAATGACGCAAAACATCCAGTAATTCTTCCTAAAGATCATCATGTATCAAACTTGATCATAATGCACTACCATATTATGATGGGCCATTTGGCTCAACCATGTTTTGTCTGAAGTGAGATTGAGGTTTTGGATAGTTGGTGCAAGAACTACAACTAAGAGAATCCTGAGAAATTGCGTTAACTGTATGAAAAGACTAAAGAAGCCAAGTCATCAGTACATGGCCAATTTACCAAAGACGAGGGTGATGCCCTTTAAGCCAGCCTTCAACTTTACTGGCGTAGATTATTTCGGTCCCTTCAGAGTAAAGCAAGGAAGAAGTACAGTCAAACGCTACGGTTGTCTATTCACTTGCTTCAATACACGTGCAGTCCACATAGAAGTCGCTCATTCATTGGATACCAGCTCATTCATAAACGCCTTAAGAAGATTTGTAGCTAGAAGAGGAAGTCCCGAGATCATCAAAAGTGACAATGGTACGAATTTCACGTCGGCAGAGAAAGAGCTCAAACAATGTTTAAAGGATCTAGATGAGAGAAAGATTAAGGAGTTTTTGATGAAGAAAGACACAACTTGGCTTTTCAACCCCCCGTCCGCAAGTCACATGGGCAGTGTTTGGGAGAGATTGATAAAAAGCATAAGAAGGAGTATGAGAGCAATCATCGGAAACCAACTAATAAGAGATGAAACCCTAACTACGATTTTTGTCGAAATAGAGGCGATATTAAACAGTAGACCACTTACACAAATTAGCGATGACCCATCAGATGAAAGCCCATTAACACCAAGTCACTTGCTACTTCAATTGCAAGGACCGACACTACCACCAGGCATATTCAACGAAGAAGATAACCACAGAAGAAGGAGATGGAGGCAAGGACAGTATTTGGCAGACCAGTTCTGGAGACGATGGCTCAAGGAGTATGTGCCAATGCTACAAACAAGGCAGAAATGGAACACCCATACAAAGAACATGAAGGTGAACGATTTAGTTCTTATTGTAGATAACTCTACACCAAGAAATCATTGGCAATTGGGGAGAGTTACTGAAACAATTCCAGGACCAGATGGCTGTGTGCGCTCTGTCAAGGTCAAAACAGGATCGACAATTTTGTTACACCCAATAGCAAAATTGTGCTTACTAGAGGGAGATTAGTTAATGTTAATTAAGTTAAATACTTCTATTAATTATTTCAAAACAAAATTAGAAATTCAGCTGTTTTTAATATTATGTTATTTTAAGATAAGTGTAAATTGTCGTTATAAGTTTTTTAAGATGAGCATTTTGACAATGGCTCATCGGGGCGAGTATGTAGCCGACAATTCATTATATTATATTCTTGTTGCCGCCATTATACATTTAGACGCTGTTACCATAGCTACTAAGGGACACTTATTCTTGACGAATTAGCTAGTTAGTCATCTTGTTAATCTATTGTAAGTAAATATCTAGAAAGATCGAAAATTAGTCATCATAAATATATTTTCCGCCTTTGGTGTTCAATACGTAAAATTATTGTAAATGTTAGTCAGTCGGAGAAAGCCAAAGTATAGAGAAGAGCTACGCTGACTCGAACGAATTGTAAAATATTATTAATAGGTGTTGTTATCTGTGCTGGAACGAACACCTAAGGTATGTTTTTTATCTGTAATTGTGTTATAACCTAGTTCAGGTACCTAGGTTTACTTCAATCTTCTTCAGATGATTTAACCAAACGTAGAGGCCAGGCTTGGGCAGCTATTAGAGAAATTAGTCTAAAGAAATTCTGGGGTCCTATGGGATTCTTTGTGTAGCAAATATGTAAAGGCGTAAGAGGGACGGCACATTCCTATAATGTGACTGTCTATACTACTACTCCTATTATCGCATGCGCAGTCCCGGTTGAATAATTTAACGTTATTGATTAATCAATTGATGGCCTTGATGAAGCTAGTCTGACACATATTTCGTTTCTGCCAAGGGACTCATCAGAGACTTTTGTGATGTAATTTATATATTTTGTTTTTTCGATGTTACAGTATAAAATAATTCAATGAGTTTCCAGCGTTTACACTTCGTACTAAATCATCTGTTACAGGATATACTTCAATAATGAGGTCCATATTCCATTTACCTCTTGGTACATTTCTTTCAACAACGAGAACAACATCTCCACCTGTTATTGACCTAGATTTTTTGGTCCATTTTTAGCCGTTGATCATAGTTGGCAAATACTCTATTATCCACTTGTTCCAAACTTGATTTTCTATACATCGGATGAATTCATATATTTTTGCTGTTGAAGTTGAATCATGAAATGGCACTTGGGGAATATCAGAACTTACCTTTCCTAGAAGTATATGGTTAGGAGTGAAGTTTGTTCCATTGTTTGGGTCGGACGACATCGGTGCCAATGAGCGTGAGTTTACCAAATCTTCTACCTCGCAAAGATACTTGCAAAATTCCTGATGGGTAAGGACTTTATTACCAATACTTGACTTCATAGATTTTTAACTATCTTTCCCATTGATTCCACCACGCCTCCATGATTAGGTGCCTTTGGGACGTTGAGCTTCCATAGCATCTGATTTTCTGCTGCGAATTCCTTAAGTTGTTCTTGGTTCCATCCTTCGATCATTTCTTTAAACTTCCATTCTGCACCGATGAAATTGCTCCCATTGTCGGACACCATCAGTGTAGGTTGGCATCTTCTAGAATAGAAACGACAAAGTACCTGCGTTGACAGATCAGAAGATAATTAGAGATGAACTGCTCTTGTATTCAAACATGTAAATATGGTCCCATATCTCTTTTGTCGGTGAAATCGGACACCCATCTTCACGATAATCGGATTAAAATAATCAACAGCAACATTCAAAAATGGCTGCGTGAATGGTATAATTCTTTGTTCAGGTAAATTAGCCATCATATGCTACTCTACTGGTCATCTAAGTCTTTTACATTTAGTACCTTTGCTTACAAAGGATCTGGACAATGTTCTTTCATTGATGATCCAATACGTCAATCTTGTTTGTGTGGAAGTTCTTTCCACACCACACTGTTCTGTTTTGAAATCATGGTTTTTCATTATCAATCTGCTAATCCAGTTATGGCTAGGCAAAAGGATCGATTGCTCAAGGGTCATAAGGTAAGATAGGTTTTTATAGTATTCCATGCCCAATCGAATTAGTCTATTTTCATCTGTGAAGGGTATTAGTTGATCATAATTTCCATCATCTACCTCTTGAAACATCTCTGTTTGTACTTGTTTGACTAGATATTCTTCTGCAGATGACAATTCAATGCCACTTAAAAACACTGTTGGTCTTCCTTTTGTCTTCGATAGTTTACATAATCTGATCACATACGATGCTACCTTTTGAATTTCTGTCAGTCGCTGTATTTGTTGACATCAATGATGTTTTCATGTTGGCTGACTGCACAAACAATGTTGTTCTTTCTCTTCCCTGTTGTTGATCGTCAGTTGTCGTAGTCTGCATGTCTTCAGGCCATTAATCTTCTGGTGTTTGAAAGAATTCTGGTACTTCTAGCCATCTTCCTTATAAATTGGTTGTTTCGATACCCCCTTGATCCTGGACCCATCATCTGCAGCATTCAATTCTGTTGGACAACGTCTCCAATCTGAAAGGTCTCGAACTTCTCGATTTCTATGAAAAGTGGTGAAATCACACTTACGTCAACCTAGATGGCTGTTACTAAATATAGACTGTATATTTATTCATCTAGTTTTTTTAAATCACTTCAATGCATGTCTTGGTATGACATACTAAGATAAATAGTGAATTGTATCAGTCCTTTCATCCGACATTTAAAGTCGAGAAAATGAAAAGACGGCTAATTCAAAATCTGAGAAATGGTGAAATCACACTTAGGTCAACCAAGATGGCTGTTACTAAATATAGACTGTATATTTTTTCATGTAGTCTTATTGAATCACTTCGATACATGTCTGAGTGTGACATAATAAGATAAATAGTGATTCTTATCGCCCATTTTAATGTGAGAGACATTTAATGTCGAGAAAGTGAAAAACCGACTTTTCTCGATATCTATGAAAAGTGGTGAAATCACACTTACGTCAACCTAGATGGCAGTTTCTAAATATGGAATGCATATTTTTCATCTAGTTTTTCTATTCACTTTGATACATGCCGTAGAACTTTGTATAGGGACATTTATTGATCTACATGCCCTGTTTTAATTTCAGAGTCTTCATAGTAAAATAAAGTAAAAATCCTGCTTTTGAAATAGCCAAAATATCCTTTAACTAAGCTTGGAGGGCTGTATCTAAATCAATATTTAATATATTTTAACCTAGTCATTCTAGCTCACTTAGAACATTCTGAGAGCTATATCTAGTGATATCTAGTGATCTGCATGTTTCGTTATAACTTCTGAGACCTCATATAGTTAACTTTGTTTACATCCACTCAAGCTATCACGTTCATTATAATCACGCCGTTAAAGACAACCTTTCTTATATCCTCTGTTGCTATTTATCACGTTTAAAACATTAACTCAATTAAAACTGTACGCTTCTCATTCTTCACACGATTTTTTATTACGTTTAATAAAATTATCGCCATCAAAATACGACTATTCATTAATACAAAACTTTTCTGAAATCCACGCCAAAAGCCATTCCTTACGTTTATTTTCATCACGCCAGTAAAATTTACTTTCCTTATATCCACGCAGCCAGAGCCATCTATTTACAAGAGTTGGGACACGCTTTCATGTGCCGCTATCGTCTCCTATTGGACAGATGCCATTCACGTGATTTTTTGGACGCCATTTTCGTACTTTCGGCACCAGGGTTCTTGTTCTTTTGGCGCCAGTTTTCCTGTTTTAAGCGAAGCGCGAGGAAAAATACAACTTTTATCAGTGAAAACAAACATAGGCTATTAAATTATTAATTGTTGTGTTAATAGGCACAATAGTAATCGAAATAAAAGTATTGTTTACTATTCCAACTGGGGACAAAATTAGAAAAAGTTGTCTTTGACTGCAAAGAATAAGCGTAAGAGATACTCTTTTAACTCTACAAACTCCTTGTCGATTTAGCAATTCCAATAGCATTGGTCTGATTTACTCTTGAGCAATATGCTGATGAGATCAATAACATAGTATACATTGAAGTAAATTTGTATTCTAATTTTGAGAGTCCAGCAAATAAATATGGAGAAAGACAACTCATAAATGGTTATATTACTCTTGCTAAACAATCGCAAACCATTTCTCACAGAGTTCAAAAATGACTGAAAAAACACAACATTCTCTTGCACATGCGCACTGCTGTTGAAAACGTGGTCGGGTCCAGGCCAAAAAACATAAATGGCATCAGTGTCTCAACTCTTGTAAATAGATGGCTCTGCACGCAACTCGTGGAATGCTGAAGAGTTTTAATTATATTCTAAACAATAGACTTTCGGATAACAATAGGAAATTTACATAGTGTTATAGTAACTGAAGCGCGAAATGCATACCAAGCATTCCTTTACTAGCGTGGAAATAGCCACTCCGTTTATATACTTGAAATCTAGAGCGAAAATGTTCTGCAATCATATATAAATCTGATATAGCCTACATTACAGTTGCCTTATCTACGCTTATTATTAAACATTGAATTTATTGCTATAATAAATCGCTATAATAATTCGATATTGTTATTATGTTGCATCTTGTTGTCAATATTTCTACGCACTATTTATAAAACATTACAGATGTAGAATGAAAGAAAAGACGATTATAAATAAATTAGTTTATTTTATAGAAAAACGAAAACACTCATTTTTCCAGATTCGTGACATGCATATTTATTCAGAATTTATCGAAACGGACGCGATGATTTATAGAGCGGAAATGTTTAGTGCAGCTTCAAAGATATACATAAATACCATAACTCATGGTAATATTTAAATACTCATTTTGTGATGTATGATGAAAAGGATTTTCTTATATAGAAAATAAATCTACTTTTCCATGCATTTGATCACGACATGAAATCTATCTTCGTCTGAATTATTTCGAATAAAAGACAATTTATATTTTATTCTTATGGGGTTTATATTCTCTTTTGATGAATTATTGTTGTATTATAGTTGTATGTGTATAAATGTTGTTGGAGAATATGCCTCTCGTAATTATTATTTGGATCTTATTTTGAAAATGGTAAGTTATATTTTAATTTTTAATTTTTTTGATACAAGGTTTGTTACACTCATCCAAACTCTATTAACTATTGAAATGTTTTTGAATTATGTTTTTGCCTTTTTGAAGTTGAAAGCTATTTTTGAACGCTAGAACTATTATAATTATTATTCATCACAAATCATACGCTTGACTTCTAATTCAATTTAATTTTGTTGAATTATATAAACTTGAATTATACTTTAATAGATGTTGCTCAGCGATAAGAAGAAGACGCACTATTCCCAGTCTCGAAACTGTAGAAATTTATTGCTTCTTGTTGTTATTGCTGTTCAACATTATGAAATTTTCATTTTAATAACTTTTACAATTATTTCGTTAGTTGTGGAAGTAGAATCTTAAATCAAGCCACATTTTATACTGCCCACTCCGCTCGTAAGTCAAGTTTTTCATATCGTTTTATTAAATTATAAATTATATGAATACTCTTGAACAATGCCTTGTTTAATTCTGAACTCTGTAGCTTTAGACTGCATGTAGACGCAATGTATGTGTCATTTTAAAATAATCTTGCAAATTCATTCATTTTTATGCCCGCGCTAGTTTGTTGATTTCAAACCGAATTTACCTCAGGTTGCTTTTTTTTTCCGAACAGATTGTTTTGTTGATGCTCCAAGGAATAATGTATTAAAGTTATAATTTGAAACTAAATGAAATGTTAGTATTTCAATTTTAAGAAAAAAAAATAGCTCCGCTACGCTCGGACTCATGGTGAATGATATAATAATCAAAGTAAATCAATTGAAATCAAATTCAATAGAATATCAAATCCATCAAATCATCATGCAAAGAAAAATAAAACCAAATCAAATTCGAAAAAGTAAATCAATCAAATCGAATGATATAAAATCAGATCAAATGAAAAAATCCACTTTAATCAAATCAAATCAAATAATTTAACTATATCCAAATAATATATTAATATAAAGAAAAATATATCCAAATATAAATCAAATAAAAAAAGGGAAAAATGTTAATACAGACTGTAGTAATCACATAGTATGACGTCATTGTCAAATGACAATGACACGTAGACATATACAAGAGTATTCTTCTTGATCGTTATATATAAAATATCACCCGCTATTATTACATGGCGCAGTTGACAGGATCTATCCAACTATATTCACAACTATAATATATGTTATGATAGTTTACATTTAATTATATTATTTTCATTTTCACTCATATCATTTGAAGTTTAAGCTAGTATGCCAAACACACAAGGAGCTTCTCAAGACTTCGCTCAGAATGATGTCAATGAAGATATTACAAACAATGACAGGAATGGTCAATCTAATAGCAACCTCGACAATAGTTCACAAAATATTCCTTCATGGGTAGAGGATATAATCAAGCAACAACATGCTATCTTGCAATCATCCAGAGCCCGAGAAGATCAACTTCTGAAGCAAACGGAGATGTTGATAAACCGGCTGAAACCGGACACTCTTCCTGTAAACAAACCGTCTGGCACACCACGTTATTCAGCACCGACACCACCACCGCAACTGGCAACAACAACCACGTGCCCTGAATTCCAAACATGGCAAGAACAATGGCACGACTACATGAAGTTGGGTTAGTTGGATGAATTCCCTCAACAGGAACAGCTTGCCCGCCTCCGTAGTTGTTTGACTGCCGATATTAGAGATACATTATTGTACTCTCTAGGTGTCCCTAATGACACTCCTAAAACGGCAAATGAGATTTTATTTCTCATAGAAAAACATTTTCGTTCAAAACAAAACAATAATTATTGACAGAGTGGCCTTTATCAATTGCAAACAGTAAAATGACGAACTGTTCAATGATTTTTTAGTGAAAACAAAAAGTTTTCTGTAGTGAAGACCAAATTGCTACGGTCCTTACTGCCGGAATTACATCCCAGGAGACAAAACGCAAGTTAATGAAGCTACGTCCATCACCTATACACTCCAGGACGTTGTTAATTTGTGTTTCTCTGAAGAGGCTGCTGTTTCCAATTCAGAACAATTAAGTAATTCACTACCAACCCATCATCAAATATCGAAAACTACAGCTTATCGCCCACATGCTGAAATCTCAACAAATCTGGCTCCGACAAACAAACCGACAAAGTGCCGTTGATGCGGCGAAGATAAACATAACGAGCGCAAGTCTTGCCCCGCCTCCAAATCAACGAGCCCATTTTGTCAAGTAGGTGGGCATTTCGCAAGCGTCTGCTTTCGTAAAAATAAATCAACATCTGCACAACAAAGCACATCAAACGGTAATCAAAACGGTAATCAACAATCCACTACTACTAAACGTGTTTCAATTTAGACAATGCACAAAAATACTAACAACGCTATGAAAGCAGACACTATTGTCGTTGATGTCTCATTATTGACATCTACTGCAAAAATTAGCATCAAATGGCAACCTGACACTGGAGCAGATATATCCGTTGCTAATTCATTTTTCTTGGGCAACCTCAATGTTCATCATTCTAATATTGCGACTTTTAATAATCCATTCAAGATTTTCTCAGCCAATAACGAAATAATAAATTGCAAAGGTTTTCTTGATGTATCACTGAGTTACCATGACATCTCAACAACTACTCGAGTTTACATTTGTGACAGCGTTGTCTTGCCGTTGCTTTCTTTCTAAGCATGTAAAGAGCTTGGACTACTTTCTCCTAATTGGCCGCTTCCAAACATCAAAGGTCAAAACATAACAGTCTCGCAATTATAGAAAGTTACCATGCCAACAGACTCAAATGCTTCTCAATTTACCGAGGCTGGTATTTTTGCCAATCTGCCTTGTCCAATCACATCTGATCTCTCAGAAGCAGAAAAAACAATATTCAAAGAGCATTTATTGACAATATTTTTGGATGTCTTTCGACAAATGGTCAATTCCCTTGAATGACCAGGGATGCTCCTATGATAATTCATTTAAAAGACAATGTCCAACCATTCTGCCAATATTCTAGCAGGAAAATCCCTCTTGCATTTCGGGATAAAGCGCAAAAAGCTCTCAAAATATGGTTGCTGAAGGAATTATCAGCCCTATTGGTGACGAACCTGCTATTTGTACCCATCCGATTGTTGTAGTCCCTAAGCCAAATGGGGATGTCCGCATCTGTGTAGACTTAGCCAAATTGAATTCAAACGTTTTACGTCAAACTTATCCGATGCCATCAGTAAAGGACTCGTTATCTACCTATAAAACAACAGATCGATATTTCACAACTCTAGACGCAACACATGGATACTGGCAAATCCCCCTCGATCAAGAGAGCCAACATCTAACAACCTTCATTACCCCCATGGGGTTGCTACAAACTTCTCAGGCCCCTGTGGGTTTTTTAGGCGCTGGAAATGAGTCAATTGTCGTGGTGACCTTGCTATATCTGGTGTGGAAAACGTAGACGAAGTTGTTGATGACATCTTAATCAGAGAACAATCATTTACTGCTCATATTAAACAATTAATTACGCTACTACTACGCTGTCGTGAACACGGCATTACGCTAAATCCTGTTAAATGTAATCTCGCACAGCAAGAGGTCAAATTCGTCGGGTCATCTTAGGGTATACATGGTATTAAAGTCGATCCTGCAAAATCAAGGCAAGTACTGAATTTTCTAGTCCACGCAATCTAACTGATCTACGGTCGTTTCTAGGACTTCCTAACCAGCTCGGTGATTTTACGAGTTGTTTTTCAGCGGCAGCTAAACCTCTACGAAGTCTGTTGACAAAAGATCACGTCTTTAATTGGACATCCGAACATGAACTAGCTTTTAAAACTGTCAAGGAAGTATTGTCATCTCCACCAATATTACAACCATTTCAATCAGATCTACCCATCATTTTACATACTGATGCATCTCGCTTACATGGACTAGGGTTTTCCCTTTTCAACAAACACCAAATGGCTGCTCACATCTCATTCAAGCTGGTTCCAGGTTTATGTGAAACTGAATCTCGATATGCGACCATTGAACTAGAAATGCTTGCTATTATTTGGGCTATATTAAAATACAGACATTATTTACTTGGTCAGCCTAGTTTCATGATCTACACTGACCATAAACCACTAATTTCAATGCTAAATGATTATACATTAGATCAAATTGATAATTCTCGTTTACAGCGTCTCAGAGAAAAGCCTATGCCATACACTTTTACTGCTGAAATGGAAACAAGGAAAGAATCATTGTTTACCAGACGCTTTATCGCGGGCCCCTGTGGATGGTCCGCCACACATAGATGATCCGACTAACCCACTTTACGACCATCCAACTGTGAATTTCATTATTGGATCTCTCATTTCGCCGGAAGAAGCTTTATCATCACACCATCTTACAGATCCGTTGCTGGACACATTCAAAACTGCCGCCAATGCTGATGTAGAATATTGTCAACTTCGTACCTTCGTTAATGATGGCTTTCCATCATACAGAAATAATATACCAACCTTTTTACGTTCGTACTGGGGTTTAAAGGATAATCTATCTCATGATTCAGGACTAATCCTTTTGAATAGTCATCGTATTATTATACCGAAGACGCAAAGGAAATATTTATTACAGCAACTCCACGCATCCCATCAAGGAATTGAACGAACAAAAGGACATGCACAGCAGACCGTATACTGGCCAGGTCTTAACTCAGATATAACTAACACTGTTACGGCTTGTCATGTCTGTCAAGAACGTCAAGAATCCTTACCAAAAGAGCCCTTTGTGGTTGAACAAACCCCATCCCACCCATTTGAAGACTGTTCAGCTGACCTAATTAGCCACACTGGCCATTCTTACTTAGTCTACATTGACCGTCTCTCGGGGTGGCCAACTGTCACTGCTTGGTACAATCGTGATGCAACAGCAAATGATGTAATTCGACAACTCCGACAGAGATTTGTCGATACCGGAGTTCCGCTGCGAATCCGTTCTGACGGTGGTCAACAATTTAGTGCTAAAGCCTTTACTGATTATTTAAAAAGGTGGAACGTCTTTCATGCACCATCTACTCTAGAAAATCCACAATCAAATGGTCTCGCTGAATCTGTTGTAAAAAGTATGAAGGCTCTCATCGTAAAAGCAACCAAAATCGGCCAACTTGAAGATGACACATACCTTTCAGGGCTCTTAGAATTCCGTAACACCCCACGCAACAACGGCTTATCTCCATCTCAAGTTTTGTATGGTCATCCACTTCGTTCTACTATGGTTCCTGCACACCATAACACTTTCAAACAAGAATGGCAGCGATCATTTAAAGACGCCGAGCAAGAGGCAAACCTCATCCAAGAGAAGGCCAAAAAATACTTCGTTCAGAAAGCTCACACTTTACCCAAACTTAAAATTGGCATGTCAGTGTATATACAAGACTCTAAATCAAAACTCTGAAGTCGTTCTGGTGTAATCGTCGCAGTTGGTCGCTATCGCGATTATTATGTTAAATTAGCAAGTGGAAGAGTCCTTTGGCGAAACCGTCGGTTACTACGCCCTCTACCGTCGACTACTCTCAACGACGAACCGGTAACAAATACAACAGTTACTTTGCATACAACGTAAGGCTCTACAGCATCAGGACGACCAGCCCGTAACATTAAACCATCAAACTATTATGGATTCACTTAATTTACGTTCTAAACCACTCCATCAGATTCAAAACGATTTAAACTATTTAACCAATACCTACTACTCACCATGGTTCTTACAATTTATTATTACAATATTATGGCTACTTCGCAATCATTACGTCTAACATCTGGTTATAACAAATATTCTATTACATATGCAGTGATTTACTGTAATATAAATATTTCTCAGGGTATACATAGCTATTAGGAATGTTAATTTAACACCTATTGCAGTACTGATACTTAATTTTATTTTAAACCATATACGATATCATTTCAACTTAATCCTTATGATCCTTATTATCCGCAATACAGCAGCTCATACATCAATGTAACTAATTAATCTAATTTTTAAGCATTTCATAACATAGTATACACTTCTATGATTCTATTACTCAGTCCTGTTCATATAATTCTCAGAACTTGGGGGAGATGTAATAATCATATAGTATGGCGTCACTGTCACATGACGCAAGACATATGCAAGAGTATTCTTATTGATCGTTATATATAAAATATCATTCGCTATCACTGAGTATTGATTTGTCTCATCCTGCATTGTTGCTTATTACACAGACCGATGGCATTTAACTCGGACACCATGCGCCTGATGCAAACGCTCCACCCCTAGACCATACCAAAATAGAATAAATGAAGTGATTTTCACAGCTCATAATACAGGTGTGAGTTGTAAATGACGTGCGAATTTGTCTCATCTTTAGCTGATGTCGCAGAATTAGAACATTTTAATAAACAACTTTAAAGAATGGAAACAACAAATAACCATGAAAATTATTACCAGACGAATATTTATTTCTCACCAATTATACTAGGGGTCTAGCGCAATTTTATGACATACAGTAAATGATGTGAAATTTTCCCTTCGGAGTATCGGAGTTATTGTTGTCGCAGGGACAAACTGGTTTAAATAGTCTTTACAATTTATTCCAAATAAAATCATGACGACTAGCTTAGCAGTTTAATGTAATAAATAGCTTCAGAAAACAATATAAACAATAAATATACAATACTGTCTTGTCTAAGCCCACAAACATATGATGAATTGTCGGTTTAATAGTTATTACGGTCAAAACACAACAAAAATTATCTTCGAAGTTTCACCTCAAATTGTGATGTTACAGATCGATTAAAACCTTTCATTATCCATTTCAATTGATGAGAAAAAGAAAACAATTATGCGCGCTATGCTACGAGTACACCAACATGGCCGCCATCAGAGAATTTTAGTAAAATGTCACCCAAGTGAAAACGCTCCTAACCATGATTCCAAAGGCAACAATGCCAGAATATGAACAATAACTCAGTGAAGTTAGACGGATATTGCGCAATCGCTGACGATCGCTGATTGTCTATGTATTGTTTGCGGGCAAAGCAGTCTGCGATTTGCTATTTACACAAAAATCTCGCTTCTGTAACCGTGATTTACCAATTTTCCAGACCGATTTCATTTTTCTGCATGATAGAATGGACTCATGGATATTCTGCAACCATGAGTCAAAAATGAACTGCATTTTGTTTCTGTCCTACAGCAGGATTTGCTATAAACGAGATTGAGAATCAGTGAGCACAACGACGGTCAAACTGGAGCTAATTTATTATTCAAACTACAGATAGATAGATAACAGGAATTAAAGAAGTTGACGACGTTAATTACAAGTAGAATTACGACTTCACATATACAAGACAGAACAGCTTGATAATTACATTCACAGTTATAATAAGGGATTACATCACTCTTATGAGGGGCCTCGTTTACGATATGGATTTCTCGTTTGTTGTTATTGAACTGGTGGATCTAAATTTCGATGGCCTAAGAACAAAGAGTGATGTAATCATTTTAATATTCATGTAACATAACCTTTGTCTGGAACATCAATTGGCTCTCATCAATTTCCACACAACAATGACTTGTTTTCTAATTTAATGGTTCATTGATTTTTGATTAAATACAATTTGAATGAAATTCTTACGAATATCATTTCAAATTATAAAGCGAAGAATTCAATATAATTGTTTTTCCAACATGTTTGCAATATTAAAAATACTAGCTATGAGTGTAGTCCATAATGGACCTTCTATGATAAAACTTTCAGATCACTTATAATTAAACAATTGACTAAGCTGACTATCACTGTATAATACGGAGTATGAACTCTGGAGGAGAACATGAGACACAATACGCATTGAAACGATGTAGCATTAATCAATACATCTTAATCATTCCTTTAATAAAAATTTAATTTATTTCACATCAATTGAGTCGATTGAAATGTATAATTTAACGTAGCTTTGTCTACATAGAAAAACTTTATTTTATGTGTTGAAAGGAAGCCAGAACACATTAATTATTATAAATTACAAATACTCAGTCAAATTTCGAAATCTGAAACTATCCATAAAAAATCACTTCAAATCCGATCAGATCCGAAGACCTAAAATATTAACCCGAATCTGACCCGACACGATCGGATCGCGTTCGGTTCGAATTCATAAATCTTTATTGCAATATATACAACACTAATGTGGTGTTCACAAAATAACGCCGTCAAGGTGTGGCCGGTCAAACTCGTGGCATTGCATGCAATATACTCAGCATTAAATTAATTTAGCTTCGACAAAACACATGGTCCACTAATTTCTGTTATTAACATGATCAAGCGATATCTTTTGTTAATTAACAATGATTTACTGCTTCATATTAAAAAAAAAATCAGAAAAATCGTTGATAAAAACTGCCGAATGGCAGATTTGAACTTACGACCCTGATTTTGTAATACCAGAGCATTAACCAATGAGCCAACCCCTTACATACTGTTGTACGCGCCTTGACTGTACTAATCAACAAACCTATTGCTTCGACAACGTATTACTGAACAAGGCGACAGCGCGTGTATTGATTTCAAACTATATATATAATCTGATAATATTATGATATGATAGTATATGAGCCTATATATTTTTGATCTTTGCAATCTCAGCAAGTAGGCCTGTGATTTTCATGGCAGTCTATCAAAATACTAAGAGTTCGTTGAAAATAAAATTTTAAAAGTAAACAAAAGATGTGAAATGTTGAACTCATAGTGCTTCTTGTTATCAAATTTTCCAGACTAATAGCATCAACATTCTTTTAAAAGGAAATAAAATTCTATAATAAATCGCTATACTAATTCGATATTGATATTATGTTACATCTTGTTGTCAATATTTCTACGCGCTATTTATAATACATTACAGATGTCGAATGAAAGGAAAGACGATTATGAATAAATTAATTATTTTGATAGAAAAACGAAAACAACTCATTTTGCCAGATTCGTGATATGCATATTTATTCAGAATTTATTGAAACGGACGCGATGGTTTATAGAGTGGAAATGTTTAGTGCAGCTTCAAAGATATAAAATACCATAGCCGATGGTAATATTTAAATGCTCATGTTATGATGTCTGACGAAAAGGATAATTTACTATGTAGAAAATGAATCTACTTTACCATGCATTTGATTACGATATGAAATGATCATTTTTGTCAGAATTATTTCGAATAAAAGACAATCTTTATTTTATTCTTATCGGGCGTACATTCTCCTTCGATAAAATATGGTTGTTAACTTACTATTGATTGGTGTATTAACTCAGAGAACCCGCTATTATGTATTTAAATGTTGTTCGGAGATTATGCCGCTCGTATAGTTTTTATTTGGATCTCATTTGGAAAATGGTAAGTTTTATTTTAATAAATATTGTTTGCTATGATCGATTATTTCGTGCAACCTTTTCACTTTTTATTTTTG